>CM042315.1:28565856-28898356 GCA_023566125.1 Zingel zingel
AGGAGCTCCACACAGTCTGACAAGAAAGCGGCAACCTCCATACCCAGTGAAAGTCACCGTTTCTCGGTGACCGGGGGTCGGGGCTCTGCAGAGCTCCGGAGCTGCAAGCTAGGCTACACTTTCGGCATAACTCTTAAATCGTATATTTACAGTTTGAATTTCGTCATGCCACTTACATAACATATACCCCAATGTCTTATAAAGCTAACAATGGTGTTTGATTTCAATTTAATTACTTTTTGTGAACATTAGGGGTTTTGTTAGCTGCGACTGTCCCTCCAATCCTATGTGTACAGATAGCAGCTAGTTAGCTAGCTTCATTTTCGGCATAACTTTCGTATATTTACAGTTTGAATTTCGTCACGCCACTTACATGACATATACCCCAAGGTTTTATAAAGCTAACAATGGTGTTCAATTTCAATTTAATGACTTTTTGTGAGCAGTTGGGGTTTCGTTAGCTGCGACTGTCCCTCCAATGGACACACATGATATGCTCCGTAAAGTTCAGCTAACACATAGCTAGCTACTAGCATTAGCGCTTGATAGACTGTATCACCGAGTATATAAATTTGCGTGTAATGTAGAACGTAAATACCGACCAAAACTCCACCAGCAGTTAGCAGTTAGTTGGATAAAAGCACCCCCATTTATGCACCAGGCAGTCCGTGTTAACACAGCTCTCCTCCACTAGCTAGTCTTACCCGGTGACAGAGCTAGTAGAGTAGCTAGACTGGTAGCTGGATAGTCCGTAGCTGGATAGTCCGATACAGCAATTGTTTCCACAACAACAAAAGCACAACAGTCTCTGAACTCGCGTTGGGAGTTTAATTGAAGTTGGATATAGTCCAGTTTGTTGTCTAATGAGCGGACACTTGCAAGCAGGACTGATGGAACAGGTGGCCGACTAGCATTCAACGTCCCCCGCTGATGATGTCCCTTCACCGGCCAGAGGCTTCAAGCAGCACCGCTGGTCTCCATAGCAGGCGGGCGAAGCTGTGTCGAGTATTCCATCTGTAATAAAGTGTCCTGCATATTCTCCGATCTGTACCAATGTATCCCGGTAGTAGTTTGAATGCACATAATTGTTCTAAAATTTCTTTCGGGATGAATAAATCTATCTAAAGTTTTGATGCTGAGAAGCCACTAAGCTACGCGAGGATTCAAGATGGCTGACAGTCGTTTTGGTTCGTAAAATTTCAGAGAATGCCGGAGTCCAACCCCCTATGGGCTATACGGAAGTAGCTCCTAGTACTGGCTGTAGTCCTTTGCCTCTGGGCAAAAATCTTCCGATGACGCAAAAATCGTCGTTTTACGTCATCGGAAGATTTTTTTGCAGACCCACAATACAGAGATCTCCCCTCTCAGGAGGACATGAGGGAAGCACAGTCATTCAAAAATACTACCATGTTTCTACTGATACAAAGCTTAATGCTAAATCGGTGAAGTATCCCTTTAACTAGGTGTGTAACTGAGAAAGTGAACAGGACATTTCTGATAAAGACAGGTGGGCTGTGATGTCCCCTGAATAGATAAGATTACCAAAAAAAATTAAATCAATATACAAGGAACAAGAGATTTTTTTACATTGGCATATGCCCCAAATTACCGTGAATTACATGATATAAAGGTGTGACTTTAAATGGCTTCTTCTCAAGCTGGCCACCACCCCTCATATTAAATTTCGCCATTAAAGCGTTTGACATCATTCTGTGAAAAAAATGTAGGATTACTTCACCTTAGAAAAAATAACCAAATAAGGTCAATAAATCACAATTAACAGTACAGTGCAGCATAGCAATTGCATGCAATGTTAAAACATACACTTTTACAACTACTCATCTATCATGTAACAAGTGCTTTGGTGACAAGTAATGAATGTCATTCATGGCTTACACTGAAATCATATTTTTGATTTCTTGTTTTCAGTCTGGCTGACTGTCTGAGCCAGTACGGACTTATTAAAACTTCAGAACAAGTGATGTGTGACAGATTAAATTCAAGTTATATAAATGGCTGGGTTAATTATGGTTGGTAATCAATATATATTTTCCTGAAATATTATGCAGCAATACAAAATTCAACAATTCAAGGGAAATACCTGTTCATAACTTTGTTAATGCAGTCTCTGACGGAAGATCCACCAATTCTGGACAGTTGCTAGACCTAAATGTGAAAACAATTGAAATAATGCTAGAGAAAGATAGATGGATATATACACACATAAATACATATATACATATTTATTTATGCCACAACTTACACAGATCAACTTGTTATCAACATCTTTAATGTTTTCTTATAAGAGTTTTAGGTCACTCTCAGAATCCATTTTCTTAAGAGTCGTTGTAGACCTGCCAGGTTCCAGAATGCCAACTACTTGCTGAAGTTGATCTTTTAAATCAAACAACATCGAAAACACCTTCCTTTGAGATTCTGAAAGAAAATTTTTATTAGATTAATATTTACACACACCTGGACACATTTTATGATGTAAAAATCAGGAAAAAAAATCAACATCATGGGAACTTTAAATGCATTTTATTTTACTGGCCAGGGTTTTAAAACCACCACATATAATATTTCTTACTTGTGGTTGACATAGGGTAGGCGCTCTTTGAGGGTCTGGTGCCACCTATTTCAAAATAAAATAAAGAAATAATAAAAAATGTAAAATGTTTCAATTTTGTGATAGGACAACCCCATGGCTGGAACAGTCCATTAACATACATACCCTCACTTCTGTGCTCACTCCTCGATGCAGCTGTCAAGAGGCAAAACAAGAATAATTTGTGAAGGATCATGTGAAACTGAAGACTGGAGTAATGATGATAAATTCAGCTTTGATTAAAATGTAAAATAATATTTCACAATATTATAGCTTTTTTGTATTTTAATAAAAAATGCAGCCTTGGCGATCAGAAGAAACTTATTTAAAAAACAATCAAATTAGTACATTTTCCAAACTTTTGACTGATAGTGTATATTAGGCTGTGTTGTCACTAAGGTAGAATGTGTTTAAAATAAGATGTGACTAAAGTTCTCACATACAGTGGGGGGTCCTCTGGTGCTCGGGCGTCCTCTGGAGCTCGGGCGTCCTCTGGTACTCGGGCGTCCTCTGGTACTGGGGCCTCAATCCAGAATTTGGGACTTGAGACAATACTATATAGACATTAAATTGTAATTAATGATATTAAGCCCCCCAAATAATAACTCAAATTTGTTTAAGTGTATTGTCAAACTGAGGCATTTACCTGGCTTAGGTTTTGGATTGTTATATTTTGGTGAAGGATCTGGGTAGGACACAGTCCTTTTATCAGTTTGTTTATTTTTATTTGGATTAGGTTCTACTTTTCCTTTGTACAAAACAAAAGCAAAGCAAAGTAATCCAACACTTATGCTGAGTCAATACGTCATGTCCGGTTGCAGAGAGTGAGCGTGTGGAACACCTAGGATGCTGAACTCCTAAAACAAATGAAGTAATAAAGGTTCCAAAGTTCCTCCTGACTAAGAACTATTGATGTAAGGGAAAATCAGTCGATTAAGACGAGGAAAAGGGTTACTGGATGCCAAGGAAAAAAGCACCGCAGATTACCTTCAACCCTGTTACCTCTTCTGGTTCAGCCTGGGAGAGGATCAGCTGAGAGTGAAATGGAAAGCGATGCTGCGCAGGTGAATAAAGCTGAATTAGCTGCCTTGATCCGTGCAATAATAAAGGAAGAAATAAACGAGGCAATGAATAAGCTACAACCTCAGTTTGATGCACTAAAACTCGGACTGAAGGACTGTAAAGATAAACTCGTAGATGTGGAGTCGGGCCTGTCCGGCATGCACGACAGAATGGATGAAGCGGAACGCGTGTGTAAAGCTCTCCAGAAAGAAAACAAAGAACTGAGGGACAAAACTGAAAAGTTGGAGAGTCACAGTCGAAGATTTAACCTCCGAGTATTTGGCCTCGATAAAGATATGGAAAAAGGAAAACCCATTGAATTCATGGAGTCCTTTTTCAATGAGGTATTTAAAGATAAGAATCTGCCTTATAAACCCGAAGTGGAAATTGCGCACAGACTGGGGCCTGTTACATAACATGGTTCGAGACCGATGATCGTCAGGATGCAGAGGTATGCGGCCAAAGAGGCTATTTTACAAATAGCAAAGCAAGAAAAAGTCCTCCATTTCAGAGGGATGAATGTCAAAATCTTTCCAGATTTAACAGCAGAAGTGTTCAAGAGAAGAGCGCAGTTTAAAGATCTGAGAATTAAATTACATCAGGCAGGAATAAAAAATGGTCTGATTCATCCTGCGACACTGATTATAACATTTAATGGAGACACAAAAGATTTCCAAGATCAGAAATCAGGAGACATCTACTACAATCAAGTGATTGGACCAACGCTGTCTGGTAATTAAGTAGCCTATTGATGGGACTCGCACCAGAAACAAGTGCATCGGATGCAGGTATGATGAATTGAACTGAATTTAGAACTGCCTGACATACATCTTAAGGAATTGGGAATTGGTATATGGACATAAACTTGAGGACATAATGTATTGTATAATTACTGATTCCATAGCCTTATATATTATGTTGATTTATTTATTTATTATTGAATGGCAAGGAAAAAAAAATAAAAAATCAGGAACTCGAGGTTTTATGTTAATGTTTATTAACTATTTATGTTAATTAAATATAAATACAGTGGAAAACTAAAATACAGCTGTGTCATTTCACTAAGGACTGTTGATTTGTGCCTAAGTTGTTAGCATTATAAGTATGTCAGATAAGATTCTACATTGTATAGTAGGAACTTACACATTTTTATGTATTAATTAGGTTGAGAATTACAGAGTTATATTAAGGAAATGGAATTTAAGAGGAGTTCAGCTCACTTATTATTGCAACCTTGACAACTAGAGTGGCAATACAAATTTTTCTGTTTGAATGTATGTGTATGAATGTATATCTGTGGTTTAATTTAGTTATTTTCTGTAAACTGTTTTGCTCCGATATAGAATCTAAACGTATGAATCAAAAAAAGATAGTGATCTTTGGTATGTTACATAAACTACCAAAGAAAGGTCTTAAAATTGCCCATATTAATATATGCAGTCTCAGGAATAAATTGAGTGATTTAACAGATATACTGCAACCAAATAACTTGCACATATTGGCAGTGTCCGAACTCATTTAGATTCTACATTTGATGATGCAACTTTAATGATTGATGGATACAGCATTTTTAGGAATGATAGGAATGCATATGGAGGAGGAGTTGCTGTCTATATTCAACATCATATGCCTGTCAAAGTGATGCCAGATTTAATGTATTCTAGTATTGAAGTAATTTGGTTAAAAGTTAATTTGAAACATCTTAAGCCAATACTCATAGGATGCTGTTATAGACCTCCAAATGCTAATAGTTAGTATTTGGACAAAATATGTGATATTCTAGATCATGCTAGTAGTATGAATCTTGAAACTTACTTAATGGGTGACTTCAAGATAGATTGGAATTATTCCGACTGTCCTAGGAAAATCAAATTAATGAGCACAGCAACGGCATGTGGATTATCACAGGTAATTAACAAACCGACTAGAATATGTATAAAAAGGGATGGCACTCAATCAGCTTCCTGTATTGACCACATGTTTATAAATAGACTAGAACTATGCTCAAATTGCTTATCTGTGCCAATTGGTTGTAGTGACAACTACAACATAATCTTATTGCAATTGTAAGGAAAACAAAAAGTTCCTAAATCGGGTCCAAAAGTAATAATGAAAAGGTCATTTAGAAGATTCAATCAATTACAATATGAAGATGATATCAGAAATGCAAATTGGTCAGAGGTATTTCTACAAAAGGATCCAGAGAAAGCATTTCAGCTTTTTGATCGAACTTTAATGACAATTGTAGAAAATCATGCATCAATAAAGTTTACTGTTCGAAATGTCAACACCCCGTGGTTAGATCAAGAATTAAAAGATCTTATGAAAGAAAGAGATCTAGCTAAACAAGCAGCAATCATATCTAAATTTAAATCGGATTGGCAAATATATTGTAACCTTAGAAATTTTGAAACTAAGTTAAATAAGAAGAAAAAGAAATTGTATTACAATAAGAAAATTACAGAAATAAAACATGATAGTAAACAATTATAGATTACATTGAATAATATATTAAGAGGAAATAATAAATCAATTCCAGGTTATTTAGAAAATGAAGGTGATTTTTTCACTAAACCAAGTGATATAGCGAATCATCTCAATAACTATTTCATAAATAAAATAAATCATCAAAAATATTACAGTCACAAAAGACAGATTTATCAAATACATTGATAAATAAGATGATTGAAGGTAAAACATGTAGAAAACTACAAGTGATTCAGAATATATACAGTGCCTTGCGAAAGTATTCGGCCCCCTTGAACTTTGACGTTTTGCCACATTTCAGGCTTCAAACATAAAGATATAAAACAAATTTTTTGTGAAGAAACAACAACAACAAGTGGGACACAATCATAAAGTGGAAAGAAATTTATTGGATATTTCAAACTGTTTTAACAGATAAAACTGAAAAATTGGGTGTGCAAAATTATTCAGCCCCCTTAAGTTAATACTTTGTAGCGCCACCTTTTGCTGCGATTACAGCTGTAAGTCTCTTGGGGTATGTCTCTATCAGTTTTGCACATCGAGAGACTGAAATTTTTACCCATTCCTCCTTGCAAAACAGCTGGAGCTCAGTGAGGTTGGATGGAGAGCGTTTGTGAACAGCAGTTTTCAGTTCTTTCCACAGATTCTCGATTGGATTCAGGTCTGGACTTTGACTTGGCCATTCTAGCACCTGGATAGGTTTATTTGTGAACCATTCCATTGTAGATTTTGCTTCATGTTTTGGATCATTGTCTTGTTGGAAGACAAATCTCCGTCCCAGTCTCAGGTCTTTTGCAGACTCCATCAGGTTTTCTTCCAGAATGGTCCTGTATTTGGCTCCATCCATCTTCCCATCAATTTTAACCATCTTCCCTGTCCCTGCTGAAGAAAAGCAGGCCCAAACCATGATGCTGCCACCACCATGTTTGACAGTGGGGATGGTGTGTTCAGGGTGATGAGCTGTGTTGCTTTTGTGTGGCTTGTGGCAAACTTTAAACGACACTTTTTATGGATATCTTTAAGAAATCACTTTCTTCTTGCCACTCTTCCATAAAGGCCAGATTTGTGCAGTATACGACTGATTGTTGTCCTATGGACAGAGTCTCCCACCTCAGCTGTAGATCTCTGCAGTTCATCCAGAGTGATCATGGGCCTCTTGGCTGCATCTCTGATCAGTCTTCTCCTTTTATGAGCTGAAAGTTTAGAGGGATGGCCGGGTCTTCGTAGATTTGCAGTGGTCTGATACTTCTTCCATTTCAATATTATCACTTGCACAGTGCTCCTTGGGATGTTTAAAGCTTGGGAAATCTTTTTGTATCCAAATCCAGCTTTAAACTTCTCCACAACAGTATCTCGGACCTGCCTGGTGTGTTCCTTGTTCTTCATGATGCTCTCTGCTCTTTAAACGGACCTCTGAGACTATCACAGAGCAGGTGCATTTATACGGAGACTTGATTACACACAGGTGGATTCTATTTTTCATCATTAGTCATTTAGGTCAACATTGGATCATTCAGAGATCCTCACTGAACTTCTGGAGAGAGTTTGCTGCACTGAAAGTAAAGGGGCTGAATAATTTTGCACGCCCAATTTTTCAGTTTTTTATCTGTTAAAACAGTTTGAAATATCCAATAAATTTCGTTCCACTTCATGATTGTATCCCACTTGTTGTTGATTCTTCACAAAAAATTACAGTTTTATATCTTTATGTTTGAAGCCTGAAATGTGGCAAAAGGTCGAAAAGTTCAAGGGGGCCGAATACTTTCGCAAGGCACTGTATAACACACATAAAACGTGTGGCTCTCTCATGTGGGTTTAGATCAAATGTTGAGAAAATGCATGAAAGCCTCTCATGGTTTGAAGTTAAAAACTGATTTGTGTATTCACTAATGTTTTTTTTACATAATGTTATAACAAACAAAATACCTTTTACCTTATATACAAAACTAATGTTTTAGTACTGATATACATCATTATCCAACAAGGCATGCAGTAGGAGGTAGTTTTTATTATTAGTTTTATTTTTATTATACCTAAAGTGAAAACCAAATCAATTCAACGTTCAGTTAGGTACAGAGCAATGTGTGAATGGAATACTATCAAACAACAAAACACTCAGTATGGTTTTAAAAAATCACTTAAGAAACATTACCTTCAAAGATATTTCAATATTTAATATCAATTTAGAGAGATTCTGTCATAGGGCTTTTTGTTATATCTTATTTAAAAAAAAAAAAAAAATATATATATATATATATATATATATATATATATATATAAAATATATTCGGGGTAGCGTAATCTTTTCAACTTCTTTTATATTATTTATTTGTATTTTTTCTTTTTGTGTGATTAATTGTGTTAATTGTAAAATATGATTTGTATTTTCAAATGTGTAATTTGAATAATGTCTTGTGCCTATGGTGTGTAATGTTATGTTGTAAATTGTATTGTCACATAATAGATTGTAGGACCCCAGGAAGAATAGCTTTTAGCTTATGCTGAAGCTAATGGGGATCCAAATAAAACAAACAAACAAACAAAGCTTTTAATACAGAACAGTATTTAACATTTTACATGTGCAATGATTAGGCAATCAAATCATTGTAATTCCATGCCAAAAAACTTCTTCCTCTGAAAGCCCTCGTTTTGAAGGGCTACAATTAAAATTCTACAAAGGGAATATTTATGATTAGGCTAAAGACACACAATAACATAATACAAGTTGCCAACTCAAGTTTTTTGACTGCCAGGAGACTTTGACTGAGCTGTGTTGACTCAATGTCAGTCACGTCACTGTCGTTTTCAAGGTCCAAGTCTAAATTAAATAAAACAGAAATAAATTTGTGATAGTTTCAGGTTCACATATGAAAAACAGTGCAAGACTGCATTAAGAAATGTTAATTTAAAGCCGTTTTGAAGCACCAAATAATAATATACCATTAACAAAGTCATGGAAGACTTTCCTCTTTCTAGTTCTTTTTGCTTTGCCCCAATTGTCCATTACCTAAAAGATAAAACAACAGGACAGAGTTTAACTTTCAGGACACTAAATCCTGTCCATTTATTCCAACAGTGGAAAAGCAATTGGACATACTTTTGAATCAAACATGCTAGTAATTGTATATACAAAAGAATGTTGATTGTTGAATTACAC
Organism: Zingel zingel; assembly: GCA_023566125.1. Lineage (NCBI taxonomy): Eukaryota > Metazoa > Chordata > Actinopteri > Perciformes > Percidae > Zingel > Zingel zingel. The sequence continues at coordinate 28,575,171 of CM042315.1, forward strand.
CCAAGTCAGATCATGCTGACCACCGTTAACCACAAGATTAAAACCATCAGGTGGATTTAATGTTATTGCTAATTAGTGTGTTAGGTGCTTTTCCAAACCTTACTGAAGTAACAGTGCAAATATTATTTAAAAAAAAAAAAAGAATTATTACCAAGTCTAGTCATTCTTGTTGGTGCAGCAGAGGGAATATAACGTAACCCTGTTTGTAAGGAAGACACACAGCCTTTTTGTAGACGCTTTCTCTGTTTGTCAGTATTCACTTTGCCATTGTCAAGTCACTGCTGAACAAACATTATGTTGAAGAGCTTTGAGTTGCATGGCTTTTCAAAGACACTGTCAGCCAGTTTCCCTAAAAACACATCCATCCTTAGTGTTCCATCGCTTTGTTTCTCCTGGATAAATCCCACTGCATTATCCATAAGGAACACACAGTTGTCAGGCATCTTTGCTGTTAGCTTGCTTGTACTTCGGGATTGTCTGGCATGTCTTTCAGTACATTGTCTTTCAGTAAGTCTTTTTGTGACTTGCACTAGAGGTTGTTTGCCACTTCTCACCATTTTTTTGATAACCTGTAAGTGGTTCTCAAACGGAAAACATGAAATATCGTTCAAAGAGCTGTGGAAGTTTGCAGCATCATCTGATAAATGTTTGATGGAATGAATGTTGTATGCTGGAAAGGTGGGTCCATAAAAATCCACAGAGCCATCCACAAAGTGCTCCAGAATTTTGTGCGCGTATCCTAGATAAGACTCTCTCTTCTCATCTGCTTCATCCAAAAGAATGCTCATACCAACACTCAGACAAAGAAAGTGGTGACACTGGTCATTAGGAAGCACATCCTTCAAGATTAATGGTCCTGTGTAGAGCATGAACTGACGTAGCTCAGTAGCTTTCCACCTATCCAAGTCTTCCATGCTTCTTGGCTGCTTTGCAAACTCTGCAGGCAAAGCTCGTTTAAACTGACTAATGTTCATTTGTACTTGCTCTCTCTGAGCCTTACTCATGCGACAGATAACTGGCCCACGCCACAAGTATGTCAGCAGCCTTTTCGTGGCTCCAAGCCATACTAGGTGCATGTAGTCAAGGGGGAACGGTTTCACACACAAAATAACAGCTCTAACAAGAGTTGATATTTGTTTTTGATGGTCAGGGTATCCAACTCGGTTGAATACCTCATCTGTTCTTCCTTCAGAAGGACCGTTTGTCAAGTAAATTACCCTATTTTCGATCATTTGTGCTACTGCAACACATCGCTCACATCCATGCAGACTATTGTGACTTTTTATACATTTTAAAAATGACCTGGCTTGTGCATCACAGATGATCGCCTTCACTGTAACTGTGTGAACCAAATTCTTGAATGAAACTCCATTTCGGATGAGCGGTTGCAACTCCTCCAAGAAATCTCGTAAAAACTCCTCAACAGGGTCAGGCTTGCTGGACCCATAATACAGAGCTACAACAAATGGCTGACAGTTTGGAATTTGACCAAGAATGGGCCAAAACACATTTTACTCTATTTAAATAATGGCACGCCATCCACATTAAAGCACAGTTCATCTTGCCCTGGCAGTGTCTCTTTTGAAATGTGTTCAAGAAGGTAACGCTCAATACCATAATAAATATACTGGCCATTGCATTTATTTTGAACTTGCACTCCTTGTGGAGTATCAAGAAGGCTTCTAGCATCTTTGGGAAGTCTATGGCCATGGCGCCTGAGCGCACAAAGAAGCTCATTTAGTGCCTTGTGGGTTTGGTTTGTAGCAGTAGCCCAATTAGCCAAGTCTACGTGGAGAGAAGGTGTTTCATCAGTTGAATGTGAAGTCTCATCCAACTTCTCAGAATCTGTTTCAGTAGACTCTGTGTCATAATTGTGTTCTTCATCGGTATCACCCCTAATGGACACTGCTACTGTGCTGATGGAAGAACTACAGCCCTCCATAGTAGGTAAATCGCCATATGTTGATCCCTCCGCAAGGGGACTGCTCTCCCCCGCCAAGGCTGGCTCCACTGACCCCTCGGATTCAGAGCTGCTACCACGTTCCACTAAGGCGTCAACCCTTGCCCTTCATCGTCTCCACTTCTTTTGGTATTCAGAGGACATGTTTAGCTATTCTAAAATTACAAAATATTTTTAACGCAGTTCTGAGAACATACATGTCCAAATCCAGCTAAACATTTCATTCTAATAATACATTTTATTTGTATCACACTTTACATTAGCAATCTCAAAGTGCTACAGAGCATATAGTAAAAAAATCAAGATAAAATTATAATTCAGATAATTTACTTTCTGAAAGAAACTCTCAAAAAGCTACATTAATAAGTTACAGTAATAACTTTGACTGTATCATTAAACATACTTTATACTATGGTATACCGTTGTATAAGTTCAAAGTAACTTTTAGCCTACTAACGTTAGCTAATTTTAGCCAAACTCAGTACATTTCAGTTGACAATGTGGGCATCATTTCTTTCACTACATTCATGTCAAACAAGTAAAACTCAAGCACGTTAATCTAATAATACAAAATGTACTTACCCAACAGTAGATTTTTAATAATATTATCGATACAACTCAATTCCTCCTCTCCTCGTGGTTGTTAAGTTTTCAAGTTCCGGGTCCCAGAGTCTATGGGGAGAACGCGTTGAGATCTCGTGAGATAATCTATCCTATTGATTTTGTAATATCGCGAGATCTTTTGTTACTACATCTTGGCAGCAGTTTCCCTGTCAATGGCAATTACATCCAACTCAGACATGAATGGTGACCGGATATATTTATGTTTTACATGTATATGCATACATTCCATTAAAAAAAAACAACGAATACATCAGGTACAACAGGTTGAAATAATGACTAAAATGCAGTGGCTTTGCAATCACTTAACCACACTGGGCACTGTGTAATTATAATTTAGTTAAACAAGATAAAGTAAATATATGTACTTTGTATACAAATCGTGTATTTCATGAAGATAATTCCTGTTTTTTTCTGTTTTGCTTGACTAGACGTGTAAAAGACATCCGTGGACGACTATTCACAGCCTGGACTAGACGTGTTAAGGACGTCAGTGGACGTCTTCACAACCTCTTAAAAACTTGGCGAATTAAATTAATTATTGCAGTATTAACCATGCAAGGATATGAGCGCAGCTTTATCACAATTGATTTCATAGAGGGTCATGATGGACTATGAATGCACGTGTAAAGGACGTCACCTAGTGGACGTCCACTTACAACTGATTCACAACATGGTATATGTTGAACTACACGTAGCTAAAAGTCAAAATAACAATTATACATGCAACCCCAGATAACTGTTGACATGTACGTACATACGTATGTATGTATCTGAATGCATTTTTAGGAAATGTTCTGTGTAACATATTTTTACCGATTTATGCCGTCCTACCGCGATTATTTTTGGCCAGGGACACGACGTAGCCGTCGGACCAATGTTTGCTGGGTTGTAGCAGTTGTATAACTGCTATAAATCTTCTTATGCTTTGTGTGTGGGCTTAATTGAAGCATGAGAGACTAAGCTTTTAATTGGTGTGTTGCATGGCTGTATATTTTGAAGATTTAATGCTTTAAAGTTATAAAAACGTTTGAGTGGAGGTTACAGCGATGCCACAGCCACAAAGTGTACCGTCCATGGTACAGTGAACCTTGAGAGGTTCTCCATGTGGGCCTATAATGATTTCTGAGTTATTAATGATCATGTCTTCTTCATAGGTAAGTCTGCAATTAAGGACAGCCAAAAAAACTGACCAGTCACAGTGTGCACATTCTGATGAATTCCAAATGAAATCATAACTTAGCATTACTTTTTTTATTACATCACGTTTGTGGCTCTTCAAGAAAAGTCATGACCAGTACATCTTTAGCACTGATAAATAACACAATAACTGCAGACGTATATATGAAGACATGAACATCATTAATAACTCAGAAATCATGATTGAAATACCTAGTTGTTGCATTATGATATTGTTCTTGCATTAAGTCGTGCATGAGATACTGTTCATTTTTTATATTCCTCAAAGTTCAAGAAGGTCAACATAAATGATTTTTTTTATGCATGAAGCCATGATAGTTTATGTACCCTTACCATAAATTTTTACTGTTTTTCCTTTTCAAATTGAGGGTCTAATGAAAGAGGGTGTACAGCTTATAAAGCCCCCTGACACAAATTGTGATTATGGGGTATATAACATTTGACTTGACAGTAGGAGAGTTTTCCCTTGTATGTCTCAATGTGTACTGCCAACCGTACTGCAAGCATATGCAAAGGCATCACCTCATTACACTGGTAGCATGTCTTCTTTGGCATTTTTGAAAAATGCTGTGAGTCAGGAGGCAGAGGAGAGGTGTCTAAAGTCTCCTGGAGTGGTACGATGTAAAAAGTGGCTTTGCCCCCTGCTGATGTAACTCGCAGAGCTTTGAGTGGTCAAAGTGGTCAGCTTTCATCGACCACTGCCACCTTTATTTAGAGAAAGAGAGAGAGAAAAATGCCTTTAAAATTATCTGTTGTTGAAGAAAAAAAATTACATTTTGTCAGTCTGTCATCTCTAATGCTTGCAGCAAGTAATTAATAAACCATAAGGGTTTACATGCACCAAAAATAAATAGGAGATTGGCATGTGATAAACAGTAAATATGACAATTCAATAAAACAATCTTAGTCTTACAGACCTGTTGCCTTATGCAAGAGCCATCCCCCACAAAGATCCTCCATTTTTGGAAATGTGTTAGCCAGGAGCTTTGAAATCTTGGTTAACAAGAAAGTAAAAATTAAAATAAAGACAGACATCCTTGACAGTGACACGACTTAAGCTAAAGTATATTTTACAATAACTACCTTTTAATTACAAGTCAAACAGCTGGACTAAGAAATGTACCTCTGTGTGGTCACCATCTTCTGGAAGAGACACTGTTTGTCTTCCCATACCCGCCGGAGGAGTTCAAGCTCCTTAGTTGGCAACGGTATGTGGGATGTATTTTTTGCTGGACATAACATTACCAAATTGCATTTACGATGTTGACTTAAAAATAATACATTTCGTCATGATTTGAAATTTGAATATGAACATATCTAGGTGAATAACAAACCGTGTCATTTCTTGCTGCACAGTTACATTTCTGGGGACAGGGAGCTCCATCTCTGACGGTTGTGTTGGGCAGTTTGTGACCATACTGTTTAGCAGCACAGACACCAAATAGCTGGCTGCTGACTCAACTGCACCATGACCCTAAATCAATTAATGATTTAACATGTTAGACGTAATGTCATCTACAAAAGTTAACCATGCTTGCTACAATAATATTAACGTTAGCCGGTAGGTTAGCTTCATAGACAGTATATAATGGACCAACAGATCCCGTTGCTCTGGACAGAGACCAGTGAAGGATATTAGAAGCACTTTTCCGGTGGGCGCTGAGCTGTACCAAGAGAAATCTCAATCATTTCCAATCTTGCAGAGACGGAGAGCGTAGGTATGGAGATAACATAGGCACAGGCTAATTATTGCTAACTAAAATGCTAGGTAACATTAGTAATTAAACTCAAACAGCTATTGTGAGTCCAAACTGCCTGCGAGCTTCTCCTGTACTATACGGTAATTCCTCTACTGTGCAACAGTAAGTCCCGTGGTTATGACACAATCGTTAGCCTATTTTTACAAAAACGTCTGCTACGGAGCCATAACGTGAAGTACAAGGTTTAGCCTTTTATACATTGTCGTGTTTCTTTAGAAATAAACAATGGACAAATACAGTCTTTAAATGCTTCAGATGTAAAGTTGTTCGCTGTCAAAGTGACGCCAAAATGAATGGCAGTCAATGGAATGCTAACGGGGGGTGAGTGCCTGTTAGGCGTGTTGTTGATGTTTTCACCATTTAATTCTGTCATGTTTGATGGCGGCTAGACATCTAAAATCCATAAAATACCTTTTTTATCTTCTTTGGGAAGCATTGTGATTGGCGACCAAGAGCCAATCACAATTGACCTTCTTTAATTCTCCGATTGGTTGATTTTGTGGCACTTTTGTAACGCTGTTGCAAGTGTTGAGCGAGCATGTGTGTCGAAAGATGAGTGCGCACAGAGTAAAGAGGTTGAGAGAGAGGGGGAGACTTGAACGGAGCGCAGCAGCGTCTGCCTACACGCAGAGAACAACTTTGTGAGAGGGCACTTGAGTAAACTGCGTGAGAGGGGTTATTATTGCACGTTAATATGGATAATAGCAAACAAGCAAATACATTTATTGAGCACGGAATAGGTTTTTCTTTGCTCACACAAAATTATTTTTTGCGAGTGTTAATTTCTGTTCAAAATGTAATGTAATGTGCTTGCAAAATATAGTTCTCTATGCTCAAAACTTACAATTACTCGCTCAGGATTGTGACATATATATATATATATATATATATATATATATATATATATATATATATATATATATAGCCTAAATATATTGTGATATTATTTATAGGCCTTATCGCCCAGCCCTAGTTCCAGGGGTTCCTAAATGGCAGAAGCATGGTGGTTGGCCCAAGAAAAAATGTCCACATTGTCGAACAATAAAGTTCATCTTATCTTATCTACCTAAAAAGGGGAAACCTGCAACTTCCTGACACCCCCCCCAACGCCACCAAACACTGACCATATATGTAGCATTGCATTCATCATGTACAAAATCCTACGAAAAAATGTGTCACCCCTTCAGCATCCCTTCTCAAACTAATTCAACCTGGAACGCACACACATTTTAATCAAACTCTCTGGCATTTACATTTAGAATGTTTTTGATTTATCAAATCCTCTGAACATACAGATACATTCACTTTCCCTAAATCCCCTTTGGAGAGGCGATTAAAAGAGCGGAGCAAGTCAGGTCAGGGGGAAAATAAAAGCAAATTGAAAGGCTTCTCATTTGTCAGCTCAGCCGCTTTCATTGAAGCCTTATTGTGTCAAAATGTAATTAATTTCAGACAGCGTTTTCAAACGGCTGTGGTAGTCTGTAATTCCAGAAGGCATTCATTTTGTCAGTGGGACATGTAGGCCGTCAAAGACAAGGTCATTTATTATACAGCACATATCAGCAGCAAAAAAATAAAAAATAAAAATAAAATATATAGAGTATAAATACAATAATAAAAGTTACAGTGCAGTGTAAGAAATGAACAATTACTTGATTTAATAAAAGGCAGCGTCAGGAAAGTCTTAACTCTTGATTTAAAAGCAGTGAGAGTTTCAGCGGACCTGCAGTTTTCTGGGAGTTAGTTCCAGATATGTGGAGCATAGAAACCGAACGCTGCTTCTCCATGTTTAGGGCAGTAGCGTGGGATTGAATGGAACTCACCTGCCCTTGTTCACTTTCAGGCCAAACAAATGGATCGACTGCCAGTACTGCTTCAACAAATAATCAGAAATTCAGAATAAAATTGCAGAAAAAACGTGCTGACTAGACTGCTAGGTTTGGTTTTTGGAGTTAGCGGTTACAGTGGTTGAGAGGAATATAAATCTACTACCTGGCAGGAGGACTGCACAACAGGACAGTCAAAGCACAGGGACGTGACGAAGTCAGGGATCAGATATCAAGACAGAATTGACTGACAAAGCTTAATTCATCCTCTCCAGATCCATTGCTGGGATTAAGGACTGTGTTTTTTATTATGGTTTTAGGTGGCTCTGATAAGAGCCTTTGTATTATTTATTTATTTAGATCAGGGCTGTAAGGAGATTAGGGTGTAGGGTTATATGGCCAAGCCACTGCACTAGCTGGAGACGAAAAGTAGAGGCAGAATTAGCTCAGTCCATAGTCCATTGGCTTGGGAACCGAATGTGCCAGTTCACCTCCTGGGCACTGCCAAGGTCCCTTTGAGCAAGGCACCAATCCCCCTGACTGCTTGGGGCATCTGTCCATGGGCAGCCCCCTCGCTCTGACTGCCATGTGTGTAGGTGTTGGCCACTGAGCTGGATGACCTCTGTGCCTCAGTCTGTTTCCAGCGGTATGTCTGGAGCTGTGGTGTCCTTTCGCCAAGACTCGTCTGGACCCTGGAGTGCCGGCGCCATTCAACCGGGTGACTCTTTTTCAGTGTGCCGATCTGATGGCCACATTCTGCTTTATGATGAATCACGGATTAAAACAGCCAGCAGGCAGCTAACTTTGGAGTAGTGAAATTTCGCGGCAACTGCACGAGCTGCCACGGCCACAATTACTCATCGTGTGATCGTCACCGTTTCATTCTGATACACAAGAGAAGACAGTAGCAGTTCTCTGTAGGTTAACGTGTGTGTGTGTGTGTGTGTGTGTGTGTGTGTGTGTGTGTGTGTGTGTGTGTGTGTGTGTGTGTCTGCTTTCTGCCTCTCAACCAGCAGCCCACTTAAAAGAACATGTCACTTCTTTGGGAAATTAGCTTAGGTTATTTATAGTCTGCAGTGTAGGTTGGTGGACATCCTTATATTTTAAGAAAATAATCTGAAACATGCTGCATAGCTTTGCAAATCCCTTTCTGATTCAAAGCCTACTAGCCCACTGCTACAGAAATCTGATAGTCAGCTCAGGTTGCAGTTATAGGCTACAATTAAACTGTTTCTGGTTTGATATCTTGTTATCTTGTATTTGTGTGAATGTAGTCTAATGTAAGGCTCTATATTTAATTTTGAGGTGTACAGTATTGTGGATTTAGTATTATGTTAAAATGTAAAATATACAGTTTTTAAAATAAAGATGACATACTGTATATTGTTAGCAAATCATGTTCCATATGCCCTTTTTTGAATTTGAGCCCCTGCATGGCACTGGAGCCAGGGCAGGAATGCGTTTCTATCTTGGAAATTCAAACAGCATTTCACATTAAAGAAAGAGAAGGGAGAACGAAATATTGACCCTTTGCACGTGACATCACGCTCCTCTCACGCGAATTATGAACGCCATGACGGATGGCGGAAGAGCTATGCTGTAGATGGACGGCAAGCTAAACTCGTATGTTTTCGTTCGTGTTTGTGTTCTCACATTCACAATCTACAGAGTAATCCTTACCAACACAAGCATGTGCATGTATTGCCTTTCTGTTTTTAAATGAGTGATAAATAAAATGATCCTCAACCAGCTAGCTGCTGTGCTAACCAGCTGTCCTGCTAACAGGTCCAACCCATGGATGTATCCAACCCGATGATGACCCACATAACTAGCTAACATCGGATATTCACTGACCTAGCTACATATCCAAAAAAGAAAGCCATTCCCTTGATCATTTAACTTAACACACATACAAAAAATATCGGTTAAATTAAAGATGACATGGCACGGAAAATAGCTTCAAAAAGGCCAAAAAACGAGTTCATTGCGAGTCTGCAGAGCTCCTACCCCGGCTAGCTGACGAGCTAGCTGCAGCTAGCTTTGGACTGCTCGCTAGCTGCTGCCCATCGCATCGTAATATCCACCGGTCAAATCTTAACATAGGCTACAGCGAATATAATCACAGATAAGAAGATGGCTAGATGTTACAATTATGTGTGGTTACTACTGATCATATATACTCTGTGATTTACTGCATGGATTAACGTGTGATAGATAATTAATGACTGCACTTCCAGAGCTGGGATGTGTTCAGGCATCCATTAGCTAGGAAGTTGCATTGGCATACCCAGTGAACAACGGTATGTGGGTAGCCACAACCGACCATGTCCTCTTAAAACATGGGCTACGTGTTATATAAATCTTTACTTAAGTAAAGAATAGATGTTAATACAAAATAAACCCTAGATTGATGTCTTATATTTGCCATTATGAGGTACCTCCCCCCGCCGTTAGCGTAGCATCGCGTACCTGTAACCCAGCCAGCTACAAAGAACTGGTAAGCATCCAGACTTTTATAAGCTTTGAGATCAGCACAAGTATATAGGGATACTCCTGTTTACCACATAGTGTTACAGATTGTGTGGACTGAAGTCGGGCAGACTCTGTGATTTAATGAGGGAGAAAGAATTAAGGGTCGGTATCCAATCCTGCTATCTCCAACTCCAAATACTGCTCTTTGTGAGCACCTACCAGATGCATTACCTTGATCGCTAACGGCACGACAACTTGTTGTTCAATAGAAGAAGCCATACAGTCATAAATACAGTTTATTTAGTGTTATGTATTTCAAACTGATTGAAACTATGAAACTTTCCGCTCGTCTACTACTGCTTAGCCTGTGCTTCCGCCGTCCGTCATGGTGTCGTCACGTGGTCGTGGTCACGTATTTGCAAAGGGTCAATAACTGTGCAGTACAACCGCTGCTTGCCAGCAACCCACCTCCTTTCAGCATCCAAATTACTCCACCTCCAACCTGAAGAAGCATCTTAAAGTTTTTTTAATTAGCCAGGGGTAGTTGTCTGCTGTAGTTTTGCTGGTCACCTTGCTATTTTATAGTTGCATCAGGTAGCTACCCGTTTGACATGCTAGCCAATGTTAGCTACAATTAGCTCGTGGTAGATTAGACTGCGGTTAGATTTTTGTAGCATGCAGTTTGGGACTACAAATACAACAATCTATCTGCTTGTTTAGCTACACATTCAGCTAGTTGGAACAGAAGAACACACAGAATAGGCCTGTTTAGTAAGCAGGATTTAATGGCCGCATTCCTACACTTATAAAATGCAATTTAATGTGGAAGTAATCCAAGTATTCAGAATACGTTACTCAAATTGAGTAATGTAACGGAATACCTTACAAATTACATTTTTGGGCATGTATTCTGTATTCTGTAACTGAATACGTTTTGAAAGTATCCTTCCCAACACTGTGTAGATGTCATGCCCACCCCTGCAGTTTATGTCTATCTTCATTTCAGTGGCTTTTTTCTCTCTATACTTGCCACAGTAGAGTTTTGATTTGAGATGATGTTGTTGCCTGTATGTCTGTTCTAAGCAGGCTAAGTATAATCCAGGCTTGGTCAATGTCATGAGTAAGAACAAGTGCAAATGAGTCACATGTCTGCAGCCTACAGGATGATTGCACTGAGGGCACAGAAGGAAAGCCAAGGACGGGAACAAATGTTAGCAATGAGCATTACTGTTGCCTGACCTCACTAGAAACTCAATTACTTCAGCGGATACAAAAAAACAAACATCTTTGGAAATAGCTCACACATACTCTGCGCCAAATGTTGGATGGATGCAGCTTTCCTCATGTCATGATGTATGTAGATGAAGGTGCTGTGGTGCGTAAGCAAGTCTGTATGTGCAGATACATTCTATGCATGCATGATGGGTACACATCTGTTAGTGTGTGTGTGTGTTTTATCCCTTTTTGACCTTGTTTAACCTGGAATCCAATCAGATTTACGCAGAGACCAGAAGCCCGACATGTCAGCTTCAGCTCGCCAAATACTTGACTGCCAGATGTTCACTATGCCAGATGTTCACTATGGCATCTGCCTCGCGGTGCTTAAACTATATCACTGTTTTTTTTTTCTCATCCTGTCTCTACTTTTTTCTGTGTTGATGCTCTGCACTATGTCCATCCTTCGTTTTTTCCTCATATCGCTTGGGCTTGTCTATTGAATAGTGTGATGAGTAGGGTTGGGTACTGAAACCCGGTGCCAATATGGCTCCTGGATCAAGTGATGACACAGATTTTGGTGACACTTAAATGCTTCACGGTTTTTCCTGCACAGAGAAAGTTTGCTTTGGCTCCCCCTGAAAGACTTTTTTTAATTTATTTTTAATTCTTTTATTTTAAATATTAAATATTTTTGGGCAGTTTTAGGCATTATTAGACAGGACAGCTGAAGACATGAAAGGGGAAAGAGGGGGGAATGACATGCAGCAAAGGGCTGCAGGTCGGAGTTGAACCCAGGCCCGCTGCGTCGAGGAGTAAACCTCTATATATGGGTTTTTGATTGAGAAAGATATGTCATTCCACGAAGGACTACATAGATAAGGCTGTGGATGTGAAAAATAGATCTGCACAGATGGGGTACCCATCACAGTGGTTCGATCAGGCATATGAAAAAATATTGATAAGACGCGCTCTGATTTACTTTAAAAGAGAAGAAATACTTTGTTATGTGTACCACTCAATACTCTAATGTCTAATGTCTGACTAATGTCCACTCTACTGCCATAAATCTGCCATCATTCTTCCATGCTCTTAAAATAATCTGTCTGGCTATCATTAAACTAGTCTGGACCCGGCTTCTTATGTGTTTATCCATCCGGTTTAGGATTGACCCATCTCCCAGAACAAATAAACTTGGGCTGAATGGAACCTGGGTCCCTGCAATCAGACATAGCTGACCCGCCTCCGGTCCCTGCTCCAGTTGCCTTGTTGCCGGACCCTGGCCCAGCTGACTCGTCGCCTGGCTCCAGCCCCTGGCCCTTTGCTTGTCAAGCCTCCAGTGACAGTCAGCCTTCGCCAGCCTGCCCAGCCTCCAAAGGGTTCTGTTATATTTTCCTGTTTTATTGTGTTAATTTATGTTGGCCTTGTTGTTTATTGTCTCTTGTGTTCTCTGTTGCGTTTTACACTGTTTTCATTCATCATGTTGACATTTATTTACAATAAAACAAGCAATAAAACCTAACTGGTAAAACACAGGTAAGAACACAGTTAATTAAAAACAATTAATTGTATACAAAATCTAATACATTTCCATCCTGCCACTGCTGGAAGCAGTTCTTTATTTAACACAGGTAAGAACACAATTACTTTTATATACACTAAACAGAGGCACAGAGGGACCAGCCAGGCATTTTCTGTAGTAAATAGGCGTCTTCACTCTTGGTTCACAATGTCAATGATAAAAATAGTTATCATGGGCTTTTGTCCCGTTAAGCAGAGATGCTACTTGAATATGTTGCTAAGTGTTTAGCATGCCCATATATGGTGTTTGCTGTGAGTTACATCACCGCAATACCGGGTGCGCTCGGTCTTAAGAGGTTAAGTTCTAAAATACTCAATGCCTTAACAATGGACATACTGTACTTTAATGTAGGCTGCTTAATGTGTATGTTATGATATGGTCTAACATCCATAGCTTCTGTGTAAGTACTGTAGGCTTTATAGCTAAGCTACATAAAATGTCAAACAAGCTACAGATGTATGGGATTAGTTTTGTGTCTTTAATTCCAAGCAAAACTTCTCAAGTATCAAACAAAAAACACTAACTCAAGCAAAAAAATTGTCACCTCAAAGGTAAAACTTAAAACTTGCAAATAAAACATTTGTGTAGTCGTAAACTATTGGTCTTTTATTTGTTTGATAAGATGTCCTTTTGTTTCCAGTTCCCTCTGTTTCTTTCCCAATGATCAGTCTTTTGCTCTCTCCAACACGTTTGCAGTTTTGCTCCCAGCTTTCTCGTTTGCGCTTCCCAAGTCTTTGCTTGCGATTCTGACACAAACATCTCGCGTGGGCGGGTCTTACAGTGGTGCATCCCCATTGGCTAATGAGTTTTTGAGTGACAGCTCAGCTCAGTGCCTGCCTGCCCGCTGACGTTTCAGTGCAGCCAACGCTAGACACACAAACCACTCCACAGCTGATTCCTACAAGATTAATAAAGTGTAAGTATTGATCATATATATTGTCTGTGATCTACGTTAAAAACATGGTTACTAGACGTTTGTTGTTTCAAGTTACTAGCTAGCTAGTAAAGCTGTTTATGTTAGCATTTAACGTTAGCTAACTGCTAACGTTATCTAAAACTTGTAGCTACGTTATTGAGCTAGCTAATATGCCATGGAAATCATAGACTGTATATAAGATATAGCTAGGCTTAGTGAGGCCTTACTCAATGGAGCTGTATTAATGATCGTCTTCTCTCTGTAGAACAAGTAAACATTGTGGGACGTGCAGGACCCGAGCAGAGCTACGATGCTGTCCCAGGTAACGTTAGCTAGGTCAGTAACGTAGCTATATGGTCTATTATGACAAATTATTATCCAGCTAACTACAAATTGGTGTGGTTGCTATTGGTCTGATAATACACAATGCTAGATATTGGTTAAGTTGTACAATGTAGAAGCTGTGGATATAATGTATTATATCTAGAGATTTACACATACATTAGATAATGTTCCAACTGTACACACTGTTTCTTTTATTGCACTGCTGCAAGATGGCAGATAACTGACATATTTTTATTTTAACGCTGTAAATTTCAACAGTATTTAGAATTAATGCATATTGTTACTACTGTCCAAACTACGGTATGTAATTTAACTAACAGGCCCTTGACAAATACTTTGCTTAGTGATCATTATTGTTTTTTAGTGATGTGCATGGCTGATGGAGCTCGGGTCCTGGGGGCTGCCATGGACCACCTAGATTACCCAGCAAGGGAAAAGCAGATGGATCATTTCAGTAAATTCAACATGAAGCCATATTGTACTTTACACATGTAGTCAACATGGAGGTAGGAATCTAGAAAGTGTGATCAATAATATTCCAGAAATAAGTGTTCCAGTAGTGATTATGAAAGCTAGAAAAGTGTTCCTAGAGTGCAAAGGCTTTATTAAAATTATTTATTATCGAGGTCAATTCAAACACTTGTTATCATCTAATAAGGTACTTCAAGCTTTACAATAAGAAGTCAAGGAAGTGAAAGACTACAGCCACATCCCAGCCCTGTAAAGAGCTGTCCTGCAGAAAAGGCTGTCGTCCAGACTGGAGTGGTGCTGTCGTCCAGACTGGAGTGGTGTGCCATCAGTGAGCTCAGGAGACCAGATGATCCCAGGCGTCCAGGAGTTGTGTGTGATATTGCGGCACCACCCTCAGAAGTGTTGTTGTAGACACAAGTCAGCTGAGAAATACAGCTTGCCTTAGGTGAAACTGAATATGTGAAATATATACATAACCCAATTACTCAGTATGTTTGTGTATTGTTGGTGATGAAAAACTGATCCTGACCTGTGATGTACTGCAAATAATGAGTTCCAGCTTCTTCTACCACCGAGGCCCCAGCAAAATATTTTCAAATATCCATTGTTTATGTAAAGTTTTATATTGGACTAAAAATAAAGCATTATAATAGTCTCAACCTTATTTCCTGCATCATATAATGAACCAAACAGACAAGGATGAATGTAAAAAAGTGTTTTAATATATTATGTGCATTTTAAAATATTACAGTAAAACAATGTAAACACAAATAAGATTACAGGACAGTATACTGTAGTAGGATATGTTGACATGCAATGGGCTTAGAAACTACAAGTACACATGAAAATAAACTTAAGAAAAAGGTGTTAATTGAGTATCTCAGTAAAATATGATCAGTACATACTCTATGGGTCTATACCCTGGCTGTTTGAAGCCTTAGCACACGTAGTGTTCCCTCCACAGAGAGACTGAAGGCTCCTTGCCCTCTGCTGCTACCATGTCCTCGTGGTTGGACTGCCTGCTGCCTGATGTGAGCTGTAACAGAAAATTATAACAAAGTTCCTTAGACAAATCAAATGGTAACAAAGTCCTTATTGATAACTGAGGCTTCCAAGGTTGGGTAATTTACAATTAAAATAACTTGCTTTTCAGTAGCCATTACCATTAAAGTGTAGGCTTTAAAAACACTATGAGCACTTTCCTTCTGCTGACCTGCTTGCACATGCATAATACATGCAATTAGAGTTAGGATAGCCAGTCTTTATCATAACTAGGAAAGTACAGATGAACATTCTGTCATTCTTGTTCTGGTATGCTATAATAATGGACATAACTATAAAGATGAACCAGTTAAGCAGTGCTAACACTGCATATGTACTGTATGTGTCAACCTCTAGATATAATACATTATATCCACCGCTTCTACATTGTACAACTTAACCAATACCCTAGCATTGTGTATTATCAGACCAATAGCAACCACACCAATTTGTAGTTAGCTGGATAATAATTTGTCATAATAGACCTTATAGCTACGTTACTGACCTAGCTAACGTTATCTGGGACAGCATCGTAGCTCTGCTCGGGTCCTGCACGTCCCACAATGTTTACTTGTTCTACAGAGAGAAGACGATCATTAATCCCCAGTCACCTCCCTCTGCTCCAGTCGATGACGTGTTGCTGTCGCCCTGCTTGACAGTCACCGAGCTGCAGGAGTTAGACAGGAGTCTCGGTCAACAAGAGAGGAGGAACACAATGGTAATTAAGTGGCCCTACCCTGCCCTAAGATAACACTATATAATTGCATAAATTAAAATATCATTATAACTGAACTGACTTATCTTACAAAATGATATTGTACAAGCTCTCCAATTTGTTCTACATGTATAATTTGTATTTCTTTATGTTTTACAGCAACTTTTCCTGACAACCTTTGGAGGTTCGACCGGCGGTACTGCCATCCGTCGCATGCTACTGCGAGTGGGAACCAATGACGTTCTAAAACCGTATAGCCTGTGGGGTAGAAAGACAAAGAAGGCCTTCCAGGACCTGACAATCTACAGAGTTATAACAGGCAGGTGTTATTTTATTGTTCACATCAGTATTATGCTCACCAGCCTACTCCACAAAGTTGTCCACCAGCGCTCTGTACTATGCTCACCAGCCTACTCCACAAAGTTGTCCACCAGCGCTCTGTACTCTCCCTCCTGTCCATCCCTTATACACCCAACTACGGCAGAGTCATCAGAAAACCTCTGTAGGTGACTCTGAGTTGTACTGGAAGTCCAAGGTGTATAAGGTGAGCAGGAAAGGAGACAGCACAGTCCCCTGTGGAGCCTCTGTACCACTTGCAACCACATCAGACAGAACACGGTCCAGACAGACAAACTGTGGACAAGCTGACACCCATCAGCTTCAGCTTCTCACCTAGTAGCAGTGGCTGGATGGTGGTGAATGCACTGGAGAAATCAAAGGTGATTCTCACAGTGCCTCCACCGCCATCCAGGTGCAAATGAGCTTGCCGCAGCAAATAGATGACAGCATTGTCCACTCCCAGACGAGGCTGGTAGGCAAACTGTAGAGGGTCCAGAGAAGATCTCGCCTGCGGCCTCAGGTAGGCCAAGACCAGCCTCTTGAATGAAATGAAATAGTGACATAGGAAACTGCAAATCAGATTAATTTAGCCTACTTATTAATCAAAAGTGCGGGAACGCCGTTCTGGAGCATCCCGGCATTTTAACTGGTTACGTGAAAAACATCTTAA
Organism: Zingel zingel; assembly: GCA_023566125.1. Classification (NCBI taxonomy): domain Eukaryota; kingdom Metazoa; phylum Chordata; class Actinopteri; order Perciformes; family Percidae; genus Zingel; species Zingel zingel. The sequence goes on from CM042315.1 coordinate 28,592,304, forward strand.
TTCTTAACATTATTGTACGTAATACTAATCCCTTTTTATATTATATTCTTTATTATATTTATTTAGCAATATGCTTCTGTAAGTTTGACATCTGTAATCAATCCAAACTCTCCATGCCATATCTCCCCCCTCTCCATGAGTGGGTTAGGGATTAGGTTCAATAGTTGAATAAAAATGTCACACCTCCCCAATATGTTCAGCCAGATCTTTTGTTTTGTTAATGACTCTCCTGCTGCTGCTGTCTGGTAAAAGTAGGAAGCTAACAGCTTGAGGCGCTGACACACCAACCTGATTATCGGCCGTTGGACGGTCTGGCGAGGTCGGTGACCCGAGTCTGTTTGGTGTGTTCCGTTCCGTTGTCAGTTGGAGGAGCCATCGGCGTTCATTTGGGCTGATTTGACTTGTTGAATTGGCCAGTGGGCAGTCGGACTCAATGACCAATTACTGGAAATGAGGAGCGCAATGAGCGTGACGAACGCCTCTCAAAATCTGACAAAAATCTTTTAAACTGACCTTTGTCAATCTGAAATGAAGACAGATTCAGCAACTGCATGGCCTATTTCTCACTTAAAATGTTTTCAGAAACAAGTTTCGGTAAACTATTTTCGTAAAATAAGAGATCGTATTCCGAACGAGCCGCCATTATGGTCTGGCTTTGAAATTCGGGAGAAGCCAGACCCACATGACACGTTCATCCAATCAGCTGCCGGTTTTCATTTTATGGGCGATACAGATTACAGATTAGCGCTGCCTGCTGTTATGGAGATGTATTACATCTTGCGCACGTGCAGAACGTACGCTCAAGTCGGCGTTGCTTCGGTGTGTTCCGAGGCACTTTTTTGACCAACTCTGGGAGACTGATCAGTCCGACTGCTGATGTTCGGTCGTTGGGTTTGTGTATTAGGGCGTTTTCACACCGACAGCCTTTAGTTCGGTTGATTCAAACTAGAGTTTGTTTGCCCCGTTGGTGCAGTTTGTTTGGGCAGGTGAGAACGTGTCAATCGAACTCTGGTGCGCATCAAAAGTGGACCAAACAAGCGTACAGAGACCACCTCTTCAAGCAGGTCTCGGTACGCTTGTTTGGTCCACTTTCATTCGAACTCTGGAGCGGTTTGTTTGTGGTGAGAACGTGATCCGTACTCGAACCGTACCAACTATATGTACTCCGCAAGTCTGAGCTAATGTTTCCTGTAGTCCTGTAGTAGTGTTTAGCAATCTGCAGAAGAGCAGCAAACTGTAGCAGCTTGTAGTGTTTCTATTACAGAAATAGACTGCAGTCAAGCTTGCCGTCCGTCACTCGTATCTCCGTGGTCAAACCAGCTGCTGCTAAAATTGGAGACAGACACCGGCAGAGCAGAGCGAAGTCTCGGTGACCAGAACAGACGTAGTCACGTCTCTTGCGAAACAATGTCTGATCATTTTAATGAAATGAGCTGGTTTGGTTCTATATACAGTATATGGGTTTGACCACTAGACCAGAACACAGGACCTTCTTTCTGTATATACTTTCTTGCTTCCGCACCCAGACATATCCGACCAATAAGAGGGCTGGACGTTCTTGCCTGATTTGTAATGACGCATTTTGGTACGCTTGGATTTTTCCAGGTGTGAAACCAAACCAAACCAACCGAGGGAAAATCGCTCCAAGTTTACTAACTCACCAACTGATTCGGACCAAAGCAAACAAACTACAGGTGTGAAAACGCCCTCAGAGCCTTCCATCCAAAGTCCATCCATCCATCCATCTTCAACCGCTTATCCAGGGTTGGGTTGAGGGGGAAGCAGCTCCAGCAGTGGGAACCCCAAACTTCCCTTTCCCGAGCCACATCAACCAGCTCTGACTGGGAGATCCCTAGGTGTTCCCGAGCCCAAAATTACCCGAAATTACAAACATGAGACAAAAGTGAGTTGAAACAAGTGTGTCTTCAGCTGCTTTCTAAAAGCGTCAACGAGACTGCAGAACGTAAATTAATAGGAAGGGCATTCCACAGAGTCAGAGCTACCATTTCAAAGGAACGGTCAATTTTAGTTTTCAAACAAAGTGGGACCACCAGTAATCCCTGGTTAGAAGACCTGAGGGACCTGTTAGTAGCGTACGTATGGAGCAGGTCAGAGATATAGACAGGTGCCTGACCATGCAATGCTTTATATGTAAGAACAAGAACTTACTATGTTCAGATCATACGATTATAAAATCGATCATTGACCTTCGGCCTAGGGTCCTCTGGTACCAAGTACACTTATGAGCATCCCTAAGCTAGGCTAGCGGTGGGTGTGTCAGACAGAGTTACGATATGATGAGAATGGTATGTATGGACTTATCTTACTCTGGTGGATACGGTGAATAAGCTAAAGTCCCAATAAGTCGGCGTGTTCCTTTAACATTACAATCTTAATATCGTGTTTGTTTGTGTATTGTATTGTTACATTCTTAATAGCGTGTTTGTTTGTGTATTGTGGATGTTTTTATTCATTTTCTCTTCCCCTTATCTAGTGCTTGTAAACAGATGGAAAGCCCTGGCTCTTTACCTGTTGCTTTGCAGGTTCCGACAGGGGAGGAGAAGAATTTGCGTCCCAATAAATATCAAAAGAAAAGAGTGTGGTGCATTTTATCATGAGGTGGCCGAATTGCATCTGGAAAGAGATCGTCATCTAAAGTATTTCAGAATGGAAAACAAAAAAAATAAATGATCTGCTTCAGAGCACCAACTACCGGGAAGCCATCCAACCAAAACAATGGCTTGCTGTTACACTGAGGTAATTAATTACTAAATTACTGACAGCCACACACAAAACCAGGATAACAACAGAAAGGATTGGGGGGTGTAGTCATTTGAGAAAGCACTGTCACCTCTTCATCTTCTCCATGCTGAGGTCTGCAGGGCAGAGAATGCTTCTTGAGCTACAAAATGTATACAAATCTAGTGAATAACATATAATACACAATATATACAAAATAAATAAATAACATTTACTACTAGAGATTCACCGATTACAACTTTCTAGGCCGATTCCCATTTTCTTTGAGTTAAGCCAGCCGATACCGATTTTAGCCGATTCCGATTTCATTTTTTCTAACCACTTTACAGCACACACAAATATTTATTTATCTTTTCTTTAAAAGAACATTTTACATAGAACATTTTTTGAATAGATAATCGATCGCTATAAAATAGAACTATATAAATTACTCCTGGTGTGGGAAATTCACGCACATCTAAAGTACAATGTTAGAACCATTTCCTTCTTTTCACATTCAATATCCAACTTAATATAATAAATATAACCTTGCAGTATAAAGATATTTCTCAAAACACACTCAGGCCTGTTTGAACGTCAATAGTAACGTTACCTGAAAACATAAACGTCACCACTCATTTTACGCACAGTTAGCAAACTAAACGCTGGGGGAAGATTACTACGTTTTTAATGTTGATTTTAAGCGGTATGCACCCCCACTAACCTGTAAAGCGTTTTAAACAGTAATGTTAATACAGCGTGTCAACCGTCACCGCAGCCTTCTAACGTTAGCTTATTGTCTCATCTGGTGTCTGATAAACAGGAAATTCATCAAAGTCAGTGTGCCCAACGCTATTTTCCAATAAACTCTAAGTGTCAGACCCGCGGTTTTCATGTTCCAGTTATTCAGCCTCAGAGGGGAGAGAGAGCGCGACTGAGAACAGTAGAGCAGACGGCCGTGTATAATTATGACTTTATAACATTTCATAAACAGCTGATTGAGCGGTGGTGCGCTGATCTTGCGTTAATCATGCGACGCCCGAGTGAATTTGACCGGCATAAAATCGGCATATGTAAGACTGACCGGCCGGTCGCTGGTCATGGCCACGTGAAAATCGGCCAATTCCGGTCACCAGCCGGTCAATCGGTGCATCTCTATTTATTACTACTGTAATTTAAAGGGAATTGCTATTGTGCCAAATATACTGTATGTTAAAGGGATCATTTCCAGTACAAAGAAGTTACAAAGAAAAAAGGTTTCTCATTTACAAAAATTACTAACCTTCCTCACATAATATTTTCATATTTCCACTCCTTCACTTTACCACCATGTTTTTATTTTTGACATAACTGTCCCATAACTGTTTCCACCTCCTCTTTCATTCTTGAAAAAATAAATTATTAACACAACACACACAACTGCAAATGTTGGCCTCTGTGGAGAAATGGAGAAGCGATGAGTGCACTAGCAAAGTAGGCACTGTCAAACTGAAGCATGCTGTGACTGGAACTCATGAAAGAACACCTGGTTTGGGTCCGCTTGCCTGACCACAAGTGTCTGTCTGCTGGCAGCACTGTTATTGTGGACCAAAGTTAGTCACAGACAGTGCCACGAACTGTGATGATGGGTCGTGTTGTGATGCCACTCTGGGGCGACAGATGGATTCCAGTGAAGGAAATTAACCCACTTGTATGACAGTCACTCACCTGACAATGTGCAATGTTCAGTGACAAAGACAGCCAACCTGATTGACACAGGCAGTGTGAAGAGCTTGACTGTTGGCTCAGACTGTTCTGCCCGTCGGCCATGCAACTCCACACTTTATTTTTATTTATTTTTGTATTGATTTCATAGGAATTGTTACATTAAACATAAAGGTCTTATTTTTAACATTTTCACCCCAACCCCAGGTCACACATAGAGTTTGCAAGTATAACATATAATATAGGAATTATTTGTGCAGTCACATATGTCTGTACATATAGTGCAATTAGATGAATATGTAGGTCACCTGTACACACATGTACATATTTGCAGGTGCATGTACACAACAAAGAAGAAATATTATATGTATAAAAAGAAAATAAAAATGAATAAAAAGCAAGGAATATTAAATGAGAAATCCCTCTCTTGTTTTTAAAGTACAGCGGCAATGGTACGCCAACAAGGAGTGCTAATCAGTTGCACTATAGATCATATATCATTTGAAATTATTTAAAGTATGCTCAGGGGGAATCAATGCTGTGTATGCCCTTCTTCCTGTAGTGACCTTAACTTAGGGTGACCAGACATCCCCAGCTGGAGCTGTCCCCAGAAATGTCCCTGGTTTTCACTGTGACTGACAAACCCGAAATTGGAATGAAAGAAAGAAAACATTGACCAAAGTATAGTCATGCACCCTACACGTGCAGGCTCGAGACAGCCAGAGCAAGTGCTGCTCAGAGCTCAGAGTTGTTTTAGAATGCCCATTTTCCAATGCTAAAATTACTGTTTATTTACATGGAGTCTGGTGGGTTTAGCGAACGCAATTTCGCAGACTTTTTTATATTTTAAAAAAAAGGATCTTACTCTTTAACAGAAATGTCAACCTCCTTAGAAATCCTTACCATAATGTTGTCAGACACTTAGATTATTAATCTGAGCCTTTCAGTGGCAAAACGTGCACTTTTATGAACGGAAATACAAGCTGGACAATTGTCCTATTAACTTACATTGTAACTTGTTTCGCCGCAGCGCAGCGATCTCGTTTAATACTGGACCAATGTAAAAGGAAAATATTTCCTCAATAGTTATAATTGTATACTCAATGAGCTGTTGCAGAAACAAGTCCTCTCTGTGAAATATCTCACAAACTCTTCACTCAACACATCCCAGCAAACAATTTTTGGTTTTTCGTTCGTCTTTGGTTGCGGGAACGTTCCCTAATGGTTAGGTTTGGTTAGATTTTGGTTGAAATGGAAAGTCGGTTTAACGTTCTGGGAACGTTAGTTTTAACTTTATGGAACATTCTCCTAATGTTCCCCTAACGTTCTTTTTCACATTTCCTAACCTTTAAAAACCATGCTACCAAAAATTGAAAAATATATATAGTAATCAGAATCAGTTTTATTGGTCATATAGACACATACAATAGAGACAACAATATACATATAGGCACATAACACAAAATACAATTATACAAATATGATATAATATCAATCCAAGTACACATTGAGTAAAGTAATAGTGCAGTGTGCAATATGCATATTGGAATGATAAAGTATGTAATGTGTAGGTGAAGGGCAAAAGTGGGGATGGTAGCAGTGTAGAAGATGGCCAATAGCTCTTGTGGTAGGCCATGCTTCCAGAGTTGCCGTAGGAAGTACATCCTATGCTGAGCCTTTTTAAGGATGGCGTTGATGTTGGACTCTCACTTAAGGTCCTGGGAAATGATGGAGCCCAGAAACTTGAATGAGTCCACCTTTGACACTGGGCTGTTAGATATTGTGGGGGGGGGGGGCACTGTGGGGTCCTCCGTGTCTGCTGCAGTCAGCACGGGGAAGTTTTTCTGGGAGGCCGCTAGAGTAGAAGTCAAAATGAAGCAAAGTTACAAGTCAAATTAAAACCTCTTATCAGCCAAGATAAGCATAATACTGATGTAAACAATAAAATAACACCTGACTGTTATAACCCTGCAGATTGTCAAGTCCTGGAAGGCCTTCTTTGCCTTTCTACCCCGCAGGCTATATGGTTTTAGAACGTCATTGGTTCCCACTCACAGTAGCATGCGATAGATGGCAGTACCTCCGGTCGAACCTCCAAGGGTTGTCATGAAAAGTTGCTGTAAACATATAGAAATACAAATTAAACATGTAGAACAAAGTGGAGAGCTTGTACAATTTAATTTTGTAAGAGAAGTCAGTTTAGTTATAATGATATTTGAATTTATGCAATTATATAGTGTTCGTCTTAGGACAGGGTAGGGCAGGTCTATGGCCACTTAATTACCATTTTGTTGACCGAGACTCATGTTGAACTCAAGCAGCTCGGTGACTGTCAAGCAGGGCGACAGCAACATGTCATCAACTGGAGCAGAGGGAGGTGACTGGGAGCTCCTTAAGAGCATGAGCAGCTCATCCATCTTCTCTTTAAATGCATCCATCTGCTGTGCCATGCGGGTAATGGTTGTCCTCATGGCTATGGAAAAATGAATTGTGTTAGTTTTAGTTGTAATACATTATATACTTGCATATCTGAACAACTTAAGTGAGTCTTCTTACCTCTCATTTCCATCTTCTGTGTGATGAGTTCTGCTGTTTACAACAACAAAAAAGTTAAGTTACTCTCAAGTTTCTTGTCATGAAATTGTATTTAATTGGAAATGGAAAATTCAAAGCCACTGTACCTTTAACTGGGTCCCAAGATGAAGTGGCAGGCAGAGCTTGTGTTACAATGATCCAGCTCTGGGCGACCGGCTGGTTTCCTGTGTGGTGTTGACTCATCTAAAAAGACAGTAGATATGAATATTGGTCAGTTCATTTATGGTAGGTTTCTTGCACATGCCATTGCAAAAGATGAACCTATGCTGTTACATTAAACAATCAACAAAAAAAAACACTTAGGTGGTGGAGGCAGTAACATCTGCTGACCTGAAAACGGGCAGGAAGGGACAAACGCATCATAACACTCACGTGATATGCACCAGGTTGAATTTCAGTAGTTCCATGGTAGGAAATATGACTGACTTTTAATTAAGTTGTGAATAGCGATTAAAGAACAGCGGAGGGCAGCAATACGCCATAGATGCGTCTAGTCTGCCGGAAACAAAAAGAAGAAGAAATGACTGGTTTCTTAAACGCATGCATAAATGTTAACTTACGGACAGTGGTTCCAGATACACGTTCCGTCCTGAAATTCTTTCTTGCTTGTGGAATGGATTCATCTGAAATAAAAGACCATACAATTTGTACTGATTGTGTACAAGTGTAAATAATAATACATAGTCTGTACTTAAGGTCTTACCATGATTATCTAAATAAACGATGGATGTATTTAGACAACCAAGGAGGTGTAATCATTATGTCCTAGGTTAGCCTGCAGTTTCGTGAACACAGCTTCTCTTAATACATCCATGGCTTTATGTCTCATCCACGTTACAGGCTTTACAGCATACAGCCCTCGGATGTATCGTAAGATAAGTGTTAAACCCTAAACCCACATCGGCTCTTAGGGACATGTTATATTACGTTAACGTTAGCTAGCTACCTAGCTCCATTGTTGCTGTATAACGCTGGCAACCATGTTGGAGCTTTCTTTAAGTTGTTTACCAAAATCTCTCACCTTGTTGTTCAGGTTCCTTATGGTGGTTAAAACATTACCGAGGGAAGGCTCAGTCTCTGTAGCCAACTTTGATGTATCCATGGGGCTAGCAGCACTCACGGCATAGCTAGCTGTGGAAAGCTAACTTGTTTCCAAGGGGGTAAGCTTCTCCTTGGACCGCGAAGACCCTATGGCGCCATTTTTATGCTACAAAGCCATCACCTCCCGTTAGCATTCCATTGACTACCATTCATTTTGGCGCCACTTTGACAGCGAATAACTTTACATCTGAAGCGTTTAAAGACTCTATTTGTCCATTGTTTATTTCTAAAGAAACATGACAATGTATAAAAGGCTCCATTACCTTGTACCTCATGTTATGGCTCCATAGCAGACGTTTTTGTAAAAATAGGCTAACGATTGTGTCATAACCACGCGACTTACTGTCGCATAGTAGAGAAATTACCGTATACAGGAGAAGCGTGCAGGCAGTTTCGTCTCACATTAGCTGTTTAAGTGTAATTACTAATGTTAACTAGCATTTTAGTTAGCAATAATTAGCCTGTGCCTATGTTATCTCCTTACATATACCTACGCTCTCCGTCTCTGCAATATTCTGAATGATTGAGATTTCTCTTGGCACAGCTACCAGAAGATTTACAACTTTCAGACACGTTGCTCACGGCACATTTACGTTGTCTCTCTCAGTTGGAGGCTGCGCAGTAACACTAGCCATCACCGGAAAAGTGCTTCTAATGGCCTTCACTGGTCTCCGTCCAGAGCAACGGGATCTGTTGGTCCATTATATATATATATGTCAATGCTTGTTTCCCGCGTTAGCATTCGGGCTAGCAGTCTTGAGCGGAGAAAAGTCTTTACTGTTGACCGCCAACAATGTCTTTCTTGGTATCTTCGTCCTACCTTGCGTTATAACACTGTCGGTGAAGTGTAGTCAGCATATGTTTTAGTCAATGGTAGTATTTCAGTTGGAATTTGGGACCAAACGAACGGATCTTTTGTCTGCCTTGTTCGCCAGGTATGTATAATGTGTTGTATACGGAAGTCAGGACAGGACTTGAATCGGTCACCTGAAAGCAGAGGCACTGTCTTCCCCCTACTGGCGTGGGTGTGTAACGGTTGGATTTGTACACTGAACTGAGCCACTTGTTAGAAGTGAAATGTGAAATGAAAGAAGTGAATTTTCTTATTTGTGAAAATTGTTCTATTGATAGATTCTTGTTTTAAGTATTTCCACCTAATAAATTATTGTTTTTAACAAAATTGTTATCAGCCTAAAAATAAATATATTCTCTTGCTATGTTGTTTATTTTACTTATATTTTATAAGACCAATCATTTTTGAGTGAATCTAAATCAAGTGACTGCAAACCTTTTATATGCTACTTCAAAAACTTAAATGGAGCTGGTATAAATAAACATTTTCAAAACCGCACTCAGAACTACCAAAAAACAACCAAAAACAACCAAACGGGAACGTTGTGTTGAGGTACAGTGCAACCACAGGAGAACGTTCCCGTTGGTTGGTTCCCTTAACGTTTAGGGAACGTATAACCATGAGAGAACGTTCCCTAAACGTTAGTTTTTGGTCTCGTTCAAACCAGAAACTAACGATATATATATATATATATATATATATATATATATATATATATATCTACTGGTATGCTTCCTAGTGACATTAATGCAAAAATATGAAGAAAAAACTATTCCACCTGTGTGTGCGTGGTTATGGTTATGGTTATTACTGGAAATTTTGGACATTCTAGTCAAAGGTGCACTCACGCAGCGAGGATTACGCACATCGTTACCGGGCATATTTCTCTCTAACGTGCGTTCACTGCCCAACAAACTGGAAGAATTACAACTGCTGTTGGGGAAAAACAGGGACTTTTCTTCATCTACTGTTGTGTGCTTCACGGAGATATGGCTCTGTGGATTAATACCAGACTCAGCTGAAGCTGGCAGGCGTCCAACTCTACAGAGCGGACAGAGACACGGACTTCTCCGGCAAAACTAAAGGTGGAGGAATCTGTTTTTACATCAACAGCGGTTGGTGCAACAATGTGACACTGATCCAGCAGCATTGTTCTCCTGACCTGGAATTTTTCATCATAAACTGTAAGCCTTTTTATTCACCCTGTGAGTTCCATTCATTCATTCTGGTCGGTGTTTACATACCGCCGCAGGCCAATGTGCAGGTCGCACAGCGCATGCTCGCCGACCAGATACTATGTGTGGAGCGGACCAACCCGGACTCCTTAGTAATTGTCCTTGGAGACTTTAACAAAGGAAACCTCACTCATGTACTACCTAAATGCAGACAGCATATTAAATGCCCGACCAGAGAGGAGAACATTCTGGATCACTGTTACACCACAGTCAGGGATGCTTATCACGCCGTCCCCCATGCTGCTCTGGGCCTCTCTGACCACGTCATGGTTCACCTGATCCCCGCCTACAGGCAGAAACTAAAGCTCTGCAAACCTGTAGTGAGGACATCAAAGAAGTGGACCAGTGTAGCTGTGGAGGATCTCCAGACGTGCTTGGACTCTACTGACTGGGATGTGTTCAGGACTGCTACCAACAGTCTGGATGAGTACACAGAGGCTGTAACGTCATACATCAGCTTCTGTGAGGACTGCTGTGTTCCATCATGCACCAGGGTGAGTTTCAAGAATGACAAACCCTGGTTCTCAGCCAAACTCAGAAGGCTAAGGTTGGATAAGGCAGAGGTGTTCAGGAGTGGGGACAAAGACAGACTTAAAGAAGCAAAGTACAAGTTTAAGAAGGCGGTGAAAGAGGCTAAACAACGGTACTCTGAGAAACTCCAAAACCAGTTCTCAGCAATACGACTCTGCTTCTGTCTGGAGAGGGCTCAAACAGATCACCAGCTTCAAGCCCACAGTCTCCCACTCCACCAACGACCGACGCCTAGCCAACAACCTTAACGAGTTCTACTCTCGCTTTGATAGACAATGGGTCAGACCTGTAACCATCCTCCTCAACACCTCCCAACAAAGGGTCTTCCCTGATACCATCCCCCGTGACACCACCCAACAGCTCCAGCTACAGTGCATCACCTCCACCTCCACCTCCCCCACCTTAAAGGTCCCCCCCTCCACCTCCCCACCCACCTCAGTGACGACTCTCTCCATCAATGAGGAAGATGTCAACAGACTGTTCAGGAGACAGAACCCCAGGAAAGCTGCTGGACCGGATGCTGTCTCCCCATCCAGCTTGAAGCACTGCGCTGACCAGCTGTCTCCAGTGTTCACAGACATTTTCAACACCTCGCTGAAGACATGTCACGTGCCAGCCTGCTTCAAGTCCTCAACAATCATCCCTGTTCCCAAGAAGCCAAGGACCACAGGACTTGCCTACAGAGCCAATACGTCTGTAGACGATGCAGTCAACCTGGTCCTACACTACATCCTCCAACACCTGGACTCCGTAGGAACCTACGCCAGGATCCTGTTTGTGGACTCTCCCAGCTTGGTGTGCCTGACTCCACCTGCAGGTGGATCACTGACTTCCTTTCTGACAGGAAGCAGCATGTGAAGCTTGGGAAAGACATCTCTGACTCACAGACCATCAGCACCGGATCCCCTTAGGGCTGTGTTCTTTCTCCTCTGCTCTTCTCCCTGTACACCAACAGCTGCACCTCCAGTCACCAGTTTGTCAAGCTTCTGAAGTTCGCGGACAACACCTCCCTCATTGGACTCATCTCTGATGGTGACGAGTCCGCCTACAGGTCGTAGGCTGACCACCTGGTGAAGTGGTGCAAGCAAAACAACCTAGAGCTCAACGCTCTAAAGACAGTGGAGATGGTTGTGGACTTCAGGAAGAATTCAGCCCCACCTGCCCCCATCACCCTCTGTGACTCCACAAGTAACATTGTGGAGTCTTTCCAATTCCTGGGAACTATCATCTCCCAAGTGGGAGCTGAACATCAGATTCCTCATCAAGAAAGCACAACAGAGGATGTACTTTCTGCGGCAGCAGAAGAAATTCAACCTGCCAAAGACAATGACAAGACACTTCTACACAGCCATCATTGAGTCCATCCTCACATCCTCCATCACCATCTGGTACGCTGCTAGCACAGCCAAGGACAAGGGTAGACTGCAGCATGTCATTCGGTCAGCTGAGAAGGTGATTGGCTGCAATCTGCCGCCACTCCAGGACCTTTACGCCACCAGGACTCTGAAGCGTGCTGGAAAGATTGTGGCTGACCCCTCCCACCCCGGCAACAAACTCTTTGAGCCACTCTCCTCTGGCAGGAGGCTGAGGTCCATCAGGACCAAAACCTCACGTCACAAGGACAGTTTTTTCCCCTCCGCCACTAGCCTTATTAACAAGGCCCGGAAACCACCCTGACTCTCCACACCCCACCTCTGGCTCTACATGCCACTGTACTTAATCTGCTATTCTTCTCTTTTTATCTTAATTCTTACTCTTATTTTTAACACATTCTGTGTTTGTGTATATATATATATATATATATATATATATATATATATATATATATATATATATATATATATACTTATATTGTTTGTTCTATTTAACATGTTTGTTTAACTTATTTTAAAGAATGTGTGACATGCACCTGCAACACCAAAACAAATTCCTTGTATGTGTAAAAAACGTACTTGGCAATAAAGCTTTTCTGATTCTGATAATTGTTAAAAGTGCAAAATAGTTCAGGCTACAGCACAAATATTTCCATCCATAGATAATAATAATCAAGTCTAACCTCTGAATTTCTTTTCAAAGTGCACCAGATTGATGCATTTAAACGTTAAAATAGACAATTCTTTCTTACAGCGGAGCATGCCCATGGACCCCCTAGGGGGGCTTGTGCCCCAGTGCAGCTATAGGTCTAGTGAAGCCCCTGGGGCAGTGTCCCCGTTTTAAGTTTTACAAAGATAAAAACATTACCTGTTTTGGAGGTATTTACGCTTCTGAGCTGAAAATGTCCCCGGATTTTGTCTCAGAAATCTGATCACCTTACCTTAACTTAGAAATTACTTCACACTTTCTGACTTGGGACTGCAGGCCATCCACGTTGACTCAAGCCATCTGTCTCCTTTCTGGAAGGCAAAGCTTGTCGACCTGTTGGACAAGTATGAGTCTGTCTTCTCCCGCCACAAGCTGGACTGTGGCCAAGCAAAGGATTTCGTCCACCCAATGTGACATCATGACTTTGCGGAAACATACACACCACTTTCCTAAAGCCAAGAGGTGTGTTATCTGTACGCATTTTAAGCTGTCCGCGTGTAAGTCTACGTTGTATACAGCTGACTGCAGTCTGCAAAGTCTTTCTAAAGCCACGTGGCATGTGGAAGTTGGGTTGAAAAGAAAAAACGGTTTAGATTTTGAAAAGAAGAACGGGATTGAGTTTAGGTTGAAAAGAAGAAACGGTTGGGATCAGGAAAAGAAGAACGGGGTTGGGTTTAGGTTGAAAAGAAAAAACAGGAAATGAAGAACGGGGTTGGGTTTAGAAGAACAAACGTGGAAAGGAAACATCACATGAGGGACACAAAGGAAATGCCAAAAGCAGGATGTGATCCCTGCGCTCCTGGGTGAAAGTCCTGCATTTTACCAATTCACCACCCCAACCAACCTCCTTACACGGATTTTCAGACTTTCATATGGCGTCAATTCACACGCAATCACACGGTAATGTAAGTTATCCATCCATCCGACCAGACTACGCCTCGATATCCTGTCCATAAATACTACAAACAGGATTGGTGACAATGTGCAGCCCTGGCGGAGGCCAACCCTCACCTGAAACGAGTCCGACTTACTGCCGAGAACCCGGACACAGCTCTCGCTTTGGTCATACAGAGATTGGATGGCTCTGAGAAGGGACCCCCTCACCCCATACTTCCCGCAGCACCTCCCACAGTATCTCTCGGGGGACCCGGTCATACGCCTTCTCCAGATCCTCAAAGCACATGTAGATCGGTTGGGCATACTCCCAGGCTCCCTCCAGGATCCTTGCGAGAGTGAAGAGCCGATCCATTGTTCCACGACCATAGGACCGAATCCGCATTGTTCCTCTTTAACCCGAAGTTCGATTATCGGCCGAACCCTCCTTTCCAGCACTTTGGAGTAGACTTTACCAGGGAGGCTGTGGAAGCGGAAGTGTGATTCCCCTGTAATTGGCACACACCCTCTGGTCCCCCTTTTTGAACAGGGGAACCACCACCCCGGTCTGCCACTCCTTAGGCACCTTCCCAGACTTCCACGCAATGTTGAAGAGGCATGTCAACCAAGACAACCCCTCCACACCCAGAGCTTTAAGCATTTCTGGCGGATCTCATCAATCCCTGGGGCTTTGCCACTGTGGAGTTGTTTAACTACCTCAGCGACTTCCACCATGGAAATTGACGACAATCCCCCATCATCCTACAGCTCTGCCTCTATCATAGAGGGCGTATTAGCTAGATTTAGGAGTTCCTCAAAGTGCTCCTTCCACTGCCCTATTACCTCCTCAGCTGTGGTTAACAGCGTCCCATCCTTACTGTACACAGCTTGGATGGTTCCCCGCTTCCCCCTCCTGAGGTGGGGAACGGTTTTCCAGAAGCACCTTGGTGCCGACCGAAAGTCCTTCTCCGAACTTCTCCCACACCTGGTGCTTTGTCTCTTTCACGGCAGAGGCTGCAGCCCTTCGGTACCTTGCAACTGCCTCCAGAGTCCTCTGGGATAAGATATCCCAGAGGACTCTGGGATATGGGATATTGTTTCATCAGATATCATCAGATATTGTTTCATCTGAACTGCCTCAGATCAGATGAAACAATTATAAAATCGATCATTGACCTTCGGCCTAGGGTGCTCTGGTACCAGGTACACTTATCAGAATCCCTATGTTCGAACATGGTGTTTGTTATAGACAATCCATGACTAGCACAGAAGTCCAACAACAGAAATGATAGAGGCCAAACGGCGTTGATAAACACGCGAAATAGCGAGTATGTATCTTTATAACACGCAAATCATGGCATATGAGTTGCCGTCATACGTACGCCACATCATGAGATCAGTCTGGTCCACCGCATTCGTCTGAGTGACAGCAAACCCTTCAGACTCCCATATCGCCGCCTGTATCCATCACACTACGGGAAGCTGAGGTTCGCGTTGAATGAAATGGAGGAAAGTGACATCATCAGGAAGTCTACAAGTGAGTATGCCTCGCCTCTTGTCCTCGTCTGGAAAAAGAACGGCCACCTGCGGCTCTGCACTGATTTTCAGTGGTTGAATGCCTGCACCACCCACAACCATTACCTCATCAGGCTGACGCCTTGGCTGCCCTGGAGGGGAATGCGTTCTTCTCGACCATGGACCTGACCTCTGGCTATTATAATGTGGAGGCCCACGAGGAGGACAAGAAGTTCACAGCGTTCACCTCTCAAATTTGGGCTCTACGAGTACAACAGGCTGCCGCAAGGATTGTGCAATAGCCCAGCCCCATTTATGAGGATGATGATGTGTTTCTCCATTGATGCATCTGTGAAGTTTCTTGGGTATAGTGTGAGGAAGGATGGCATCTCTACTGACCCTGAGAAGGTAAAAGCCATTGTTAATCTGGATGAGAAGGATTTGATGGAGGAGGGCACCAACATCCTCTCTCCCTCCTAAATCAGATCCTTCCTCGGAATGGTGGGATTTTATCAACAGTTCTTTGAGGGATACTCCGAAATCTGCAAACATTTGATAACGCTGACGTCTGGCGTGAAGATGCTACGACGTGCCAAGGGAAAAAGGAGCCAGCCTGTGTCCAGGCAACTTTCCTCTGCAGACAGTTGTGGAGCATTCAGTAAACTGAAGCCAGCGTTGCTGAATAATACCACTCTCGCACATCCCAACTTCAGTAAGCCATTCCTCCTATCAGCCGCCTCCTCTAATGGCCTTGGGGCTGTGTTGTCTCAGTTGGTCGACAGTGATGACACTGCACATCTCATTGCATTTGCCAGCAAATTACTCAACTATGCCCAGTCACGCTATCCAACTCACAGGCTGGAATTCCTCACACTTAAGTGGGCTGTTTGTGACAAATTCAGCCACTGGTTGAGAGGCCAAAGATTCACTATATGGACTGACAACAACCCGCTCATTTACATTCTGAGGAAGCCGGAGCTGGATGCCTGTGCACAGAGGTGGGTGTCGAAGTTGGCCCCATATGACTTTGAAATCAGATACATCCCCGGCCCTAAGAATGTGGTAGTGGATGCCCTCAGCCATGAGCCATTTGTGCGACCCAGTGTGCTTTATCGCCTTACAACGCCTATGGTGCACTTCTGGAGGAAACAAATGCCTTGGACCTTGACTGTGCGCAGGAGGATTTCCGTCTGTCCTGTGATCTACTGAACTGGCTACATATGAACCATCCACCATGCCAGTGGCCTCAAAAAATGCATCCATTTGTCTCCTCGCAGGCAGTGTCTGCAGTTTTGGAACATTCCTTGGATCAGGACCATGTGTCTTCTAATGCTCTCCACTTGCCTCAGCTCACAGAGGAACTGTCAACAATGCAAAGTGCTGATCCCTGTTTGAGTCGGGTGCTTAACTTTGTGGAATGTCAGAGGAGCCTGTTGAGGCTCTGTGAGTCTTTCGACACTGGGAACAGCTCACCATCAACATGGGTGTACTATATTGCACTTCCAAGGATATGGTAACTAAAAGAAAGACTTTCCGCTACATCGTGCCCTCTGCTTTGACAGAAGTTGTTCTTAGGGGCATACATGATGAGGCAGGTTACCAGTGGCAGGAGAGGACGCTCTATCTGACAAGACAACGGTTCTACTGGCACAGGTTGAGAGGTTGAATCGCATGCTTGGAAATGCAATGCCACAGTCCACGAAACCACAGGCTTTGGTCCCTTTCAGCTTATTTTCGGCAGGACTCCCAGGTAGCCTGTGGACATGATGTTTAAGTATGTGCTTATGGATGGTCAGGTGGTGGATTATGATGCCTATGTGCAGTTTCTTTCCACCTCACAGCAACAGGAGGGGCAAACTTGAGCTTTACAATCGCGAGAGGTGCACTTGTGGATGTTGGAGATAGAGTCCTGTTGGCTAACAAGGAAGAACAAGGTCACAGGAAGTTGGCTGATTGTTGGGAGAGCCACCTCTACACTGTCGTGGAGAAACAGGAGAACACTCATACTTTCAAAATCAGGAACTGTGAAACAGTGCAAGTGAAGGTGGTCCACAGCAATATTATTATGCCAGTGTATTTCCTGCCTGTGCCGACTGAGCCTGAGGATTGTGGCTTTTCTGTCAATGTCCTGACTGATGGTGATGTGGATAAGTCTGTTCTGAATGCGGGTGATAAGTCTGTCATGCTGCCTGAATGTGGACCTGCAGACAGGACTGTCTCATGGATCTCTAAGCTCCCAGTTTCTGCTGGAGATGGGTTGACTGATGCGGGTCATGTTCCTGCTGATGATGTTGTGCGACCTGCCAACAGGTCAGATGAGGCCACATCAGACAACCCGGACAACACTGGGCCTGACAAAACAACCCTGGCTACTCATGACAAACCAGACCAGTCCAGCTCTTGTAACCCTGCTGTTGACACTGACTGTTCTGTGGACTTGACTAAAAGTTCTGTAGTCACATCAGAGGCAGGGCATTCCCATTTTAGTGACAATGTACAGGGATTGAGAACGAGGTACGGGAGGGTTGTCATTAAAGCCATTTATGTTGTGTATTTGCCTTTGTGCAAGTTGAACACCTGTAAGTGATAGTACTGTGTATGTCAGGTGGTTCATGATTGTACTGTCTTTATGATATGATACTTAAGTACTTTAACATGTAGTTAGGCATGTTTTCCTGTGGTTGCTGGAAGGCTTTGCAACCCTTTCACATTATAATTCTTAAGGAATGATCTTCTGGGTATCTTTTATCTGTAAAGTACTTTGCACACAAGGAATTGTTGTTTTGTTATTTTCCCTGTTGTTAACTGTAAGTACCTGGTGTGTTTGGTTCTAAGGTAATCCCACAGTTCCGTTTCCTTTCTGTGTTCTTTTGCTTTGGATGTGCAAGTGAAGATCAGTATGTATGTATGTATCAGAATGAGACGGAGTTAATGATTTCACTTGCCATCACTGTCACTGTGTATTAATTTCAATATACATTTTATATGATTTCTTATCAGTCATCAGTTTCTTTTAATACTGTTAACTGTTTCAATGTATACAGCTTTTTATCTTGTTTTATTTTAGTTTATTTTCCGGAGATTTATTGTAGAAGTGTTTGCAATGGAGACCTGGTTGTGTGTATCGTTGGCGGCCTCTGCTGTACCCCAGCAGACTTGAACGTTGCACCCTGACATTTCTTTACAGTCTGCATGTGGCGTCTCCATGCATTCCGTGCGAGACTTACTGAACTGTGGTGAACTACTGTAACTGTTATACTGTGTTACTTATCAGGTAATAAATGGCTGGTTGGAGCCAAAGTTAAAAAGAGTACATGTTTCATCGATATACACAATGCACAAGAGTACACAACCGCTACATACATCAACTACAAAATGCCTTAATGTCATAGAAAATACTTTTATAATATAATAATATATAACATGTTTTTTGCTATTATGAGCATACAGTGATATAGGGAAATTACTATTTCTTTGGTGTTTGGAGTGTTTTTTCAGGTAAGGACAGTTTTCCTGTGCTCTGCAGATGGGGGGATGACAAAAGGTAGCCCTTGTGTTATAAATGGTGTAAACTCAGTCACAGGGACGGGTCTGTCATTTAATTGGCTACAGAGGATATACATAAAGCCTGTGTATACTACCAACAATGTTTGGGTAAGTTATGGACCAAAAACTAAAATGAAACCTGTTGACACTATAGGCAAACATGGCATATACTTACTTGGTGTTCCAACAGCTGTTGCAACAGCCTCCCAACATTTACTATTTATTTCTTGCTGTTGTCCTTATAGAAGATGTGCTGAGGATCAAACCGCTCCCTGTACTGTACCACTTCAACAATTAGCTTTGTCGTCCATTCCAATTCCTCTGTTGGTTGTCAATGTATGGGCTCTCTTTCTCTCTCTCTCTCTCTCTCTCTCTCTCTCTCTCTCTCTTTGGCTGTTTGACAGCCAGAATCACCATAACCTGGGTGTTGTAAAAGGATGTCCTGGGGACCTCAAAACTAGCTCTCAGGTCTTCAAAACTCAACATACCTTTCTCATTGAATAACTGGTCTAGAGTATAAATACCTCTGTCACTCCACTGGTTACAAGCAAAATGTTTGTTACCAGACATTAAGTGTGTTTTGTGCCATATTGGTGTATTCACGTGCCACTTATTGATGTAGCGCAGGTGCTCCTCCACCTGTTTAAAGTTGGCCAATGTGTTGGTGATAATGGGGCCAGAGGTTAGCATACAGTTTTTTGGACAAACACGTGCAAAGGTCTTGCAGTCTTAGGCTTCCAATGAGGTTTTGCTCTATTCCTCTCCATGGAACTGTGGATGAGGGGTCCATTCACACTCTGAGGGCCTGTAGTTGAAAGGCCTTGTGATAAAGTTGGGGAGGGCCAGGCCTCCAGTGTTTGTGGTACATTGCAAGGTCGAGTATTTTAGCCTAGGTTGTTTTTTGTTCCAAATATACTGCCGAATTAAAGTATCAAGTTTCTTCCAGAAAATGTTCATTTTAACAACAGCAATCCTGGACCGCAGTGATACCGGCAGCGCAGTCCACCTGGCCAGATCCCTTTGAACATTACTTAATATAGTTTCACAGTTGTCCTGGACCACTCGCTGTAGTGATGCATGTATGATGATGCCCAAATATGTAATTTTGCTTTGGGTTGGTATTGTACCACTAATAGCAGATGTCACATGCCTGTTGTTCAATAAAAGAAGATTAGATTTATTCCAATTAATTTTATAGCCGGAGATTGAGCCAAATTCGTTGAAGATCTTAAGAATTTTTGGAATAGAGTCCTCAAGATCAGAGCTGTACAACAAAATATCATCTGCGAATAATGATATTGAGCTGTTATTGGATTTAATCTGGACATTACGTATTTTCTTTTGCCTTATGGTTTGGGTTCAACGGTTCAAGAGAGATCGCAAATACCATGGGGGAGAGCGGGCATCCCTGTCGAGAGCCCCGGTCGATGGGAAATGGCTGAGAATGCAAGCCATTGGTTGAGACTATGGCCATGGGATTCGCATATAAAGTATGCCGCATGTCAATGAATTTGTCTCCCAAACCAAGCCTCTGCATTACTTGCCACAAGTAGTTCCACTCTAGGCGGTCAAAAGCCTATTCCGCGTCCAGTGATAAAACTGCTGCCTTTGTTAAAAGGTTTCTGGCTTACATGAAATAATCAGCGTACATTGTCTGCAGCGTGACGCTTTGTTATAAAACCTGATTGGTTGGAGTGGACTAGCTTCTCAATAAAGCATTCTAAGCGGAGTGCCAACACTTTGGAATAGAGCTTAATATCAGTCGCAGTGAGGCTGATGGGCCTGCCGTAAGATCTTTGCCCTTTCTGGGTATAACAGAAATGAGTGCAGTGTTGGTTTGTTGGTGAAAAGTATCCATCTCTATGGCCAAACTTAAAGCTTATAAAATGATAGGTCCTAATATGTCAAAGTACGATAGAAGAAGTTCTGATGGAATTCCATCCAGCCCCAGTGTTTTCCCTTTTTTAACAGTTTTTAATGCTGATTTAAGTTCCTCTAACGTTATAGGTTGACCCAGTTCTTCTGCCTCCTCTGGGTCAAGAAGAGGCAGATTTAGCTCTTTTAGGAACTCCTGGCACTGTGTCGGATTTGGATTGCATGAGGACTCATACAACTTTGAATAAAAGGATTGGAAAGTGGCGTTGATACCTTTAGGATTTGTTGACATACCTCGGTCTGTGCGGATGCTGTTGATAGTAGTTCTGGACTTGCTTTGTTTTAATTTCAGAGCCAGCAATTTGCTTGGATTGCAACCATTAAAATAATAATTTTGAAGTGTCTATTTGCACCCCCGGTACGAATATTCACACCCTGTGATGTAACAACAAACACACATTCCTCGCGTGCACTGAAATCATGGCGGACGTTCATCTTCCATGACAGCAGAAACTGGTGTATTAGGAAAGTTTTGTCTCTAAAGTTTATAACAATTGAATTTCTAGCGGGAAATGGATACTACAGTTGGACTCAGTATGCTGTTAATGTTTTCCATGTGTAGGTCCGTGCATCAGTAGCCATGTTAGCCACCGCCATGTTAGCAGATTTCTGTGTCTGGGTAAATGACTTAGATGGCAACAAGACCTGCTTTCTTGCGCCTGAAGGCATTTCTGTCAGGGTACAATAGGCGGACTCAAATGCACAACTCTGGACTCAAGGAAAAACAGGTAAGTGCAGTTTAAGGTCTAGAAAACACTGGGAAATACAAACTAGGAAAAAACGCTGGAGAGTGAGTCACACGAGGTTAGTCAACAATCTGGCACAGGTAAGTGAATGTTGTGAGTATTTATAATAGGGGAACAGTTGATGATGATTACACACAGGTGAGACACATAAGGGATTGGAGGGTAATCACAGAGGCGGGAAAGATAATGGGGTTCAGGGCGGCTACACGTCAGCGGCGGTTCTGGAAGGCTGCACGTCAGCGGCGGTTCTGGAAGGCTGCACGTCAGTGGAGGTTCTGGAAGGCTGCATGTCAGCCCAGGGTCAGGAGAGCTGCACGCCAGCCCGGGAACAGAAGGGTTGCACGTCAGCTCGGGAACACTGGTAACACTGGTCAACTGTGAAGTGCTGAACAGCACGGGCTTGAGGCCACTGGACAGCACGGGCTCCGGGCCGCTGGACAGCACGGGCTCGGGGCCGCTGGACAGCACGGGCTCCGGCTCGCTGGACAGAACGGGCTCCGGCTTGCTGCACAACACCGAGGACTCTGGTCGGCTGTACAAAACCGAAGAACCTGGTCCGCTGCACAGCACCGGCTCATGTCCACTGGGTAGCATGGGCTCAGGTCCGCTGCACAGCTCAGGCTCTGGGCTGAAGAGAGGTTGAAGCGGGGAATGGCGTCGTGACCCATATTGACCGCGTCCTCTGTTGTGGCCTCCACGGTTCCAAGAAAATATAGCCAGACGAGTCCGCTGAGGTTCTGGAAGCCTGCACGTTGCAGACTCGAGGCTGTTGCACACCACAGGCTTGGGACAGCTGGAAAGTGTGAACTCAGGACTGGAGAGAGGTTGACGCTGGACATGGCATCTGGAGCCATGTTGACCCTTACTCCGTCTATGGCCTCCACGAGTTCCAGGGAATCTAGCCAGGCGGGTCCCCTCAAAAGGACTGCTTGTTGTTGGGGGTGCCTGCTGAACAGGTAGCAGTAGGACCAACAGACAGGATTTCAGAAGAATTACTAGACAGCATACTGAGTCCTTGTTTTCCAGCTTGAAGGCGGACTGCTTTGGCCTCCTCAGTCCGTCTAGCACACATAGCAGCATATTGGAATAAAGTCACAAAAGTCTCTGGCTCTCCTCCAGGTTGAGAAATGACACGACTAGGAAATGTAGGCAAAGGGGAAGGCTGGGTGACAAAAAAAGAACATGCAGCCGTAATGCTAACAGGCCGAGAAACAGGCTTACATGAATTAAACCTATTGGCAGTTAGAGGAGTAGGAGTTGAACTAAAGCGTATTGCCCAATGAGGAATTGAGTCCTTTAACCAAGGTTTCTCCGATACCTTCTCTCGAGCTTCCAGCAAAAATCTCTCCTTTTGGTACTCACTGCTAGCTTCTTTCCACATGTCCTTTAGCTCCACCAAGTCGAAAAGAAGATCACAAAGTTCCTCCGACATAGTCTCCACTGGATCCATACTGGAGTTGGCTGAGTCCATCTTGGCCAGATTGTAATGTCAGGGTACAATAGGCGGACTCAAATGCACAACTCAGGACTCAAGGAAAAACAGGTAAGTGCAGTTTATTGTTCCAAGAACAATCAGGCAACAGTACAAAATCGGCAGGCAACAACGTAGTCAGGAAACAGGCAGAAGGTCTAGAAAACACTGGGAAATACAAACTAGGAAAAAATGCTGGCGAGTGAGTCACACGAGGTTAGTCAACAATCTGGCACAGGTAAGTGAATGTGGTGAATATTTATACTAGCGGAACAGGTGATGATGATTACACACAGGTGAGACATATAAGGGATGGGAGGGTAATCACAGAGGCGGGAAAGTAGACAAAGACAGGAAGACAAGTGACCAGGAATGTATACAAACAAAGGATATCAAAATAAAACAGGAAGTCCAGAAAACAAACAAAACATAAAATAAGAGCGGAGCGGAGCTGAACATGACAATTTCACTGAGTCACTGTGGTAACAAATAAAACGATTGACATCGAAGAAGAAGGAATAGACCTGTTTTTTCAATGAAAGTACGGAGGTAGGTGAGGAGCTCTAGCTCTGAGCGACTATTGCGGTTTACGGTCACGTGACCTCTCCAAACAGCTGATTTTAGATGTCTCTAATGCCATTCAATCCCTTAAGCTTATTTATCCAACTGCTAACATTGTTATAGCAGATGATTTCAATATGGTTAATGATGACTTTGATAGAAATCCTCCAAAATCTCAAAACAGCTCATTGAATCCTGTCCTATCTGGTCTTTGTTGCACTCACAATCTATTAGGTCCATGGCGTTTATGACATCCAGATATCAGACAATACTCCTGGTTTAAACCAAATGATACAACCAAATCTAGAATAGGCTTCTGGCTAATTTCTTTACCGATGCTAAGCTATATTTCTGACTGCTGTATATCTGCAGCTCCTCTCACGGATTACACTGTTATTAAGATGTCTTTTAAAACTCCTGGTGGATGTTATAGAAACACATAGTAGTGAAAATTTTATTCTAGTTTATTAAAATGCCAGGCTTTTCATGATGATGTTAAAGCCATTATATCTGATGTAGTCGTATTTCTAAATGGGATTTTTGGAAGTTTAAATTTAGAGAACATTCTATTAAATTTGGAAAGTCTCTCAACAGAAGTAACAAAATATGAGAGATTAATATTATCAAAGAAATAAATAGCTGCTGCAACTAGAAAATGCATTTCCTGCAGAAAATGCATGGGAATGCTGAATAGCTAAATTGCTAAAGCTAAACTGGATTAATAGCTTAAATCCTTAAGAAGAAGTTGAAGTAGTGAGAATAGTTGGAAAAGTATGGTTTTAATTAACTTGAATTTCATTCAAGTTGAATAACACCACTAATGTAAAAAAGATGTGGAATAATTAAAGTGCTAACTGAGTAAAATGAGTAAGAAGAAGGTGAAGTTGTAAGAAATGTGGAAAAGTGATAATTGTTTTAATTAATATAAATGTCTTTGAGTTGAATAATAGCCATATTGTATGAATAGTACAATATAGTCGCTCGCTTGCAGTGGCAAGCGAGCGACATCCGTTCGGCAGAGTGGTAAACGTCTGCAGACTGCAGATCAGTGCGGCTGCCGCGTACCACAAATCTTTCTTTTTTCTCTCTGTCTAATTTAAAATGAGTTGTGAAGACAAAAGCAAAGCTCATCTTTACTTTAAATGAAATCAAGCAAAGAGAAATGTTTTCACCTCGTCTTAAAATCTACAATAAATATGCAATAAATATGCAGGAAGAGAAATCAGAATGTAATCACTGCGGAACCATCATCAAATTTCTCTTTGAAAAAAGCTTTATTTCTCTCTCTCTCTCTCTCTCTCTCTCTCTCTCTCTCTCTCTCTCTACTGTACAATGACAATTTCAAGTAGCTACAAAACAGTTCTGCTGGTATTCTTATTCTTTATTTTTATAAAGGACAACACACATTAATCAACATTTCTGTAAATGTGCCAGTGTTAGCCAGCCGGCAAATTTTCAACTGTAGTCCTTTGGCCAGATGGTTTTAGATACAGTTAGACAGTAATGTGTGATGTAAGCTGTTCACTGAATATGACGTTTAAAGCCCCATCCATTTCTAGAACTTAAGGTTAATGTTATGCGTTGCTCGCGGGTTCACCCAGGTTATTTCTATTACTTGGTTTGAATTTCCAAAAGGAGGGTTGAACCCTGATCAGACAACCCTGGTGAAACCCTGGTCATTGGTGTGAAAGGGGCATAACGGGCAGGCCATTTGTATATCTCATTGCCAGACCTATCTCCACAACAACAAAGTGTACACAGCTGTATTAAAAAAAGCCGATGCTTGGCGCCCGGATAGATCAGTTGGTAGAGCGGGTGCCCATATATAGATGTTTACTCCTCCACGCAGCAGGCCCGGGTTCAACTCCGATCCGTGGTCCTTTGCTGCACTTCATTCCCCCTCTCTCCCCTTTCATGTCTTCAGCTGTCCTGTATAAATAAAGGCCTAAAAATGGCCAAAAAATAATCATCTTTAAAAAAGAAGAAAGAAAAAAAAGCCAATGCTGCATTAAACTTAAAGGGGTGATAGAATGATTATATAGGGTATTTCACACTGTTCCTTAAGGTCTCCGAATAAGGTATGTAAAATTGGTTGGGCTGAAAATGGCCCGGGTGCTGTTCTATGCGCCCTAATGCAACCCTGTGAAATAGCCCTAGAATGAAACGAGAGATTTTCTCCCTTTTATGGTATGCTCTTGAATATTTAGATGAGTTGCGCACTGATTGGTTGGTTTACAACGAGCGAATCTGCAGAGCAAAGACACACGGGGGTCGGGGTGGGATGAACAACACACAGCACAGCAACACGATCCCTTTTTTTCCTTTTGAGTCTGACCTTCTCAGCGCCACCTTTCCCTTTTCTTTTTTGGCTTTCCATCATACACTGTTAACGTTACCGATAGACTTCCAAACATGTGGCCGGGCAGCGGCGCACCGGAGCAGGAATGGCTGGAGCAGCCAAGGCTGTCTTCAAACTTCATTTCTGCTCCAACACATAAACTCATCAACTAATGTTATTTTACAAAGCACCAGAGACAAAGTTTAGTTACAGCTTAGTCATCCTCCTGCGCACACACACACACCAATGCAAAGTTTCGACCCTTTCATTACAACTAGTGTTGTTGTAACGTTACCCTTGGGACATAAAAAAGCTCCACTTCCAGACAAGGAATCACAACTCGCGCTGTAGCTAGTTCAATGTCTCAGCGTGGGGACATTTAGCAGAGAGTGAAGCCCACAGGCACACAGACAGAGTTGTAACTAATATGTTCTTATCGTGTCTCATCATGGTGGCTCCACAGCCCCTTGTTTCCCAAGGATCCATGTTGGGAACAAAAAAAAAAAGTCAACGTACTGTGAACCGCCGCCGGCAGGCAGTTCCACAACAACAGCAGCAGCGGCAACAGCTCCAGCAGCACACAGCCCATTGCAAGTCCTCTGCGCTGCCGCATTAGATCCACAACTCCCGCTCCATTGTCTAATATCTACTCCTTAATTAAGTTCTAAACTTTTCTCTGTGTGTACATGTACACACATGGGCCAATATTCCGTTGTACAGCCTGGAACACTGTATTTACGAGAGTAGTTAATTTTCAATATCCTTGAAAAACTTCCAAACTTTCTTCTTTGTAATTCTTGTGGAGCAGCTTGCAGCTAAACTAGTGTCTGAGATCTACGCGACCTACATTCAGAACACCAGCTGGTCTCAGACCAGTAGTCTGTATGTACATTTTGGGGCGTGACAAAGGTACAGACCAGAGCCAATTAAGGTACAGCCACCGAGTTGACGTCAACTATTAGCTTCGTTGGGATTCGCCCGTTTGCAGCGGCAGTTTCAAATTGTGAGATTTGCATAGGAAAGAGGTGTCAATGGAACTTTGAGTTTTTCTGTATGCCCATTTTACCCACCGAACTGTCGTTATTCAACTATGACAGGTTAACTCGGTTTTGCGTTCTAAGGGTTTGCAGTAGTGATGTAACTGGCTTGCAGGTTCCTTTTTGTTCGGGCATTTTGGTGGAATAAATCTGCTTTTGCTTCAGCATCATTTGTGCTTTGTGTAGGACAGTGTTTGTGCCACGCTATGTGTTTCGCTCTGATGCAGGCATTGAGTGTTAATTAGGATACAACTGTGCACAATAATTAATTAAAATGACATTTGCTGTGGAGTCAAGCACAAAGGGGCTCTGTGGTTAGTTCACAACAGTCTGATGCTGGTAACACAAAATGTAACCAATGGTTCTGCTGTGCGTAATTGTGGCTTATCAGTGACTTATTCACTCCTGTTTTTCCTGTTAAGGCTTTATTTTTTAGCTCATCCTGACTATCCTGTTATGATGAATTTACCAGCTTGGACCTTTATTTAAAATCAAAAAATGACAATTAAATGCAGGAAATGACCACAGATCGGAATCAAATGCGCACAGGTGCACATAACCAGTGTGTGTGTGTGTGTGTGTGTGTGTGTGTGTGTGTCTTTGTGTTTCTGTGTGTGTCTGTTTGTGTCACTGTGTGTGTGGCTCTCTGTCTCTGTGTGTGTGTTTTGTGTGTGACTGTGTGTGCGTGTGTGTGTGTGTGTGTGTGTGTGTTAGAGTGGTGATCGGGCCGCATTTTTCTGTCCGAGCCCGGCCTGCTTCCAACAGAGCAGTAACCGAACCCGACCCGATCCCGACAGGCATCAAGATATTTATGTCCGAGCCTGGCCCGAGTCCCACACCGTTAAAATCTAATTTTTTCTCATGCTAATGACACATGTATGTTTGTTTGTGTGGAAAGCCTGCTTTTATTAAGCAACTGTAGGAAGGCATTTGGAAATGTCAACAGATAAGCGCATTAGCGCACACGGGGCAACAAGCACACGTTAATAAGCTGTTTAATTTAAAATGTTGAATGTTTTAACCTTTCCTGATTGCTTCGTTTCCAAAAGTGATCAGAAAACCAGGGGAGACTCGTTACCTCCAGGGCCGACGTTATAAAATGAATAACGTCGGGGTTAAAATCCCGTTTCTGGTGAGCAGATGAATGAACTTGGCTTTCAGTCTGGGGTTTATTTTGGACACACAGTGTACTTAAAAACTTTAACTTATTCCACCAACTCTGCTTCGGTCGCATCTACAACACATCTGCTTCCTCTTTATCTATCTCTCTTCTGCCCACTTTCCACACACACACACACACACACACACACACACACACACACACACACACACACACACACACACACACACACACACACACACACACACACTGAGCTCTCTTAAAGGAGCCGCAGCACCATTTTACAACAAATGCCTTATCGCGCTGATGTGACCGAGCCCAACCCAAACCTGAACATAATTTGTAAATATCTGTCCGAACCCGGACCGGCCCTGGAGCCCACTATACAGTTGGCCCACACAGGCAAGTTTGAACCTGTTTTTCTGTTAAAATATAAATTGTATGATTTTATAATTGTATGATGAATTATTGGATAAGGTAGGCAGTGTTACTTTATTGACAACAGTTTGGCCCAAAGCTAACGCTCGCCGCTAGCTTCGGCTAATTGTAAGCTAGCAGGTTATGTTAGCTAACGTTAGACTAATGTTAACTGATAAATGTGGTAGCTAGCTACTTGTCTAAGCAGGTAACTTAGCTAATGTTACCGTTTAAACTTTGGAAAAGTACGGAGCCCCCCTGGTCCCACTTTGTCAAAAAAAATTAATTATAACTATCTCGTGGCCTCGAGATAGTAAAGTGTCTGACACATGGACCCTTTTAAAATGGACCCTGTAGTGTAGTGCAATACTTCACATTCTGTGCAATATTCTCTGTTTTAATATTCAGTGTTCAGTTCTGCTTCTATTTATTTACTAGTACTGTTCATCACAATTCTGTTAATACAGTAATGTAAATCTTGTAGGCTGCATATTAGAGGGCTGCATTGGGATTGAGTCCCGCTGGGTCCCAACGCAAATCTCATGGGAGCGGGCGGTTTTAACTTTGCTGCAGGCGGGAGCGGGCGGCTAAAAAAAACACTGCGGGATCGGGATGTAGCCTGGAATCCCCCAACGCCAGCAGAAACCATAGATATACATATATACTGACTGAGTATATACTGTATAGCCCATCTATGAGCAGACACCAGTGTGTCTGAGCCTCCCAGGACGGGGGAGCTCCGAGCCAAGGCTCCGTCCACCGTCCGCCCGCTCCCTCATCCTCGGCTCCTTCCTCCCCCTCTCTTCCTCTCCTCTCTCCCTCATCCTCTGCTCCTTCCTCCACGTCTAACAGCAGCAAGCACCTGCCTTCTTTGCCTGCATCTTCTCCCTATTAACCTATAAAATTACGTGTTTTCTCATGCGGGACAGGAGAAGACACAACATCAATGCATCTCTATTATTGTGGGGGCATAAATTCTCAGAGTTTTGCGGGTGCGGGCGGGAGTGGACATATACATTGCGGGAGCGGGCGGGAGTGTAACACACATGTTGTGGGTGCGGGCGGTAATGGTCAGAAATTCGCCGGGAGCGGGATGAAGAAAACAGTTCCGCGCAGGGCTCTACTGCATATCCATAGTCCTTTATAATTCTTCTTCATATTTTATAGTCTATATTTAAACTTTTTACATGTATATAGGCTACTTGTAAAAAGCTGCTCCATTGTGCATTCTCCTTTAATATACACTTATCTCGAGGCCACGAGTTACTATCTCGAGGCCACGAGATAGTTATAATTAATTTTTTTGACAAAGTGGGACCAGGGGGGCTCCGTAGAAAAGTCTTTTCAGACAGGTAAGTTTAAATACTTGTGTGATTATACTATTTCGTAATTGTGGGAACGTTAGCTAGCTAGTAACTTTATACATTTCTAACAGTGTCGGCTTTTGGTTGCTTGAACCTAAACACCCTAGTACCAACAGTTAGCTAAGCTATTAATTGGGTTCAATTCAAGTCAGTGTTGTGGAATAATGTTTTAAAGTAACGTTAGTACAAACGTGAGTTATCATTACAGTTTAATATCTAAATAACAGGTAAGAAGAATAGATTGCGCTAGCTATATCATGCCACCCCAACACATGGACCGACATCCTCCTGCATATCCCCGTCTTCTGATTCAGGAGAGACGCTAGGAGGTTTTATAAGACAGATAGCAACGTTAGCGATAGAGCGGGGTCTAATAATGAACGTTATTGCGCTTGACTGACGCAAGGCTCAACTCCTCCCTACACCCATACACATACGATGTGGACAGCAAACTTAGAGAGGCGGTTATAGGTCATGTCCACCCGTAACGTTAACGTTACACGGGTATTTTCGTAACCGTAGCTTTTTCTGAGCGGTTTGGCCTTTTGTCCACATGCAAACAACACAACTGGATACTAGTTATAGATACTACTCCGGAGCGTGACAAAAAGGCTGTCGTTTCAACAGCCTTCAGTCAGAACAGGAAGTCACAGAAACACAGATAATGTTAGGTCCAATTCCTAATTTATTAAAATGTTACTCGACATATATTTCAGCTTGTACGGAGTCTCCAGTTGTTCTTTTTATGACGGAGTAACGTTAGCTTTTAAAATGCTCTACATGCAATATGTTGCTGATGATCTGATTTAGTGTCTCTGACAACTAAACGTTATTGTCAGCCACACAACATGTGATCTGTTACCTGAATGAGGCTTCAAATCAGACTAGTATCAATTAAAATCTCTCCTATTCAAAAACAATAAAACATCATGTTGAGTCGATTCTGAACCAATCAGCTGTTAGATCATCTGAGAGCCAGGCGTTTCCAAGCATGCCTCTGGGTGCGTATTATTATGTCAGTGTTTTTAATCGTTTTTTGCATTGCAGTGTTTAGTTTAGTTTATTAAGGATCCCCATTAGCTGACGCCTTGATGACCAGCTAGTCTTCCTGGTGTCCAACACTACATTTAGTCAATCAATATTAAAACATTTCATAACATATACAAAAAATAAATAAAAAAAAATAAAAATAAAATACATGCAACAATATCTGCCAACAAAACTAAATAACAAAAGCAAAAAATTGCAAATTAAATTAAATGAAAACAATAACAACCAAGCAAATAAAGAAAATATCTTGAAAACGAAGTTATATATTACAATATATTACATTACTAACATTAAGGTGGCTTACATTGAAAAAGACACACAATCAGACCCTCATAATAAATAATTTAAATGAAGGTACAATTTGACTCTCTTTTTAAAATGGAACCTTTTCTGTGATAAAATGTATGTTACTAGGGATTTTATTCCACAAAGAACTTGCTCTGTAAAAAAAAGTTTTTTTCAAGTTATTGGATTTTGGTAAAGGTAACATCATCTGCCCCTACTGGCTCCTCTTGTTAAATAAGTGTGGATATCTGAACTGTATGTTATGTTATCAAAAATAAATGATGGTGTCTGACTTTGAATAACAAAGTGCAACAAAGTAAACACATTGGCTAATAATCTTTTTTCAACACTCAACCATTTAAGACATTCATGCATTTTAACTACATTGGACCTAAAATTACACTTTAAAACAAGTCTTACAGCTTTATTTTGTGCTACTTTAAGTTTTCTAATTAGGGTTTTTGAAGCAGATGACCAGATTACTGAGCAATAATCTAAGTGGCATAGAAATAAAGAGCAAACAATTTGCCTTAGTAAAGAAGAGGGTAGAAATGGTGAGCATTTCCTTGTCGTGGAAACTGCTCTTCCCATCTTAGTAACCATATAGTCAATTTGATCGGACCACGACAATGCACTATCAAGCCGTAGTCCTAAAAGCTTAACTTTATTTACTTGTTTTATAGATTGGCCTGCAACTTCAATATTCAATTTAGGCCCTTGTGCTAATTTATGTTTAGAGCCAAATACCATGCAGACTGTTTTTGATGCATTTACCACAAGTTTGTTAGATTTTATCCAATTTAGTACCATGTTGAGCTCCCTAGATGGAACCTGATTAAGCTCAGAACATGTTGGGGCGGCATAATGGAGGGTAGAATCATCTGCATACATTGTTAAACTTGCTTGTCCAATTGCAAATGGCAGATCATTGGTAAAAACTGCAAAAAGAAGAGGCCCTAGGCAACTCCCCTGTGGAACACCACAGTCTAACGCCCTGCTATTTGAAAAAGTGCCATTGTAATATACTCTCTGTGATCTAACGGACAGGTAACTTCTTAACCACAAAATAGCTGAGTGTTTAAAACCATAACAACTAAGTTTACCAATTAAGAGATCATGATCAATCACATCAAAAGCAGCACTGAAATCTAGCATAACTGTGCCCACAAGCATCGACCGGTCAATTGATGTCAGCCAGCTATCAGACATTTGTAACATAGCGGTACAAGTAGAGTGACCAGCTCTGTATGCATGTTGGAACATGGATGTTAAACCATTTATAAAAAGATATTCTTGAATTTGCACAGACACAATTTTTTCTAAAAGTTTACTAAGTACAGGCAAGATACTAATAGGCCTGCTGTTTGGACCATTACAAGTTGACTTTTTGTCTTTTGGAATAGGAAAGATCTTTCCTTCTTTCCATAATGTTGGACAAACACCGCTGATTAAGCTTCTATTAAAAATATGACAGATAGATTTAGAAATGTGTGAAGCAGATATTTTCAACAGTTTACAGTCTAGATGGTCCATACCTGCAGGCTTATCAGCTTCCAGAGAGTTCAACAG
Organism: Zingel zingel; assembly: GCA_023566125.1. NCBI lineage: Eukaryota > Metazoa > Chordata > Actinopteri > Perciformes > Percidae > Zingel > Zingel zingel. Next base: position 28,624,971 of record CM042315.1, read on the forward strand.
TCTCTCTACTTCATCAACATTAATCTCATGAAATTCAAAAACACAGTCTTTTCCCCTCATGAAACCATTTCTTATAAGCTCTTCTGAATTGTGTCTAACAGTAATGCCCATGGTTTCTCTGAGCTTGGAGGTCTTGTCAATAAAATAATCATTAAAATAATTCGCAATATGAAGAGGTTTAGTTAAATATGCACCATCTAGTTCCACAAAAGAATAAGTCTGAGCTGTTTTTTTACCCATGATTTCATTCAGAACTTTCCATATTTTTTTTTACTATCTTGACCACTTTCAGAAATTCTCTGTTGATAATAAGTTCTCTTTTTTTCTGTTTATTTTGCAGACCTGATTTCTTAATTTGCGATAATCTTTCATATCGTTATGTGCACTTGATAAGACTGCAACATTCTTGGCATCATTTCTCAAAATCATTAGTTTCTTAATGAATCATCTATCCACGGAGCAATTTTGGCTTTAACAGTAAATTTCTTGAAAGGGGCGTGTCTGTTAGCAATAATCATAAAATAGTCCATAAAAATTTTTAAAGCAAGTTCAACATCCTCAACATCACATACATTAGCCCAAGGAATGCTATTAAGTTCCCCAAGAAAAGCCTCTTGATCAAATTTCTAATAAGATCTAGTAAAAAGTATTTTTGCATTAGCTTTAGGCAGCTTCGTTCTAGAGACAGCAACAACATTATGGTCACTAAAACCCACTAGAATAGACACAGGTTTAGAGCACATATCTGGAGCGTTAGTATAAATATGACCAATGCACATATCTGGAGCGTTAGTATAAATATGATCAATGCATGTTGAAGATTTGACCTCAATGTGATTCTTGTTGGTTGAAATATTAATTGAGATAATCCGCATGTATTAGCCATAGACAAGAGCCAATTCTTCAGCGGGCAATTCTCAAGATAGCCAATCAATATTCAGGTCACCTAGTAGGTACAATTCTCTAGTTTCCTCTGTATCCCTATCCAACATGGCACATAAATAGTCCAAGTACTGTATTGTCGAGCTTGGAGCCCTATAACAGCAGCCAATCAAAATAGGCTTCAAGTGCGGCAGTTGCACTTGAAGCCATATAGCCTCACTGTCATGTAGGTTAAGGTCATGGCGTGTTTTTACTGGAAAGTGGTCACGTATAAAGATTGCCACCCCATCCACCAAACCTATTTCTATCCTTCCTATACATAGAAAAGCCATCCAAAGCCACATCTGAGTCATCAAATGAACAGTCCAAGTGAGTCTCTGAAACAGCCAAAACATCAATCTTATTAGACTGCAAAAAGAGGGAGAGTTCATACGTTTTATTTCTAAGGCTACAGATGTTAATGTGTGCTAATACTAAGCCTTTAGGTAATTTGTTAATAGTTAATATATGTTAATATTAATGTTCAGATGATTTTGTGGAACAAGCAACTATAATCAATAGGTACATAGTCTACCTTTATAAACTGCCTGGTCCGTCAGTAGGCTTGTCTTTGTCTTTTCTTTGGAAGGCTGGGCGGATAATTAGTTTATCATATCGCAGAAACGCAACATCTCCGTGCTCCCGTGCGGCTTTCAGCTCCGGTAAAAGCTCCTTGCGTTTTTGGCGAACTGCTTCCGGGTAGTCTTCGTTGATGAATACATTTGATCCTTTTAGGTTCTTTGCTCTATCCATGACGGCAATTTTGTCCTTGAATTTAAGGAACTTGGCGACAATCGGTCTGGATCTTGTAGTTTCCTTCTGTGCGCCAGGCCGTCCGGTTCTGTAAACACGTTCCAACTCGATCCCCGAGATCTGCAGCTTATCTGAGAGGAGTTGACGTACTATTGTCTCAGTTTCTGCCCAGCTCTCATTTCCCGACTCATGTACTCCATCAATCACTATGTTGTTTTTTCGCGATTGTCCCTCTAAGTAGTCCATCTTGCCCAATAAAGAGAGGATGCTTTGACTGATAGTTGTAACATCAGATCTCAGTTCTGAGCGCACTCTGGCAGATTCTTTTTCCTCAGCCCGTAATTCATCAACATCTTTTTGTGTATAATGAAGGCTTTCGCGTAATCCACTTACTTCTTTCGTCATTTCATTCAATCTCTTGTTGTTTGTTTCAATTGTTATCTTTAAAAAGTTCTGATAGTTCCGCTCCTGTTGGTCCAACAGATCATTATAAAGCAATTTCTGTTGTTCCATAAGCTCACGGACTTGAGATAGAGAAACGTAGTCCTCCTCTCCTCTACCTTTCGGTGCCATTGTAGACAACTCGTCAGGGTGGAGCGAAGTTCTTTCAGTATCAAAATAAGAGATACTACTACTTTCCAATAACCTTTTGTTTACTAAGCATACACTTTCATGGAGTCAATAGACCCCAAAAAATGCATTTAAAAAGGTGTAAAACAAAGCCAAATATCTGAAAGTTTTTCAAATGTTTGGAAACCACGTGTCGGACCAGGAGCTGTGACTGTGACTGCTTTTACGCAGTGTTACTGAGAGATATTATATTCTAAAAGACCATTGTGTGTACAGGAATATTTCTGAAACGGAGGAGGGAAAAATGTGTTTATCAAAAAGATGAACTGATCTGTTGCACCACAATTAATAAATGTTTTAAACTGATTAAGAACCTCATTTAAAAACAACTCATACATACTTAATTGTTTCTCTTATGCCTGATTTGATTATTACCAATATATTATAACATTTGTCTTTCAGATTGAGTTGAATGCAATGCAAGTTCTGCAAGTTTACCAACCTCAATGAAGCTGTTCTCTGAAGCACTACCGCCTGTATCACAGAGTAGCAACCTGGCCTTGCATCCACACAGACTGCTTGTGCACTTTTAGAACATTTGGTGCATTGAAATCCCACCTTTCAATATTACACAGGACTGTCCCAAGGCAAGAGAACTTTACATTTTCCTGCTAGTTGTGTGAGTTTAAAGACATTTGCGGTAGAAAGAAAGTCTTAAATCATGTGCATAATCACCTCAGAAACAAAGAGAGTGTTAGTTGCCAATTCTTAGGCTGCAGCTTTCAAACAAACCGCCTTAACAGCTTTACTGGTCACATTTCACGGAAACATAAAAATCATACACTTAGAGATTTTCGCCCAACTGTCAGGGTAGTTAATGGAGTTTAATGAAACAGACCAACAAAATAATGAAGCAGCTGAGACTGGATACTCATTGACCAGTAGTACTGGATTAGACTCTACCAAAGAAGTTGAGGCTGTATGTTTAGAGAATGTAGATGCTGATATACTTGAGCACAAACTAGCATCCCTTTTTCTACGTATACTATGTAATGTATGTTAAATGTGTCTAAACATGCAATACATAGAAGAATTTAATGATATTTTGTCATTCTCCAAGTCTCATACGTCTGCAGTTCTGAAATAGGTCTTTGAGGACAATATTGTTCAAGAGATAAGCAACATTGTGTTTTAAACAAATCCCTTACATATTTCTACATAAAAAAAGGGACATTATCAACTGACTTTAGAAGAAATACATATTTTAGAGAGCATTTCTCCATTATTGAGCCAACCGAGTTGTTTTATGACAGAACTTCAAGGAAAACCTTTGTCTCTGTTTCTGTAAGTCAGTTTATTGGGTGGTTCTCAATCTACCTTCAAAGTTTTGTTCCAGTTTACATTCAATTCATCTAGCCCTCCTTGGAAAGACTTCTGATGTGAAGCAGTTTGGTTCAGAGAAATTTTTTGTCCATTAATTAAGGATTTAAAGTCACTTGAACAAGTATGAGTATTTGGTCAAACTCTTGATAGTTATGTGAAAATTACAATATTTTGTATCAGTGCTGATAATTTAGGAGCTCATGGACTTGCAGGGTTTCAGGAAAGCTTCAGTGTAAACAAGTTCTGTAGATTTTGTTTGACAAGTCGGGGTGAAATAGCAACCACTGAAATTTCTGATTTCCAGCTACGCACCAATGAAGAGCATAATGCATTTTTGGTGCAACTTAAAAATGAAAATGTTGCCCATATAAATGGTGTTAAAAGGAAATGTCTTTTAAGTAAGCATCTGTCATATTTTCATCCTGTAACTGGTTTTCCTCCAGACATTGCACGACTTCTTTGAAGGTGTTATTCTGGTTGAACTGTCTTTGTGTATAAATAAATTGATTTCCAAAGGTTATATTACTTTGGACAGACTGAATAGCATAATATCTTCATTTCCTTACAAATACTCAGACAGGGTGAATAGGCCAAAGACAATTAATAAAGCATGTTTTGAAAAGGGCAGTATAGGTGGCAATGGCCACGAAAATTGGACCCTTTTGCGCTTCCTCCCTTTTTTCATTGGAAAAAGCATCCCAGAACAAGAACCTGCATGGGAGATATTGATGGACCCCAAGGAAATAGTTGATACTGTTGTCTCACCTGCTCTTTCAGAGGAAATATTGCACTACTTGGAGATCAAGTTGTGTGATCATAGAAGGCTGCTCACAGATACTTTTCTAGATTTTAGCTTGTGCCCTAAGCACCACTTTTTTACGCTGCTTTGGTCCATTGGTGAAATTATGGACAATGCGATTTGAGTCCAAACACAATTTTTTTAAGAAGACTTTGCATGATGTTCATAACTTTAAAAATGTGCTTCTTACGCTGTCCTCAAAACACCAGCAGTTGATGACATTCCACTTTGATAGTCAAAGTCTATTCAACCCATTGTTACTGACTGATATCAAGACATCTTCCCTAGACACTGTCCTGCACACAGTGATTGAAAGAAAGTATCCACATATTGAGACTTTGTCCCTTTCTAAAGACATTTATTTGCATGTGACCAGATATGCTGAGGGTATGATTACATCAGCTGGACACTGCAGTGGACTGCCTGAATTCTATAAATAGTTACCATAGTAGTTAACCTGGGAAAAGTCATCTTTGTTGGCAAAAAGCTAACATCTTGGTACCTGGAACATTTTAGGTCCTTTGAGCTTGTGGATAACATCTATTCAGAAACTGAGATCTTGGATCCTGAATCTCACAACAGCCATCTTCCATTGACTGCCTACACAGTGGGAGGCAAGGTGCTGGTGACTCCTAAAGTCTGCCTGCTCCAGTAAAGGGACGCAAAAGATAAAAATATGTCTTAAAGATTAGTTTAGCATGTGAACACATTTCTAACATAGTATTACCAGACTATAAACAGCATTGCAGGTATTACTGACACAACGTATATATAACTTCTTGCTTTACAGCTTCTGCAAACTAAACCTTCTTTTCTATTTATTTTGTCTCCTCTAACACAGGGTCTCTTACTGCTTGTGAAGATCTCCCCAACTATGTCTCGGAAAGTGGTGCTTCCTGAAGTACCTGAATCAGTTGAAGATTTAAAAACCATTCTTCGGGAAAATCTTGAACTTCAAGGCAACTTCACAATACAGTTCGAGGACCCAGACTTTAATAACGCTCTCTGCAATTTGATCACTATGAATGAGTTGCCACCTGAACGTGTCATCTTGCACCTTCTTTGGGATGAGCCACTTGTTCTCATTCCGCTAGACTCAGCCTTGGTTGATTTAAACTCATCCTTGGACACAGCCAGCGTATCCACAAGAGAGTCACCCCAGAGTCCCTCTACTTTTATCTAGAACTATCTGCGAAGTGTAATAGAGTGGCCTTCTCCCTTTCCTATTCCAGCCTTCTCCTATGATGTGGAACTTAAGTTACGCAAAGGCAATGAAACATATGAAAAGTCCAACAGAGGTATCAGCATGACAAGAGACATGAAAATGGACATTTTGGACAAGATTGCTCAGGCAGTTTTCAAAGTGAAAACTATCCTGATCAAGACCAGATTGAGTCTGTTGCTTCTGCTCTCGTCAGTAAGCACCCATTCCTTCGAGAACCCGGCAATGGTACGGGGTATGATGGATGGAAAATGAGCATCAAATATAAACTGGGTAATTACAGGTCCAAGCTCCGTGAGGCAGGCTGTATTGAGGTCAGTCTAAACCGGAAAAGAAGAAGTGATGAAGGTGATGGTGCAGGGCCTTCTTTGAAGAGACCAAAGCGAGGCGAGATTAACCATGCCCCTGACCATCCAGATAACCATACTGATGACTTGTTGGAGGAGGAAAGACCGGCTCTGGTTGAGGAGTTACAGAAGAGGAGTAAGAATGTTGCACTCATAAAGCAACAGATGGAGCTGACCTTCTCCCTGAGGTGCAAGGAGATTGTAGAGTTACAGCCTATGGTGTCAGAGGTTCAAGGACGATGGCCTGCTCTGTTTTGCGAGGCAGAGGTGAGAAGCTAAAAAAAAGCCCTGATTGAGTCTGTGCCAAAAGTAAATCTTGAGTTTTTACTTCTGTTTAAAAAAAAAAAAATCACAATTTAACATAAGGATGGTGTTGAAATTGAAATTGCCGTCCATTTTGCAACAGATCCAGGCCGAGTTCTATCGGATCACCAACAAGAACCTACTAGACAACTTTAGAACAGCCATCAATCCGCACACTCTGGGACTGCTTAGACTATCGGGCTAGGAGGGCAGCTTTTCCGTCTGAGATGGATGAACTCCTTAAGGGACTGGCTGAAGAGGTGAATTTTTAGTAACCTCAGTATTTTAGAAAATATTGACAGTTGTACTGCAAGAAATTGTGGGATCTTTTTACTGCAAGATATATAAAGCTAAAATAATAAATACAAAGTTTCCAATTTAATGTGTTGCTCATTGTATCAAACATTAGAATTAATTCATACACACACAACCATGTACACTACCTAAGGTACAGAAAAAGTAGCTACTAAGTGGTGAACAAAGTGGCACATGTAGCAGTTAAAAAGCATTATATATTTAAGTTATGAGTTACCCTTAGATTTGCATTCTATTATAATTTGCTCGGTGTGGAAGAAAACAGCGGTTTACCAATACTTCATCCATATATACTTTATATAGTTAATTGTGCGATTCAGTTTTAGTCCTCTGTCTAAGTAAATAAAAAATGCAGCTGTAAAAGAAATTGTTCAATTGTTAACTGGCCAGTCCCTTTGCGTATAGCTTCTGGCTTTTCTGGATGTTACTTTGATTTGTTTTTATGTTTTTCATCCATCTTTTTGTGTTTCAGACCAACGACATCACAGCACACAGACAGGCTGCAGCCTTGAAGGGCCTTCCTTTGTATCTCCGTGACAGTCTCTAGAAGCTGTTCAGGAGTTGTCTGGTGAGTGGTGATTAGCAACTCATGTTTATGCTGTACTTGACTAGGATTGTTACCAAACAGTTACCACTGCCCATTTTTCCATTCAAGTTTATCTATCCACTGTTCTCCTTGCCCTTTTTTAAATCTAAATGCATGAAGTGTCTCTGATGTACTTTGCTGTTAATATTCTTTATTTAAAGCTGGAATATTGAGGAATTTGGCTTGGTGCTCTTTAGTGCTATCTAAAGGCCCCAAAAATGCAACTGCACTGAAACAGAGTCGTGAAACGGGTAAGAAACTCAGTTCATAAATCTGTCATGAAATCAATGTTCAGGTATCTGTATCCAGATACCTAATTTTGGAAACTTAAATTAATATTTTTTGTTAATTAGACTCTTTATATATCCAATATAATAAAGCTTCTAAAAGAACGTATTTATACTAGTCTTGTGCTATTTTGAAGTTATTAACGCAGCTCTATCCATCAGATACACAGCACAGCGAGGTCTTTTTTTCTGTCATTTCTAAAGGGAGCATTTTGTTACAGAACTGAAACTGAAATAAACTGTGACACAATGTCTAATAAATGTCTCACTAGATATTAGGGCTGTCAAAATTGGCCAGAAATGACGTTTGAATATTTGTTCCAAAATCCACAGAGGTTCAAATATATTTTAATATCTATTTTTGGGCAATATGTCAATAAGAGGGCAAACGAGTACAATGGGAGACATAACTACTGGTGTACAGTTAGTCCTCGCTCTTTTTCCTTTCTCTGTCTGGAGTGTTCAGGAGGAAGGACAGGCTGCGGATTATAGCGCCGTCACAGAGCCGTTTGTAATTTGGTTAATAACAACCAAGCCTCTTGCTATTGCATGAATTGTACAACAATTTTTTCTCGTTGACTCTGCAATGTAAGATTTACGTTATCGTCTTTGTACTGTCTTCATTTTCTTTTCCCTCTTTGTTTGTTTACTTCCGGTACCGGCAGCCGCCTGACAGAAGGTCATCAGCATGCCCAATTGCTAAACCCAGATCGTCTCAGTCAGAAAGCTGAACGGCCCAAGAACAATCCTGCGAGGCAGATAGCCGCAGCAGTGCCATTTTTTACTCTCTTACAGTATTCAAATATATTGTACATTTTCATATTCAAATCTGTTTTTTTAACAATATATATTCAAATTTAGAATATTCTTTGACAGCTCTACTAGATACACACTTGCTTATAATCAGGGGAAGAAGTAAAAGTACTAATACAACATGTACAAATGCACTAAAGCTTGTAAAATGTCTGTCAGTTTGATTTACTATGTCTGTCTTTCCTGTCTGACATCACAAGGATACTGACCCAGAAGAGGAGCAGACAAAGGGCCTCATTGTGGGGATACTTACTACAATGGAGGATGATCAAAGTACGGCTCCTGCAAGAGTTGCAAATGTAGCTGTGGTTCTAGAAGAAGACATCATCTTACAAGACCTCCCTGACCCGCCAACGGCCTTTGCTTTGCTCTTTGGGCTGATATATGCCTTAAACATTCAGTTTCCCAAGAAACTGAGGTACACCTTAGAAACATTTCAGAAGGTGTTCTTGGAGCTTGGAACAAATTTCTCTGCAAAAGTCAGATCCCTCAAAAACAAACTCCTTCAGTAATCCGCTTAGTTTCGGCTTCTAATGTTGGGCTGTAGGGCAGATCCCTCAAGAACAAATTTCTTCTTCTGATGTTGGGCCAGGTTTTAATTGTTAACGTTCATGCTGCCCAATTGTTGACTGATATAAATATCCAATATTTGAGATGGATCCTATCTTTACGGGTTTTATTCTGCCCCCCTTGTATCGCTTTTTTCATCTCTCCACTGCTCTTCTTTATTCTCCTCCTCTTTACCTCTCTCATCTCATTTTCTCTCCATCTTTACTCTCTTCTCAGTCTGTCAGCCTAACTAATCTAACCTTGCTGTCCTTACTTAGGATTAAAGTTAAAAAAATAATATGTTAACTGACATCCACAACTACTACTGTCTAGGGTTGGGTACCGAAACCCGGTTCCACTATGAAAAAAGCATATTAACCATTCATTGACTGCACGTGATCGCTAGTAAACAGATTAAACTTGCTCTGCTAGTCTATTGTTCAGGACAAGACCCTGTAGCCTGGTGGTGGGGGAGCGGGACTGCCTCCCCAGATTGTCTGCCCTTTCAAACTCATACCTGTGTGTCCAGGCCTCTTGGACACCATCTGAGAGAGTTTTCTCCTGTGCAGGACATGCCATTAGTCAGGAGAGGTGTCTTATCTTGCCAGAGAAGCAAATATGGTAATTTTTCTGCAAAAGAACTGCTAAAGTTTGAAGCTGGTTGGCATACCAACTCAACAACATTTATTTAGTTGTTACTTGTTAATAGTGTAACTGTTATTTGTTAAATTATTGTAGTTATGTGTTAGGTGACTTAGGTTTACTTATTATATATTTAAGTACTTTGAAACGCTAATATATTGTTCAATTTAAATAATTTTCAATTTAAAAAAAAAACTCCATAAAAAATCTTTTCTTTGATGTAATTTTTAAATTTTTCAAGAATCGGTTTAGAAATCGGTTAGGAATCGGAATCGTTTTAAAAGTAGCGGTTCGGCATCGGAATCGTAAAAATCCAAACGGTACCCAACCCTACTACTGTCCAGGCAACACTGTTTATTTAAAGGAATAGTTTAGCATTTTTGAAGTGGGGTTCTATGAGTTACAGTGCCTTGCGAAAGTATTCGGCCCCCTTGAACTTTTCGACCTTTTGCCACATTTCAGGCTTCAAACATAAAGATATAAAACTGTAATTTTTTGTGAAGAATCAACAACAAGTGGGATACAATCATAAAGTGGAACGAAATTTATTGGATATTTCAAACTTTTTTAACAGATAAAAAACTGAAAAATTGGGCGTGCAAAATTATTCAGCCCCTTTACTTTCAGTGCAGCAAACTCTCTCCAGAAGTTTAGTGAGGATCTCTGAATGATCCAATGTTGACCTAAATGACTAATGATGAAAAATAGAATCCACCTGTGTGTAATCAAGTCTCCGTATAAATGCACCTGCTCTGTGATAGTCTCAGAGGTCCGTTTAAAGAGCAGAGAGCATCATGAAGAACAAGGAACACACCAGGCAGGTCCGAGATACTGTTGTGGAGAAGTTTAATGCCTGATTTGGATACAAAAAGATTTCCCAAGCTTTAAACATCCCAAGGAGCACTGTGCAAGCGATAATATTGAAATGGAAGGAGTATCAGACCACTGCAAATCTACGAAGACCCGGCCATCCCTCTAAACTTTCAGCTCATACAAGGAGAAGACTGATCAGAGATGCAGCCAAGAGGCCCATGATCACTCTGGATGAACTGCAGAGATCTACAGCTGAGGTGGGAGACTCTGTCCATAGGACAACAATCAGTCGTATACTGCACAAATCTGGCCTTTATGGAAGAGTGGCAAGAAGAAAGCCATTTCTTAAAGATATCCATAAAAAGTGTCGTTTAAATTTTGCCACAAGCCACCTGGGAGATACACCAAACATGTGGAAGAAGGTGCTCAGGTCAGATGAAACCAAAATCAAACTTTTTGGCAACAATGCAAAACGTTATGTTTGGCATAAAAGCAACACAGCTCATCACCCTGAACACACCATCCCCACTGTCAAACATGGTGGTGGCAGCATCATGGTTTGGGCCTGCTTTTCTTCAGCAGGGACAGGGAAGATGGTTAAAATTGATGGGAAGATGGATGGAGCCAAATACAGGACCATTCTGGAAAACCTGATGGAGTCTGCAAAAGACCTGAGACTGGGACGGAGATTTGTCTTCCAACAAGACAATGATCCAAAACCTAAAGCAAAATCTACAATGGAATGGTTCACAAATAAACATATCCAGGTGTTAGAATGGCCAAGTCAAAGTCCAGACCTGAATCCAATCGAGAATCTGTGGAAAGAACTGAAAACTGCTGTTCACAAACGCTCTCCATCCAACCTCACTGAGCTCCAGCTGTTTTGCAAGGAGGAATGGGCAAAGATTTAAGTCTCTCGATGTGCAAAACTGATAGAGACATACCCCAAGCGACTTACAGCTGTAATCGCAGCAAAAGGTGGCGCTACAAAGTATTAACTTAAGGGGGCTGAATAATTTTGCACGCCCAATTTTTCAGTTTTTAATCTGTTAAAAAAGTTTGAAATATCCAATAAATTTCGTTCCACTTCATGATAGTGTCCTACTTGTTGATTCTTCACAAAAAATTACAGTTTTATATCTTTATGTTTGAAGCCTGAAATGTGGCAAAACGTCAAAGTTCAAGGGGGCCGAATACTTTCGCAAGGCACTGTACCTATGCATAGTTAGTCTGTTCCCTTATGGAGATGGCGATGAGTGCAGTCACTATAAGGAGATGGGGGAGATGTCGCTGTAGCAGAAGTCAGCCTTGTACTGTGGGGGTAAGTAGAAAAAGTGCCTTTTTACAAAATAGAAAATGCTTACCTGAAAAATGTATATCTGTTCAAGTGTACACAAAATTTTGGATTTTGTCACTGCTTTAGTTTGTCGCCAGACAGACGTTTATTTTTGCACTTTTTTTTGTGTAGTTTGGGCCATGTATTTCTACACCAACTCCCTGACTCTTATTTGGCGTGTTGAGTGATTCGCTGCACACCACCGGCACGAGTTGGCGTAGTAATACATGGCCAATCTACGCTTGAAAAAAATGCTAAAAAGAACCTGCCGTCTGCAACTGTACAAGGATGACTTCTGCTACAGGGACGTCTCCCCCAAACTCCTCCATAGTGACTGCATTAATCGCCATCTCCATAAGGGAAAAGACTAACTGAGCTATCCTTTTAACTGTCTCTCTGCTACTAACAAACATTGCTCTATCTGTACACTTCTTAACTGTTTGTCTCCTTTTCTACCCATTTCTTATATTCAGTTGTTCTTTAAGTAACCTGCACTTTATTAGTTACGTATAATACTATACTATATTATTTACTTGTGTAAGGATTTCATTGTTTGTGAATTGTTGACACATACGGTATTTTAATACATATAGCATTTGCTGCAACATTTTAAAAGTTAGAAAAGTACAACTGTTTGGCCTGATTGGGTCAGTTATGGGTCTCAACTGTTCTCAGTTGCTTGTTTGAAGCATTTGATACATGTTAAACATGTTGAATAAAAAAAGCTTTGAATCAAGACGTATATGATTTGCATGTGCAAATTATTTGTAGAAGTGGGTATTATGGTTATATTGAAATTACCTTAACTTGGGTTTTAAAGTTGTTACAAAGCACAATCATGAGTTACTGCAACTTGGAAGTTGAGTTGAGATAAGAGGTTTTAAAGTCATCACAATGTATTGTTATAAGTCACTGCGACTTTGAGTTAAGTTAAGTAAGGTTTTGAAGTTTTCCCAATTTGAAATTATAAGCTACTGCAACTTTGAGTTGGGTTGAGATAAGTAAGGTTGTAAAGTTACCTTAATATATGGAGGCACGTGGGACCACCGAGGAAGATGGCCGCACACTAGAGGAGCTCCTAAAGCCCGTTGATTAATGTTCTGAATTTGGAGACATATGCTTCAATTGTGGTCATAATTTTGACACCCTTTGTCGCTTAGCAACGTTGTTCTGGGTTGCTATGCAAAGAAGGGTGTTCATTTTCTTCCTGTTTGATTTTTCTAAGACAGTTAGTTTGAATGGGCCAGATGTGTTTTGTAATATTGAGTGCCTATATATATATATATGGGTGATTCTCTAACTACAGGCACTTTTGTGTCCTTGGCCTTTTTTTTGTAAATAAATAAACAAATAAATGCACAATACATTGTAATTATGAAGTTCATGCTCCAACATCCTAGTAACCACCAAATATTGCCCGTTTTCTTTTAAAAATGCTTTTGCAAGGCTGTTTATTAGCAGATTTTTCAGTTTTATGCTTGTCCCCAACCAAGACTGGCCCTCTTTGAATGTTAAAAAATGATATTAAAGGATCGATTTAAAAATATGTTTTAACATGTTTTGTCTTAAGGACAAATACAATAATATCATACCATCACAATTCCATATGTATATCACAATTTAAAACTATTTTTGGAATAAAATAAGTATTTCCCCAGGTTTTCCGTCATTTCCACCTCCCTCAACAAAATCCACCTTAAATATTTTATTTACTTGGTAACCATGGAAATAATTGTGAAAAAAGTGTTAGTTGACGATGAAACTTCAGGCACATGTGCTCTTCAGCACAACAAAATAAATCAAGGTAACTCAACCTTTTATACAGAGTATTGTATTCAGCGTAATTTCCACCTTGGCTGTAGTTCGGTTGAATTATGTACAACAAATATGAAAATAATGTATTTATGTTTATTTACGAGTAAACAACATGCTAAGTCCAAAACTAGCTAAGCCTGACATGAGGGTGTGCTATTATTGCAGAAAAACTGCTAAACTGTCATTTCCACCTCCGTCATTTCCACCTCTGAGAAATTACAGGCGTAGCTTTGGTACATGATATATATGCTATTTTTGTGCGCTATTTGCATGTTCTTCTGACATATTTGTGCTTTTGGACTGAGAACTTTATATATCACCATTCCAGTACACTCTATATTTATTTTTATTTATCTATATTTATATTTAAGATGCCGAAGTTGATGGCCAAGAAGTCACAGGAATACAGGGATAGAATAAAAGCTGATCCAGTTAAATATCAACAGAAACTAGAAAAGGACAGAGAAAGATATAGCAGGAAAAAAGAAAGAGGAATAGTAAAACCAATCTTAGAGGTCTCCAGTAAGGAGAAGGAAAGAAAAAGAAAACCGTGGAAGATCAAATCAGCGAAACTGGCGACAACGTATAGCCACTGCAAACGCTGTGTTGGCCACTACGCCACCAAACACCCCCCCAGACAATCCCCCCATAGTGGAAAGATCTACATCCTGGGGTAGGAAGAAAGTAAGGAGAGATAGATCAAAGCTTTTCAGAGATTTGTCTGTGGTTAATATACAGCTGGGTGATGCCTTGAGAAAAATCGAAAAATATAAGAAAAGGTTCGCCAGACTACAGAAAAAAATCAGTCATAATGACTCACCACAGAGTAAAGCAGCAAGACAAATGGCAGAGGGACCAAAAAAACTAAAAAGGACTCTAACCTTTCAAAACACCATAATTTCTCAGTTGAGGGAGAAATATAGGAAAGAAACCTCTGCCAAAAACCAGCAGCTGATAGCCAAAATTGTGTCTTCGAAAATGCTCCAGAAGTACAGGCTAATGAAATTTGCACAGAGAGAATTGGGTATCTCAGCAAAGTTATTGAAGATGACTGCAAAAGGGGCACAAACCTTAAAGTATAATCAAGGTTTGCAATCAAACAAAATTAGCACCACCACTGAGGAGAAAATCATTTAACTTCCTCTCACGGGATGAAAATTCGAGGGCCACAACAGGAAAAAAAGAAACGCTGACAAGCAATAAAACTAAAATGCAGAAGCGCTTCTTGAATTAATCTATGCAACGTCTTCATGAGAAGTTCCTAAAAGAATTTCCTGAAGAAAAGATTTCTTACTCACAATTCTCCAAGAGGCGTCCCTTTTGGGTGGTTAGACCGAGAGTACAGGACAGAGATACATGTCTCTGCAAAAGACACACCAATACACAATTCATGGCGGATAAGTTGATGCGGTGTAAAGTGATTAACACAAACAACGTTGATGACCTCATGGCCTCTCTCTGTTGTTAGAATAACACAAAAGAATTTATGTACCGTGATTGTGTTAACTGCAAAGAAAAAGAGCCGCAAACAGCCTCCTTTGATGGTGGTGAGAATGTTTGGGGGCATGAGTGGAAGTCCATTACTGAGGAGAGAGAGAAAAAGAAAAAAAATGGGCCAAATGTAAAGTTTCAAGCACATTTTACAGTCAAGACCAAAACCCAGGATTGATGACTCTATGTTGTCAGTGTAGTCGAAGACTAACATCAAATTGTTCTTCATTGAAAATGAAGAAATTGATGCAATCGATGCTCTTCTGCCAGATGACCTTCAAACTGTTCGCGGCACAATGACAATCCATCACGTAAGCCTACTAAATTCAAATAGTCTAACATTTATTGTGGGCCATGACATAACATTAATAATCATTTGGCAATGGTAATACTTAGTTTGTGTCCTTCCAGATTGTTTCATAGAGTCCAGGTGTGATCTCCTGGCACGTCCTAAATTGCTTCTGTTCATTTCCAAATGGCTGCAGCTGCTTTGATCCACAAGTTGTGACCTTCCAGAAGGAAGGATCGGTTGCCCTCTCACAAGGCCCACCAGCACAGCACAACACATCCAGCAATGTGCTGCAGCGCATTGAAGAAGTCAATGACAGCCTGACTGGAAGCTGGTATGTCGTCTATGATGGAGATGCATTTCCAGGCATCATCCAGGAAGTGGATGCAACTGACAACTGTGTCCTTGTTAAAACAATGAGTGGAATAGGCAGTAATCGGTTCTTCTGGCCGATGCGTGATGACGTAATCTGGTATGAACCAGACAATGTTTGTGGTCTCATCCCTGAGCCTACGCCAGTTACTAAACGCCATGTTCAAATCAATGCTACTGCCTGGCAGGAAATTTGCCAGATAGTTGATAAGTAAATGCTCCAGTCATTTGATAGGTTAGAAAATTGCAATGAGTTGAGTCCATTTGACACACATTAACTCAAACAATCCATATACAGGCTGTATATGATATGGTTATCTGTTCTGATTGTATATGTGTTGCAAAGGCTGTGCCTGTGCAACAGCGTCAGTATGAACATTCCAACCATCACCTCAAGGTAGATGCGCAGCGGAGCGAGAGGGAGACAACAGCTGTGTGTGTAATGTGTGCGTCATTGCTGAAAAGTGAGTTGTTCGGTGTAATTTCTATATGTTTAGATACCTTTGAGCATTGTATGTAAGATATGTTTGAGTATTGTCACGTAGTTTGCTTAGATACATGTTTAGCGTGAGTCAATAGAACCTCACATTCACAGAGATTATCTCACTTTGTAAACCCTTGTAGTTCGTGATTAATGTTGGTATCCACTTGAAGAAGCAGGTAACAAGATCGAGAGAAGATCAAGAAGCCATCAACCTTTTGGATGCTAAGACGACAAGGGTAGAGGATAATGGTATCCTACGCTATGCCACACCTCTGTTGCGCAAGAAGGACTTTCCATGCTTCCAGGCACCCAAGGAAGTCGTCATGCCTAGCCTCAGAAGCATGGAGAGACGTCTTGAAAGAGACCCTGACAAGCCAACAATATACAATGCAGAAATTGAGAAGTTGGTGACTGCCAATGCTGTTTTCAAACTTTCCTCTGAGACCCCTACCACTGAAAAGAGTTGGTACATTCCACACCATATGGTCAACCACAATGGTAAAGACCGTATAGTCTTCAACTGCTCTTTCCATTATAAAGGTCTCAATCTCAATGAGTGGTTTCTGTCCAGCCCAGCCTTGAGCCCATCTCTCCTGGGTGTCCTCCTTCGCTTTAGGGAGCATAGTGTAGCAATCAGTGGAGACATACGTGGCATGTTTCATCAGGTACTGCTCTTACCTGAAGACAAGCCTCTGCTACGCTTCCTCTGGCGTAACATGAGAAGAGAGGACCCTCCTGACATTTATGAGTGGCGGGTACTTCCCTTTGGGACTACCTGTAGTCCTTGTTGTGCATCCTTCGCTCTACAGAGACACGTCTCCATGCACAGCACACGAGAAGAAGAGCTTTTATGTAGACAACTGTCTACAGAGCTTTACATCTGCTCAGGAAGCACGGCACCTGCTCAACAAGTTAAGAGACCTTCTAGCATCTGGAGGTTTCGACATCCGGCAGTGGGCCAGCAACAAGCCAGACGTTGTTAGTCACCTCCCTTCAGATGCCCGATCTGCCAAACTGGAGCTATGGCTCTCCCAGGACAAAGCTGAAGCAACGGAATCCACCTTGGGCCTGAGCTGGTCTTGCGACACTGATGCCCTAGGCTTCATACATCGACCTGTCTCGTACAGTGCTCCTACAATGAGGAACATCTATCGTGTGTTGGCCACCCAATATGACCCCCTAGGTGTCCTCCTACCTTTCACCACCAGGGCAAAGTTGATTGTCCAATAGCTTTGGGACAAACATCGGGACTGGGATGATCCTAAACTCCCTGAACACCTCCTGCAAGTCTGGAGAGACTGGGAAGCTGAACTTCAGTACTTACCTAACATGATGTTGCCAAGGTGCTACTTACCGCCTGCAATGGACTACGCTCAGACGACACATGATGTCCACATCTTCCCTGATGCCTCAGAAAGGGCATACGGGTCTGTAGCGTACCTCAGGTCAACAGCTACTGGTGGTGATGTACACGTATCCTTTCTCATTGCAAGGTCCTGTGTTGCCCCACGGAAGCAACACTCAGTGCACCGACTAGGGCTATGCGCAGCGTTAACTGGAGCACAGCTGGGGACACTCCTCTTGAAGGAGCTCACGCTGACAATACAGGAAGTCACCTACTGGACAGATTCCACAACTGTTCTTCATTGGTTGCAATCCCAGTCCTGCCACTTCAAGGTATTTGTGGGTACTAGAGTGGCAGAGATTCAGGAGTTAACCGACTTGAAGTCATGGAGATATGTAGATTCTGCCAGGAACCCTACAGATGATCTCTGCAAAGAAAGACCCTCAAAGATTTGCTTGGGGAAAACCGATGGATCCAAGGACCACAGTTTCTCCTACAGCATCCCAGTGAATGGCCATCAAACCCTTCAGAACCAACTGGTGACGACGGTGCAGAGCTCAGAAAGACAGTCTTCTGTGAGCTAATCACCTCACTACCACCTGTGACGGATGGATCCAAGAACAGCAGTTGGCAGGAATTACTGGAGGCAGTAGCTGAGGAGATCCATGGGGCAGCTAGTCTGGCTGGTCATCCACCTGCAATTACCTTCCAGGAAGCAGAGCTTCTAGTGCTGAGAAGGGTCCAGATGGATTGCTTTCCTGAGGACTACCAGCCCCTGAGACAAACCAAACCGGTACCTCCTAACAGCCGATTAATCTGCCTCTCTCCTGAGTTTGACGAGTCCACTCAGCTCATCCGAGTTGGAGGCCGCTTAAGACTCATTGAGGATCTTGACCCTACTACATTGCACCCCACTGCCCTGGATCCCAGTCACCAGAACACTCGGCTGCTTATTAGGGAATATGATACTCGGTTGTGTCATCCAGGACCAGAGAGAGTGTTTGCGGTGCTCCGACGGAAATTCTGGATCCTAAGAGGCAGAGAGGCGGTGCGAAAACACCAACAGATATGTCGAGAATAGATGGACCTTCCTCCTCCTCAACTCAGGCTGTTCAAACCAGCATTTCATTCATGTGGAATGGATTGCTTTGGCCCCTTCCTGATCAAGGTGGGGCGCCGTAATGAAAAGAGGTGGGGCCTCCTGTTTAAATGCCTTACTACAAGAGCCGTGCATCTGGAGACCCTTACCTCTATCGATAGTGACGCCTTCCTCATGGCTCTTCGAAGGTTCATTGCCCGCCGTGGTAAACCTACAGAGTTATACTCTGACCAAGGCACTAACTTCCCTGGGGGAGCAACTGAACTAAAAGAGGCCTACAAGCAACTTAGCCCTGATCTGCAACAACACCTTGCCAAGCAGCAGATCAGTTTTCATTTTAACCCTCCTGCTGCCCCACATTTTGGCGTAGCCAGGGAGCGAGAGATCCGGTCAGTTAAGCACTTTACACCACGCTTGATAAGCTGGGGCATTCCATGCATTTTGATGTTTCATGCACACAGACACTATGACACTACATTCAGTCTCTCTATCTCTCTCTCTCTCTCACACACACACACACACACTTTACATCTTTTTTTAATTAAATGAATGTTTTGAGGTTCATATAATTTGTAATCATTATTTTTAAAACTAAAAACAACATTATCTTTAAACTAGGTATATTGTTCAACTCATATGTTAAATAATAAAATACATTTTTTTTTTATATTTTGGACTGGCAATTTAAGTAAAAATAAACAGAAACAATCTTTCCACCATAAACCGTCATTTCCACCACTTTCCACCACTACACAGTTTTTGCGGAAAAAAAATAAGAATAACCAATGATGTGGATCTAAATGTATTTTAAATCAAGTATTGATAGTTCATTACTTACAATATATGTGTGAGTGACTTTAAAAATAAACACAGACCTGAGCAAAAATGAAATGCTGTAGGCAAAAATCTTTAAATAAAAATGTATTAAGTTCATGAAGTATTACAATTTATTTTGTTACATGATTAGGTAGCCACTGATGTTGTTGACTGATACATACTCATGTATACATAATCAGTTTTACAATATTATATTGTAATAAAATACATAAATTGAAAAGTGGTGGAAATGACATATTTGAAAGCGCTGTTTGAAACTGTTAAAAATAATAATATTCCATGGAATTCTAAAATTGCCCACTGTCATATTGTGTTAGAAGACAAATGAATGAAGCTAGGAAGATTGTTTGAAGTGTGTTTCAAGAGAGTGCATTTCCCATAAGCTCACAGTGCCAAAAGTGCTCCTAGTTGGAGAATTACCCATATATATTTGAGTTGTGTAAAGTTTTTGGCTTTGGACACGGTTTAAAACGCACAGGGAGTGTCCCAGCTAACGGCTATCAGCTAGCAGGGCAAGCTAGCTACCGGCAGGATCGAGACAGGGACCAGGGTAGGTGAATTTAAACAACGTCTGAGTTGAAAACGCATCTTGTTGACACGTAAGGGCCCTGTTCATGTGGCACAGACATATTCATTGCATGTTGTGTCTGTTAAGAGGCACAAAGGCACTCTAAAACTTGCCCCGACCACTGCCGTTTTAGCTCAGTGGACGCTTGTATTATGTAGCTGCAGCTTCTCCGTGTTGCCTGCACTGATTCGGGTCGGGGTTTTTTCTATCGAAAGTACTCGGGTAGCTATAGCGATCAAGATTAACGTGAAAATTGGCCGGAATTCTCCTTTAATGATGCACTAATCTCCCTTATTCCTAAAAAGGATAGGGATATTTCAGATCCAGCGAATTACCGACCAGTATGCCTTTTAGGAGTAATTGTAAGATTTTGACAAAGGTTTTAGCCTCACGCTTGGATAAGATATAGCCAGATATTGTCAATGGTGATCAAGTTGGTTTTATTAAGAATAGGTGTTCGGATGATAACATGAGAAGGCTTATTCATCTTATACACAAAAGTAAATCTAGTCTAGACCCGGTGGCGGCCTTCTCGCTTGATGCGGAGAAGGCCTTTGACCGGGTAGAATGGGGCTTTCTTATGGCAGCCCTTTTACAGTTCGGGATCGAGCCTGGATTTTGTAGCTGGGTGAAAACTATATATTCCAGTCCGAGGGCAGCAGTTTTGACAAATGGATTAGTGTCAGACTTTTTCCATCTCTCACGCGGGACCCATCAGGGGTGTTCTTTGTCCCCACTACTCTTCACGATATTTCTGGAACCACTGGCTCTGGCTATTCGCGCTAATACAGATATCAGAGGTGTTCACGCAGGGATTGCGGAACACAAGCTGTTTCTATATGCCAACGACATCTTAGCAGTGTTAACTGATTCCATGCAATCTCTACCGGCGTTGCTCACATGTGTTGAGTCATATTCAAGGTTGTCAGGTTATAAAATAAATTGGTAAATCAGAAGGCATGCCGCTTTCAGCATCATGCCATTCTAGATACATTACTACATTCAATTTCAAGTGTTTACCTTCGGGTATGAAGTATTTAGGAATATTATGGAACCTCTCCTCCTAAAAATAAGAACAAATCTGGATAAATGGGGAAAATTGAATCTTACATTATGGGGTCAAATTAATGTGATTAAAATGGTGGTGGCCCCGCAGTTCAAATACGTTTCCATGATGTTACCTCTGAGAATTCCTTTACATATACAGTGCCTTGCTAAAGTATTCGGCCCCCTTGAACTTTTCAACCTTTTGCCACATTTCAGGCTTAAAACATAAAGATATAAAACTGTAATTTTTTGTGAAGAATCAACAACAAGTGGGACACAATCATGAAGTGGAACGAAATTTATTGGATATTTCAAACTGTTGTTGAAATTGGGCGTGCAAAATTATTCAGCCCCCTTAAGTTAATACTTTGTAGCGCCACCTTTTGCTGCGATTACAGCTGTAAGTTGCTTGGGGTATGTCTCTATCAGTTTTGAACATCGAGAGACTGACATTTTTGCCCATTCCTCCTTGCAAAACAGCTCGAGCTCAGTGAGGTTGGATGGAGAGAGTTTGTGAACAGCAGTTTTCAGTTCTTTCCACAGATTCTCGATTGGATTCAGGTCTGGACTTTGACTTGGCCATTCTAACACCTGGATATGTTTATTTGTGAACCATTCCATTGTAGATTTTGCTTTATGTTTTGGATCATTGTCTTGTTGGAAGACAAATCTCCGTCCCAGTCCCAGGTCTTTTGCAGTCATCAGGTTTTCTTCCAGAATGGTCCTGTATTTGGCTCCATCCATCTTCCCATCAATTTTAACCATCTTCCCTGTCCCTGCTGAAGAAAAGCAGGCCCAAACCATGATGCTGCCACCACCATGTTTGACAGTGGGGATGGTGTGTTCAGGGTGATGAACTGTATTGCTTTTACGCCAAACATAACTTTTGCATTGTTGCCAAAAAGTTTGATTTTGGTTTCATCTGACCAGAGCACCTTCTTCCACATGTTTGGTGTGTCTCCCAGGTGGCTTGTGGCAAATTTTAAATGACACTTTTTATGGATATCTTTAAGAAATGGCTTTCTTCTTCTTCTGCCACTCTTCCATAAAGGCCAGATTTGTGTAGTATACGACTGATTGTTGTCCTATGGACAGAGTGTCCCACCTCAGCTGTAGATCTCTGCAGTTCATCCAGATTGATCATGGGCCTCTTGGCTGCATCTCTGATTAGTCTATTAGGGACGGCCGGGTCTTTGTAGATTTGCAGTGGTCTGATACTCCTTCCATTTCAATATTATCGCTTGCACAGTGCTCCTTGGGATGTTTAAAGCTTGGGAAATATTTTTGTATCCAAATCCGGCTTTAAACTTCTCCACAACAGTATCTGGGACCTGCCTGGTGTGTTCCTTGTTCTTCATGATGCTCTCTGCTCTTTAAACGGACCTCTGAGACTATCACAGAGCAGGTGCATTTATACGGAGACTTGATTACACACAGGTGGATTCTATTTTTCATCATTAGTCATTTAGGTCAACATTGGATCATTCAGAGATCCTCACTAAACTTCTGGAGAGAGTTTGCTGCACTGAAAGTAAAGGGGCTGAATCATTTTGCACGCCCAATTTTTCAGTGTTTTTATCTGTTAAAAAAGTTTGAAATATCCAATAAATTTCGTTCCACTTTATGATTGTGTCCTACTTGTTGTTGATTCTTCACAAAAAATTACAGTTTTATATCTTCATGTTTGAAGCCTGAAATGTGGCAAAAGGTCGAAAAGTTCAAGGGGGCCGAATACTTTCGCAAGGCACTGTATTTAGTCAATTTGAGGAGATAATTAAAGATTTTCTGTGGAACAAGAAGAAGACAAGAGTTAATATAAAGAAAACGTGGGCCTCTAGAGACACTGAGGGAATGGCTCTTCCAAATGTGAAACTGTATAATTTAGCATTTGAAATGTCAAGACTGGTCAAACACTGGTCAGGGCTGGACTCTGAACTGAGCTGGGTCAAGATTGAACAGGCACTGGTGAGCCCTTTTACACCCTTGGATGTTCTCTCACAGGGATCAGCTAATAATGGACAGGACTTTCATCATAACCCGGTACTCATGTATTCTAAAGCTGTCTGGGTAGAGGTACACAAGATTTGTGGAGCATCTCATTTAAGACAACCTTATGCCTCGTTGTGGAACAACTCTGCTGCACAGATTGGGAAAAAAACGGTATATTGGAATGAATGGCTTTTCAAAGGCATACACAGGATAAGTGATCTTTATTCAGAGGGAGTGTTTAAAAATATGGTCTGACTAGGAAAACTATTTTTTGGAAATATTTACAAATAAGGGATTGTATTACCAAAGGAAAATTTACTCAAAGCACAAATGCAGTGGTGGAGTTTTTAGAATTGTCTGGTTCAGCACATAGAGCAGCTGTTTTCTACAAATTATTTAACAATTTAAAAAAAGATATATGTGAAAATGTGAGGACCATCTGGCAGAGAGATCTGAGTTGTGTCATTGGTAAAAAAGATTGGTGCAAAGTTCTGTCACACTCCAATAAATATATAAGAGAGGCCAGGGGTAAATTTACTCAGTACAAATTAATACATAGGTGGTACTTCACTCCTTCTAAACTTCACAGAATGGGAATTATGCCCAATAATATATGATGGAAATGCAGCTCAGATCCAGGGACATTTCTGCATGCTATTTGGGAATGTGGGACAGTTTACCCCTTTTGGCAAAGAGTACTGGACAGTATAGGAAGGTGGATTGGCTTGACAATACCCATGTCACCAAGATTGTGCTTATCAGTCTGTGTTACCGGGAGTTTTGAAGTATGATTTTGTGGTTATAAAGGTGGGGGTGATTACAACTGCCTGAGTGATTCTCAGCGTGTGGAAGGATCCATCTCCTCCAGAGTTTAACAGGTGGAAAGAAAATGTGCTGAAAATTGTGTCATATGAAAAATTATTAGCCAGGATTAATGATGATACGGAGGGATTTGACAAATCTTGTGGACGGGTTTTTGACTGAGATTGATGGATTCTTAGTGCGCTTCTCTTTTGTTAAGTCTATTATTTTTGTTACATGTATAGGCACTTTATTTGATTTTATTGTATCTTTTTTGTGTCTGTCTGTAGTGGTTATTGATAATGGGCCCAACATACAAATGTGAATTAATCATGTGTTTAGAAGCTGTCTTTTTTTTTTTTTTGTGGGTGTTTGGTTTTGTTTTGTTAAAAATGTAAAAAAATAAATAAAGACTTCAATTATATTAAAAAAAAAAAGTTACCTTAATATATTGTTGTGAGTTATCGCAACTTGGAGTTAAGTTAAGAACATTTCAAATTTAAAGTTGGACCAACTCAGAAGAAAAACTTAAAAAGTTAAGTTTTTTTCCCCAACTTAAAATGTTGCTGAAGTTTGTTGCCTTAAAATTGTAAGTTGTGTCAACTTTTTATTTTTTATGGTATTACAGAAGCAGTGACAGTAAAGTACAGAGGAGGAGACTCCAGAAATATGGGAATGCTGACCAATCAGAGCAGACTGGGCATTTTCGGGAGGGTGGGCTTAAAGAGACAGGCGCTCCAACAGAGCATCTCAGACAAAGGGGACATACAGGTTCAGCAGCCATGGGCAGTATGATATGATAGTGTTTTTTAACATTAAAGCATGTAAACATGTTCTAGTTGGAGAACAAAATACATAACCTGAAAACAGTTTATAATAGTGGAGTTATCCCTGCATGGACATAAAGCTAGGGTTGAAAGTGAGTAAAGAGGATCCATGTAAGTCATTTACTGTGTATTTCCTTGTCCTTGTGTGAATAACCCTCTGTAGTGAAAGAAAGCCATCAACATTGCAACACTTTTGAAATCTCGCTTTTATTACAAAAACAATAAACCTTTAGCTCTACTGCTGTTGGCAAGTTACCAATAAATCACTTTTTGTCTCATAGAAATGAAATGTCTCACTTCGATCACCATATATTTAACAAAAATAAACATTATTAGAGGTGATTAACAACAACAATGGTAAGATATGTCATCTTAATCAAAATGTATCCGCTTATTTGTTCACATATAGAACACAGCTATGAGAACAAAAGTGTGTGTGCATGCATGTGTGTGTAGGAGGGGGGTGGACATGACATACATTAGACTAACACACTAGGTGAACAGTAGTTCTGTTTAATAAAGATGCCTCAAATTGCCCGCTTTCAAAGAAAAAACATGGCTACATTGTGAGCCAATTAACAAATAAAAGTGACTAAGTCTGCAGTCGGACTCACATGGAAGTGAGCTGTGTTAAAGGGGTGATAGAATGCAAAACCTAGTTTACCTTGTCATACAGTCTGACGAGACAGCGGCAGCCTGCGGCGCTCCATACCCAGGGCAAAGTCAAACAATGTATGTTAATGTATAACATTGCAGTGTCTGAAATATGAGAACTGCTGTCTCGTCGCCACTGTGTGTGTATGTGCTTCACTCAACCAATCAGCGCGCAGCTCATCTAAATATTAATGAGCATACCATATTTGGAAGAAAAGCTCTCATCCACATAGGGCCATTCCATAGGGTAGCATTAGGGCCCATAGAATAGCACCCGGGCCATTTTCAGCCCAACCAATGTTACATACACTATTAGGAGACCTTAAGAACAGTGTGAAATACCCTATATAATCATTCTATCACCCCTTTAAGGCGTTGACACACCAACCCGATTATTGTCCGTCAGACAGTCTGGCGAGGTTGGTGACCCTAGTCTATTTGGTGTGTTCCGTGCCGTCGCCAGTTGGAGGAGCTGTCGGCATTCATTTGGGCCGATTTGACTTGTTGAATCGGCCAGTGGGCAGTCGGACTCAATGACCAATTACCGAAAATAAGGAGCGGGATGAGCGTAATGAACGCCTCAAATAAGGAGCGGGATGAGCGTAATGAACGCCTCAAATAAGGAGCGGGATGAGCGTAATGAACGCCTCAAATAAGGAGCGGGATGAGCGTAATGAACGCCTCTCAAAATCTGACAAAAATCTTTTAAACTGACCTTTGTTGATCTGAAATGAAGACAGATTCAGCAACTGCACGGCCTATTTCTCGCTTGAAATGTTTTCAGAAACACGTTTCGGTGAACTTTTGTCATAAAATACGAGATCGTATTCCGAACGAGCCGCCATTATGGTCTGACTTTGAAATTCGGGAGAAGCCAGACCCATGTGACGCGTTCGTCCAATCAGCTGCCAGATTAAATTTTTTTGGGCGACAATACAGATTAACAGCGTGCTGTTATGGAGACATGTTACGTCTCGTGCACGCGTAGAACGTACGCTCAAGTCGGCCTCACTTCGATGTGTTCTGAGGCACTCTTTTGACCAACTCGGGGAGACTGATCAGTCCGATTGCCTTTTCTGCTGACGGTCGGTCGTCAGGTTGGTGTGTCAGAGCCTTTAGATGAACAGAACTCACAGCGGAAATACTGTGTGTGAAGTGTTTGAGGAGGCCATGCATGAAGCAGGTGGTCCCATCATCCACTGAGAGCACACACTCAGCCTGCTCAACAGTCATGGAGCTCCCATCTCTGTTTCAAGTCCCAGGAGCGTTCTCCATTATTTGAGTCTCCTCCCTCCTTTTGCATTGCTTTCACTCCCTGCAGTGATTTGTTGCAGCAGCAAACATTGATTTAATCTGAGCATCGCTCCCCTGGTGGGCACTGACTGCTGTGTTTGTTTTTGGTATAGAAAGTGAGAAGGTTGCAGGTCGATGTGATTTTGGTTAAAGTCTCCTCAGTGGGCCAATAGATAGGGAAGGATTTTATGCAGGAACAGGAGAGTGACGCAGAGGAGGGGGTCCATGGTGCTCATCACACCACAGCCTGGATCAGACACAAAGAAAAAAGAAAATCACAACAGTGTTCTGCAAATCACACGTAAACATACCACACTTACACATATCTTGTTTTATAATGTTTAAGACTTTTAAGGGTTTAGTGCATCCTTAAGTCCTCAAATGTGTTTGTAAAATGAAAATGAACGCACAAAATCCAAAAATAATGACGAAGAAATTACAAAAAAAATGTTGTATGTTCTTCAGGATGAGAGCAATGCTTCCACCATATTTCCTAAACATCAAAAGAACTTTATCCCAACCTTGGCGTGCATTTGGGGGCACTATGGAGCCCGCTGGCCACACCCAACACCAATCACTGCAGAACCTTTTGCCCTTAAAGGTTTTCTTTTTCAACCTAAACCCTATTTTCTTAAGTTTTTGTGTGTAAGTGACTTACAGGAACAACAATCTTTGAAATTGGTCCAGTTTTAAGCGCGAACGCTGTAATGGGCAATGTAACCCTATAGGACAAATGTGCATCGTCAGCGTCCACTAAAAGTTCAGTTTTTGCCACTGAGGCTCAGATTATTATTCTAATAAAACCTCTTTGAGACCTTTCTGGTTAACCAGAAACAGCTGAGGTCGCTGGCGCTAAACCCACCAGTCTCCATTTAAAAAAGCAATACTTTTAGCCTGTAAAAAACTAACATATTTTCCCATGTAAATCGGTAAACTATGTGTTTATTTCAACCAAAACTGGTCAATCATGAGGTTTCAGCCTGTCATAGCATTAAATAACTACTAAAACCCAAACTGATCAGAAAAATGAACACTTGAACAAACAGCGTGATCAGAACTACCTAGAAGGACTGAAACCATTAAATTTATTTATTTTTATTTTTATTTATTTATTGAAGGAATTGCACAATACAGGTTACATCAAACAGTACATTTTCCTCCACTTTTTCTTTTTTGTAAACAGGAACAAGATTACCCTCACCCATACACCTCTTGGCAGCTGGTATGTTCACATAAAAAAAAAAATCCTCAGTTATGAATTCTCACAGCTATGCATCAATATTCTTTCAAAGCATAGGCCCACATATGTCATGAAGATGACAAACTGACTCTTTTCGACTGAAAACATTTTTGGGAAAAAAATTGTATTTGTAACATAGAGGGGGCGGGGCTTATGACCTATACTGCAGCCAGCCACCAGGGGCTTCACTTATACACTATGCACCAACCCCTGGTATACAAGTTCAGTAAGTCCATCTGCATGGTGTGTCCAGCTCACACAGCAGCAGTCACACCACACCAACAAGAAACGGTACAAACAGAGACTGACTGCCCATAGATTTGACAACCAGAGGTTTATTGACTAATGTACCTAAGCAAACCCAAACTCCATATCTGTGATATGTGCTTCTGGAGCATTCTGACAGTTCTCCGGAGAACGTGGCTAAGCTAAGCTTACGTTTTACAAGTGTATGCACCCATTTCATTATAAAGACTTCCCAAAGTCAACATTATAAATGTAACCGGCCTGGCCTCAGTACCGGTTACCTGCGTTGTGTCTAACGTGTGAAGCAGACGACTGGAGACTCAGGCTTTGGCACAGGACATTTATTGCTGCTGCAAGTTGTTCAGTGTTTTAGAGAGGAGAAACACAGCGTTGGTCATATGCCCTCAACACACACCGCTCTCTACCAGATACAACATTGTCTCAGAAATAATTTAATTTCTCAATAAAATAAAATCCCCCCATCTCAATAAAATAAAATCCCCACCTCACAGCATTACAAAATACACATTTTAAATCACAATAAGTCCTGTGCAAATAACATACCTGTTCAGTGTTTTAGAGAGGAGAGAAACAGCGTTGGTCATATGCCCTCAACACACGCCTAACAACATAAAGAGAATATACATCTACGGGCGCAGTGCAGGACACAAAGTGGCGAATGTCACGCAGATACATGTGAAAAACATGGCATGTAAGCCTGGCAACTTATACACTCTGAATAATAAACAAAAATACACGGAAGCGAATGAAGCAGTCCAATTGCTAAAAATCTATAGTAACCACAATCAGCCTGTCTAATCACTTAAATACACATTTAACATCGTATTTTATACAAAGTACCTACCGCTCTCGGCCAGATCCAACATCGTCTGACGAGAGCCGGGAAAACAAACAGTACGTCCACAAAACGACCAGCAGAGGGCGCATTACCCATGCAAAATACATAGACAGTCCCTTCATTGAACAAGGAGCAAATAAACAAAAATGAATACACAGTAAAATGAGGGATATTTGGTGGAATACAAACACTTTCCCATACTTGCTATATAAACAGCACATTATGTAAGATGGGTTGTTTCGTAAAATATAAAAAAAAACATGTTATGGGAAGACACACACACACAACGTAATACTTGATTTCAACATAAATCAGAAAAAAGAGATGGTAAAACATCTGATATTCCCTAAACAAGTTTTTCAATTTTCATCAAGCTGCTGGTTTAAATAATTTTAATCTATTTAGTTTAAATAGTTTTAATCTATTTAGTGTGTCACAGATGTTCCTCTCCCTTTTTAAACTGTTCCACAGACCACTCCTTTAACTGTCATCCATGTTTGTCTTGGAACCATAGAAACTCCTCAGAGTTTACTCACTCAGTATTTTTGCCATCATACATTAATAGTGCAGTTTGAGGTCTACCATATCTCAAGATTTGAAAATGTGTGAGTTTATAAATAACATATGGTTAGTTCATGATAATCAGCTGTTCGTTTACACTCCTGTGATAGAAGAAACACTTACATATATTTTGTCAATGTATTATTACTTTTTGCTGTGTTTTCATACATATACACTAGGGCTGTAAAGATTCACTGATACAAATCGGTCTCCGGTTGTATTATCACAGATACAGCTACATAGATACATCATCGGTCTAAATGGACCAAGATTTGGCCGATGGCCCAGTTCTGATTCTACGAATCAGTTGACTGAAGCGTTGCTGAAGTCAACAAAGCTGCTGCGGTGTGCGCATGCTGTTGATAGAGACGGGTGTGTGTTTATTTGCGAGGGAGACAAAAGCCTCTCCATTTGTGTGATTAAGGACTTGGTCATTCATGTTCGGGTTGGCAGGGATCAGCCAATCAGTGCCTTTGGCTGTGTAACGTGGACCTATGTTTGAGTTACTGTCTCTAAGATCACAGCAGCAAGGAGACTGTTTCATTTAACATGGAGCTGATGTGGATGTTATTTGGTTATAAGAGGCTAGCTAATTAAGTTGAAGTTACAGTGTATACTATTAGCATCTAACGTTGTCTTTACTATTCCCTCGTCCCTTTTACAAAATAATTTATATATTATTTTGAGGGTAGGCAATGCTTCTTTTAAGGAAATTGTCTTATTTTAATTTACAATGGGAAAGGAATGTGTACATTAAACAAATATTAACTGTATCTATCAGATTGAATCGTATCTCATCGTATTGCACCGAATCGTTTCAACGTTGAATCGAACTGAATCGTTATTAAAATGTTTCGTCCCTGAACCATATTGTAGCCCATGTACAGTTGTGTTCAGAATAATAGCAGTGTGTTTTAAAAAAAAGTGAATAATGCTCAAAATCCTTAGAACAGCTTTTAATTCCATAATATCAATGCATTGGGAACACTGCACATTCAATTCCAAATCAAAACATGACCAAAATTGATCAAGTTTGTGTTATACCTTTACAGAAAGTGAAGAAAGTGCGTTTCTTTACAAACGCAAACATTTACTGTACAAACTAAAAAAATGTCTCAAAGGTTTGCTTTAATTTGAATCACTGCACTAATATTTAGTTGCATAACCATTATTTCTGAGAACTGCTTCACATCTGTGTTGCATGGAGTCGACCAACTTCTGGCACCTGTGAACAGGTATTCCAGCCCAGGACGATTGAACTACATTCCACAATTCCTCTGCATTACTGGGTTTTGCCTCAGAAACAGATTGTTTGATGTAACCCTGTGGGGTGACATAAAAAAATCTGTTCATCAGTTTTCTATGGGATTGAGGTCTGGGGATTGGGCTGGCCACTCCATAACATCAATCTTGTTCATCTGGAACCAAGATTTTGCTCGCTTACTGGTGTGTTTTGGGTCATTCTCTTGTTGAAAGACCCATTTCAAAGGTATTTCCTCTTCAGTATAAGGCAACATGACCTCTTCAAGTATTCTGATGTATTGAAACTGATCCATGATCCCTGGTATGCAATAAATAGGCCCAACACCACAGTATGAGAAACATCCCCATAACATGATTAATACACCACCATGCTTTACTATCTTCACAGTGCACTGTGGCTTGAATTCAGTGCATGGGGGTCGTCGGACAAACTGTCTGCGGCCCCTAGACCCAAAAAGAACAATTTTGCTCTCATCAGTCCACAGAATGTTGCCCCATTTCTCCTTTGGCCAGTCAGTGTGTCCTTTGGCAAATTTCAACCAATTCAGTACATGTCTTTTTTTCAGCAATGGGACTTTGCGGGGGCTTCTAGCTGATAGCTTTGCTTCACATAGCCTTCTTCTGATCCTAACAGTACTCACATGTAACTTTAAGTCTTCTTTTATTTTCTTGGAGCTGATCATTGGTTGAGCCTTTGCCATTTTGACTATTCTTCGATACATTCGAATGGTAGTTGACCGTTTTTTCCCATGTCGTTCAGGCTTTGGATGCCATTTCAAGGCATTTGAAATCATTTTGGCTGAGCAGCCTATACTTTTCTTTATGTGTTTTCCCCTCTCCAATCAACTTTTTAATCAAAGTCCGCTGTTCCTCAGAGCAATGTCTGGAATGACCCATTTTGCTGAGTATTTCAGTGTGAAATGCACTATAACCAGCATGCACATTTGCTTCCTTCCTTCCTTAAATATGGGCCATAATTGACACCTGTTTCATCACAGAATCAATCACCTCACTAATTGAACACAACACTGCTATTATTTTGAACATGCCCCTTTCAATTACAGATTCAATTACACAGAATGAGCAGCATGCATATCATGACTGTTGGGTCTGTTGGTTTTCTATGACTCTACAACACTTACTAGTAAATTATTTGCCATGTAGAAATATCACTTCTACCAAAAAAATTGATTCATGAGGTTAGTGATGTTGGACTGCTATTATTTTGAACACAACTGTATCTAGATACATATCGGCTTGTCTTATATGGGAGAGATGCACACCCCTAATTTACACACATAGAGACGTGTGCATGTGCTTGAGGATCAAATTGTTTGTTTGTGTGCAATTTTAGCATTTTAATTTGTTATAGATCAGCAGCAAGGAGTGTCAACAAGGGATAATTCAATTTGTGGTAAACTTTATTCCTTCTGGATGAAAAAAATAGAATGATAATCAGGAGGACTCTCGTCTCTTCAACTCAGGCCAGGAAAGCAGCATAATAGACATTCTGAAAGCAGCAGTCTATTCCACGTCTGGGTTCTGCTATGACAAAGATTAGAACGGAAGAATTTTGAATCCTGCAACGCCAGATCTCTCTGCTGCTGCATCCCTGGAAGCTGCGACTCTGTTGGATGACCGCCACACAAACGGAAGAGGGCTAACATTCAACACTGAATTAAAGAGACAAAAAAAAAGATTCTGAATTGTATGAGGTCTGGCGAAAGCATCATAGCTACTAGACGAACCAGTGGTCTGCTGAGAGAGAGATGGAGAAAAAACGACTAGCCGAATCAACACGTGGGAGCAGAAAATGTCAAGATGTCGAAGTATGTAAAGCCAAGTGGTCCAAAAATGAGGCATTTATGGTCCACTTAGCTTTCTATATACGAGAGCTCTATCCAGTAACTATTCTCTGCAGAACATAACCACACATTTCCATGTGTTCTTAATTAAGAAATTATGAATCATTGATTTATACACTTTAGACCAAAAGTAGGATCACAACAACAGTATTTAGGTGTTATTATTTATCAGAATTTGTCATTCAAATCACACATTAAAAACCTTGTCTCTAAACTGACACCAAGATTAAGCTTCTTTTTTGGAAGAAGTCCTGTTTTTCCCTGTAGTCAAAGAAACATTTTTACATTTATTGGATTATCGGGATCTGCTCTTTATGTATGCACCTGACCCAGAACTTAAGGACCTCCCTTCATCCTGGGGCCGAATAAAAAAGGGTCGGGGACGATGAAAATTAATTCAATTAAAAACATATTCATAAATAAAAATACTAGAGATGCACCGATTAAAACTTTCTAGGCCGATTCCGATTTTCTTTGAGTTAGGCCAGCCGATACCGATTTTAGCCGATTCCAATTTCATTTTTTCTAACCACTTTACAGCACACACAAATATTTATTTTCTATCTTTTCTTTAATAGAACATTTTGCACAGAACATATAAAAATGTTTGAACAGATAATGGATCACTATAAAATAGAACTATATAAATTACTCCTGGTGTGGGACATTCACACACATCTAAAGTGCAATGTTAGAACCATTTCCTTCTTTTCACATCCAATATCCAACTAAAAAAATGTGATTTGGGTTTTTGGTGTCGTCCCTCCACGCCCTACTTTTTCCTTGCAGCTGTTGCATATTGCAAACTTGTTATCTTCTGCACACACACTGAAGAATTCCCAAACAGCTGACATATTGCAGGTTAATTCACAAGGTTCCCTACATATGTGAGAATAGTGTGGACACGAGCGGGTACGCGCTAGGGGTGCACCGATCAGATATTAAGATCGGATATCGGCCCCGATATTGAAAAAAATAGCTGGATCGGATATCGGAAAAATTTACAGATCTACGGTTGTTTCTTTTTTCTCCCTCCGTCGCAGCACTGGGACCCCGGTTAACTGCGTACCCTTCTCACTCATGGTAGTAACTTTATAACACAACAATTAATAACCCACAACTAACTTTCTTTAAAAGGATAAAACACCATAGCACATAACAATTTGTGACTTAAACAGTTTCTAACACTAATCATTTTACATTTACAAATGTAGCTACACCGCCGAATGGCATGTTGGGTAACATTATAGCTGCTAGCTAGCCAGGCAGCATAACAGTCTGTTAAGCTGGAAGAGGCTCCGGTTGCTACTGCACATTCAAGAACAGAGAAGAAAGTTAGAGGATGAAGAAAGACCGGAGTTACACCAGAACAACGTATGCTCAAGAGTGGAGCCGTCTGTTGTTGCAAGGTTTTTGGTTTCTAAAAAATCGGACATAATTTAGCCACTGTTGTTGCCCGTCGCTCTAACGTTACTCGGCCCTGCTAACGTTACCGTGCTAACGTTAAAGACATGTCACTTCAAGCATGCAACGGAGCAACATTATGAACGCAATGTCTTGCCTCGCTGAAATACATCCGCCAACCTACTAACATTATTCAAACAGCGAAGGAGGCTGACAGCGGAGCTACGTTCAGTCGCCCACTACAACCACACTACAACCTAACTTACCTGTGGCCAAGCTAGTGTATATACAACTAGCTTACAACTATTTAGTTTTGAAAGAGAAACAACGTTAAAGTTGTTTGTATGTGTATTCATTCAATTTACTACTTTGCAGTTTGCAGAAAAAAAAATAGTTTAGATTCTGTAACTGTTTGATGGATTCTCCTTCATATAACGTTATTGTATAATGTTGATGAGCCAAGCAAACCCTTTAGTAATCAAAGCTTTTAGTGAACACGATGCCATTAAAATGTTTTTGTGATATTCTATGTACTCCTGACAGTAGAATAAGCCATTATAAACCTATATAAAGGCCCATTATTGTTATTTATTAAGTTTGATTACATTATTTTTTCGATTTGAATGCACAATTGTTTTTTAAATAACAAATACATAAGAATTCAATACATTACATCTGTTATTTTGTCTTAGTTAGGAAAGTAATGTTTAGTTAGTAAAGTCTGGTGCCTTTAGTCTCTTCCACATGGTGGAAGGAAGGTATAAGGTGGAAAAGGTATACAGTTTATTATTAATTCAACAACAGTATCGGGTAATCGACAGATACACAAAGCCTTGGCATCGGTATCGGGACTGAAAAAGTCGGATTGGTGCATCCCTAGTACGCGCGACACACGGCGGAAAAGTTGAGAGAAAGGAAAAAGAGACTGTGCTGTCGCGTCTGTGTGTGCGTGCGTCCTTGAGAACTGTAACTCGTATAATTTATGTTGTCAGTTAATTGGAGCGTTGACCGGCATGAAATCGGCATATGTCAGACTGACCTGCCGGTCGCCGGTCATGGCCGAGCACGTGAAAACCGGCCAATTCCGGTCACCGGCCAGTCTATTGGTGCATCTCTAAAAAATACATAAAAAACAAAAAATAAGAAAGCACT
Source organism: Zingel zingel (assembly GCA_023566125.1). NCBI lineage: Eukaryota > Metazoa > Chordata > Actinopteri > Perciformes > Percidae > Zingel > Zingel zingel. Next base: position 28,660,111 of record CM042315.1, read on the forward strand.
TATTCCTACATACATAGGTTAATAAATATTTAAATTGGTAGAAAAGATGGCCATACAAATATATATGCACATAAACACCCACACGTGCCAATATAACGGTTCTTGATCAATGTAAACTCAGTTACATACATATATATGATGATAAGCTGATAGTTGATGACTTGGCTTTGTTAATCCTTGCTGTAGAGAGCTCAAGCATAACTATGGTTTCATACAAAGCGAGGGTCTTGCAGTCTTAGACTTCGAGTGAGGTTTTGCTCTAATTCTCCATGGAACTGTAGATGAGGGGTCCATCCACACTCTGAGGGCCTGTAGCTGAAAGGCTCTGTGATACATTTTAAGGTTGGGGAGGGCCAGGCCTCCCGTGTTTGTGGTATGTTGCAGGGTAGAGTATTTTAGCCTAGGTTATTTATTATTCCAAATATACTGCCAAATTAAAGTATCAAGTTTCTTCCAGAAATGTATTGGTGGGGGTAAGGGGATCATTGTACTTAAGAAATTCACGCGAGGAACTATGTTCATTTTAACAACAGCAATCCTGGACCGCAGTGGTGCCGGCAGCACAGTCCACCTGGCCAGATCCCTTTGAACATTACTTAATATAGTTTCATAGTTGTCCTGGACCACTCGCTGTAGTGATGCATGTATGATGATGCCCAAATATGTAATCTTGCTTTGGGTTGGTATTGTAACATTAATAGCTGATGTCACATGCCTGTTGTTAAATAATAGAAGATTACATTTATTCCAGTTAATTTTATAGCCGTAGATTGAGCCAAATTTGTTAAGAATTTTTGGAATAGAGTCCTCAAGATCAGAGATGTACAACAAAACAACATCTGCAAATAATGATATTGAGCTGCTATTGGATTTAATCTGGACATTACAGATATTATTTTACATTATGGCTTGGGCTAACAGTTCAAGAGAGATTGCAAACAGCATGGGGGAAAGTGGGCATCCCTGTTGAGAGCCCCGCTCGATGGGAAATGGCTGAGAATGCAAGCCATTGGTTGAGACTATGGCCGTGGGATTCGCATATAAAGTATGCACCATGTCAATGAATTTGGCCCCCAAACCAAGCCTCTCCATTACTTGCCTCAAGTAGTTACACTCTAGGCGGTCAAAAGCCTTTTCCGCGTCCACTGATATATCTGCTGCCTTTGTTGAAAGGTTTCTGGCTTCTTCTATTACATGAAATAATCTGCGTACATTGTCTGCAGCGTGACACTTTGGTATAAAACCTGATTGGTCAGGGTGGACTAGCTTCTCAATAAAGCGTTCTAACACTTTGGAATATAGCTTAATATCAGTCCCAATGAGGCTGATGGGCCTGTACTTTGAGCACTCTGTAAGATCTTTGCCCTTTTTGGGCAAATTAATGCAGTGTTGGTTTGTTGGTAAAAAGTACCCATCTCTATGGCCGAAGTTAAAGTTTGTAAAATGATAGGTCCTAATATGTCAAAGTACTGTAGAAGAAGTTCTGATGGGATTCCATCCAACCCCGGCATTTTCCGTTCATTAACTATTTTTAATGCTGATTTAAGTTCCTCTGAAGTTATAGGTTGACCCAGTTCTTCTGCCTCCTCTGGGTCAAGAAGAGGCAGGTTTAGTTCTTTTAGGAACTCCTGGCATTGTGTCGGATCTGGGTTGCAGGAGGACTCACACAACTTTGAATAGAAGGATTGAAAAGTGGCGTTGATATCTTTAGGATTTGTTGAGATACCTCGGTCTGTGCAGATGCTGTTGATAGTAGTTCTGGATTTGCTTTGTTGTAGTTTCAGAGCAAGCAATTTGCTTGGTTTACAACCATTAAAATAATAATTTTGCCTCACTCTGTGCATTATGAATTCAGCTCTCCTTCTTAGCAGATCATCTCTGTTTGACTTTTAACCAAAAGAGTATGTGTAGATTTAGAAAAACACATCTTTAGAGACTCCTCTAGAGATCTACAGCGTTTTTCCAACTCCGCAATCCTTGCCTCCCTTTTTCTCTTCAAATTGACCACAAAGGAAGATGTGAAATCTCTAATAAATCCTTCAGTTGCTTGCCAAATGAACGCCGGGTCTGAAACTGAGTCAGTATTGATTGATATAAACTCAACCAGTTTGGCTCTAAACTCTGCCTCAAAAGTTGTGTTCTGGAGAAGGGAGTTATTAAATTGCCACCTTCTAGATCTTTCTCCTAACATATCACAGTGGAATGTGGTTATTAGTGCATTGTGATCAGACAGAATTGCTGGTTCTATTGCTATCATGTGGAACATTGCCTCAAGCTCACTAGAACAGAAAATGTAATCAATTGCTAGTAGGATTGTGCATCCTCCATATATCTGTAAGATGGTGGGATTCCATAACTGCTCTATACATGTCTGATGTGTGTTTTTGGGTTGCCCCCTGATCTATCCTGATTTAAATCTAGCATTGCATTCATGTCTCCCCCTATAATTAGTGAATATTCATTGAGAGAGAGCAGTTCATTGGTTAGACGCGGGAAAAAACTTACGTCATATGTAGACGGTGCATATACCGAAACAAAGGCTATTTTCCTACTCCTTATTGTGGTACATATATAAAATATCCTGCCTGATAGATCTTTACTACTTTTATCTACAGTGAGCGTGCATTTCCGCGACAGTAACACAATAGAGCCTTTGGTTTTGGTGTCGTCACTAGATGAAGCAGCAATCTTGTAGTGTTTATTTTGTAGGCGATTTACATCTCTTTTACGTAATTGTGACTCTCGTATAAGCGCTACATCTATATTCTTTCTTCTTAAGTAGTCAAGGAATTTAGCTCATTTGATCAGACAGTTTAGTCTCCTGATGTTAACTGAAAGGATTGAAAGTTCAGCAATCTTCAAAATATACACGCATACATGTCTTGTGTACCAACCCGTTCTCATTCCGAACTCGTAAAATAAGGACGTTTGGACAGTGGCCGTCAGCGTATGATGCGACATAAAAGGCGTCCTTCAGCGTACTTGTGCAATGCACCGGGGAGAGCAGCAGTTTTTAGTGAGTATTTAGTGAGTACTATGTAAGGGCGAATTTCCGTGCTGGGAGGTTGGGTGGGATGGTGGATGGGTCAAACACAGGACCTTCACCCAGGAGAGCGGGGTTTGCGTCCCATTTGTCACGCTTGCTATAGTCGCTTTTTTCTTTCGTCCCGTGTGTCACAGAACCGTACAGCAACCCACGACCCTTTCCTAAACCCAACCGTCCCGTAGTTCCCGCGTGTCACTGAACCGTAAGCCCACCCGACCAAGCACGTTTACTTAAAGCGCTAAAGGGACGGCAATAGTCCCGACCAAGCGCGTTTACATAAAACGCTATAGGAGACCTTTAGCGTCAATAAGAACGACAAAGGCACCTGACCAAATGTCCCTATTTTACGAGATGGGTGTGAGAATGTGTGTACCCTACTGGAATTCGCTGATAAATTTGTAGCAAAGGGTGAACTGTTAGATCTAAGCAAGTGTGGTAAAAACATAAAAAATAAAATAAATCGCAGACCCCATCCCCTATCTGTAAGATACATGGCCACATCAAACGCAGCTTGCGCAAACTCTAGCTCAAAACTGCTCCTCCTGTTTAAATTCACAGGTTAAATGAAACAGGTCTGATGAACGATGAATGATATTAAACATGAACAATGTTACAAAAAACCTTAGAATTAGGTCTCAACCAGCTATTAAGTTCTGAAATAGGCTATGCGAAAAACACAACAGCCTAGTAGGAGTAATAAACATAGATTATAAGCTGAATAGTCCGCATTTATCATGTTCTTTCAGTCTAATTAAATGTTCCTTTTAAAGCTTGGTTCGAAAACGTACATACAGTGTTCTCGAGTCAAACTTGTACAGTAATCCAGATACCACTAGTCCATGGCCGCTGGGTCTGCCAGCCCCGGCCCTGCTGCTGTCTCCAGCACCAGACGAGAAGTCCCTCGCGCGGGCGTCCCGCCGTCCTCCGGCTCTACCGCTGGCACCAGGTCTGTGTGGACGTCGCATCACCCTCATTATCCAGCTCCCGACAGAAAACGTCCGCATCCTGTAGTGAAGAAACTTACTAGCCTGTGCTGGTAACAGTGGAGAGTACTGTGTTGCAGGTACCACGATACTTTGTCTAAGCTTCCTGCCAAGCTCTTCATAGCTAGTTAGCAATGCTAGTAACTAAGTGTTTGTGGTGTCAGATACAGCATTAGCGTCTACAGCTTGGGACATCTGATCAGTTTGGGGTCTTCTTCTTGGAGTCCGTTGCAATTTCAGATGTCGTTCTGCCAATATCTGGCGCAGGTCACAGCTGATGGCGTCAGTTCAGCCAGGTCCTGGGGGCTGCACTGGGGGGCGTTTTCACACTCCAGTAGGTGGGACATTGTCTGTACTGCTCCACAGCTGCATGTGTCTTCTGTTTGGTGGAACCATGCTTTCATAAGTGCTTTGCACCTCCCCTGTTCGACTCGTAGTCTGTTGAGGGTCTTCCAGGTTAGCCATGGGAGGTCGTGCCTGATGGCGAGACATTCAGTCGGGGTGATTCCTCTCTCCATCCAGGTCTGGGCCTGTGTGTTTAGCTGGTTCCATTCATCTTTCCAGAGGTTGATCCTTGCTATTTCTTTGGTTTTCTGGAGAGGTGGGACTGTCTGCAGGAAACTGGCAGGTTGTCTTTATACATCCCGTGATAATGCGGCAGGTGTCGTTGAGGGCTGTGTCAATCAGTTTGGTGTGGTGGGAGCGGCTCCAGCTTGAGCATGTGTGGAGAAGCACAGGGCTAGGGCAGTTGCGCGGATGGTTGGTGGATCGGCGCCCCACTTTGAGTTTACCAGTTTGCGCAGGATGTTATTGCGAGTGTTGACCTTGGCTTTGGTGGTCTGAAGGTGAGTTTGGAAAAAGAGTGTCCTGTCGAGTGTGACTCCGAGGTACACAGGGTGGAGTTTTTTCGCATCAGCAGTTCACTCCGGATATCCACTGAATTCAGAACGTCAATATCCGCTAGGTCCGGCTTTGTTGCGGCACGGCCACAGCCATGACTGACAGCTGTAGTCACTAGGACCCACAAGATCTCGCGAATTCGATAAAAGCACACCTGTAGCGTTCTCTGTCCTACAGTTGTCTCCGTCACGCTGCCTGGCCCTGTATCCATACATCCATGCCCTGTACCGGGGTTAAATTCTGTTTCCGGGGAAAGGGGGCTTTGCGTTCTCTTTTACCTTGTCAAGGTAAGCTAGGTTAGCCTCCTTGTGCACGCCTCTCAAATGTACTTTGAAATTCGTGGGATTTTTCCCTTTAATAAATTGTCCACATATTTTACCACCTTCCAATGCAAGGCATCATCAAATAGGACTCTGTCACTTTCTTCCGACTTTCGGTACCACCATGATGCCAGGTGAGGGGCATGGACTATGCTGTGTTAAATTTGAAATGGAATGTTGGAATTTCTGGGTTCCCAGTCGGAAACTATATATTGTATAAAACAGGTCTATGGTCGGAAATGTCAACTCTGAAAGATATAACATTATTTGCTCTATAAAAGACATTGACAAAGAAAAAAACTAAGGACATTTACTCAATCATTTTAGTTTTGCAAACAGACATTACAGTTTTAGTTAGTTATCGTTTTTTGTAATGCCTCGTTTGTATTTTTATTTCAGGTAACGACAATGTTTTTTCCCACCTAGTTTCATTATTTTGTTCGTTTTCGTTAACGTTTATAACTTTGACACAAACACACACACACACACACACACACACACACACACACACACACACACACACACACACATACACACACACCAATATATCCCTGTCAGTACAACTAATTAACATTAGTTGACTGTGGTGTCATATATCATTTATCGATTTATAACAAACGGTGGCAATCCTAGTATTTCCAAACCACAGACTGTTATTTCTGATAGCTAACGTTAGCTAAATTAGCATAATCGTAATTAAAACTATAACATTACGTAACATTAACGATACCCGATACATCCATTCTTGTGCTTATATTCTCTGACATGTAAAAGCCCCACTGTTTATGTCCTGTTAAGAAAACAGTTTTATATATTAGGGAACTCACACAGAGCAAGTGTCTCGTCCATTGATTTGTTCTGTGCGTTGCTCGTGTAGGAATTTGCTTGTCGCTCCACCTGTCAGATCGCCCCCCTACCTGCCCGCTCGCCTCTCATTAAAAATAAAGTACTAGGCGCGTTTATCGCCTTCTGGAAGATGTAGGGCAATGTTTTTTGTCCCGCCTACTACAATAGTGAAATGTGATGGGCTGATTCACCTGTCAACTACTAAACTAACACACACACTCTGGAATTCTGTCCCGGTCATTAAGTCCTAACCAATGAGTGACTAGAGACAACAACTGAATCTGATTGGATAATTGGATAGAATTAAAAGAGAGGATTCTCTTCAATTGAAATATGTTAAATATGACATTTAAATGCTGATATGTTGGCACATCTCTGAAGTCCTAGAAGTCCCTAAGGGTTCCCCTCTTAAAAGCAGCAACAGGGGGGTCAGAGTCGCTGTTATATGCAAAAGTTACCATAATGCATCTGTTATTAATCGGTCATGTATGCTTAGTTATTTCTTCATGTGAACAGAATAACGTTTTGGAGTGGTTGTAGAAGAAATGCACCTTTCAGTCATGAAATTAGTCACTTTTGCATTTCTTGGTGTTTCAGCCTTGTAACAGAGGGAAACGTAATCACAAAGCTATATCAGCACTGGAACTGCAACAACCCAGTCCAAACATGGAAGTGGAGCTTTGGACTGTGAGGTTTAAGATGCTGTGTCAGTAATCATCCAGAATACAACCAACAGATGTAGGTTACATAAATAAGACCGTGGACACATGGCTTCACAGCGTCCTTGTTAATCATTGGTTGGTTTTGGGCTTGCTGAGAAGTAGACAGATATAGAGGGAGGAATTGGACTAGGATTGGACAGATAGTCTAGCTAGCTGTCTGGATTTACCCTGCAGAGATCTGAGGAGCAGTTAACCACAGTCCTCAGAAATCCACCGGAGTTTAGAACACCATCACAAAAAAAGAGGAAGGTAACAGACATTGGCAAAAAGACATGCATCTGTCAGAATTTCTTGCAGCACCGGAGCAATCACGGAAGCGGAACGTTGTGGATATAGACTAGTCAGCTGGTAATTTAGGAGGCAATTTAGCCTTGTGTGCTGAGCTTGAGTTAACACACCAGTGTCATCTGTGTGGGGGGGGCTGGTTTTGAGCAACCAACCGGCCTCAGGTCCTTAAATGTGTGCAACAAGATGTTTTTGCAATGTTCTGCGGCAGCGGCATCAGAGCCGGACACCGAAAAGAAACTGATCAGAAAGGCCCGCTCTCTTCTGGTAACAAAACAATACAAACTTTGTTCTTATTGTCAGATACAACTGACAGCATCTCTGCATGTATCCCATCCTAAGCATTAGGGTCAGTGGATACATACACATACAGCTTCCAGGGAGCAACTCTGGGTTTAGTGCATTGCTCAAGGACACTTTGACATGTGGCTGGAGGAGCCGGGAATCAAACTTCCAATCTTGTGGTTGAGTGCCAACCCTCTCTACACTGTGAGCCACACACACATAACATAACAGCTGCAGCTAAACTGTATTCCTATTTCACACTATGATGGTTACATTTGTAATTAATCCGCGGTTCACATGCATGCCGAATCGTAGGGGCGGTCCGTTACACTACTACTGTAGAATATAACAGTTTCCAGAGGTATTTGAAATCATCCTCATTTTTTAAATGAAATAGTAATATCATACCAAAGTTGTCAGTGGGCAAAATGTATACATTTCCCAGCAGGAGAACGGTCTTTGACACTTGCACTACTGTCTGTTCAAAATAATAAATACTAAACTGTGACTCCTAAACCAGGGTACGAACCCAACCATTACACCTCTGATCTCTAATAAAAGGCTCCACACACATGCAGTAGCATCAGTCCCATCTGCTCCCTGGGAATGGCTGATCAAAGCTGAGAAACACACACACACACACACACACACACACACACACACACACACAGAGGTACATGTTGCTGTAAGCCGAGCCCAGCGGCTGTGTCTGTAGTTGCTCTCTCAGTGGGTGGGTGTCAGACAGTCTGAGGCAGAGCTCTTATCTGCAGCGCAGCTCACTCCACTCCACTACCATGAGCTTTATTATTCACGAGTAGCTTCATGGAACAGAACTGGGGCAGGTACAAGAGCTAACCTCCCCCATCCTTCCCCATGCCGTCTGCCAAGCGGCTGCCAGGAAATAGGTCTTACACCTTCATACATACGTCCACCAAAATGCTGATCCTGATCTAAAGAGATTAGAACAGTGTGACAGAGCTGTGGCAGGATAGGAAGGAGATGATGATGAACACTGAGCTGAGCCTTCATCAACACATCATACGACACATGAGAGCACACATATGGATCATACAGAAATGTTCCTGCTCTCACTTGCAGGGTTAGGGTTAGGGTGAATGTAACACAATAATATTACAGACTCTCTCCCACACTCCAGTGAGTATTAAGTCATTCCAGAATATTAACAGGACAATATGATTATTCGAAGTATGCGGTCTGACAATAAGACACTGATGGAAGGACCGAAGCATCCTGCACCACAACACACAGTGAAACATCAACCTGCAGCCCCCCCACTCACCCGCTCCAAGCTGCTGCCGGAGGATGGCAGCGCTCCCTGGCATCGCTGAAGCTGACGACTTGGCCAGCGAGGTGCTGCTGGTGGAGCTGACCGGGGGGGGGCCAGGCCCCCGCTGGCCCCCCCCGGCCCCGACCCCTCCCAGTGCTGTATTGCTGTTCCTCAGTGGCCAGCGGTTCTGGATGTGCGACACGGCCTCCTCTGCTACCATGCCGCCGCCCCCCCCCAGCGTGACCCGCAGCGTGGCGCGGACTGTGAACTCGGTTGCGTCGTCGGCCCACAGGTTGGACACACGGCACTCGTACACGCCCTCGTCCTCCTTCTTTACCCGGGACAGGCTGAGGCGGTGCGAGATGGCGTTGCCCTGAACACGCACAGTCTGGAATCAGCACAGGAAGGAGGAGACACTGAAACACTTCATCAACAACAACAACCTACCAGTTTTAGCACGCATTAATCATTATCTTAATGGGGGGGCGGGGGGCAGACCTCCACATTAGCCTCAGTGAGTATGTTTACATGCACACCAATATTCCACTATTATTACAAATATGACATTATTCTGAATATGATTCAGGTCATGTAAACAACATATTCTGTTTGGATATTCCGAATAAGGCCTTTTTCCGAATTCAGTATTTTCAGATTAAGACATATATATATATATATATATATATATACATATATATATATATATATATATTAGGGCTGAAACGATTCCTCGAATAACTCGAATAATTCGATTACAAAAAATCCTCGATGCAAAATGACTTGCCTCGAAGCTTCGTTAAATCAATGTTACTAACGTTGTATCGCTGACGGACGGTGTTTCCTACTGTCGCACACAAGACTCGGCTCAGCCTGCTGCTGGAGACACATGCCAGAGGTAACTAGTGAGGGCTGAGAGAAGAGACCGGCTGGAGGAGACCACAGAAAGTGTCCAAAGTTTGGAATCAGTTCAAACGTAATTAAAACTAAAACTCTGTACAGTGTGTCTACTGCAAAATCAAACTAGCTTAGCACAATAATAGCACGACGTCAGTGATTTAGCATCCCAACAGAAAACATTGAGTCTAACTTAATCATCCATTCCACGAAGAGGACCGACAAAAGTCAATCACAGAGTCGTATGGACGATGAAACTACATCAAACACAACAACTACCAAAATCAAAGACAAGAAAATACGTAGTGGTGACCACGATCTGAGCTGACGCGCTGACTATTCCTTCAGAAAAACAGCTGATTTCTCTCTCTCTCTCTCTCTCTCTCTCTCTCTCTCTCTCTCTCTCTCTCTCCCCATGGAGAAACAGCTGATCAACGAACTAATAGCATAAGTGTAACAGAGCTGTGTGACATTATAATAAAATATATTAATGAAAATAGGTTAAGTATAACTAATATTTACATATAGATCTAGTTTTGGTTGTTTAAAAACGTAAAAAAAAAAAATAGCCCTAATATATATATATATATATATATATATATATATATATATATATATATATATATATATATATATATATATATATATATATATATGCAAGTTCTCCCACTTAAAAAGATGAGAGAGGCCTGTAATTTTCATCATAGGTACACTTCAACAATGAGAGACAAAATGAGAAAAAAGAATCCAGAAAATCACATTGTAGGATTTTTAATGAATTTATTGGTCAAATAAGTATTTGGTCACCTACAAACAAGACCTGTAACTTCTTCTTTAAGAGGCTCCTCTGTACTCCACTCGTCACCTGTATTAATGGCACCTGTTTGAACTTGTTATCAGTATAAAAGACACCTGTCCACAACCTCAAACAGTCACACTCCAAACTCCACTATGGCCAAGACCAAAGAGCTGTCAAAGGACACCAGAAACAAAATTGTAGACCTGCACCAGGCTGGGAAGACTGAATCTGCAATAGGTAAGCAGCTTGGTGTGAAGAAATCAACTGTGGGAGAAATTATAAGAAAATGGAAGACATACAAGACCACTGATAATCTCCCTCGATCCGGGGCTCCACGCAAGATCTCACCCCGTGGGGTCAAAATGATCACAAGAACGGTGAGCAAAAATCCCAGAACCACACGGGGGACCTAGTGAATGACCTGCAGAGAGCTGGGACCAAAGTAACAAAGGCTACCATCAGTAACACACTACGCCGCCAGGGACTCAAATCCTGCAGTGCCAGACGTGTCCACCTGCTTAAGCCAGTACATGTCCAGGCCCGTCTGAGGTTTGCTAGAGAGCATTTGGATGATCCAGAAGAGGATTGGGAGAATGTCATATGGTCAGATGAAAACAAAATAGAACTTTTTGGTAAAAACTCAACTTGTCGTGTTTGGAGGAGAAAGAATGCTGAGTTGCATCCAAAGAACACCATACCTACTGTGAAGCACGGGGGTGGAAACATCATGCATTGGGGCTGTTTTTCTGCAAAGGGACCAGGACGACTGATCCGTGTAAAGGAAAGAATGAATGGGGCCATGTATCGTGAGATTTTGAGTGAAAACCTCCTTCCATCAGCAAGGGCATTGAAGATGAAATGTGGCTGGGTCTTTCAGCATGACAATGATCCCAAACACACCGCCCGGGCAACGAAGGAGTGGCTTTGTAAGAAGCATTTCAAGGTCCTGGAGTGGCCTAGCCAGTCTCCAGATCTCAACCCCATAGAAAATCTTTGGAGCGAGTTGAAAGTCTGTGTTGCCCAGCGACAGCCTCAAAACATCACTGCTTTAGAGGAGATCTCCATGGAGGAATGGGCCAAAATACCAGCAACAGTGTGTGAAAACCTTTTGAAGACTTACAGAAAACATTTGACCTCTGTCATTGCCAACGAAGGGTATATAACAAAGTATTGAGATGAACTTTTGTTATTGACCAAATACTTATTTTCCACCATCATTTACCAATAAATTCATTAAAAATCCTACAATGTGATTTTCTGGATTTTGTCTCTCATAGTTGAAGTGTACCTATGATGAAAATTACAGGCCTCTTTCATTTTTTTAAGTGGGAGAACTTGCACAATTGGTGGCTGACTAAATACTTTTTTGCCCCACTGTATATGCCGGTGTTATTCTGGTTTTAGAGGCACTCTTTGGACATGTATACAGTGCATTTAGAATCTGCGTATCAATCAGGGTTTTTACTACAATTTGTGACAGTTTACGGCCTCTTGCCTGTTTACGGCTTCCGGTCAGCTCTGTGTGTTGCTATGGTTACTGTACACAAACCAACTAGCCGACAGTTTGCAGGGCTGCGGTAGAAATGCACGGCCAAAAGTAAAGAAGGAGAAACATCTACTTTGAAACATTATCAAAGACTTGGATATACACTGGTTTTTGGATATGAGCCAACCTTTTCTAGAAGCTGGTTGAAAAGAGCGACGCTGTGTTCACAAGCTCCAACAAGTCCTCCACCGCTGGAAAACTCCTATTTTGCACGGCTACATGTAAACGGGAATATTAGTGGAATATTCACTTTCATTAGTCATGTAAATAGCTCAGTCGGAATGTTGTCTTTTTCAGAATAAGGGCAAAAACTAGAATGTTATGTGCATGTAAACGTAGTCAATAATCCCTAATAATGTAACAGCAAATAGACCAAAACACATTGCCAAAGCTCCAGCTGCCACAGCCAGTCTAACACTAACCCCAGGCTGAGACAGCTGAGACACAGACTAATACATCAGCTGATTTAAAGGGTAAATGTGTATAAATATGCATGAAAGGATCTCTTGAACTTATGTTTTGAGATTCCAAGATCATGCTTTTATTTAGCCGTAATGATGAGAAGCTTATTTCTCATTAAAGGAGAACACAAATGACTAAGCCAGTAAAACCCAAACAGGCGGTGAGTCAGGTGATGGAGCAGGTTACAATGTTCCACCTTGAAATCAGAATACACTCCACCACGTCAGCTAGTGCTCTCTTTCTCTTTAGACATGCTACGTGATGTTCTGTCAAATAAATATGCATGCCATTTATCAAATGATCGTCCTCTGTGAAGTACTACAGACACTTACACTTATTTTGGTGGCTTCCCTTGGAACGGCCTGAAAAAAAAGAAAGCACGGTGAATCCCATGTACAACATGTTTACAGTTAACACAACATCAGCTGGCATTTTACTAAAAGATGCACATATTGGCAACAATAACGCAATATGTGTATTATATTTGATGGAGAGAGCAAACGGCATGAGCTGCTGGTGTACATTTCTCAAAGACACCATTGATAACCTCTTTCTCTCTCTCTCTCCCTCTCTCTCTCTTCCTCTCTCTATCACCCCCCCCACGTTTTAATGTGCTTAAAGTGCAGAGGAAACGTTGCAGATGGAATGACTCCTCAGAGAACTGGAATAGACTGATTTGTCATGCTGAACGGAGAAGTCGTTCCCAGCGCGTCCTGCCAGAGCATCCTATCATGGCGGCTTTCTGCAGCCGACCTGAGAGGAATGTAATGCTGTTGATACCCAACAAGTGCCTTTTTCAACATCGCCCTCATCCTGAGTCATGCACGTGGTTCTAACACGAATCTTTCTTAAAGAAAAAATGAAACATACTGCAGATCAGAAAAACACTCTGCAGCAGGCTCATTATGTAAGTATGTTCAGAGATTTGCAGCCTGTGGATTTACACTGCTAATGCATATATGCAAAGTGTACAGATGTGGATCGTTGGCAGATTTCCATCTGTGTTTATTGTCACATTTCCAGCTGCTGGCCAAGACATTGTGTTTTGTAGCATCTCTGTTGTGAACATACAGTGTTTATCCAGAGAATGTACGGTTCATGCAGGGCAGAAACACACACAGACACACTCACACACACACACACACACACACACACACACACACACACACACACACACACACACACACACTCACATACATGTGCAAATACAGAAAACACAATCCAATACAAAAATGTGCTGCAAATAGAAAAAACACAACTAATTACTGTACATCTAAATTACACACATTTGAATCCCTCTACTTGTGCGCCTGTGTATGTGTGTGTGTGTGTGTGTGTGTGTGTGTGTATGTGTGTGTGTTCAGGGCTGCAGGTACCTGTGCTGTGTTGGCCGGTGAGCTGATCTGCAGCTCTTGAGGCAGATCTTTGTGCTTCAGGTACCACCACTGGATCTCCAGAGACATGGGCACTGAGCTGAGCGCCCTAAAGGCGCAGGGCATCTCCACATCCTCGCCCTCCCCCACACTCACATCCTTAGGGACCTCGGTAAATGCAGCTTTGGTATATAAGAGGAATGGGGAGAGAGGCAGAAGCACAAATGAATGAGTGGGATGGCAGTGTGAAACACCTTTCATACTGTAAGCCTGAGACAGTCCATGGTGTGGCCAATGGCCATTCATGCACACTCCTCATTAGAGCTGGGCAATATATTGATATTATATCGATATTGTGATATGAGACTAGTTTTCGTTTTAGATTTTGGATATCGTAATATGGCATAAGTGGTGTCTTTTCCTGGTTTTAAAGGCTGCATTACAGTAAAGTGATGTCATTTTCTGAACTTACCAGACTGTTCTATTATTTGCTGTTACCCACTTAGTCATTATATCCACATTACTGATGATTATTTATCACAAATCTCATTGTATAAATATTTTGTGAATGCACCAATATACATCTATCGATATTGAGGTATTTGGTCAAAAATATTGTGATATTTGATTTTCTCCATATCGCCCAGCCATACTCCTCATTAAATACTCTTGCTTAAAGCTTTAATAGGTCAAAAAAAAAAAAAAGCACCTGACTGACAATCTGCCATCCTTTCATGATGCTGTGTTTGTTTTTTAATGTTGAACTGTTTTTATTGCTACAATGTTCCAGTATTCAAATCAAGAAAAAAATGGCACAGGCTCAGTTTCGACACAGCAAGAGAGGTTTAATCCTGCACACAGCTGCCATTGATTTTAAACTATTGCTTTCTAAACATTTACCATTCTCTATTTGCTTCCTTTCTAGGGTTCACTTACCATTTGCACAAATCATAAAGGGCCAGTTGAGAATGAAGTAATGTAAAGTAAGGAGGCTGAATTGTCCCATATTACCCATGTCACACTCAGCACACATTAGACGCTCGTTTGACCTGGATGTGTTGCGTCCTGTTAACTCTAATCAGTCCAGATATGGCCATAGAAGATCTCCATCCGTCAGCCCAGCAACATGTAGGCTACCGCCTGCAGAATGAAAACCCAATTTCAGCCAAGAAACAAGAAGAAAGGAGGAATTCTACAATCAAAGAAGTGATTTAATCCCTCAGTGAAAACGGGCCTCCTTTATTCCGCACTGAGCGTCGGCTGGAACTTCCCGGTCAGCGGCAGAAACCTGCTCTTCATCCTTATCATCATCATCATCAGACCCCGTTCCGCTCCAACCTATCACATAACCATCCTCTGTGTGTGTGTGTGTGTGTGTGTGTGTGTGTGTGTGTGTGTGTGTGTGAGAGAGCAAAAGCCGCAGAGGAGACACGGAGGACACCTCCTGACGCTGACAAACAGGGATGATTTCTGGGAAGAGCCGCTCGTCCTTCGGTCAATGTTGGTGGTTTCCCCTCCGTCTGCCAGCTGTCAGACCCGGACGCTTCCCGGTTGGTGTGAGCGCGAGCGCATCGCGAGGAGGCGCGATCAGCAGAGGTCTCTGGGCGCCCCGCCCCCCCCCCCCCCCCCCCTCTCTCTCTCTCTCCCTCCCTTCCTCCCTCTCTCTCTCTCTCTCTTTTCGATTTTAATTTGCTTTATTGGCATGACCAAATCAATAGATCTGTGTTGCCAAAGCATATAAAAAACAACAACAGTAGCCTATAATAAGTATGACGAGTAGATACATCTGATATAATAAAGAAAGTAAACTGGATAATTATGATCTCATTGAAGATGAAAAACAAATACTATACCTCAACAAGCAACATGTGGAAAAAATAACAAATAAATACATTACAAATTAATAATAGGCTATATACACCCATTAAGCACACATAGCCTATGTCGCAGCGACGTCTTTAAATGATCGCTTCATCTACAGTTGATCGCGGGTCATCTATTGAGCGTCTGGAAGTCTAACACCTACAGTCACATTAGCTACAAGAGACAGAGACAAAATGACAGGCTACCATTCATGTTCAATGGGAGCGGCCGTTTGCCAGCAACAAGCAACAAGCTTTCTGCTCATTAAAGCAATAGTAATGACAAGTATGTCTAAGCATGTTAAACGAATACATTCCTTGTAACTGTTTGTAACTTAGTTTGGACTGTAGCAGTGACGTTAGTGGTATCAACACCGGCTCCGTCTGTCAATTCGACAGTATATAAATGATTTTTTAACTTATTAGAGGCACACAATGCCACACAGCAACTTTTCGGCATTTTACCAAGCAAAAAAACAATCGTAAATATGACAAAGATTAAAGATTAACCGCTAACAAGTAACGGTTTGTTTTCCCCCATGGCATAAACGGAAATGACGTTTCAGTGGGTGTTCCCAGTAATGGGACCAAGTCTATCCGTGCTGTAAATATAATAATCTGTTAACATTAACGTTAGGTCAGTTGCTATAAGTTAACTGACTGGCTCTTGTTCCATAACGTTAATGTTATTTGGCTAATGTTACACAGGCCCGTAACATTAGTTAGCTATAGGCTTAATTTAGACAATATTCCTGAACGTTACTGCACCGCAGTCATAACGTTATTGGCTCTTACATCGGTTCTTTTTATTTTTTGTCAACTGGGAAAATAAAGCTGGAGACTTGTCATCGAACCAAAAGTAAAGGTATATTCGGCATGTATATAATATGCCAACTTATACCCTAACCCTAACCCATTTAAAAAAAAAAAAATGAAGACAAAAGATAAACGCTGCGCGTTAACGTTAGTCTTGTTCAGGGGCTGTCTATTGTTCCATTGTGATTTTGGAGTTTATTTTTACCCAGCTTATTACCAAAATTACAGTATGTAAAATTAATTTTGGAACATTTTAGTAAGACAGTGGTTCGTTTCTGTAAAGTCAACATTAAATCTGGTTAACAATTGATTTTGAGAACGTTGTTCGGAGTGCCAACGGCCGGAAAACGTCAGTAATTAGACGGTGCCAGTTTTCGTTGGATAGCCTTTAAAACACTCCGATGAGCAGTGTCAGCTGTTAGCGTAATTTAAATAATTTACCTGACAAGCTAGTGTTAGCTTAATTTAGTGTTAGGACAGTCACTTAACTTTGTTTTACCTTTTGTTGAAGGTAAATTGACCATAAGCCTACATAAAACTAATATTAGCATGTTTATAATTGGCTTTTACAGGGACTAAACAGGTTGGATGGGGATAGTGAATCACATTTGACTTGGATATTAATACAATTATCAATATCACAATGAATTTCATTTGTAGTTAACTTTTTTCGTTTCATGTTTACAGGAAGGGGAGACTAGTTGTTTGTTTCACTAGTTATCCCTCCTGAAAATGGCGTGGTAAAGTGGTTCTTGTAAAGAATATAATCACCATCTTCTACAAAATGTCATAATAATAAATGTCAACAATAGTTTGCAATACTGAAAATCCTGCATCCCAACAAGAGAGCAGTATTTATTGATAGTAGCTTTCACATAGTGTATATGTTTTTATGTTGGTCTGATGTACAGTGGAAGATCAGGCCTGGAGCTGTATGGAGAGAAGGCAATGCAGAGATGAAGTAAGTCATACCACAAGAATAGTTGTGTGTGGTCTGGTATTTGGGGCAGGCTCAGTGCCACTCATGATTTTAGTTTGTTGCGCTATTTTTCAACCTCCTGTGTGTGCAAGGGATCCTTTGACTTTGTCAATCCTGTTACATTTGTACTTGATGTACTTGATACTTGATGAATTACGTGTGTATATTAATCTCTTTTAGATAACAGAAATAGGTGTGAAAACTATGATTTGACAACCCCTGCTGAATTGGCCTGCTCAGAGGAAGAGCCACTAATGATTCCAGAAAAGAGGAAGTCAAAGAAGAAGACATACACAGACTATGAAATGGTATCCTAGCTATAATATTAAGTTACTAAAATACATATCTGTAAGTTATATTGTTTGTACTTAAACTACAATGTAAGTTAACGGGCAATTGCGCACCTTCAATTTACAGACCTTTTTGATAAAGAGTAAGATCCTTTTTGTTTAAACATAAAAACAACCCTGAGATTGCTATCGCTAAACCCACCATCGTAAAACACACTTCATTCAAAGTCGACAGAAACAAAATCAAACTTTCCACTGTTCCAACATTCAACACTGGTTTGGTTGAAATTAACCGAAAATATGCGGACTCTATACACGCTAAAAGTACTGTTTATTTATATGGAGACTTGTGGGTTTAGCGATAGCGATCTCTGAGCTGTTTATGGTTAAATAAAGAAAATCTTACTATTTTAAACAAGGTCCATCTCTGTAGGGATCCTTTCCATAATGTTGTCAGACACTTAGAATAATAATCTGAGCCTGTCAGCGGCAAAAACAGCACTTTTAGGTGACGAAATTGACGATGCACATTTGCCTTATAGGATTACATTCTTTCCTTTACTCATTTTTTGGGTTTGTCACTGTAAAATTGAATGTCTTTTGCTGGTTCAATGGTTTTGGTTGAAACACCATTCCAGGCACAGGCAACACTAGTACAGGCAATTTAGGTACATCCCAGGAGGACAAAGGTTTCCATCTTAAACCATACAGCCGCAACATGTGAGCAGGTTTCACAGGAAAGAAATTATATAAAAGATCAGAATATGTTTTATTGGCCTAGTAGGCCCCCAATCCAAGTTGTGAGGCAGTCTGAACCTATAGCAGCAAAACTAAAAGCTGGTCCAAGGCCAACCTGAGCCAGCCTACAAAGCGTAGGTAGATGATTCTGACAACTATGAGGAGAAGAAGAGAGAGGGAGGGGGCAAGCCTATCTATCTACAGTGTTGTGCTATCATGTGAGATTACCTTACCACTTGGTCTTCGCTCTGGTTCCAAAAGCATTTAATATCTCCGTTGACGGTTTATTATAAGAGTTTTAAGCCTGGAACCAAGCAAACCAGCTCAGAGATGAATCATGACATAAAACATTTGATTCGGCGCAAAATGACATTTAGAAAACGACAAAAAGGACAAAGGTACAAGACTGTGTACAGAAATTATCATAGGCTTCAATGGTAGAAGCTTGCTCTAGCCGTTCGCGGGTTCAGTAAACATTTCCATAGTAACAGCAAGTTCCTCCAATCAGAGATGTCGCAGTTACACTTACAGGATTGTGGGTAGTGTAGTATTTCCATAATATCGCAAAGAAAACAAGGTTCATTTGATACAGACTTTGAGCTTTTACAGGAGGTTTCACAACCTCACAGCTTTTGGTCAGTCTACCTCGGATGGTTTAGACTTCATGGCTGATAATCAAAAATCCTAATGGAGTAAATCAATAGGGTTTTTACTTCCGTAACCACACTGTTGAGCTCTATTATGGCATGAATCTGTTCTGGATCAGAAAAAAAAAAAAAAATTGGCTTGATAATTTTATATAATATATTTTGTATAATTATCAAAATTATAAGAACATAATATAAACACTGGGTAACAAGGTTTTTTTTTAAGGATGAACTGGACCTTTAAATTATAACAGCCTACAGGTAGCATATGTACAGTTGTGTTCAAAATAATAGCAGTGTGATTTAAAAAGTGAATAATGCTCAAAATCCTTAGAATAGCTTTTAATTCCATCATATCATTGCATTGGGAACACTGCACATTCAATTCCAAATCTAAACATGACCAAAATTGATCAAGTTTGATCAAGTTTGTGTTATACCTTTACAGAAAGTGAAGAAAAAGGAATGTTAGGCTGTTCAAAAAAATAGCAGTATTTGCATTTTTCTTTACAAATTCAAACAGTTACTGTATGAACTGAAAAATGTCTCAAGGGTTTGCTTTACTTTGAATCACTGCACTAATATTTAGTTGCATAACCATTATTTCTGAGAACTGCTTCACATCTGTGTTGCATGGAGTCGACCAACTTCTGGCACCTGTGAACAGCTATTCCAACCCAGGACGATTGAACTACATTCCACAATTCCTCTGCATTGCTGGGTTTGGCCTCAGAAACAGCATTTTTGATGTCACCCCACAAGTTTTCTATGGGATTGAGGTCTGGGGATTGGGATGGCCACTCCATAACATCAATCTTGTTCATCTGGAACCAAGACTTTGCTCGCTTACTGGTGTGTTTTGGGTCATTGTCTTGTTGAAAGACTCATTTCAAAGGCATTTCCTCTTCAGCATAAGGCAACATGACCTCAAGTATTTTGATGTATTGAAACTGATCCATGATCCCTGGTATGTGATAAATAGGCCCAACACCACAGTATGAGAAACATCCCCATAACATGATGTTTGCACCACCATGCTTTACTGTCTTCACAGTGTGCTGTGGCTTGAATTCAGTGCACGGGGGTCGTCGGACAAACTGTCTGCGGCCCCTAGACCCAAAAAGAACAATTTTGCTCTCATCAGTCCACAGAATGTTGCACCATTTCTCCTTTGGCCAGTCAGTGTGTCCTTTGGCAAATTTCAACCAATTCAGTACATGTCTTTTATTCAGCAATGGGACTTTGCGGGGGCTTCTAGCTGATAGCTTTGCTTCACATAGCCTTCTTCTGATCGTAACAGTACTCACAGGTAACTTTAAGTCTTCTTTGATTTTCCTGGAGCTGATCATTGGTTGAGCCTTTGCCATTTTGGCTATTCTTCGATCCATTCAAATTGTAGTTGACCGCACCTCACTAATTGAACACAACACTGCTATTATTTTGAACATGCCCCTTTCAATTACAGATTCAATTACACAGAATGAGCAGCATGCATGTCATATCAAGACTGTTGGGTCTGTTGGTTTTCTATGACTCTACAACACTTACCAGTAAATTATTTGTGTTCCATGTGTTCCAATTCCATGTAGAAATATCACTTCTACCAAAATATTTGATATATGAGGTTAGTGCTGTTGGACTGCTATTATTTTGAACACAACTGTATGTGGCTACGATGAGGAACATGATATGCCATCCAAGTCCCAGACAATAACTTTCCTCTGAGGAAAACTCTCTACAGGATTCCCAAACTATCAGTGTCCGGAACTACAACGCGATGGACAGTAAATGGATATCATAATATAGGATAATAGGATATGATTTACAACTTTAATCTCAGAAATTCTTGGAATATATAATTTTTTCCCCTACAATGGCCCTATAATACGCTGTCGTAGTTAAGCGACACTTACATTTATGCACAGCATGTAAGGTGGGAACATCCCAATCATATGACTTTGTCATGGTTTTGGTATTTTGTTCCGTGTTTTGTCTTATTGTGGTAGTTTTGTTTTTCTGTTTTGCTCGGGTTCCTGTTTTTATTTTGATAGTCTTGTTTTCTGTCTTGTCTTGTCTGGTTTTACTTCCTGTCTTGTGTTTTCCCGCCTTTTTTGATTGTTCTGCCCAGCCCTAATGTGTTTCACCTGTTTCCCAGCACTAGTGTCACCTGTTGCTTGCTTCCTCATTTACTCTGTGTATTTAGTCTCTGTGTTTTCCTTTGCGTCTTGTGGGAGCATTACTTCTGTTTGGTGTTGTGAGTCATGTCGTGGTGTCTCTTGTGTTTTTGCCTCCTGGGGCCTGTTTCACAAAACCAAAATAAGGGATTAAGCCGGGATTTATGAGTTATCCTGGATAAGTTATCCTTGACTCGGTTTCACGAAAGTGGAGGTACATAAATCACCATGGAGATTTATTCTGTGCAGCTAGCCTGCTCCCGACCAGGCTAACAGCCAGGATTTATTTCTGCGCCTTTTCTGTTCACTCAGCAGTCACTCTGATCAGCGAAACGAATGTGTTCTTTAATAGGCCTAGTTATTCCATGTTTTTATAGCTGATTACGGACATCTGGCGGGTGGAGACGCGTCAAGTTGTACTTTATCGTCACTTTTCAAATACGTTAATCTCACTGTTTACCACAAGTTTGTTGGTTTTATTATTATTTTCAATACCTTCTGAGTTAAATAGGAATAGTAAAATCATTTTTGTCAACATATTACTATTTTTTTGGACTATAGCCTAAACTAAACAATCATCACCACGTCAGATTGACAGATCTATATTCTACATTTGGCAAATAAAGCGATTTCGATCCTGACATTTATAAATTTTCCTGTATTTATTTTAGCAACCATTAGTACTTTTTATAGGTATTGATAGCCTATTCATTACTGTTAAACTATATTGTATTCATGAAGACGTCTGCACTGTGTGTTTTTCGAGGTTTGGTGAATATATAAAGTTTAAATGGCGGATGAAGTTCCAAGGCTGTTTTCGATAAACTCAATATATGAACAATATATAAAGCTCCCTGGCTGCGTGTGTGTGTCTTCATTTACTATGGCGTGCCCGTTCGTAGACGACATGCTGGATGAAGAAGCACTACTACTGAGAAGGGCTTTCCGATGGTAAAGAGTTTTTCGGGACCGGTCGGACCCTTTGGCTTTTGACAACAGCCATCTGTATGAGCGATACAGATTTTGTGCTGATGGCATACTCTATCTGTGCAGACTGCTGGGTCCCAAAATTCAGCACCGCACATGTCAGAGCCATGCCCTCACCATCCCACATATGGTGTGTATAGGGCTACGGTTCTTTGCTAGTGGCATGTTTTTATATGCAGTTGGAGATGCAGAAAATCTAAGCAAAGCCACAGTTTGCCATTCAATTAGAATAATGTATTCAGCACTGAAAGGATTCTTGAACATCTTCATTACCTTTCCTGGACACAAAAGAACATGCTACATTAAGGAGGAATTCTACAAAATTGCAGGTGGGCCTAACATGAATTACAGATTACAGAATTGTGTTACTGTCACAGTAGGCCATTACTCATTATTTTGTGTTACAGGTTTCCCTAATGTTATAGGTACACTGGACTGCACTCACATTAGAATAAAACGCCTCTCAGGTGCTCATGAAGGAGACTTTGTGAATAGAAAATCATTCCACAGTATCAATGTGCAGGTAAGTACTTATGTTGTCTGTCAACTGCATAGGCCTAAATTAATTCTGAGCATGAAATGACCTTGACACAACCTATTGTTTCAGATGATCTGTGATGCTGCCTGCATTTTCAGCAATGTAGAGGTAAAGTGGCCTGGCTCGGTCCATGACTCCAGAGTCTTTAGGGCCTCTACAATTTCCCAGCGACTTTCACAAGGCAAGCCACAGGCATTTTATTGATAAGCACCTTGAACATCATGATAGTGTCAACAGTTTAACTATACTTCTTGTTCTATTACATTTTGTGTTCTCAGGTGAATTCTCTGGGGTTTGGCTTGGAGACAAGGGCTATGCATGTCAGCCATTTCTTCTGACTCCATTTGCAGACCCCCAGATAGCAGCACAGCACACTTACAATCTTGCCCATGCAAGATCAAGGGCCCGCACTGAAATGGCATTTGGCCTTTTGAAGACCCATTTTCAGTGCCTTCACCACCTAAGAGTCACTCCAGAGAGGGCCTGTGACATCATTGTTGCCTGCACTGTCCTGCACAACATTGCCTGCTTGAGAAAGGAAAGGGCTCCCAGAGTAGCCTTGGCTATGAACTGGGACAATGCATCAATATTTCCAGACAATCTCAACGGCAGGCTGGTCAGAGACCAATACGTTGCCAATTACTTTTGATTCCTGAATTATGTCTGTTTTATTTGGCTTTGGAAGCACACATTTGTTTTTGGTTTGTTAATTGTATAGAGTAGGCCTATATATCAAAGAAAAGACACCACAATGTTTTTTGACCTTTTTATTTTTTGGGAGATGTCTCATTTGTCTGCTGCGAGCTTGGGAGAAGAACAAAAAAAGATTAATATATTGTGTTACTGTCATTCTTAAAGTATGCATTTAAATGATCATTTACTTCTCTCTCCAGTTTCTTAATTTCCAAGTCCAGTTTCTGCAAGGTTTTTCTTTTGATTTCCATATCAATATCCATCTCTTGCATTTTGCGTTTCTTTAATTTAATATTTATCTCTGCCAAATCAATTTGCTTCTGGAGGTGTGTGGTGTATAGGGACCTGACCGTTTGGGAACAATGTAAATATCAGTTATGACTTGGCTGCTGTGAGACTGGTCAGAGACCAATACTTTCTTAAATACAGTAGGAATTGTGCATGGTGTGAATTTGTTCTTCAGGGTAATACTTACTATGTTGGCAGGCTGAGTGTCTGCCTGCATGGGGTCTGGGTCCCATTAAATATATATATTTGCTATGAGCACCACATCACTATTATCCATTATGTATACTAAATAAGTATTTCCACAAGATTGACATGATACTGTACCTCCTGTCTTCTTGAGTCCACTGAAATGGTTTCCTCCTCATCTTGTGCAGTAGATGTGCCTTCATCCTATACCAGATTCAACAGAATTGTATTGACAAAGGTTTGACAGGGGCCAGGCCTTGGGCCATTAATAATTAATACTCACCGGATCTAGGTCATCATAAAGGGGCTCCAGAAGACTGATAGTATGTCAGACACTGCAAGACAATGTCAGACATTCCACATGATATCATATAGGCTAAATGGTTGATTGTGTTTCATATTCAGGCTACTACAGTATAGGAATAATGTAGCCTACCTTGTATGAAGTGGGCGCTTTCTGTGGGTGGGACAGAGTTGGTGGAGGTCCCACCCTGGATCCCTTCAATTACAGGCCTCCCTTTGTTAAGGTCAAGGGCCAACTCCTCTGCTGGGGTTAATTCTAGGGTAGCAGGGCCACCCCCTGTGCCAGACGTATGGGTCTTTTTTTTTACTGCTAAAATCAGTAAAAATAATATTAAATATGAGCAGTCACCGTATGAGTAATCTATACACCTAATTTGTAGTACATTGTTTCACTAACAATTTATCTTAAACATTTACCAGTCTGCAAGACGTTTTTGCACTTGATTTTAACTTGCTGTCAGGTCCTTTTTTGGCCAGTCATGTTTGCTCTGTGAACATGAGTAACAGAAATTACATTAAAACCGCCAGACTATCACAGCATGTTGTGATAGTGTAACATAACAGCCTTGCACGTTAATAGGTATACTAAGAGAGAGAGAGAGAGAAAGAGAATATAATTTGAGCATTTTAAATTAACGTTGGGCTACTGGGTAGGCTATACTCTATTTAATCTTCAAGCTACATTGACAAGCCAATAAACTTCCATTGCTCACTTTTACGGACAATGAAATGTACAACTGTTAATCTCTGCAAATAAAGAGTAACTCAATGAATGGTGTTAATATAGCCCAACTGTTTCAGTGCCGTAAATATATATGTTTAGGGTAATAGGCCTACTTACGCATTCAGGCGGTCCGCGATGTTTTGCCACGCTTTTTCTCGCTGTCTTTCACTTCTCATATATCTCCATGAGAATCTGTTGCTCAGTCTGTGTGAAGTATGCACAACGCGTCTTCTCCATTTTGGCATCAGTAATTCTATGTTCGACCTCGCGTTCTTTTGAGGAAAGCCGTGGAAGCGCATCTATCTGAATTACTTCAGCCTGGCTCAACCTAGTCGCTCCTCCTCAGCCTGGCTTGGCCTTCGTGAAACGCACCAAGCCAGGATGCACAGATTAGACTAGGTCAAGCCTCGCTTTATCAGTTATCCTGGATGTATATATTCTGCTTTTGTGAAACAGGCCCCTAGTCTTCCTATGTTTTTGGATTATTTTGTGTTTACCTGCCTGCCAACCTCTGGACACTCTCAGTTTTTGTTCAATAAACTCCTTTTTACTTGCATTTGGCTCCAAGCTCAGTCTATCCCTCAGCAAATCCTGACAGACTTACAGTTGTCCATCTTGGCAGTTTAAGAAAGATTCAAGAGTGGGCTTGTGAGATGGCTAGGGTGGTGCCGTTTGAAAAGATGTCATAAACGGTTTGCCAGATTGGATGTCTAAACGGGAAAATGGGGAAAGTACCTGAGCTTTCTGGAGGGCTCCTAAGAAGTTTTGTGCTGGGGAGAGACGTGTTTGATGGGCTTGTGATGTGGTCATTTATACATTTATTTGGTTTATGGTTATTGTATATTTTGTTATTTTGTTGTATGCTCTTGAATATTGTACAAAATAGTTACTGTGTTATCTTTTCTTGATTTTTGTCTGGGTGGGTGGGGTATGTTAATGTTGCAAATTTTTTTTGTGTTAGAGATTCTGACTGCATCATCAAATTCCAACTGAAGCTTTTTAATTTTGTCGTAGATGCACCTCAAGTGGGGTGTAGAATAGAGTACTGTAGGCTCTAAAAAGGGCTGTTTTAACATCATCTGTGCAAATTTGATGCCAGCATATTGGCTTGTGCATACAGTTTGCAACACTGGCACTGCACATCATTGTACGTCAGCTGACGTAATCATAATCATGTACAGATTTTCATCACAAAAAGACGTCCAGACGCTCAATAGATGACACTTCAAAATGACCCGCGATCAACTGTAGACAGAACAATCTTTTGCAGATGTGAATTTTCATTTAATAGCAGTATCCCTCTCCTCTCTCGCCTTGTGCATGCAGGCACAGCGAGCTACTATGGTTACGGGAATCTGCGTCGAAGTGCTTTTTATGATTTAAGTGTGAAACTCCACTGTAAACTCCACTGATTGTGGCTGATTGTTTCTCCTCCTGTAAGGTTAATTATTGTTCCGATAAAGTAGCTTGAGTTCTAAAGGAGCTGAGTTGTTGTGCGTTTGGAAAGTAATATAGAAATATAACGAGTACGTTACTTTTGATACTAAATAATGTAAGGTAATATTACTAAGGACTAATTAGTAAAAAGCAACATATTACACTTCCTAAGTAAATTGCCCAACACTGCCCAGAGTAAAGTTGTAACTCTGCCTATTTCCCTGAGATCTGGCTCTCCTCTGAAATACCATAATGCTGGTCTTTTTCAGATTGACTGTCAGTGTCCATGTCTGACAGTATTGTTCTAGGATGGACAGGTTGGGTTGTAAACCGTCTTCTGTTGGGGACAACAGAACTAGATTAACGGCATAGAGCAGGAACTTGATGTTAATATTGTGAAGTGTGAGACCTGGGGCTGCAGATTGTTCCAACATGGCTGCTAGGTCATTGATGTAATGTTAAACAGTGTTGGACTCTGTGCCAATTTTTACTGCAGATTTATTTTCCATGCACAGTGATTCAAGTTTACCCCCTACACCACTTTGTGTAAAGTGTAAATGTGGCCTGAGGTACGATACTTCGGTAAAAAGCAAATTAGATTTTTTCTCAAGACATTGTGCTTAGTAAGGAAGGACTGTACTCAGACATTAATAATACTGCAGAAAACCTACCCCAGACTACTGTTCTCACAAATGCCTCGGTAATTATTAGGGTAAAATCTGTCACTATTTTTGAAAATATACAAGTCCATGGTTCCAGATCTCAGGGAAATATCCAGACTCCAGAACAAGTTTGAACAGCTCGTGTAGAGCTGCCATAGACTGTTAAAATAATGGACAAAGCTTCCCGAACTGAAAAGTAAAGCTTGAAGTGCCTTAAAGCTGCATTCTATCTAATTTCCCAACCAAGTATCACGGTAGTTCGTGATGGCATCACAAAAAGAAATCTATTAGATCGTGATACCATCACGATATTTTGAAGATTTTTGTGATGGGGGTCACTTTTTTTAAACTAATGTATTTCAATAGGAAGCATCTTTCGTGATCACAGCACGATTATTTCTGCCACTCGGCTGCAGCAGAGAAGCTGTATAGAACTTTGCTATTATTTAGTATTTTTATCCCAATAACCGCTGTTTTAATCAACATTTATTCACCAGATCTTATCATGGTTTATATGTATTTCTTTTAATGTTATTATTTCGGTATATTTCGGCCAAGGAAGATGGATTGCTTTGTTGTTTGATATTTTTAAAACTGTAGCGCTACATTTATCAACATTTATTTAGATGTTATCATGGTATTCATTTCTTTATTTTTTTTTTAGATCAACTTTTTATTGTTTTTATATTTTGAACATACAGAACAGACAAATACAATTAAACAAGAACAACAACCCTCTCCCACCCTCTGCGGTCTTGAGGAAAACAAAACAAACAAATAAACAAAAAAACAAAAAAACTAAAATCACACCTTGCCTAGTCACTCTCCTCTACTTCTTGTGATGCTGAGGTCATTAGGACTGATACCTGTGCTGCTGCGCTTTCCATAGGCTGATAGTCGATGATTTGGTTTTGTTAATCCTTGATGTAGAGAGCTCCAGCATAACTATGTCTAGAAAATCCGCCAACCACTGTTTTATACAAAGCGAGTGGGGGGGGTAGCCAGCGTTGAGCTATCATTTTCTTGGTTGTGGTTGATCCGGCTAGCCACATTTTCCTCTGTCTCCCAAGCAGGTATAATTTAGAGTTGTCATTAAGTAACAAAACAATCGGGTCAGTAGGAATTCGACATCCTATCACATCAGATATTATTGATGTTGTTTTATAACTAATGCACCTGTTCACACTCCCAGACCATGTTCAGGAAAGTTCCAGTTGTGTTCAAGTTGACAGAACGTGCAATAGGGAGTAGGAATGACTTTAGAGACGTATCTCTTCTGAGGAGTCCAATATGTCCTATGACATATGTTAAAGTGGATCTGATGGTGAGTTGGGTTCTTGGAACAATGGAAAATGTCCCAAACTGTCTCCCAATTAATTGCGTTCCCCTCAGGGCTCAGCTCTCGCTCCCTCATTTCTTTATTATTTCGGTCTTATTACCGGTGAAATATTAGAGTATGCTGTAAGACAGAACAGTAGGCTACGATATGAGCCGAGCTGGATGCATTCAAAGCCGATATTCCACAATACAATGCAGGCATTCATATCAGAGAATCGGACAGCGATCAGCAGGTCTTTAACGACAATATCGCTTCAATGTACATAATTAATCAGTGGTTTTGTCACCAGCAACAACACGTTGCTCAGCTTTGTTCCAATAAGTTATGCTACGTAATAACGTTTAAAAAAAATCAGCAAAATATTACGGAAGTGACATAGTAATTACTGCTCCACGTCTGTGAAAGATTGCTGCACATTTTACGTGAGAATTTATACAATGAAAATACCAATAATGAAAAAATAGTGTTTTATGCTAAGCACTTTGATTTTCCTTCTCGCAGAAAAATACTAGGCCTATATAAAAAACCTACAGTTAAGTGTTTAGATACAGCCTAATGGCTTGTTTGACTAATTTGCATTTGTTTTGACTTGTACTGTTGTGAAAAACAAAAAATAAACTATTTACAAAGAGAAGCATTTTTTATTTTATTTTCCATGCATCGTTATTTAAAAACGCAATTTTAAAATTTTGCGGTTGATGAATGTTAATAGCAAAGACTAAAGGGAACATACATGAGCATATTTATGTGTGGGACTTAGTTTGATTTAAAATCCCAATGCATTATTAGTTTTAGTTTAGTTTTAAATAAACAACTTTTCTGAAATAACAATTTATGGTAGGGCTAACATATTAATTATTATATTCAGAAGAAGCACTAAATGCTTGCTCTTGGGGGAATTACTAGAATTGTTGGGGCTTTGTAAACTATAGAGTGTGGTCTAGACCTACTCTATCTGTAAAGTGTCTCGAGATAACTCCTGTTATGATTTGATACTATAAATACAATTGAATTGAATTGAATTGAATAGAAGATGATCCTCATATCAATCACCGTGGTTACAGCTTGTAGCCATCCTAAGACTATCTTTTCAAAATTAAGAAGGGACTAGTTTTAGGAAGCATTTTCAGGAAATTAAAAGGATAAGCAGATTGTTGCCGAGGTTTTGGTTCACAGAGTAAGATGTATATAGCTTTGTATGGTTATGTGTACATACACAACATGTGTTTTGGCATTTTTGGCACACTTCTACCTCAGCCTATACTGCTACAGACACAAGTACTTTTGCCTATTCTGCTGAAATAGAGACCTGTGGTGCCATGGCAACAATTTCATTCAACCACTTCACAAACTGAGGAAAGGGTCTTGACATGGGTCATAGGGTCATAGGGTATCAGAGGTCATGAATGATGAACCAATCAATCGTCTCTGCTCCTATAGGCACCTTGGTGTTCATATGGACAACACCTGGCTGGAAGGCCCGTGTTGAAAGTGTGGGTTATCATTTAGAGCAGACACTCACAGTGAATCAGAGGGTTTATGTTATACAAGGCTGCATTACAGAGCATTTTATTATGTCAGAAAGCATGGCGATATCTAAAAACATCTCATTTAAAGCTTGCTTGTCAGGTGACTGTCATGAAGGTTGTGGAGAGGAATAGAAACCAGTCTCTCCAGGCAATTCAGATTAATTTTATTTAAACAGGGACAATGCACAAGTTAACATTAACCTTGTATAAGAACAAGGAGAGATGCATTGTGCCAGGTTGTAGCACAAGTGATATTTTCCACCTGTAGTCCCTTGGCAGGTCAGTAACACAATAAAAAATCCATGCAAGTGAAATACAAAACATTAAAATATACAATTTTACAACCACAATCACACCTAATTTACAATTTAAACTATAATGTGTTCAGTTGTTCCCCCTTCCTAAAACCAACCCCCAATCACAGAGAATATGGTCTGATCTATCTTTATTCACCATGCCAGATGAGTTCTTGTCCTCTGGCAGAAGATATAGGGTACCCCAATGTAAACTTAACATTTATAAACTATAGGCCTAATTCGGACCTATCTCAATTAAAACTTTAAATATTGTTGCTTGAGGCTGCAGGGGTTATGCAATAGCTTCATGATATGATGCATATAGGGTTGTGTGTAGGTGTGTGAAAGATGAGCAATAGATTGTGGCTGTGTAATGTGCTTCAGTCTGGCTACATATAACTTTGTTTATGTTGTTTTTTCATTCTAAGTATAGCTGTATGATAAAACAATATGTCAAGTGTTATGTGTGAAGCATTTTTTTTGGTCTTTATTTTTGACAGGACAGATGAAGACTTGAAAGGTGGAGAGAGGGGGAATGACATGCAGCAAAGGGACGCAAGTCAGAGCTGAACCCGCGGCCGCTGCGTCAAGGAGCAAACCTCCATTTTTGGGCGCCTGCTCTACCAACTGAGCTATCTGGGCGCCTATGTGTGAAGCGTTTTAATTCAAGGCAGATATCCCTCTGGGGACAATAAAGAATCGCCTGCAAAGTCTCCATGATATGTAAAAATTAAAACCTTGTCGTAGGACTATAGCAAACACATTGTTGGAAAGGTGTCCGCTGTCATGTAGATATGGTCACCAAAGTGTACCCACTGTAACACTGTCAAATATGGTAATAAGCTATTTTCACCTATTTAACGATTCCATTTTTAAAATCTGATGACACCAGTGTGTTCCCCATCCCCAAAAATCCCAGGGTGTAGCCAAAATTCTACACTGCCAACTTCTACTTATGAGAAATATACCAATATATTTAAAAATTCCAACTCCCACTATAGACGCGCCCGGAACCTGTTGCAAAGCTAACACACTTGTAGTTTTTCCAGTGTGGGTGGGAGGACATGTTCGACTCCTGTGTTTCTGCTGTCTGCCCGAGCAAACAGTCCATGAGACAAATAAATGAAACTATTTTATTATTATTGTTATCTTTATTGTTTAAATCGTCAAATACAACGTTAGACAAAAACATCAATATTATGAATATTATGTATTTGAATCTTTCCTATCCACCGAGCGGTAATTACTACGTCACTTCTGGAATATTTCGCAGATTTTTTTAAACGTTATTACGGTGCATAACTTATTGGAACAAAGCTGAGCAACGTGTTGTTGCTGGTGACAAAACCACTGATTAAATATGTACATTGAAGCGATATTGTCGTTAAAGACCTGCTGATCGCTGTCCAATTCTCTGATATGAATGCCTGCATTGTATTGTGGGATATTGGCTTTGAATGCATCCAGCTCGGCTCATATCGTAGCCTACTGTTCTTACAGCATACTGTAATATTTCACCGGTAATAAGAAAATAAAGAAATGAATACCATGACAACATCTAAATAAATGTTGATAGATGTAGCGTTATAGTTTTAAAAATATCCAGCAGGGGCGACTCTACTGGCTCCAAAAAGAAGTCTGTTTCTATAGAAGTCTATGAGAAAATGAGCCTACTTCCCACATGATTTAATACCTCAATAAACATTTTCATAATATGTTCATGGTTTCAATCGCTAGTTTAAAGTATTGTTTAATACAGAATGATGTTCATTTAGTAAATGATGGTCCCATTTATTTTCAATAGACGACAAAGCAGGGGTTGCTTTAGGACCTGTCAATCAAGACAGCTAGGCTTAGCAATGCTAACCATGCTAACACTCTGGACATCTTCAACTTTGACCCTCTCACTGTGTGTTTTCACTTCGCAAAGTTAATTGGAACTATTTGGTTGCCTACAAATGTCTTGTTCAGCATTCTGCCAACTAAGCTAGCTAGTTAGCTAGAGCTAGTGTTAGCTGGTAACTTAAGGGAAAGTTTTCTGAGTTTCTGTACTGCCATACATGCAGATGAATGACATCAATACCCATAGATTGAAAATGGGCAACTTTCCCTCTTGAGCATTTAACTTAGCACAGCGCCATTGGAACCATAAACAACACTGGATTGGCCCTGTCATCCTCCCCAGATCCACCCTCTTGGCAATCCAAAAAACCAATGGGTGACGTCACGGATGCTACATCCATTACTTTTACAGTTCATGGAGCTGCCTGCAGTTTAGGGCTACTCATATTTCACTCTTACCAGCGTTGTAATTTCTGTGTTTATGGCCCTATTTTAATGCACTTTCACGGTGTGAAGGGCATGATGCAGGTGCGTTGAGGGCATGTCCAAATCCACTTTTGCTAGTTTGACGGTGGAAAAAAGTGTCCGGGCGCATGGTTCAAAAGTAAGACACAGCAGCAGTACAACCAGCAGGGGGGCTTCTATGTGCAGAGTAGTTTTGGAGACATGACTCTCTGTAATTTTTTTGGCAAAGAATATTTACCAAAATTATGAATATGCTCTCACCGCCGGCTGCTCGTAAAGACCAATGTTATTTCTCCAGGTTGGACGACGGCTCGTTTTGATAAAAATTAGTTTGTAGCTCGTTGTTAACATACTACATTAGGAAAGATGCATTGTTTGTGATTGAATAACCTTTCGCTATATAGTAATTGATCCCAGAAGTTCGAATCTGTGAATATCATTCTAACTTTGCTCACGTTTATAAAACTGAGGGCACAGATTATGAATCCGTGCGAACAGTTTATAAAACCAAGGGAACTTATTCTTATTCTATGCGCAAGGTTTAGTTTTTTTTTCTCAGCTGACCCCATGGGGACTCCGTACTTTAACCCTTTCCTCTAACTGTTGAAGTTTTTCAACTACTAAATGTTGCTAGGGCACTATAATGGGATACTAAAATCAATATTCTTATACAACTCAAAATGATTTTTCAGATCAACCATTTAGTATTGTTAATTTATCTTGTTTGTTTTGGATTGAATTTATTCCACACATTCCAAAATAAGTTTTGGTCAATGGCTTCTTCTATTCTGTTAAGTTTTTTAGATCTCTAATGCTCTTTTTTCTTATTGATTAGTAGTTTGTAATGTTTTTGTGCCTGATGGTAATATGACTCTCATTTGTCCTCTGTGTTTTTAGTTAGTTAATATTCTTAGTTGTTTTCTATCATAAACACATTCATTATCATTCAATTGTTGTTTTTACTAAAGTTAATTATTTTAATATTTTATTTCATAACTAGTTTAGCAAGTATATTGTTTAAATGCCGTGTAGCCAAATTTATTCCATCTTTTGTTGTTTTTCTATTAATATTTTTGATAGAGTTCATACATTTAGCTGGTTTCTGCCTGAAGACATCAGCTCAAACTCACCCAAATCACGTCCTGTATAGTGAGTTTGAGCTGATGCCTTCAGGCAGAAGGTACAGGTTACCAAACTGCAAGCTTAACAGGTACAAATTCTCATTTGTGCTGCTTTCAGTCAAATTAATAAATAATAAGAGATAAGATGTGTGTGTGTGTGTGTGTGTGTGTGTGTGTGTGTGTGTGTGTGTGTGTGTGTGTGTGTGTGTGTGTGTTGGATGCAGTGATGTATGTGTGACTAATACTACTAAATAAGTGTTATTTATTAAATAATTTGTGGTACTTAACATTATGGTTATATGATGTTCAATGATAGGGTACTGGTGTAGCTAGATAGCTAGATAGCTAGCTAGATAGATAGTTAGATAGATAGATAAATAGATAGATAGATAGATAGATAGACTTTTATTGATCTCAAAAAAATGGAATAACAGTGGAAATTCTAGTGTTGCAGCAGCAAAATATCAGACACCCAGCACACATACAGAATATACATAAAATAATAGTATACAATATACATTGGATAATAATAGAATAGAATATAAGAACAAATCATTTAAAATATATACAAGTTGGGAATAAAAATGTACAACTGTTTAACTAGTATTGATACAGCTGTAGATAAACCTATTGTGCAAGGTGCACTTAGTGCAGTTGTGATGTCAATGAGTCTTATCTAACACTCAGTGATGAAGTGTTAAAAACGTAATATTTGTGTGTATGTATATATATATATATATATATATATATATATATATATATATATATATACAGTGAGGAAAATAAGTATTTGAACACCCTGCTATTTTGCAAGTTCTCCCACTTGGAAATCATGGAGGGGTCTGAAATTGTCATCGTAGGTGCATGTCCACTGTGAGAGACATAATCTAAAAACAAAAATCCAGAAATCACAATGTATGATTTTTTAACTATTTATTTGTATGATACAGCTGCAAATAAGTATTTCAACACCTGTCTATCAGCTAGAATTCTGACCCTCAAAGACCTGTTAGTCTGCCTTTAAAATGTCCACCTCCACTCCATTTATTATCCTAAATTAGATGCACTTGTTTGAGGTCGTTAGCTGCATAAAGACACCTGTCCACCCCATACAATCAGTAAGAATCCAACTACTAACATGGCCAAGACCAAAGAGCTGTCCAAAGACACTTGAGACAAAATTGTACACCTCCACAAGGCTGGAAAGGGCTACGGGGAAATTGCCAAGCAGCTTGGTGAAAAAAGGTCCACTGTTGGAGCAATCATTAGAAAATGGAAGAAGCTAAACATGACTGTCAATCTCCCTCGGACTGGGGCTCCATGCAAGATCTCACCTCGTGGGGTCTCAATGATCCTAAGAAAGGTGAGAAATCAGCCCAGGACTACACGGGAGGAGCTGGTCAATGACCTGAAAAGAGCTGGGACCACCGTTTCCAAGGTTACTGTTGGTAATACACTAAGACGTCATGGTTTGAAATCATGCATGGCACGGAAGGTTTCCCTGCTTAAACCAGCACATGTCAGGCCCGTCTTAAGTTTGCCAATGACCATTTGGATGATCCAGAGGAGTCATGGGAGAAAGTCATGTCGTCAGATGAGACCAAAATAGAACTTTTTGGTCATAATTCCACTAACAGTGTTTGGAGGAAGAAGAATGATGAGGACCATCCAAAGAACACCATCCCTACTGTGAAGCATGGGGGTGGTAGCATCATGCTTTGGGGGTGTTTTTCTGCACATGGGACAGGGCGACTGCACCGCATTAAGGAGAGGATGACCGGGGCCATGTATTGCGAGATTTTGGGGAACAACCTCCTTCCCTCAGTTGGAGCATTGAAGATGGGTCGAGGCTGGGTCTTCCAACATGACAATGACCCGAAGCACACAGCCAGGATAACCAAGGAGTGGCTCTGTAAGAAGCATATCAAGGTTCTGGCGTGGCCTAGCCAGTCTCCAGACCTAAACCCAACAGAGAATCTTTGGAGGGAGCTCAAACTCCGTGTTTCTCAGCGACAGCCCAGAAACCTGACTGATCTAGAGAAGATCTGTGTGGAGGAGTGGGCCAAACTCCCTCCTGCAGTGTGTGCAAACCTGGTGAAAAACTACAGGAAAGGTTTGACCTCTGTAATTGCAAACAAAGGCTACTGTACCAAATATTAACATTGATTTTCTCAGGTGTTCAAATACTTATTTGCAGCTGTATCATACAAATAAATAGTTAAAAAATCATACATTGTGATTTCTGGATTTTTGTTTTTAGATTATGTCTCTCACAGTGGACATGCACCTACGATGACAATTTCAGACCCCTCCATGATTTCCAAGTGGGAGAACCTGCAAAATAGCAGGGTGTTCAAATACTTATTTTCCTCACTGTATATATATCCATAATGTTAAGCACCACAGGTCTTATTTAGTAGTATACATGCCCAATTGCATAATACCATATCAACTTTAACATGCTATGTTAAATTTGATATGGTATTATGCAATTGGGCATTGTGCAATACAGAAGTTATTTACCACAGCCTGAGTTAACAGGAAATGTGCAATCATTATCAAAATTAAGTGCAATACGAGTTGGAGGATGTGTTGTGGGTTCTCTTCTGTTCTTCTGTGAATGTGAGGAAAGGTGGGTGGGTGGTATTGTGTGTGGTTATTAGATGTTCATTGAAGCATTGGATGAGATAATGTATGATTATGTTCTATGTAGGTTAACTGTATGTTTATTGTGTGTGTTTATGCACGATGTGTCACCATTTGATTTTCTCCTATAGGAGACAATAAAGGCTTATCTTATCTTATTCTGGTACAGTGCTATATTTTGTAGACTTATTTAAATAAAGTGTTGTGGAGGTTGTGGTAAAACTACAAATGCATTGATCATCACATGCCCTTCACCATACCTAGAGATTGGCATGGGGTACTTAAAATCATCTCTCAATGCAAATCAAACCAGCTATTAGGCTAACTGAAATAAAACCATGCCGATCTCTAGGTATGGTGAAGTGTATATAAGGGTGATGATGTGGGGCTTTTTTAATTCCAAAGGCCAAGGGAACTTTATCAGGATGCATAGTATCCTGGATCCATGAAATAACTGGCCTTTAAAAATAAAAATCTGCCTGCCTCTATGGGAATTTAACATAGGGGTGTACTCACTTTTGTTGCCAGCGGTTTAGACATTAATGGCTGTGTGTTGAGTTATTTTGAGGGGACAGCACATTTACACTGTTATACAAGCTGTACACTTAATACTTTACATTGTAGCAAAGTGTAATTTCTTCAGTGTTGTCCCATTAAAAGATATAATGAAATATTTACTAAAATGTGAGGGGTACACTCACTTTTGTGAGATACTGTATCTGCAGAACTTGTTTTCCATTTTTGATTACAACATTTTTAGAATTTTGTCTTTGTGGTATTGTGTGCACTGGCACTGGAGAGATTTGGCCAAATAATTCAGTGCGCCTTTTCATCTACTTCGATGTAGTCTTTCTCTTTGCCATGTACTGTAGGATAATGATATCCATACTATTTACACTAATTACAAATTCAGGACTTTTGGTTTTATAGTAAAAGTTGAGTATTGAGCATGATGACATTTGTCTATACTATATACAGTACTGGATCTGTGTTTCACATAGAAATATTCAATCTACAATCCAACTCATATTATATTAAGTATTGTAATCTACTATGAACATAAATATATTTTTGTATCTATAGTTTCTAATAATGTTGAAATAGCCCATGTTATTTAGCAGTTTTGTGCAGAGCAGGGTGACCAGGTCTCTTATCTGGTTTGGTTTCCAGTAGACGATGCTGGTAACTATTTCTCTCCAGTGAGCCTGTTCCTTGTCTTTTCCTGCTACTGGCTTCCAAATAATTCAGTGTATCTTTCTTTGAATTTTTGGAAGCACACACCACACACTTTTCACAATTCATCAGGGCTGCCGCTTTACGGGCATCAAGATAATCTATACTTCCTAAGACAGACAGTTCCAGAGGCTTGCTTTCGCATTAAAATCCTCCATTTGAATCAAATACTGTTCTTTGAAAACCACTCAGGCTGGTACAGAGAGGAGAAATGCACAGTTCTATGATGTGTTTCCCAGACACTGTTGTGATTTGATTTCAGCATTCCCAAAATCTGCATTGGACATTAATGTCAGTAGCACCATGTGTGGCATACAAACAAGTGATTGTTCAGCAATGTAACTGGCCTCCATCACTGTGGAACTCACTGGGATCATCGTCTCAACCTCGCACGTCATGTCACGCTTGCTTTCTGCCAGCATTCATGCAACACTGACACTATAGGCGAGTGTCTATACTGGTTCTGTCTGGTCCACACATTTTGAAGGGTCAGCAGCAGGGCAAGGAGGTGTTGGGAATGGCAGCAGTCTCGTCTAGTGGCAGTAAATTTACAATGTAGGTTACAGTTTGTCCATGAACAAACACTGCAACTCCTCAATACTCGAGTTCCCTTGTATTGGCAAAAAAATGTACGTGAACCGTAAATAAAAGCTTTAATTCGAATTTACGCCCACGACATGTTTAGGCCATTTTTACAATTTGTAGCAACTAGTGCAGTGCCCGTTCAAAATGTGCCAGTTTGGAACAGGCCAACAGCTTGGCCTCCTGTACCACTGTACCCCGAAATAACTTACAGAAGGACCCAAAGCACCTTATATTTCGTTTGATATCAGTGCATAACAATACTTGCTTTGGAGACATTGATACATGCTTTACATATACCGTCCTGTAGATGCCGGAGGAAAGCCGGCAGCTGATCCACTTTCAGGCTGAAAACAAGCATAAGTTTCTTAAATCAAAATATGCTGCAAAGCAACTATGGGAGGGAGTCATGCGTTCATGTTGTAGCCATTCATTATTGTATTTGTACTGTATTATTGTAATAATTTGTAATTCATTCCTGTTCATGCACCTGTACATTGTTGTTGGTTATGATACAGGACACTAATGAAAGAAATGGGGTATGAGGAAAGGTTACTGGCCAACAGGCATCAGACTGGGGTCTAGAATTTCAGAATAGCTGTAGTTTGTTTGTTTGTGGTCTTGTGTGTCTTTTTTGTTTTTGTTTTATACATTTGAGTGCCTTTTTTATGTGTGTGTGTGTGTGTCTGTGTGTGTGTGTGTGTGTGTGTGTGTGTGTGTGTGACATGTAAGTTATGGTTCTAATAGTTGATAATGGTTCTGTAATATATTTTTACACTTTAAGGTTGGGGAGGGCCAAGCTTCCCATGTTTGTGGTATGTTGCAGGGTAGAGTATTTTAGCCTAGGTTGTTTATTATTCCAAATATACTGCTGAATTACGGTATCAAGTTTCTTTCAGAAATGTTTTGGTGGGGGTAAGGGGATTATTATTATTATTATTATTATTATTATTATTAATATTTCCCGCTTGTGAGATCACCTGCCCGCCGTAATGTGTTTCACCTGTGTCTAATTGTCTCCCCCCCTCTCACTAGCCTTAGGCTACATTTACACAGCTACGTTTTTGGTGACGTTTTGAGCCACAAAACAATCTCTGTGCACACAAGAGTTTTAGCTACAGTAGCAGAAATATTCTCAGTTTAAAATGACACACCCAAATCGTATATCTCATATGTATATACGTATACTTGGCCTGTGCGTGCCGATTGTAAACAGGAAGCAGCATGTATACTCCACTATATTTCGTGTCTGTGACACGTATTTTTTCCATCAGTCGGGACTGCAGCAGAGGAGCTGTATCGCTTTGTTGTTATTGATCATTTTAAAACTATAACGGCTGCTTTAATCAATCAATCTGTAAGACTGGAAACTATACAAAAGGCATTTATATATCCCACAATGCAATGCAGTCATTCATATCAGTTGGACTAGTTGCTCAATTTTTCCAGTAATTTAGGAACCATGGATACGTGTCTCCAACCGGCCGGGATTCTCAGGAAGTGCTGTAGTAATTACAGCTCAGTCCGTCCACATAGACAATATAAAAAAGAAATACAGCCTAATGGCTTGTTTGACAAATTTGAATTTGGTGTATTTTGACTTGTGCTGTTGTGAGTAGTATATACTGTACGGGATTGCGCGTGCACGTATAGGGTACAGGTTTGCACGTGCACGTGAGGTCACGTGATGTCGTCACGTGCACACGCGTGCACGTACCCCCATTGATTGTTACGCGCGTGTCTTTCTAGTGTTGTGATTGGTCGGGCGCTCGAGCTGCGTGCGCCGCAAGGGAAAAAATTAAAATTGCTAAAAATTAAAATATTAAAAAAAATAAAAAAAAATAAAAAAAAAATATATAAAAAAATATTTTTTTTTTTAAAACGCCTAAAAATAAATGAAATTGATATCGTCCGGTTTGTAGTGCCCACTGAGGGTGAAGGGAAGTCCGTGAGAACCGTAGCCGTAACTGCACAGAGTGTCCTGTCGTTGTATGGTGGCGTTTGTATTGTGTATTCCTTAAAGCGTTAGGCTATGTCTCAACATGTCTGAAAAAGTCATGCCGTCTCTCTAGCGGTCGAACCTGGGATCGCCTCTAGCGTTCGTAATGCCGGGAGCACATCTCGCGGGACGGCTGTGTGTGTGTGTGCGTGTGTGCGTGTGGACCTCTAGTGACCGAGGGAGCTGTTGCGTCTAGCAGACGGATCGAACCGGGCTCACACTGTCGTGCTGTTTGGGTAGTTTGCTCACTTGTTAACAAACCATTTTTAACTAGTCTGTTAGCTATCTCGCTAGTTTGTTACCACGTTTTTTTTTTTCTCAACCTTCCACATTTTGCTCTTTTTTTAACAAACCATTTAAGCTGTGTTGATAGCTACCTTGCTATTACGTTTTTCCTCTAACAAAGCCCTCCTGGAATGTGCTTTTAATTCTATTTTTGTGAAAGCAAAGAGGATTAGTTTTTTTTTCAGCAACATCTACAATTGGTAAGTACATTTTAAAGCAGATCTTGTGTTTAAGCATGTTGTAAGATATTTCATTTTATTCAGCCATTCGTAAATTAAAAAACGTTGACCTCGTGGTCGTCTGTTACGGAGGGGGGGGGGGTTTGCTATTGTCGGTTTTATAAAAGCGTCATCCTGGGTGTGTCTTGTAGGTTTAAAACGGCGTGTTTCAAGGTGGGGTGCTCACTTTCGTACCTACTGTTTTAGCTCGTCTGCTAGCTAACTTTTACCTCGTTTTTCCCTGCCTTCCTCAACAAAAGACCTCTGAAGTGTTTTTCTTTTTTAATTCTTTTTGTTGAAAGAAAAGAGACTTCGTTTTTTTTTGCAACTATGCCTACAACCCATTTTTAACTAGTCTGTTAGCTATCTCGCTAGTTTGTTACCACGTTTTTTTTCTCAACCTTCCACATTTTGCTCTTTTTTTAACAAACCATTTTAGCTAGGTTGTTAGCTGGCTTGTCTGTTAGCTAGCTAACTTGTTACCACGTTTTTTCTTGACCTTCCACACCCATACCAGCTGGTGTTCTTTTTTTGATTTTTTAATTATTCTTGTGAAAGCAAAGATGATTCGTTTTTCAGCAAAGCACATTACATCGTTTTAATAGCACCCCCTTTTTGCATGCTAGCTTGTTCACTTTTTTTAACAAACCATTTAAGCTGTGTTGATAGCTCCCTTGCTATCACGTTTTTCCTCTAACAAAGCCCTCCTGGAATGTGCTTTTAATTCTATTTTTGTGAAAGCAAAGAGGATTCGTTTTTTTTTTCAGTAACATCTACAATTGGTAAGTACATTTTAAAGCAGATCTTGTGTTTAAGCATGTTGTAAGATATTTAATTTTATTCAGCCATTCGTAAATTAAAAAACGTTGACCTCGTGGTCGTCTGTTACGGAGGGGGGGGGTTTGCTATTGTCGGTTTTGTAAAAGCGTCATCCTGGGTGTGTCTTGTAGGTTTAAAACGGCGTGTTTCAAGGTGGGGTGCTCACTTTCGTGCCTACTGTTTTAGCTCATCTGCTAGCTAACTTTTACCTCGTTTTTCCCAGCCTTCCTCAACAAAAGACCTCTGAAGTGTTTTTCTTTTTTAATTATTTTTGTTGAAAGAAAAGAGACTTCGTCTTTTGCAACTATGCCTACAACTGGTGAGTAAATATAAAAAGCGTATCTCGTGTTTAAGCATAGTGTAAGATATTTAATTAATTCAGA
Source organism: Zingel zingel (assembly GCA_023566125.1). Lineage (NCBI taxonomy): Eukaryota > Metazoa > Chordata > Actinopteri > Perciformes > Percidae > Zingel > Zingel zingel. The sequence goes on from CM042315.1 coordinate 28,701,941, forward strand.
CATTCGTGTATTAAAACGTTTAAGCGGCATATACTTTATGTAGTTTGCATCATTAGGTGATTCTACCAAAGAGCCAGGACAATGTTGCTACGGTAGCTGTTGATTATCATCCTGAAAGCAATAAGAAAGCTGTAAACAGGTATTTAGTGGTCTATTTATCTCTTTTACTATGTGATTTTTATTACTATTTAATTTATCACTGTGTTTTTAGACTATTTATATATATATATATATATATATATATATATATATATATATATATATATATATATATATATTCTCTGTCTGTGTCTAGACACCCCACCCCGGAACAAAGGATCCTGAGTGTAGATAGCTACTCAATAGGACATTCTGTTGAAATCAACAGTGTTAGAGTGCCATGTGCTTCGCTAGCCGTATCTGTGAAAGCAGTTAGGCCTAAGAAGGACCTCTGGTTTAAACATAAGAAGAGTTCTATTGAGGTGGGTTGAAAAAGAAAAACAGTAAAATAGTGTATTGTATTTAAAAAAAAAGTCTGTTCTAATAATGTAATGTTGTGTTTCAGGCTAAGAAAATCCCTGAAGGTTTACCACCGAAAAGATCCCGCTCATCCTTTGTTCAAGGCTCTCCTTCTCTGAGCACTGATGCAGAGGTAAGAAAACCATTTGTATCTAACAGACTATATTTATATAGTGTTATAAAATATTTTTATAGAATGTATATATTGTTATAAAAAATAAAAAAATGGATTTTTCCTTTGTGTCAGCAGCTAAAGGCTGTAGCAGGCTTGTCTTTGCGTATGGCATCTGATGAGGATTTCACACAGTCACCCCCATGGAGCACAAACGGCTGTCTCCATAAGTCTAAGAAGAGATCTAAGAAGAGAACTATTGAGGTGGGTTGAAAAAGAAAAATGGTAAAATAGTGTATTGTATTTTTAAAAAAAAAGTCTGTTCTAATAATGTAATGTTGTGTTTCAGGCTAAGAAAATCCCTGAAGGTTTACCACCGAAAAGATCCCGCTCATCCTTTGTTCAAGGCTCTCCTTCTCTGAGCACTGATGCAGAGGTAAGAAAACCATTTGTATCTAACAGACTATATTTATATAGTGTTATAAAATATTTTTATAGAATGTATATATTGTTATAAAAAATAAAAAAATGGATTTTTCCTTCGTGCCAGCAGCTAAAGGCTGTAGCAGGCTTGTCTTTGCGTATGGCATCTGATGAGGATTTCACACAGTCACCCCCATGGAGCACAAACGGCTGTCTCCATAAGTCTAAGAAGAGATCTAAGAAGAGATCTATTGAGGTGGGTTGAAAAAGAAAAACAGTAAAATAGTGTATTGTATTTTAAAAAAAAGTCTGTTCTAATAATGTAATGTTGTGTTTCAGGCTAAGAAAATCCCTGAAGGTTTACCACCGAAAAGATCCCGCTCATCCTTTGTTCAAGGCTCTCCTTCTCTGAGCACTGATGCAGAGGTAAGAAAACCATTTGTATCTAACAGACTATATTTATATAGTGTTATAAAATATTTTTATAGGATGTATATATTGTTATAAAAAATAAAAATGGATTTTTCCTTTGTGTCAGCAGCTAAAGGCTGTTTCAGACTTGGTGTCTCTACATTTGACCCCGAAGGAGAATTTCACACATAGTACCCAGGCGCAAATACAACCACAGGGTGTCTCTATTGAGAGGGGACAAAGGGCCACACCTTTACCAAAAACAGCAGTTGAGGTTTGTGTTTTGTTTGACGTGTGTATGTGTGTGTGTGTGTGTGTGTTTGTGTGTGTCTTTATTTAACTAAAATATGTTATCATCCCTAGACGATCATATCCGTAGAAGACTTAGAAGGGCGTGAAGACACACACCTATCGGAACCGTCTCATACAACACACCAGACGAATGGGGGAGCTTCGCCGCCGGTCCCTGAATATGATGTAGGTGTTTTACAGAGTTCTGCTGTACTCCTTGACACCGTTTGTAGAGAGGAATGTGACTATAATGACGAAGACGACTGTATACCTGACACTCCTGTCATACATAGACAAAGACCAACATACAAGCCCACGTTAACTGTGTCAGATAATTGGTGTAGCATTAGTAATACCCCTGTAACTATTCCTATAAATATACTCGAGGGTGTCGATCCATTCCTGGGTAATCAACCAGAGCGTAGTTATATTACTAACAATCTTTTCGAGCCCTGCTCAACCCAAGGGTTTTCCGACCGTACCACCTTGTTTCAGGGTGAAGAGCTTTTTGAATATTGTGCAAACACGTCATTCCGGCAAACTGTGTCTACAAACCGCTCATGTGCAGATTCTTATGTCAGTCCACAACCGTCCACGAGTACGTTCCGCGCACCGTCGCCGCCCTCAGAAAATCCTCAGGAGTGTGGGCAGTCATCAAAACGTCCCTGCCCCCGTGACCGCTCCAGTCCACAACCGTCCACGAGTACGTACCGCGCACCGCCTCCGCCCTCAGACAATCCTCACGGGGGTGTGCAGCATGGGGAGGGTCGTGTTTCTAAGGCGACGTCTGACATAGCATCCCGACAGTTTCCCCTTTTTAATGCTACTGAATTTCGTCAAGATGTCGACCTACGAAATATTGATTTGACAGATATTGGCAGTGTGCCTGAAAGGGTTTATGGCACCCTAACAGGTTTAATAGAGAGGGCTTTGGACAATGCTACACAGGACAGTGTTTTAAATGTTGAGTTAAGGGGCCCTGTCGTGAATGTCCCTATTCAAACAATGTTGAACTCGGACGATGGCTACAACACAGATACATTTCTGGAGCAAGTCTCACAAGCTATGCAAAGTAACGATAATTCTCTGACCGATGACGCTTTGGAATTAATTGTGACTATAGCTCGTAATATGTCGGGCGGTAATCCTGGGGGCCGTCGAAAACTAGGAAGCATCGGTTACGATCAAATATTGTCGGTAAAAGGTAATGCTTTATACAATCCCAAGAATAACGACGGTAATGACAATCTCTGCTTTGCTCTCTGTCTGGCACATTATGTAAACAGTAGATTGTCCCCGAGTGAAAAGATAAATTATGCAAAGCAGCTACATAGGGATTTGGATTTTGACGATACGCATATGGTTTCATTCTCTGATGTTGACAGATTTCAGAAACATCTGAAAATGAAAATTGTAATATTCCATCACGTTGCCGGTTGTAAAAAACCACAGATCTTCAAAACAAGCGACGAGCAACATGTGAAAACAGCATGGTTGTATTTGCATAACGAGCATTACTATCTCATTGTAAATAAGACGTCTTTCTTCGGTGCACCGTACGTTTGCGACGGTTGTTACAAGACCTACAACACTGCCCTGGAGCACAGGTGTAGTTTTCTTTGTAATGTATGTTACACTGCTTGTACACCTAATAAAACTATTAAATGTGCAGACTGTAGATGCATATGCAAATCGCAACAGTGTTTTGAAAACCATAAAAAACCCGATGCGAAACACCGCCTCATACCCTGCGAGCGGATCAAATATTGTGAGTCCTGTCACATGACGTACCGGACGGCTAAAAAACCACACGTCTGTAGAACCCCAAAATGCCTACATTGTAGAGAGCCTGCAGTCGGCACAACGCACGAATGCTTTATACAGCCCCTCAAACGCGAAGAAAGTAGTGATAAGTATCTCTTTTACGATTTTGAGACACGTTGTGCTGAGGGTCGCCATGAAGCTAATTTTGTGTGCATTATGGATATGGATGGTAAGAAAAACTGTTACGAAACCTCAAACTGTGTCACTTCATTCATTCAGAACTACAGACGGGAGAAATACAAAGGCTATACTTTTATAGCCCACAATGCATCAGGTTTTGACAGTTATATAGTTTTAGAGTATATGGTGAGCCAGAAACTTTGTCCAACTATTACTATGCGAGGTTCTAGGGTGCTTCTGATGTACGATTCTACTTACAATCAACGCTGGATAGACTCATTCAGTTTCATAACAATGCCCCTGTCTAAAACCCCGTCTGCCATGGGATTCTCAGATCTTCTGAAGGGGTTCTTCCCCCACGCCTTCAACACACGAGAGAATGAGAATTATATCGGACCATATCCACCGCCTGCTCTATACGGTTATGATGCTATGACTGACGAGTGTAAGAAAACGTTCACTGACTGGTACGCTACGGTCTGTGACACACCCTTTGACTTTCGAAAAGAGCTGCGCACCTATTGTGTTAACGATGTGACAGTTTTGCGTAAAGCATGCCAGATATACAGAGAAGTCTTCCATGAGTGCACCGGTCTAGATCCGTTTGCATAGGCGACAATGGCCTCCTCCTGTATGGGCGTGTTTAAAACTCTGTTCCTACCCAAAGACACCGTTGCTCTGACGTACGAGGGTGCTTACATTAGGCAAAACAAGACGTATTCTGACATTTCAATACAGTGGTTAGAGTATGTTGCAAGCAGCGAGGGTATTGACATACAACACGCTCTGAACAGAGGTGAAAAGTCATTTGGCCCGTTCTTTGCAGATGGCTATTGTGAAGCCACAAACGCATGTTATGAATTCAACGGATGCTTCTTTCATGGCTGTGATAAGTGCTACGCACAAGCGGAAATCAACCCTCTCACCAAAAAAAAAACACAGGGTGAACTGCGCATAGAGTTCCATAACAGAGTGACGGCTCTAAAAAATGTGTACGGCCTAACTGTTGTGGTGAAGTGGGAGTGTGATTGGCGACAGGATGTGTGCAATAACCCGGCCGTTAAGGAGTTTATGTTAACGTATGAAAAGCCAGCGCGTCTCAATCCTCGAGAAGCCCTCTTTGGAGGCCGAACGAATGCTATGAAGCTGTACCACAAGGTAGAAAATGGTGAGAAAATTCGCTACTATGATTTCACAAGTTTGTACCCAACTGTTCAGGCCAAAAGAGATTATCCAATAGGCCATCCTCAGATAATACACAAGGATTTTGATGACATAAACACATACTTTGGTATTGTGAAATGCACAGTTGTGCCCCCCAGAGGACTGTACCACCCCATACTGCCGTATCACTGTAACGGTAAACTGATGTTCCCTCTATGTGCTGTGTGTGCCATTCAGATGAATCAGACAACCCAGTGTGCACATAGCGACCAAGAGCGACAGCTGTCTGGGGTGTGGGTGTCGTTTGAATTACAAAAAGCCATAGCGAAAGGGTATAAGATAGTTGCAATCGACGAGGTTTGGCATTTCCCAGAAAAAACAGACCAGCTTTTTAAAGCCTATGTTAAGACATTTCTTAAACGCAAGCAAGAGGCTTCAGGATATCCCGGGCATATCAAAACGGAAGACGAAAAAAAAAAATACATAGATGGCTACTATGTACGCGAAGGCATACGTCTGGATCCAGCCAAGATATGTGTTAACAAAGCAGTCAGAAATACCAATAAATCAATTTTGAACAACTTGTGGGGACGCTTTGCTATGCGTAACAATATGACGACTGCTGAACTCATAACAGATCCGTCCCGGTTCACGCAGCTCATGTTCAGCGATACTTTTGATGTTCGACAGTTCTCATTTATCTCGCCAGAGGTAGCTATTGTCCAGTGGCGATACACAGATGGTCAAGTATCCAGAGTAAAAGATGTGAATGTTTTTATAGGCGCTATGACCACCGCCTATGCACGTATGGAACTATATGATTTGCTGGATACGCTTCAGGAACGTGTTTTGTACTGTGACACTGACAGCATTATCTTCACAACCCGAGGCGATGAGTGGATCCCCCCTCTCGGTCCTTACCTTGGTGAATTAACTGATGAACTCAACAGTGAGCAAGTCTGCGGTGCCCCTACAGAGGACTATATAACAGAGTTTGTTTCGGGGGGTCCTAAATGCTATGCTTATAGGACGACACAAGGCCAGACACAGGTTAAATGCAAGGGTGTGGCCCTTAATGCCGAAAATGCCAAAGTGGTTACACATGAATCTTTAATTGGTCTTGTTCAAACATTTGTGACCAATCAGCAGCCTCCTAACCATCTGACCACAAATGCATTCACAATAAAACGCGACAAAAAACAGTTTCATCTCAAAAACGACACACTGATGCGGAAAGTACAGGTTGTTTACAACAAGCGACGCGTGCTCCGCGACTATACAACGGTTCCTTATGGCTACTAGTAATAACATCAGGCATGTTGCAGAATTTGATGGTAGGCTACAACACCCTTTCAGCGTCGTTATTAGTGGGCCCTCTAATTGTGGGAAAACATGTTTTGTCAAAGACATTATTGAAAACATGTCCTCTGTTATTTCACAAAAAATAGATAACATTGTATACATCTATTCATGCTGGCAGTCAATATACGATCAATTGCTTAAAACGGTGAATATAAATTTTGTGGAAGGACTCCCTGAATCGTTCTGTGACGATGCGCTTCTTCCACCTGCTAAGAATAATCTGTTAGTGATTGATGATTTAATGGATCGAGCCAGTGATAATTTGGAAGTTCAAAAATTTTTTACACAGTATGTCCATCACAGAAATATTAGTTGTATATATCTAGTGCAGAATCTGTTCATTCAAGGTAAAGCGAGTCGTACAATCAGTTTGAACACAAATTATATAATTCTTTTCAAAAATGCTAGAGATCAGCATCAGATAAGCTTACTGGCACGACAAATGTTCCCCGGAAATACTAAATATTTTTTAGAGGCTTTCAACGATGCCACAAGTTCCCCGGACGGATATCTGTTGATAGATTATAAAGCCACAACCCCCGATATTTTAAGACTCAGATCCGCTCTGCTATCGCCTCAGCAGGTTGTATACATTCCTAGGAAAAAAAAAGTGTAATAATGTCAAACCGAATGGAACGGAATTTTACAATGTTAGACATGCTACATAAGGCATCACCCAGAGCAAGAGGTGTTATTGTGAGCAATGCCAGTCCAGACTTTATTAATGCGCTTTGTGAAATAGCTTTGAACGTGTTAAGAGGTAACATACCACTGTCTAATATTCAGTACAAGCTGTTAAAGAAGAAGAAGAAGAAAGTGATTAGACTAATAGCTGATAAAAAAATCAAACATTTAAAAAAAAAAAAGACAATCAACCAAACAGGTGGGTTTCTATTGCCTCTACTTGGCGCCGCAATCCCGTTCATAGCAAGTCTTATCAACAGGAATTGAAATGGAACACACTCAGAAAATGTTTCTGGTTCCTCAAAATCAATTAGCGACATTACAACAGCCTCAAACAACTGACTCCTCAAATGTATCTCTGCGACAGTCTGTACAAAGTGAATTGGATCGAGCCATGAGTGAAATATTGAAACAACCTGACATCAATGTATATGAAAAAGCTAAAAAATATTCAAGTATTCTGCAGCGATACCTAGCCTTGGCGAGACAAGGGGAGTGTGAGAAAAGTGTGATTACATTATCACTGCCTGACGAATCCTCAAAGGCTGACGCCTCAATGTCTGAGTCACAAGACGCTATCGCACAAGACGATATGATAAGAGCAGAAGTATTGGCACATATGCCCTCCAGGAATAAACGCAACGCTGAATACATAATCACTTCGTTATCCCGTAATAATAAGATTGCGTGGTCAAATAACGGAGAAATCGTTGTTGAAGATAAGCCTGTGCCAGGTAGTCATCTGTATGATCTACTGAAAAGTGTATCAACGCATAATAATGTTTCAGATCGTTCAAGCCCAAAAGGGTGGAACATATTTTTAAAAACGTTAGCCAGCTTAAATGTGCCACTATCCGTAATCCCAAACACGATGGTACGCCGCTCTATTGAGGCATTTAAAACAGGGGAACGGGATGAAACTAATACACAATTGCCAATGTCTGAATTACGTACCCCGCGCATGCGTAGAGAAATAAGAATGGCCCCTTCCTTTATACATAGCACATCGTCTGATTTACGAGCAACTAGTACTCCTAGACCCATTAGTATTACACCCGCCATTACTAAGACTCGTTGGGCCAGTTTTTAATCTATTTTTATATTTTCTATTATTATTACAATAATTTTATATTTTCCTTTTTAACCTATTTTTATTATTTTTCTATTGAGGGGTATTTTCTTTATTCAAGAATGTGACAAAAACAAGAAAAGACAGTGTTGAATGTAACCTGTAACAGTAATGACTGATTTACAATAAGTGTGTATTTTCCTTTTTAACCTATTTTTATTATTATTTTTCGATTGGGGGGGGTATTTTCTTTATTCAATGATGCTACTAACAAGAAAAGACAGTGTTGAATGTAACCAGTAACACTAAATGAATGTGTTTACATTTAATTTTATATTTTCCTTTTTAACCTATTTTTATTATTTTTCTATTGAGGGGTATTTTCTTTATTCAAGGATGTGACAAAAACAAGAAAAAGACAGTGTTGGATGTAACCAGTAACACTAAATGAATGTGTTACATTTAATTTTATATTTTCCTATTTAACCTATTTTTTTATTATTATTATTTCTCTGTTTGCAATATTTTCTTTATTGATGGATGTGAAAAGACAGTGTTGAATGTAACCTGTAACATTAAATGAATGTGTTTTTTATATTAATTTTATCTGATGAATGCATTTTTTCTGTATAGCTCTACAAAATAATAAAAGGAATAAAACATTAAGACATTGTAAGATCAATATATTCCACATTCTTTATTGAAAAACATCATTACACAATACTTTTTTTTTTTTTTTTTACCTGTAGGTAGCGCATGAACATTGTACACATTTAAAATTCTGATCGTGACACACATATGGATGTATTCTGCTAACAAAATGGGTGACCATCGTGTCGTTGCATACAAGATTAGGACCATACATGTTCAAAACTTTTGAATAAGGAATTTTTTTCTGGATATGACATAAAAAGAAAACGCAGTGTTGACCACATGTTGTAGAATAATTATTTTGCACTTGTATAGCTGAATGGTACATCTCCACGCAGTTTTTTAAGAGGAAATGGTTGATTTCTTGAGGAAAAAAGCTAGGGGGGGTGTCCGAAACTATCAAAAAACAAACCATGCTTGTTCTCGGTTATGTAAATACCGAGCCAATGTTGGCCCGGTTTATCGCTAGGGTCAGTATTTACAACTAGCATAGCAGGTAATTTACAAACGACGGTTTTTGGCAGTTGATCACAGGGCCTTACTCCTAAGAAATTTGTGTCTCTAGTCATTCTTTTTCTAAGAACACTAGTGAGTTCTATTGTATTCATCTTTAGTAGTGGTCCAATAGGACTTGTCTTTGGTTAGATATTTCAATTACAGAATCAAAAACGGAATAGCAGATAAGGGTCACCGTACGTGGTAGTGGGTTTCTGAAGCGTGTTTCCAAGCGAACGTTGCCGTTCTTAATCAGCGAGACGTTTCCTGACCCACCACCATCCGGTTCCAAATTGAAACAAAAGAGTGTATACCCAGCCCCGAAATCGGAGCGTGTTATGGACAGTGATCGATCTTTTAAATGACGACCTGTTGATTCCACCAGCTGATAATATTCTCGTACATATTGCCCTCTTTGAAAAAGGGGTTGAAAAGGCCTTGCAGGGTGTGGCTGTCCGTCGGCGTATAGGCATATAAACTCAGTGTCATAGTGCCCGAAATTAAAAGGGTTACGAGCATATGAGCCTGTGTATGCTTCATTATCAACAAAAGCCAAGACTACGAATTTTGGTATCTGCCCAATAAATAAATTCTCTTGGCTACAGACCCTCGTACCTGCCGGAATGGAAAATGTTTTTATGGCTACCCTGTCAATAGAATATTTGGCATTAGTATGCTGTAGAGCTCTACTATGAGCTAGTCTCACAGTAGGAGACACTGATATCTTCTTTACAAACAGACTAGCAGACATTATTTTCACTGTGAATTGAACATTTCCAGGGGTCATTAGTACAAAGTCATCTTTTGACCTGATGAATTTTAGCGAGATGTCCAAACCATTTATCAAAAGTTTTTCTTGAAAAAACAAGTCAGCATGTATTGGTGATATTAATTCCACAATACGGCTTTCACCAGTGTATGCACCCCGTTGCTCTAACCCCAAATTATCTCCTGTAATAGATGTCTCCTCCATTTTTCCACTGGTGTCTTTACAGAACAGGCCAGTGCTGAACTGTGTATCCAGTGTTTCTTTTCCATAGTTTAGCAAACATTCAATAATCCCTCTGTACGGATACGTATTTGAAGATTGGCTAATCAACCTATCCCCTAGCATTATATCTACTTGGGAAAAAAGACTGCATCCAGGATAGTTTATAAAACCCACATCAGCGGCATTAGCCAGCAATGTGCCGTCAGGATTTGTAATCCTCACACGTGTGTACAGATACGAATCGTTCAGGTCTAGATAGTCTTCTCCACTAGCAGATATGAAAAACTCTATAGGCCCACTGTCTGTTAGAGAGGACATGGGCGGTACTTCTAGAAATGTTGATTTTTCGATAGATGTCTGGGTGTACGGGACTGTAAATAGGTCCAGTTCTGTCTTTACACACTCTTCCGACTGATTATGAATGAATGACATGATTAATTTCTTAAAGTTAATCTAAAATATGTCTTTTGTCAGGAACAATGATCGTCGGTTCGGAGCTCTGCGACTACGGACAGATGTCTTCTTTTTGAGGACCCTTCGTTTTTTGCGTGTGTTTTTATGTTTTTTGTTCACACCCTGGTTACGCCCACATCCTGAAGGGGTTCTTTTTAACGCTTTGCGCCTGTACACCATGAGACCTTTTCCCTGCTGCCTGGATGCTACGGCATTCCTGACATTAGACACAACATCTCCTATAATACCTGTGGCGGCTGTTTTCAGGTGAGGTTTGGCTAGATTAAAACCCTTTTTTAAAAGAGGGACAGCCATTCGAAATAGGGTTCGGAAAACACCGCCTAAACCAGACCCGTATTGGGTGGGGGATCCTATGAAACCGGGCAGGTCTCCACCGGCTTGATTCATATAGTAGGACATATACCTTCCATCATCAGCTGTGTACGCTTTCCGCATTTTTAATGTTGTTTCACAAGTCTAAAATGTAGTTTGACAATTACTTTTCCGTATGAGAAAGGTATGTGCTGGTTCTGGTCGTCTCGTAGATCTATTTGAATGTCAGTAATAGTGGAGCATGACAACGATGTGTAGTGAGGGTTGTCGTAACTCAGAGTGGGCATACGTTTGACCTCATCGGAGATATTTATACACCGCAGCAGGGGTACATGACTATCGCCGACTAGCTGGTAGTCCACAATGTCACTATAAATAAATATATTATAACGGCCGCCGTGAATGTAGGCAGGGTGCGGAGCTATACATTTTAAATGGGGTCCAACGTGGATTTCGAACACAGTGTCTGGAATGAACCCTAGAATTTCGGCCAGACGTCCCTTAAACACAATATGCCATCCATCTCCTCCCGTGAAAAATATCTTATTAGTGATATGGTTGTGACTCATCGTTATGTGTGAAAGGATTGGGTTAGACGCACATTTCATATTATATTCTTTAACAAGGCTGTCGATCGTGTTATAAGAGCCAACTGTTAGCCTTAGCTTATTGAGCAGTTTCGTTTTTGTGTCGAAGAATTCAATCTTGGCATCGCTCTCACTGAAACTATTCCAGACCCGGGGATATTGTATTTCGATAAGACCAACTTCATACGCCTGATGTAATATGAGCGGTTTTGCTAGTTTTGTTCTGAACTGCCAAATCTTATTATTTGGATACACTATGGGCGATGCATTACTAGGCAGCGTAACAAAAAAAACGTTCTTATTCATAGCTCCGTCACCTTTTGCTAACAAATCACAATGACTAGTTTTAAGAGCATGCCCGGCTCTATTATCTTACATCAATTATGTCTTTTTCAGAGATCCATGAATTGAATTTCTCGGGCCATCCTAACCATTTCACAAGTACTAGATTTTTACGACCTGTTTTCTTTCTATCCAGCACTTTCTCAATTTTAAACACTTTGTTTTTGTCTATAATTACAGCCTGTAACTCTGCTTCGTAAAAAGTCCCTGTCAAGAGCTCTCCACTGTTGTCTTTTAGTATATAAACGGGAGGAGTCCTGCCTATACGTTTTGATATTGTAAAAAACTCATCTGTAAAGGATTGTTCGTAACCTTTGCGAAACACACCTCTGTGCTTTGATATCCTAACGGTGTCGCCCGTCTGAAATTTAAACAGTACCATTCCCTGCGGTTTCAGTTTGTACAGAGTGTTAAAGACTGTTTTCTCATTGTCTTTACACACAGCGGTTGGAGCCATTTTTATTGAACTATGGTATGCAGAGTTGTAAGCAGTGACCATATCTTGTAGCACATCAATATAGCGACGTGAGTTAACAGCCGTTAAGTATCTCCACATTCTGGTTTTGAAAGTCCGGTTGAAACGCTCAACAACACTTGCTTTTGTTTCGTTCGTTGTGGAAAAATGGTGAATTTTATATAGAGTCATCAATTTTTGAAAAACCTTATTATAAAACTCTTTTCCGGCATCTGTTTGAAGTTTCAGAGGTACACGTCCTTGTTCCAATATTTCTTTAAAGGCACTTGTGACAACGGGACCCGTTTTGTTTTTAAGACATATTACCCATGCATATTTAGAAAACACATCAATGCATGTCAATAAATATTGCACATTATCGTTTTCCGTAGAATATTCCGTCATATCGACCAAATCAGCCTGAAATTGTTTATCGATACCGTTAACAATCACCCTGTTTCTGGGGAAATGTTTCAAGACAGGTGCATGTAGAGTGTACGCATCCTGCCGCAAGAGAAACTTTTTAACAGCGGGGATCGATGGAGACAACCCAGTACATTCTTTGACGGAATCACGAAGTTTGTGTACACCTCCTAGAGCCCCTGGGTGGGCAGGATCGTAGTATATTTTTTGCATAACCTTCTCCATGATTCGTTAAAACACAAGTGATCACGATAGTGTTATGTCATCCTTTTTTTTATTTCACAAAACAACCAAACGCATTCATACATACGAAAGTCATGAAGACAGCGAAACCGCTTCTATCATAGATAGCATCTTGACTAATACGGATACATTGTTTTTACGGATTATGAATATATGTAGTTTTTGCAAATCCTGCAAGACGTCGGTATAGTGTTTTTCTTTCACATACAAACTCACTGTATCTACAAGCATTGTATACATAGTAAGCAGGTGATAAACTTTTAACATCTTAAAATCGTGTGTAATGTTAGCTATGACATCACAAAATGTTTCCGCTATACTCTCTCGTGTCATTAACATTGATAACAACATCTGTAACAGATCCTCCCAAGGAGTGGCGCTATGTTGTCTTCTTACAAGCACCATCAATTTTTCTAACCTACGCACATCTGTACGATCTACAGCATCACTCTTACATTGGTATTTTGTAACATCATTCACGTTATTAGCAATGGCTCGATCTAAAATACCAGATATACGTGATATGTGATATCGCTCACTGATATGATTATACATCATGCATAAACAATTCCCCATATTTTCACACTGTTAGTTCTTTCTACCATACAAATCCCTCCAATAGTCACTAATCTCTCTAATTTCGGCTATTTTAACCACATCATCACCTATCATAGAGTCATACATAGCACTGATTTTAGTCGTGACATCTTCAGCCGTTTTCAACTCGTGCAAAACTGTTTCTGATACTCCAAGGATTCTACCCTCACCGGCCTTGAGATGTTTAAAGGACAGAAAACGCTGCACAACTCCGATGAATTTATCAGTCAATAGTCTTTTCATAATCTGTTCAAAGTGGACAGCGTAGAAGTGTTCTGGTAGCCCTTCTATACAGTCATGCTGTTTCTGGCTCGGATGATTGATCTGACAGCCATAACACCGCTCCTCCAAATACTGGTAAAGAACAATGTTAAGAAGATGTAGAGACGCTGTTTTAACGCTATCTATAAACAACGATGACACCACACCGTCCGGCTGATCATGCGTCACAGTGTCCGAACAAGCCCCGACATCATCCTGTTGTAATACAGCATACGCTGAGGGGGTAGACGGATATGCATGTGTTTGACGCGGTGGGGAGCATATCAATAGAGAGGGAGGCAGAGGAGGGGTCATAGGCGGCGGTGCCAGGAAGTGTTCCGGGCTTAGAGTGGGGGTTGTTGATCATGATGATGATGAAAGGGATTGAGGAGAGCCGAAGACCGTCAGGGGGTCAAATAACACAGAGGTGTTAGGTGTCTTTCTGCCGGACGAATGACACATCTCTAGATCCTCTGGGAAGAAAAAAAAGCACACATTACAATCACAGTAGCAAACAAAATAATATAAAAGCATTTTAACTATTTTGCCAAATAATTAGCACCTACAAATTAGACCCACCGTTTTGTTAGTCTTTGTGTCTGACGATTTTAGGTCTATAGAGGGTCTTGGGGAGGGGCTGAGACTGTTGATCATCGTCCTCAAATATCAATCTTTTTCTTATGTTCTCATAACAATTCCTTATTTTGTCTCTTCTGATGACATAGTCAATGGTATCAAACTGTGTCTTCAATATCTCCCAGTCGCACCATTGTATAAAGAACCCGTTTTTAAACCATTTCTCATATTCCTCGTTAGATACAGGGTAGGGCTTTAACTTCCATTCTTCACGTCCTCTGGCTGCAACTAACTTCTCCCTTTCGGTGCATACGCGAGGGAAGATAAAATCCTCTGCAGTTCTGGTGAAGCGGTCTGCTTCAACACGATAGATACTGGACCCAATGCAGGTGTCCCATTGAGACACATACACTAGCTCAGGAAAGCCAGGATTGTCAAGATCGGGGCAGACAACGTCACGAAAAAGACTCCAGTCTTTCACAGCCATTGTGCAGGCTGTTTTAGCATTGCTAGATAAATCGGCCACAACACTAGTATACACAGCTAATGTCACATATCCGGAACTGTAGCTAATTGAATAACAGTAACCATTGTCGCCCGCATATTCCATATCAGCTGTACACGACTCTGACATGCTTGACGTAAAGATATCGGGTCGGAATCTCTTTTTTCTGGGGGCCTGGCGCAAACCGAATGTTGCTTCAGTATTAGTCTCACCTCCTCCCCATAACTCTTTGCGGGGTGCACGGATCATCTTCAACGTACTGGGTCTCAATTCAAATGCACTGGGAGCGTGTGTATCAACCGTACCTTCTTCTTCAAACGTTGATCCAACTTGATATTCAAATCGATGTGTAGACATGGCTGTAAGATGTTTTTTTTCCTCTTGCTTTCTCCCAGGAGTTAAAAAGAAAAATGCGCCGGCGGTCTGCTTGAGATGATTTGAAGGCACAAAACGAACTGGCTAGCTAGCTAACTAAAAACAGTAGGTAAAAAGAGGCGAGACAGGTCGAGACATAGCCCTTTATACTCCTCCATAACCCTCCCCTATAACAGCATCACCGTCATAGGGGGGGCACATGACTTTTTCAGACATGTTGAGACATAGCCTAACCCTAACGCTTTTAGGAATACACAATACAAACTCCACCATACAACGACAGGAAACTCTGTGCAGTTATGGCTACGGTTCTCACGGACTTCCCTTCACCCTCAGGGGGCACTACAAACCGGACGATATCAATTTCATTTATTTTTAGGCGTTTTAAAAAAAATATATTTTTTTATATTTTAATTTTTTAATTTTTTTATTTTTTTATATTTTAATTTTTAGCAATTTTAATTTTTTCCCTTGCTGCGCGCGCAGCTCGAGCAAACCTGTACCCTATACGTGCACGCGCAATCCCGTACAGTATATACTACTGTTGTGAAAGACAATAAATAAACTATTTACAAAGAGGAACCCTATTCAATTTTTTCCATAAATCATTATTTAAAAACACAATGTGCTAATTTTGTGGTTGATAAATGTTAATAGCTAGACACAAAAGGAAACATGAATTGAGAATATGTATGTGTGGAACTTTGTTTAATTTAACATCACAATGCATTATTAGTTAAATTAAATGAATTACTTTTTTGAAATAACAATTTGGGTTAACATAAATAGTCTTTATTGTCCACTGGGGAAATTAGTTTTCACAGTCTGTACAGGGCCTCACAAATATACATACATACATACATACATACATACATACTACACATAGAGAAAACATTGACACCTTCACCCCTAAACACCTTATAATGCACAGATCCCTCCAGCCCGTTCCACTGCACTGTGTGCACAGCATAAACACCATATAAATAACACACAATCAGCGAGGTGGAGCTTAATTTAACAATGATATGGCAGAAGGCACAAAACTGCTACTGTAGCGGAGGATCTTCAGGCCAACTACCTGCATCCTAGGACCTGTGTCCTAATGGAAGCAGTGTGAAAAAGGGGGGAAGGAGATGACTGGGGGATGATTGGTTTCCTCCTTGTAGGACCTGCATCCCTGGAGCCTCCCATTTGATGCCTGGGTGTGTCCAACTGTAAATTCAGAGGGTCAAAAATACGAAATCGCAAATTATTTTCTAGATGGAGTCACGGGTATGTTAATGAGCATGTTGCAATCAATTGAAAACCATCTTAAATTAAAGCTGCAAGCAGCGTTTTGGGGCCCTCGCACCTACTTGCACGTCGGGGTTACAGGCGGATGCCATACCTTGCGGCCGTGCATTTGCACGACACTCAGACACTGCAAATCGTCACCATTGAAAAGGGAACTCTCTGCTGAGTTCAATGATATCACACACAAGACTACGTAATACAGTTAATTAGCTGTGAAAGGGGCGTGGTTAAAGCATAGCGGGTGGGCCAAACCTTGACCAATGAAGACGGAACTCTCTGCTGAGTTCAACGACACCTCACACAAGACTCTACCTTAAACGGTTCAAATGTTATGAAATGGGGCATGGCGTGAGTAAGTGGCCGTGGTTAAAGTCTAGGGGGCGGCTCAGTATCACATGTAGACCACACATTATAAGTTTCATGTAAATCAGATGATGTTTGTCATATAAGGCTGATTTCCTGTTGCCAGCGGAGGGCGCTATGACCAAAAGTCAATTTTGGCCTATATATGTCCTCAGGCCTGGACTCTAGTCAAACGTGAGAAATTTCGGGTAGATATGACATTGTACACTCAAGTTACAACAATTTCTTCGTTCATCGCTTAACACCCAAAATGGCCGCCACACCAACACCGTTCAACAAAAGGTTTTGCTTTTCATCGTTGAGGTCTTAAGATGACACAGACCGAATCTGAAGTTGATCGGATGAAATCTCTCCGAGTAATTCGTTAATGTATAGTGCCTATAGTTTTGTGCCTACTTCCTGTTGCCACTAGGGGCGCTATGACTTTGAGCCACTATCGGCCTGTAGATGTCTTCAGGGTTGGACTCTTATGAATCCTGAAAAGTTTCGAGCCAATTGGTCAATGTACACTCAAATTACACCCACTTCCTGTTTGAAAAATGGCTGCCCTGCCACTGCCATGCCCTATGACGAAAAGTTTTTCTTTTAATAACTTTTCATCTTAAACGTGGCACAGACCAAATTTGAAGTTGATCGGATGAAATCTCGGGGTTCGTTAAAGTACGACGATGTGGAAATGGCCAAAATCGCACTAATTTCAAACTTGTTGGGTTTTGTTAGGTTTTGACATGCTACATATGTGTACCATGTTTTATTAGTCTATGTTAAACATACTGCAAGGGCTAAAATTTTTACGTTTCGTAGGGGGCGCTAGCGAGCCATTTTTGTGCGCCTATTCCTGAAACCCTTAAAATACGTACATTTTCACCAGACTTGGTGCGACCGCCAATTTTGGTGAGTTTTTGAGTCTGTTAAGCCCCTCAAAAATGCAATTAATTTGCCGGAAGAAAGAAGGAATGATAATAATTCCTTCAGTTTCAATAGGGCCTTCGCCGCTGTCGGCACTCGGGCCCTAATTAACGATTGTAAGCATACATAGCCTATAGTTGGCAGATTTGTGGATGTTATTGTTGTATCCCTGATGTTAACGTATATTGTTTATTTGATGTAACCTGCGATGACTTAATAAAAAAAAAAAAATCACAACAGTACAAAAAAGTACAAGCATACCATTAAAACATATGCCAGGGGGAAAAACATATAGCTCAACAATGAAGCCACCCACATTTAATACGGTTCTTGTGCATACACAGAAATAGAACCCCTACCTGCGCCACTGACTCACAGTTTGCATTTCCTACAGTACAGTTCTGGCTGTAAACAGACTGGCTCCACACTTTCAACAGTCCGAGATCAAATTTAGGTAATCCGCTGATGTTAAGCAGCTTTAAGTCCATCAGATCAGAAACAAAGATCTGCACAGCCCCATTCCACTTAACTGACTCAAGATGGTGCAAGCCAGCATTTCTACTAGACTTATTCATCATCCTACTAACTGCTTTTTGACATTTTTGAATTTTTTTTCAACAGAAATTGTCCTGGTCAGTAAAAGCTTTCTCCCCCAAACCACCAGGACTTCTCAGATAAACCTTTACTGAATCAATGAAGAGCTGTAAACACTTTTTCAATTTTAACATTTTTGGCTCATTTAAGCCCTATTCGCACAGGACTAGTATAACCTGGGGACCTCTAGTAATTTGTAATGATTGTAGAGGTTATCTGTGTTCTTAATCCCATGCGAATATGCCATGTCTGTAATTTGTCAAGTATAAAGTCTCCCGCAAATGACCTACCATATTTCGCAAAACACAGAGGTTGTGTGATAATATTAGTCCTGTATGTATCGGCATATCTATTTATTTGAGGTCGTATTGGCTTTGTTGGACAATTATAAATGAAAGTTTTGACTTCATACATGGGGAATAATGTCAGTAAAATACAGACTTGGCGAGCGTCTCAGAAGTGTGAAGTTATTACATATTTACATAGAAACAATGTCTCAGTCTGAAGCTAGTTGCACAGTGCAGTGCAGACAATGAGTAAGTCAGCTGTTTGTAAAAGGCATTCAATGTGGCTGTAATTGGTAATATATTGTTGAAGTAGGAGGCCTATTGTTTTTTGGGATATTTTGGGAGCTTGAGAAACACTGCTCTACAGAATGTCTCTGTCTCCCCGTGAGTGTTTCGTTGTGTGTATGTGTGTGTGTGTGTCACTCTGTATGTCTGTGTGCCTAATCTCGTGTCTTGCTGTAGACACAGCTGTGAAGTCAAGACAGCCAAAATCACCATAAATCTGGGTGTTTTATTTAGAAATTTAATTTAATTTTGTAAAGTATCTGGCTGCGCTGTTGCCTTGCTGTATTTGATTACCTACCTGGGTGACACATTCGCTCGCGGAAGAAATAGAGGAGACTGCAAAATGCGTGCCTGATCACAGCCGGTATGAGCGCCGAAATGAAAATAGCTCTGCTTCACAGCGCTTCTGCCTAGCTTGCATTAATCAGCCTCTTCAGGATTCCGGGGCCTTTTTTGGCCCAAAATTGACTGATTTATCATAGACTGATTAATGCCATAACCGTTGGTAGAAATCTAGCTATTGTTAATTTCACAACAATTAACTAAATTACACATATTAACTAATTCATGTTTGGTCCACCACCACAGCCTGCATCTCTTTCTGTGGTTTGGCGTTTGCATCAGGGTTCGAATTATGATTTCATCTTTGTGAAAAAAAAGTAGTCAATGAGCAGCACATTTTGAGCATTAAACATTTAATTTCCTGCATTCTGGTGAATTTTTATGCATCTATTTACCTTTTTCTGAATCAATGTATGCTGCAAATATCTTTATGTAAAGGGAAACAGAGATTACAATCCAAATATAAAAACATAATGGAATATATTACATTAAGGCTCTCCGGCAATACAGAATGTATTGCTATTTTTTCTCCTGCAGATCGACTTTTCTAATTATATCACATGTAGCCTAGAGGCATCATTTACTCCTCCCTTCTCTTTTGCGTCTTTTGTTGAGGAAGTAACCTCCTTAAATGTGCATGTGACAATTATTCACCTCAATGATACATTAATTAATTTTAATGGATTAATAAAGCCCTGGACTGTAATATTTCAGATGTGTTTGAGCAAGATTACTGCTCATGTTGTGCACATTCAAAATGTATCCCATCTATGCTCTGAGATTTGGAGGAGTCGTGATATTTTGAGAAAAAAAAAAAAAAGTGATATAGGCTATTACAAGAAAATAATCTACCTGCACCATAGTCTGCTGTGCATTACGTGATTGCTCTGCTGATACGGTAGATCTCAGACCTCCTGACAGACTCAGAGCCCCGTTTGAGACTCTGGTCTCTGAATGAGAGAAAGTTTAGGGAAGTGGCTGTACGCTGCTCTACATCGGAGGTGGGAAACCGAAATTACGCAGCATATCGACAGCAGAGCGTCCGTTATAAACCTGAAGGCGCGCTGCTCATCTCTATTTTTACAGCGAGAGTGGACACTAAGCGACGTACAGGTCTGCTTCAGAGCTCTGTGTGTGTGACGAGGGAGCAGGGAAAAGAGGACCCAAATGCAGAGAGAGGCGGACAGGCAGGAGGTGGTAGGATGTAAGAGTTTAATATAACACAAAAAAACGGCAGTACAGAGACTGGAAAAACTCACAACGTCCGGCAGGGAATAAAACCGAAAAGCAGGAGCAAAACAGGATACAAAAAAGACTCAGACTGACGGCACGGGAATACAAAAATGATCTGACAAGAGACAAAGGGAACACGGGGGTTAAATACAAGAGGCAATGAACAAACGAGGGACAGGTGATACAACAGGTGAAGCACATTAGGACGGGGCAGGACAATCAGACCAGGCGGGAAAACAGAAAGTAAAACTAGACAAGACAAGATCGAACACAGTCTATCAAAATAAAACAGGAAATAGAACATAACCCGGGGAATACACAACATGAGGAAAATCTACACGACAAAAATATAGAATATACAAACACAGGAAACCTACAGAAATAACTAAACCAGGCAACAAAAATACAAGACAAAATACCAAAACCATAACAGTACCCCCTCCTCAAGGGGCGGATTCCAGATGACCAGAAAAAAAAAAAAAAAAAAAAAAAAAAAAATCCGAACAAAAAAAAAACAACCCACGGAGGGCGAGAGTCCGGGGGAAACAGAGTCACAGGGGGGACCGGGAAACAGAGTCACTGGGGCACAGGAACGAGTGCCCTGGGGCACAGGGGATGAAGAGTCACTGGGACACAGGAGGCACAGGGGGCAAAGAGTCACTGAGGTGCCCGGGTGAATCAGAGCGGGGCCGCTCGGGGTGAATACAGAGCGGGGCCGCTCGGGGGATTAAGAGAGACCCCGGCAACAGGGGACAGAGAGACCCCGGCAACAGGGGACAGAGAGACCCCGGCAACAGGGGACAGAGAGACCCCGGCAACAGGGGACAGAAACGAAGGCAGGAGCCTTCTGGTGGCCGGCGACGGAGGCAGAAACCCTCTGGCCACCGGCGACGAGGGCAGAAGCCTTCTGGTGGCCGCACTGGACGTCGAGGGCAGCGCCCCTCCGGGGACCTAGCCGGTCGGCCGAGGCCTTTCAGGTGGCCGAACTGGGCGTCGAGGACAGTGCCTCTCCGAGGGCCGAGCTGGTCGGCCATGGTGAAGCCCCTTGGGAGGCAGTGCCGGCGAGACAAGAGGGGCAGGAGTCGGTTTGACCGACACAGGTAAAGTCTCAAGGAAGGTCTCAAGGGTGGTCTCAGGGGTGTTCTCAGGGTCGCCGGAGACCGGCAAAGTCTCAGAGGTGCAGATCAGCGTAGTCTCTGGAAGCTCCGTCAGCGCAGACTCTGGGGGGCTAGACTTCAGCCGGGATTCTGGGGAGCCGCTAGCCGGCCAGAGATCAGGAGGGCTGCCAATCAGCTGGGGATCAGAAAGGCCGCTAGCCAGCCGGGGATCAGAGAGACCGCTAGCCAGCCGGGGCTCAGGGAGACCGCTAGCCAGCCGGGGCTCAGGGAGACCGCTAGTCAGCCGGGGCTCAGGGAGACCGCTAGTCAGCCGGGGCTCAGGGAGACCGCTAGTCAGCCGGGGCTCAGGGAGACCGCTAGTCAGCCGGGGCTCAGGGAGACCGCTAGTCAGCCGGGGCTCAGGGAGACCGCTAGTCAGCCGGGGCTCAGGGAGACCGCTAGTCAGCCGGGGCTCAGGGAGACCGCTAGTCAGCCGGGGCTCAGGGAGACCGCTAGCCAGCCTGGATTCAGGGGGGCTGCTAATCAGCTGGGGCTCAGGGAGATCGCTAGCTAGCGGGGAATCTGGGAGGCTGCACGTCAGCCCGGGGTCAGGAGAGCTGCACGTCAGCCCGGGGTCAGGAGAGCTGCACGTCAGCCCGGGGTCAGGAGAGCTGCACGTCAGCCCGGGGTCAGGAGAGCTGCACGTCAGCCCGGGGTCAGGAGAGCTGCACGTCAGCCCGGGGTCAGGAGAGCTGCACGTCAGCCCGGGGTCAGGAGAGCTGCACGTCAGCCCGGAAACAGAAGGGTTGCACGTCAGCTCGGAAACAGAAGGGTTGCACGTCAGCTCGGAAACAGAAGGGTGCAAGGGTTCTGGGGTGAAGAGTGGGGCATTGCGACGGGAGCCATGACGTCCTTTCCCCTGTCTTCGACCTCCGCAGGTCCCCGAAAAGATGGCCAGGCGGGTACCCTCGAACGACGGCTGATGGTTGGGGGTGGACGCTGACCAGGTTGCCTCCTGTGGGTCGCTAGCAGTAGTAGTGGGTTCTGGGGAGGCCGGAGAGGGAGTGGGCAGATTGACAAAACATGCCCCGATAGCCACAGTGTTTGCCGACTGGGGAGGCAGGCTGGTGGGTGAGTCGTCAGGCTCTGGAAGACCGAATTCCCGCTCCACTTCCTCCCAGCGAACCATCATAAGATGCCAGGTGAAGGTAGAATCCACTGGGTGCATGGAGCAGAACAAAGATGTAAAATGTTCAACCTCAGGCTCCAGGGGGTGGAGAAGTGGCTCGAACCTCACCTCCGCTGGGTCCATTCTGGTCAGATCATTATGTGACGAGGGAGCAGGGAAAAGAGGACCCAAATGCAGAGAGAGGCGGACAGGCAGGAGGTGGTAGGATGTAAGAGTTTAATATAACACAAAAAAAAATGGCAGTACAGAGACTGGAAAAACTCACAACGTCCGGCAGGGAATAAAACAGAAAAGCAGGAGCAAAACAGGATACAAAAAAGACTCACAGACTGACGGCACGGGAATACAAAAATGATCTGACAAGAGACAAAGGGAACACGGGGGTTAAATACAAGAGGCAATGAACAAACGAGGGACAGGTGATACAACAGGTGAAGCACATTAGGGCGGGGCAGGACAATCAGACCAGGCAGGAAAACAGAAAGTAAAACTAGACAAGACAAGATCGAACACAGTCTATCAAAATAAAACAGGAAATAGAACATAACCCGGGGAATACACAACATGAGGAAAATCTACACGACAGAAAAATATAGAATAAATATACAAACACAGGAAACATACAGAAATAACTAAACCAGGCAACAAAAATACAAGACAAAATACCAAAACCATAACAGTGTGTTTGGGAAAAGTGCTTTATTTGTGATTTAAATAATGGTGCTGATGATTTTTAGAGACCGCCACAGGTGTATGATTTTACTGCTTTCATGGGAGCTCATCCTCTCTCTATGGGAGCTCAGCTCCCACTGGCTCCCACGTAATTCAAACCCTGGTTTGCATTGACACTGGAGCTGTGTTATCTTAGACATCTGGAGATATTTGCTGAGAGGATAATCAGCATTTGTTAGCATTTTTGTCATGTGATCTTGAGGCCTCCCCACTGTGCAGCAGTGTGAAAATGGAGACTGAGATAGTCCCTGTAGATCAGTATCATCACATTTGTGTCACTGTTGTTCTGTCAGGGCTGTTTTTTTGCAGTAACACGAGAGCCACTCAGCTAACGTGAAAGGTTTTAATTCCCTGAAAAGGATGAGGTTGACAGTTAAATCATAAGGTGCTTTCCGACCGGATAGTACTTGTACTTTTTAGAGGAAAAGTACACTTCTAAGCAGTTCTAAGAACTACTCTCCCCTAAAATCTTTTTTTCCGTTTGCATTCCCACTGGCCAAGTGGCCATAGGGACTGGTACTCAGAACAGACCCCGCCTCTGCCTGCTGCACTGTGGACGTGTGTGTGTGTGTGTGTGTGTGTGTGTGTGTGTGTGTGTGTGTGTGTGTGACGGCCGGCGAGCCGCAGGACACGCTTGTGGAGTTTAACTCCGAAAAGACAGTTAACCACAGGTTCCTGTTAATCTTATGATGGACATGTGTTGTGATATTTAAACAAACAAACTGTCAAAAGCAAAATAAAAGCCTCTTATTTACGAGAGCGGTCTGAGAGACCTCCACCTCACAGCGAGGTGTCTGAGCAGGACTGGCCCAGCGACGAGCTAGAGGCTGGGGCAGGCGCTTGCTGGCTGTCGCCTCACTTCATAGAGCTTCTCAACTCCAAAAACTTTGAAGCAAATTGTCAATTCAGCATCAATTTTCGCAAGACTGCCTATATTCAAAATCTAAACAGTTAATTTCTCACCTAAAACGTTGTCAGAAGTGAATTTAATTATGAATAAGATGGTGAAAATTGTTAAAAATGTCCCGTTGTTGGTTGTTGCTCTGTCTGCAAGTTCCGAGTTGGCAGTGGGCGTGACTTATAAGTTCGACCAATCAAGTACACCTAGGAAAAGGGAAAAGGGAAAAGACCCTGTTCTGAAGTAGGAGCTACTAAAGTACGCTACTGCAGCCAGAGGAACTTAAAAATCCCCAAAAAACATTTAGTTCTAAGAACTGCAAAAATCCCTCCGGTCAGAAAGCCCCTATAAAGACAGGAGCGCTCCCTACCATAATTAAAAGCTTCTCAAAGAAAAGAGACAATAGCCATGTTTCCATTCAATTGTCAAGCGAATTCTGCTGACAGACCCAGTTTACTTTAGCAGTTCGTGTGAATCACTGAAGGATATCTAACTTAGTTATAGGTTCAACTTTTCCCTTTATAGAGAGGCTTGGTTTGCTTGCTAGCTAGCTAGCTTAACTATGTCCCACAACACATGTAATGTTTTCTTACCTGATGTGTTTTATCCAGCAAAATTAGCGTTTTGTTAGACAGGAATATGTTAATGTAGGTTACTAGCCTAGATCGACAGAGAAGCTAACGTTAGCATTGGGCATTTCCTGAAAACTAAAAAATCCAATAACTGTTTACTAGTAGTAGTTTGTCCTCTAGTTGTATCCGCAGCCTTTTTTGTCGTTTTTTCGGCCTGAGTCTCTTTTTTGGGGGGGATTTTTAGCAGTGTGGGCAGTTGCAAGTAAGCGCAACAGTGGCAACTTTTGCTGAGTTTTCTCCATTCTCCATGCAGTGACTCTGGCGGTGATGACACGAATTGAGCTCAGGCTCGTACATAGGTGTGGTAGAGTATGCGCAGCGTGGCAAGAAGGCATTCCATTGGGTCTTTCCAAGCAGTGAGGCAGTGATTGGTGAAGCATTTAATGCCAAACATTTCCACAGCATGTATTGTAGCTACTGTGTGTGCTCACCTTCCGTGAATGATACAGCAGGTCAATTAGTCCATTTCAAAAGTACACACTTACAAAGAAGTAATTAAATAGAATTGAAGAGAACTGTGAACAGTTAGGTAGTAGTCTTGCCTCTAAAACATAAATAATGATCTGTTAAAACAAAATCAGACTTATGGGGCATTACATAGTGAATCAATGTTTCCCAGTGTGAGGTAAATTTCTCACATTTGTGCATGGCAAATGCTGTTTCTGTTTTCTCGCTCCAATGGTTTTTTGTCCGCTTCAGGACTGAAAATTGATGTTGAATTTGAACTTGGATTTACCCTCTGTACTGCTTGATTTATAACATTCATTGCATGATGAATTATATCCACTGATTTGGAGTCATCAAGGAATAGAGGAAGGAGAGCTGAGATAGCAGAGGTGAGCTTGGTTGCTTGCAGCTGATTGGCATGAAAAGCTGCCCAGGAGATGTATTATACAGGTTTATCACTGACTCAAGCCACCTGAATGAGAATGAACAAACATTCAGTTAAAAATATTAATGATAGTTTACTTATACAGCTACTTTACAACATTAAGATACTGATTCATGGTTTCACATAGAGTACACGGATTTACTATATTTGTTTTATAAGGAAGACACTATATATCCTTTCTTTCCTCTCTCATCCCATCAATGTAAGCAGATCTATTTCCTTGGACTGGACCGATGGCTTTAGGGATAGTTGTTTCTGTATTTCTCAGGTAAGTAGGTTGAATGGTGGTGAAATATGCTGGCAGGTCAAAGATTCTCCTTGAGAGAGATGATGAATCAAGGTCACATCCCACTCTGCGGTCAATCCCATTATTTTGGCTGGTGGGATGCTGGAATAGTGAAATTCCTGTGCCATGGAAGAGCCAGTTGAAGGTGTAGAACTAGGGTTGTGGTTTATGTTGCCCACTGCAGCTGTTGAGAACAATCCTTCACTCAATATCGTTGGACACACCACTCGCTCTCTGTGATACAGCTCACTGGCATGGTTGCCCATTGCTCTGGTGATGTCCAACACTCTTATCATATGATAATGAGTCCAAGGTGAAGGAGTGTTTCAATGAGGTCTTTTCTTTGTGTCTTGGCATGAACACTAAGTCCCACATACACTGGTAAGGGAGTTTCCAGTTCCAGGCTTTGGTTCCTTGTGCCAATAACGCCTCCGAATGCAGCTGTTAAACAGAACAAGCTGAGCTATACTGAGCAAAGCTTTATACTAAAATGGGATTCTCAAAGTATACAATTACCTTTATCCGACAACGGATGCCTCATGACTTTTTTTAAAACTCCATAAAACTGTGCCTTCTCATAAAAGCTCCCCAGTGGTTCTTGAGTTCAGCTATGAAGTGGGAGTTTCCTTGATTGAGGATCCACTGGAGTTAATCCATTATCTGGTACACAGCGTCCGACTAACAGAGATAAAAGAGAGAATTCAATCTATGAAGAGAGAAAAGAAATATTAAAATCTACATTCCAATTAAAATCTTACTAATATAACGTCCAATTTGTATCAATGTCTTGACCCACTTCGTAAGTTGAATTTGTGGACTTAATTAATTTGACAAAATAGGAACAAACGATCACTTTCCACACAAAGTTCTATAGCTCTTGTCCACAGACACCAATCACAAGTTGATCAGTTGTTGTTTTTCAATTATTTAGCCTACATTTTGATTTGAGGAAGGTAGGCCTAATCTTTTTTTCTATTTACTCTACATATTCACAGTATTTGCATTTTCAGTCTTACTCATAGCACATAAGTCATCTTAATTAATTAAACAGATTTTGTACCTTAATGCAGCTGGGAATAATTAGGCAGAGACTGCCTTAGGGTGGTTCATGGATGCTGTGCAGAAACATGGATGGCCATCAAGGAACGTACCTTCTCCTTCTTGCCAGATGTAAACAGTACTTTGTCAACTAAGAAAAAAAAACATTCACAAACAAAACATATCACACTTCTCTGCCTCATTTAAAGTACAAGCTAATCAAGGGCTGGAAAACGTGGACATTGCAAGATGCAACATGTTTACTGTGTGAGGGACCGGTCATGGCAGCTTTATTGCTGGTAAAAGTGTCCACAACCAGGGGGTTCCCACTCATACAACAGTGTAGTATGCATGTTGTTATGCCAAAAAAGGAAAAATATGTAAAATACTCATACTGCATGTGACCACTTTACCTTGTTACTTCTAGAGTGGAACGCCTGTGGAGAGATATTTGGAGTGCTGTAACATCTCAGTACTACAGTTTGCTTCACAGCTTGGAGGAAGAGGGCTTTATTGACCTTTCAAGTGCTGTTCACCTCTTCTGTGTGGGGTAGGTCTTCATTCCATGTCTACAAGCAGATCTGCAAAACTTTGTCAGGACCTGGAACTGTCACCCCTCTAAGGACAGAGGGAACATCTCCCCCCTTGTCA
This sequence comes from Zingel zingel, assembly GCA_023566125.1. Classification (NCBI taxonomy): domain Eukaryota; kingdom Metazoa; phylum Chordata; class Actinopteri; order Perciformes; family Percidae; genus Zingel; species Zingel zingel. The sequence goes on from CM042315.1 coordinate 28,729,906, forward strand.
GCTGAGAGAAATCCCACTGTGGAGTCTCTCAGACGTGACATGCATGTCCTTCAACTGTCTTCATTTTTGGGTGAAGTAAAAAATGATAAACACTTGCAATGTCGTGGTATCATTCATTGTTTTACTTGACTGAAAGTTATAGATTGGTTACATTTAGTATCGTTGCTATAAAAAGGCCAAAGGACCTCTAGAGCCAATGTTCTGGTTTGTCAATTCTGGGCTACTGTACTGAAACATGTACACTACTAAAAAAGTTCTTAACACTATATTCCATTTCTGCTAATAAATCCATTTAAATCCTACAGTGTACCTTTAATCTCACCATTTCCTGTGCATGGTCTTCTTTGCACAGAACATTGACGAAGACCGGAGCCGAGAGTCGTCCCCAGCTAGCTGCAGCTCGCCAGCTAATGCTAATGAAAAAGATGACGAAGCAGACACGGAGGTCAGACTGAAAACCATACTCGCCGAGATGAAGAATTTCCGACAAGACAACCAAAACTACAGGGAAGTGGAGGAGCGAATTTCAAACACAGAGCAGAGGGTGCAATCGGTAGAAGAAGTGATGGAGGAGCTACTTAAACTCCATTCACATCAAGGTAATGTATAAATGATGTGAGAGGGCCGACTCAGCCGATGAATATTCTATTCTATATATATTTTTCTTCTAATTTAAAATACTTTTTCTGTGCTAATTTTATATAGTTTTTAGTTTTGAAAAGCCAAAATTGATGGTAATCAGTTAAGTGGGGGTCGATTCAGTTTTGTGTGATTATGGACGAGGCTTATGCTGAAACCATTGTGAATGAGGGCCCTCTCTTAGAAGAGAGGCTTCATTTAATTTCATTTCATTTATTATACAGGAAAATTTAAAAGCAACAATTAAGTTACAATAAAGGGGCCTGACTCAGTTTAAAAACTGGTTTACAGCAGGTTCCTGTTCTGCAGCAACATAGAAAATGAACACAATTTCGGCACATTTCTACAGGACATTATTACTGACTAGACAGATACAAATAAATAAAACATTAAATACGGAAAAACAAGACTAAAAACAATACATGAACAATCAGTGTGTGCAAGTATGACTATCAAGAAGAAACAGTTTATATGACTTGTTGAAATATGTGATGGATGATAATGTTTGAATGTGATGGGGAATGTCATTCCAAATTTTGGTGTAAATATAGAAAAAGGATTTCTGACCGTAGTTGTTTTTGTATGGGGGAACTGGAAGGAGTGCCTGTGAGACTGACCTAGTGAAGCGTTGTGGTCTCATATTATGTGTCGGAAAAAGAACTGTAAGTGCTGGTAAAGAGCTATTTTGAATCTGAAAATAAAATGCAATAGCATGTCTGTTTACGTAGTTCTGGCAAGTCAAAGCATTTGTGCGTGTGAGCGCACTGCAATGATGAGACCACTTTGGAAGATTACTGTTGATCTTAAGTGTATAGTCGTGCTATTGGTTCAGTAATGTCCTTAGTGGTAAGAGACCCCCATAAATGTTCTTATTAAACACCACACACAGGGTTATTTTCTTAACCCCACTTTTAGAAATCCTAATGGACATTTTCAGTCCTTACTTAAGGTTTTAATCTTTAGTAGTTACTTTGTTCATGGTTTGTTTGCTGCAGTTCGGCGCAGCATAAGAGACATTTACATCTAAATGCTTAATTCTAGCAGTAATGGCAAACATTAATATAAAGGTGATCTCCTTTAATGTAAATGGAATACTTAACACAATTAAGAGAAGCAAAATATTGTCCAAATTGAGAAGGGTTTTTTTTTGTTACAGGAAATGCATTTAACAGAAACTGAACATAGAGGAGGTTTTACACGTTTTACTCCTTATATAAATCAGGGCACAGAAGAGGGGCTGCCATTCTCATTTCAAATCAAATCTGAACTTATTTCAGAGATTAAAGACAAAGAAGGCCGATATGTAATGCTCACAGGAAGGATTGAAGGGTTGATGGCAGTGGTGTAGTACTTGAGAACGGTCTTGCTTTTTGAATGTCTGGAATTGACCGCATTTTTACTCAGTCTTGTCTCTGTCTCGGATAAAGAGGACTTGGGATTTTATTTCAAGACCAGTCAAGGCCACAACTTCAGGAAAATCACTTTACTGCCTGTGCATTGTCTGATGTGTTAACATCATTAATGTGATTGGATGTAAATCTCCCTCCTTCAAATGCAACCAATAACTTGACTCATTCTCCCCTGAAATTGCTGACGTCTTGACAGAGAGCATCCTCAACATGGTTGTCAACGACATGAGACCATTATCTATGGTTGGAGATGAGGGATTTAAGCAGATGATAAAGACATTCCATCCAGGTTACACCTTACCTTCCAGAACTCATTTTACACAGCTTATGGAGGCAAAGTATGAAGCTACTCTTGGTAGGGTTAAAAATGCTCTTAAATCAACCAAGAACAAGATTTCCCTGACAGCTGATGCCTGGACCAGTGATCACTTGTCACTTTATAAGTGATGACTGGGAGCTCACTAGATTCTGCCTTCCAACCATGCCACTCAAAGAATGGCACACTTCATCCAACATTGCTGCTGAACCAATCACAATCGTCATGGGTGCCGCTGCAAAATAGCCTTGGGAAGGAACTTGTTTTGGTGGAACGTGTACGTTCAAAAGTTGTTTTAGTCGGGCGCCTGGGTAGCTCACCTGGTAGAGTACACACCCATATATAGAGGTTTACTCCTTGACTCCGACCTGCAGCCCTTTGTTGCATGTCATGTGCACACGGTGAGAGAGGAGAGTGGAGCTCTGCTCACAGTGACATTTTGATGGAACATACTTTAGCCTTTATATAATGACAATACTTCCAGCTGTTGAAAGTATTCCTCTCACTGTCATCCTTCATTTGGCTCTTTGGCTAGTAGCCAACGTGACCTGCCCTGGCCCGGTTATGGCTATAAGGGATACAGCTACAGCTGGAAGTTACGCAAAATCCAATATAACATTGTTGCCTTCTATTAAATTTATTTTTGCAAGTTAGACGATGTGTGGGAGTTACTTTGCAACTTTTGACCTACTTGTCCCCCTCCGACGCACCTGTCTTACAACATAGACGTGTGAAGTAGTTTTCTGTCCCAAAAGGAAACGTGTTTCCCAACCCAGTCTCCTACTGAAAATGTAACAGCCTTACAAAATAGCATGGCGAGAAAATGTAAGGTTGTTACATTCTTTTGAAGCTGCAGCAACGTGAGATCTCGTAGCTGCAGCAACGTGAGATCTCGTAGCTTGCGAGACTATCATCCTCATTCTGCCTGAGAAAGGACCATACCAGAAAGGTAACTACCATTTTATTCATTTAAAATTATTATTATCATTGAAACTTGTTTTACATATTTATGTTTGTTTATGCAGAATGTAATCAATATGTGGTTTTGCAACTGATCAACAAAATTTTTTGTGTTTGCACTATAGCTTCTTATCACTAGTGAGCTAGCTAAGATACTTGACAGAAGTAGCTAGTTAGCTGCTGTTATTAGCAACGTATGCATTAAATTAAATGGACATAGTTGCATTGGTAGCATCCAATAAATATTTAAGACAGCCCTAGTTAATAAAACATTAAGTTAGGTTACCTGTTTTGAAGTCATTTTTATATAGAAACCCACCTTTGTATGACCTAGCATCTCTTGATATCTGGTTTGATTTCCATAGGTTAGCTGGCTAGCACTATTAGCAATCTTGTAGCCATGAAAATAATAACCCTGAATCTAAATTCATTATAAGCAAGATTAAATCATGAGGTTTACAGGAATGCATGCATTCAGATTAATTTATGATCTCTGTTCTTGAGTTTATATGTGTTTTAACTGTTAACACACATAATCAAGCTGCCTTTTAACTGTTAACACACACACACACACACACACACGCACACACACACTGATGCTTTTTCTTGAGGATGCCCACTCTGCCATATTCCTATAGGGTTTTCAATATGAATGAAATGTGTATTTTAGATATTTTTTCACCCAAATGTAACCTAAAGTTACCTTTTGTACAGGTTTCAAGATGTTGCAATATAATGTAAATGCAATGTAAACATAATGGTTGATACTAGTAGTGTGTGTGTGTGTGTGTGTGTGTGTGTGTGTGTGTGTGTGTGTGTGTGTGTGTGTGTGTGTGTGTGTGTGTGCGATAAGGAGGGGGGGACACAAAATGTTAGGGCCTAATCACACCGCAAGCGTGGCATGTGTGTTCTGTCTGTGTTATGTGGCTACTGCTTTGTGTTTTATATGTGCATTCATACCAGAAACGTCTCTGATGTGCCGCTGCTGCGGCCAGTCTGCTTATTAAAGCATATTTTCCCTGTCTCTTTTGAATGGAAATGTTTCCAACATACTCACGTGTCATGTGAAAAATAGGCATCGGTCCTATTTCTAGCATGCACACGTTTTCTGAGACGTGCGTGTCACACAGGCAGTGTGCACGCTCTAACCTGTTACCACGGGAGCCGAAATAAAAACGGACACGCCACGCAGCTGACACGCTCACGCCATGCGGCCGGCGTGCATGGTAGAAATAGGCAACGCCTATTTTTCACGCGACAGGCGAGCGTGTTGGAAGCATTTCCAGACAAAATAGAATAGGAAAAGATCTTTATATGTCATTTTGACACAAATACATTTAATAAATGACATGTTTTAGGTTTAGGTTTTGACATAAATGCAGATATAAATGTAATAAAAAAAAAATAATAATAATAATTATCGATTTTAAGATTCTGTAGCCTATTTTGCCGTCAATACTGCCGACGTTGTCTTTTCTGTAATCAAATTAGTATATATTTATGTTTAACATGGTATTTAATTTTATCAATGGGAAACACACATGTGTACAGACAAGGCTAGCAGCAGCAGCGCCGCATCAGACACGTTTCTGGTGTGTAAAGACAGAAAACACCAAGCAGCCGCCACGCAACAGAAACGCCACGCTCACGCTACGCAGCCAGTGTGTAGCCGGCCTTAGGGCTCCTTCACACCATGCACGTCTCAGGCGCGGCTTGAAAATGCGTGTATGCTAGAAATATGACGACCGCTATTTTTCACGCGACACGCAAGCATGTTGGAAGCGTTTCCAGACAAAGTAGAATAGGAAAAGATGTTTATGTCATTTTGACACGAATACATTCAATAAATGACATTTTGATGTTTAAAAGTCTCGAGGTTTTGACATAAATGCAGATATAAATTTAATTTAAAAATTAATAATAAATAATTATTGATTTTCAAATATTGCACCTGTCAATACAGAACCAAATATTCTATTTTGCCGTCAATACTGCCGACGTTGTCTTTGCTGTAATCAGATCAGTATATATTTATGTTTATGGGAAACATCCATGTGTCCAGACAAGGCTAGCAGCAGCAACGCTGCGTCAGACACCTTTCTGGTGTGTAAAGACAGAAGAAAACGCCACGCAGACGCCACACAACTGACACGCAACAGAAACGCCACGCTCACGCCACGCAGGCAGTGTGTAGGAGGCCTTGGAGCTATAGGGCCCTATCGTATACCATGTGCATTGCAGCGCCAGGTTGAACGCAAGTGTGCTAGTTTGCTATTTAGATCCTAAAAATAGGGCCCATAAACTTGTTGAGATTTGAACAGATTTTCTTTTTGAAAAATCCATAAAAATACTAGGCCTATGCCAAATTGATCTACATAAGATTGCTGTTTATTATATTTCAAAACTGTTGTGGCTGTCTCTGCGATTGTGTCTGTGTACTTGTGTACCTGTGTATCTGTGAAAGGGAGGATGAGACATAGTGTCCGAGATGTTGAGTTGGGGTGAAAATCGAGATGTAAATCAGACATTTTATTTAGACATTTTATTTATAGGCTTTGTTTTTTGTTTATATATCGAAACAATATGTGGTTGCAAACGTGATTGTAATTGTGAACATTTTAAACTCTACTGTGGACATTGTGTTGAAATGTTTTGTCTGTGCAGAAGTCACGTCAGTTTTCACGCTCACTCACCCTCTTTTTTTTTTTTTTCTCTACTTTATCCTTCTCCATTCAAACCTCTCACTCCATCTCTGTCCAAACTGTGTCCTACAGAAAGCCTGGATCAACTAAAAAGTCCTGTATCTCCTGCCACGCCAATCATGGCGTGCCACCTTTGTGGAGGGGAGCAGCCATACAAGGCAATTAAAATGAATAAGTAAAAAAAAATTGAAGAAAAACCACCAACAAAGTTCAATGCCGTAAAGGCACTGGATAGTGCCTTTATTGATGTAAGCATGTTATATTCATTTATTTTCTAGTTAATTGTTCATTCAGGTATCTGCGTATATGCAAACAAAAAACATGTAATGTTTTGTTCTTGTTTTGTTACAGTTACATAAATTGAAAGCAGTGGGGTTCTACCCCCTGCTCCTGATGGCGAAGCAGGGGAAGAAGAAGTTTAAGGCCCAGCTGCTCCACCTGGAAGAGCAGCCATCCAGGGAGACGATGAAGGCATTTGCCACAGTTAAAGGGGTCTTCGAGGCCTTCCTCAACTGTAAGCATACTTCAGTATATTCAGTTTAATAACAAAATAATCAGTTTCTCACACTTTATTGAACTTTATTGAACCACATAACAACAGTACATTCTGTTTAGGTCCCAAAACTAAGACCTATAAAATATTTGTATTAAATTCCAATGTTTTCATACATTTTTTCACCCTTGACTTTTATCATTTTTACTATCTCAGAAATGCCTCATCTTGGAGGCCATGTTTGGGCATTAATATCTTGAAAAGTATTATTCCTAACCTGCCCAAAACTTTGTAGGGTGGAATGCAGACATGTTCTTGGTATGATTGGTCCATTAAAATGTTGTACCGCATGCCCATTAGTTTTATATAAGGCCCTAGATATGGAAAAAAAGTGCAAAACTGGTGATATTGAGGGCCTCGTAAACAGATTTTGTGTCCACATGGCACCAATAATTACTTTGTGTGCTTTGTCTAATACTTTATTAATGTTGAGGGAGTATGTAGATTAGATTAGATTAGATTAGATTCAACTTTATTGTCATTGTGCAGAGTACAAGTACAAAGACAACAAAATGCAGTTTGCGTCCAACCAGAAGTACAAAAAGAGCAGAAAAGTGCAACGTGATATACAAGTATAGACAGACAAGAAAAATAGTGCAGTGTAGTGTAGACAGTAGTGTACAGTTGGTTTACAGAAGGTGGTTTAGACAATTTAATGTATGCCTAACAACCTTTCTGTTTACATATTCTGGTATGTTTTGCACATTCAGGAAGTGCCATGTGCTCAGTGCTGTAGTTTTATGTATCCAATTTATGTAGTATTAGAGCACTGCAGAATGTTTTGTTTTTGAAGCTTGAAAAGCTATGAATTAAATATCCTATATGGCTTTAATATAAAAATGTATTTGACCCATCGTGATGCATCGAGATATCGAATTGAATTGCTGACATGATAATCGTCAGAAGGGGTCCAGTGAGGGTGGTTAGCAGGTATTGAGCTTACATCTGTACAGAATAACTGATTTTTATTTTGTTTATTCTTTTTAAGGGGAAGAAACAGCTATTTATGCAGTGGCATCCTTGCCCTTAATGGTAAGCACATTACAACAACATCTTGACATGAATATCATATTTGACATGAATCGTCATCTCGGACAAGTGTTTTCAGTGTGAACAAGAGCATCTAGTATTAATGCTATCTGTAAGAAGTAGGTGGGAGTGGGGGCAGATGTTAATCATCCTATTCTGAAGGTCTTTTGTTATTTATTTATTTATTGATATATTGTTGTAAAAAACAAGCCCCTTATAATACTCACGTATACTTTTATTTCTTTTTTCAGTGGCAAAAGGTGGAGGTCATCGTGGACCAATGTGGAGAATATTGTGTAAATAAGAAAGAAGAAGAAAATAAATGATAATCATCTTTATCTTCACCTGGTCTTTATGTCTCGTCTCTTTTTTGCTCAGCCAATGACATGAACTACATTCAGGAGAGGGAGTTTTCGTTATTAAACAGACAACATTTTAAAAGATATTCTGATGAACTCACACTAAGGTGGAGAAACCATTAGTGTATCCGGAATAAATCATATATTATGTAGGATGGTTGCTTGACATAATCAAATGCTTGTCCTATCCGACTTGCTTTATCCCGACATGCTCTGACGTCATGCACACGTGGGCAACGATGACCTCACGAGATCAAGGCGGCCGCAGTTTTTAGAGCCAGGCGCCGCAGTTGCTCTCCACCGACTGCAAGAGCCAGGCGGACCCAGGGCATGCTGGGAAACGCCTGCCTCTCAGCTGATCTATCAGCTGATTGGTTCAGAATCGACTCAACATGATGGCGTTTTATATAAACTTTTTATTGATTTTGATTTGGAGGGATTTTAACTGCGATTTGTCTGATTTAAAGGCTTATTTTGTACAGAACACCTGTTGTGTGGCTGATAGTGATGTTTAGAAGTCAGAAACTCAATCTGTTAAGATTACGGAACATCTACAGTGTGTTGTTAAAATTAAAATCAGCAACAGATCACATGTAGAGCATGTTGACAGCTACTCTGTCTTAATAGAAACAACTGGAGACTGTGTAGGAGCTGATATATGGGTCTGATAAGATTTTATTAAATCGGAATCGGACCACAGTGTTTCTGTGACTTCCTGTTCAGCCTGAAGGATGCTGCAATCGGCTGGAAACTGTCAGCGGATTTTTGTCACCGCCCCCGGCTGCTCCCGCCTGCTCTCGTCCACTTTACAGGCGAGGCGCAGTTCATCTCCAACGAACCGATTCCGCTGACGTTCGTCTTCCGCCCAGCTGGTAAAGGGCGTTGCCTAGCAACCGGGGACAAAGCACACAGTTTTTGGATATTTTGTCGAATTCGGCTTCTTTTAGTTGTATATCATTGTCGTGACACATGTAACTACTTGCTCTAACTATTTCTGTGCACATTTCCCCCATTTTATCCATGTGGCACTGTTTTCAAACCTAAACCTTTAATCCAAAATTTGTTTCTAAAAGAATTAATAAAATGCCTCAGGGAACTACGAATTTCAGCACCATTGTTGTAGGGACCATTGAAATTAATGGTATACATCATGGGAAATGTAGTCAAAATACAAAAACAGCTATATTTTTAAAATTACCTAATAGTTTTATATATATTATTGTATACATTTTGGGCATGTGAATATTATTATTATTATAATTAATAACCTGTGATGTATGATCCATGTCAAGCAATGCATGGTGAATTTATGACACATTTGACACATTTATGACACATTTCCTGTTTATTTGGCAAGTTTGTTTTTTAAGTTTCATGTAAATATCGCTAGATCAGAACATTGCAACACATAAAAAAATTCTTAACAATTTTAAATCAACATGTTTACATCTTGTATACCAACTTTGACATTCATCATATTGCTTTTTCAGCACATTACAACAAATCCAAATGTTTTTGCAATTTCAAATAAATGACATCTTGACATCATGTATATCAACAACTGACATGAATAGGATGAATCAATAATATGATCAATCATCTAGGACAAATGCATCAAAATTGATAAATAGCAGAAAAAAACATTTGGAGAAACGCAACCCCACATTGCGCTGCGTTTTGAGGCGGTGTGAGAGTCCCGTACAGTAAACAGTGACATCACTACCTCTATCTCTGCCACACAAACAGGAAACAGTAACATCACTGCCTCTATCTCTGCCACACACACACAGGAAACAGTAACATCACTGCCTCTATCTCTGCCACACACACAGGAAACAGTAACATCACTGTCTCTATCTCTGCCACACACACAGGAAACAGTAACATCACTGCCTCTATCTCTGCCACACACACAGGAAACAGTAACATCACTGCCTCTATCTCTTCCACAAGAAAGTTTTAAAACACCAAACACAAGCTCCGAACTGCCCGGGAGTTTGTGGAACAGCTAAATGTTTGCCACACGGCAAAGCACAGTCGATATCAGGCACCTCAATGCCGGTACTGCCCCCGTTGAGAAACACTGGTGTAGGTGAAACCATGAGACTCATTGACATGTGGTTATAGGGGCAGAGTACACAAAAAGGCATTTTAAATGTCTTCAATTAAATCCTCGTCAGAGGACTCCATGTCTAGTTCATCAGAGGACTCCATCTCCAATTCCTCTTTGGACATTTCACTGTCCTGCTGCAGCAGCTGCTGCAATACAATTGTGCCTCCCTGGAAAGCAGGACTGTAGGACATTTTGGCTGTGGCAATGTTGTCCTGCAGCTCTTGAATACGCCTCTTCAAGATGCTGAGAAGACTTGGTTCTCTGCCTGAAAAGACAAGATATGACTGTCAGGACTATTCATCACGTAACAAGTATAGACCTAACATAGCTAAAGTATTTTGAAAGCACTCAATGTGCTGGTTTCATTTATATGCTGTGTGACATTTGGAGATACACCAATAGTAGGAATTATCAGTAGTGAACATTTCCTTACATTGAACCTCCACCATTGCTGTTAGCTTGTGGTGCTGCATTTCGAGTGAGGTAATGTGCCTTTGCATCTCATCCACAATGATGTTGACCTCTTCCTGAAAGCGGTGGACTAGCACGGCTATGTCAAAGACATTTTTTTTGGTGGAGAGATCACCATTCTCTGTAGTTCATAAAATAAACATGGTGTCAAATTAGTGTATTTAGTGTGTTTAATGTATTGTTTAATGACAATGGTAGTATGTTACCATAATATCAAATGTTTCATTTCATTTAAACTGTACCTCATGAACATGAGAGTTTGCAACCACTTGCTCTGGTTAAGACATTGTTTTGCACATACTGTCACACAAGCACATATTCATTTCAGTGTTTGCTCCATGATATTACAACTTTCTTACTACTTCATGTAATTAAGGACTTTCATTCCTTCTCAGCACTGTTCTTATTTTTACACTGCACAACACAGTAGCAATAGTCATAAAAGTAATAATTGGTATTGCTTCATTAAAAACGTAATTAACATTAACTTCTACTTATGGTTAAATCCAGAGGTTATTACCATACCTGAGTAAAGGTTTTCCCAGGGCCAGACAAAATTGTCAGTTATAAACAACTCATCAAGAGGTGGTAACTGCATTTTCAGTGCTTCGTCCAGCTGATCCATGGCATTCTGTAAAAGCTTTTTCTCTTGAACAATTTTTTTACGGATGACATGTCTCCTTTTGTTAGTGTCTAAGAGGAAAAAAATGAGAATATGCAGTAATGTTTTGTCAGTGTATTTCTGGATTTTATCTGATTAAGTTACTCCAGGACTGTAATCAAAACATAAAAATAGAGTTTACTGCAAGTGAGTATCAGCAAAAGTTGGGGACACTAGGTGAAAGAAGCCTTCAAACATGGCATCTCTGTTGTGCAGCACATGATGGCCATGACGCTCAACATTTTTGCAGATTTGAGTTTCATGTTTTGCTTGATGTGTCTGAAATGTAGAGCACCTTATCAAGGTAAATCACATGATGAAAAGATGTTCTGAAGCGTCAAGAATATTAAGGTGTTAAAAGTCAAACCAGTCTGCCTGTAGAGATTTTGCTGAGGTACAGCCCCTCGGTTTTTCCTTCCAGAGACTCTTCCTCCAAGACAGTGGAAGCTGGTTTAAATGATGACATGTTATATAAAAAATACATACAGTGAAAAAAGTTTCTGTTTCTGTTTTAAAAACCTTAAGTAGTACCATATGGCCAGTGCTTGACATCAACAATCCATTGCTGGAGTTTGGTGTCGTCCACACCGAGCTCTGCACACAGCAAGTCCATCTTCTTTTTTTCCTGGTCCAGTCTACTCAGAGTCTTCGAAAGCAACAAAAATGTAGAGAAACTATCCCCAATCAGGGTTCCCACTTAATATGTTTTGTATGTCATGGAAATTAGTCCACTGCTTTTCAGTAATGTGTGGCAATATCATAGGGTGTGAAAAATACCTTCACGTATCTTTGGACTAATGTCCTTTGCAAGTTTGCCATTTTGCTTTGGTTCCAGGATATTGCCAACATAGTAATCATGTCTCGTCGTGCTGTGTAGAAAAGCAATTGCTAGTTTGTCTAATCATGGCAGAAATAAATACCCCGATGCAAACACACAGGATTGTTATTTTTTTTACCTCCTTTTGACATGTACTTAGTTGACATGGCAGCCCTGGACAAGAAGCTGTTGACCTAAATCATAAACAATTAGTAAACAATTAGTATTAGTGTGATGATGAAGGTTGAAAGATTAACGCAGTCAGCCCAATATTTAAAAGTTTTACCTGTTCCACCTCATGACCGAAAGAACAAGATCCAGGGTACAAGCGGCCGAAATGGGTTTCCTCAGGAGGGTGGCTGGCGTCTCCCTTAGAGATAGGGTGAGAAGCTCAGTCATCCGTGAGGAGCTCAGAGTAGAGCCGCTGCTCCTTTGCATTGAAAGGAGCCAGTTGAGGTGGTTCGGGCATCTGGTAAGGATGCCCCCTGGGCGCCTCCCTAGGGAGGTGTTCCAGGCACGTCCAGCTGGGAGGAGGCCTCGGGGAAGACCCAGGACAAGGTGGAGGGATTATATCTCTAACCTCGCCTGGGAACGCCTCGGGATCCCCCAGTCGGAGCTGGTTAATGTGGCTCGGGAAAGGGAAGTTTGGGGTCCCCTGCTGGAGCTGCTACCCCCGCGACCCGATACCGGATAAGCGGACGAAGATGGACCTGTTCCACCTCCTCTCCTATTGTGTTACCTGCCCCTTCTTGGGTCCGCTCTCCCCATTTCAACTGCAATTCACAAATATGCTCAACTTTCACACACATAGTTAAAAGACAATCATAACCAGTCATACCCAAGCACAAAAGGACAAATTACACGCTAACCTCACACATCCATGTATGGGCTTTGGCGTGCATCACTGAGAGGAGAGGACGCATAGTCTGCAGAGCCTATGATGTGAAAAAACAGACATGCCTGAAATGCATTACAATGAATGTGCTAAAGTAAGTTGTGTCTTGCAGTCACAACAGTTAGAAGCATACTTTTGGGATGAAAACAATCAACAACTCATGGCATGATGTCACCTTCAGAAGTGGAGGAAATGGATTTCTTTAAATTAACATCTTTTTACATCATTCTAACCTGCAGCTCCGGACACTGGGTGGCAACTTTGTCTAGGTAGGGGAAGTATCTGCAGGCCACATCCATGCAGAAAAAGGCTGGACTCAGGGTAGACAGCTCTTTTTGGAGGTACATTGGATAGGCAAAAATCTCTCCTCTGAACATATTTAATGCCTTGAGAAGGACTCCATGCCTGCACACCGCTATCTCAATCCCCTCCTCGTCAATTTTTGACGCGGATGCCTTGCAGGTCTCTTTAGCCGCTTTCCACTGACTTGAGCCACACGTACCTTTACCTGATGCCTATTAATAGAAAATAATGAATGATAATTGATGATACAGATCAGATCAGATTAGAATTAAAGAGTGAAAAAAATGATAATACAGATATGTTGACTTGAGGACAGCAGAGCAATGGAACTTTCCATGATATTATAATTTTCTGAGATGCACCTGCATATGACTTTAGTGTAGCTAATGTTAAACTTACATGCTTTGTAGCATTTTGAACGTAATGCACAAAATTTGCCACATCGTCATCGTTTGCAAACAATGCACAATCAAATAGCCCTTCTGTGGATCTTTAGAAGTGATGTATGGCAATAAATGTCCTTAAAATACAGCACAAACAATACATGAATATCTTCAGTTAATGCTTCAAAGACATATGTAATACCCTGTGGCTCTTCTGATTCTATAATGCTTGCGATTGCCATCCACAGAAACCGCATGCATTCGTGGCACACAAGCAAGGCAGGTATAAGGACTAATGCCCATGGCTCTCTCCACCTCAAATTTGGCATGGGACCACTCTATATATGCCCGCTGGAAGGCATCCCCGCATATGTTGCTTGGCTAGATGGCAATGACACAACAAACATTGTGAATTTCATGATACATGCCGAACTTCACTGAACTTCTTTGTATTTTTGTAAAAAAAAAAAAATAAAAAAAAAATATATATATATATATATATATATATATATATATATATATATATATATATATATATATATATATATATATATATATATATATATATATATTTACTCTCCCACAGGCTCTGCTCCTCTCCTCCAACATTCCAATGAATGCCTGACGTGAGAGCCCCGGTGCAAGCAGCTTCAGTTGTTCGAAAGACTGGAAAAGGTCAACCTGGTACACAGTGTGGTAGTTTACTGTTGCAGGCCAGTAACCACACTTGACCAAGTCGTCCAGTCCAGCCGTCCAGGTTTTTTGGCATGCACCACATGTCAGGCATGGAATGGAGAGACTATATTGTCCTAAAAATAATAATGAAGAAAATATAAGTGAATACAATATGAATATGATGGTGTGATTTTTATTTTAATAACAACATAATTATCTCACCATTCATTCCAACCAAGATAACTCCTTTAGCTGGTTTAATGGTAACCAAGCATGGAGAGCAGCCACATGTCTTCGGTAGGCTGACTGGTACAAATCGAACTAATCAAGAAAAAATCAATGTAAAAAAAAAAATTCAAATGATTGCTGGTCTATTATGATCTGGGAGTACAAACTTCTGCTTCAGCTCATTTGTCACAATAAAATTAAAACATTTGTGAAAGATACTGTATATGACTACCTGCTTCCTTGAAGATAAAATACTGATCAACTTCAGCCACGATAGTGTTTGGGGACACTGGCTGATAAAATCCATCAAACAAAGCCTCTCTGTCATGCAGCACATGATGGGTATGGACCTCAACATCACAGTGTGCACAAAGGAATTGCCTCGGCAGACACACCTTACAGCGGATCACTGCTGGCTTCATTTCACAGCTGTTGCAGATAGGTTCACCAACAAGCTCAGAGGACATCATAGCTCTAACCAAAGACTCTCTGATTGAGCTCCATTTCTATGAGCTTGCAGCCTGCCTCTCACCCCAGCTGATTGCCCTTGAAGGCTCTTTTTCAGGGAAATCTTCTTCATTGTATGCCTGCATATCAGTGTCTTATCACAAAGAACATATATCCCATTAAAAGACAGACCCATTAAAATGCAAAGAAACAATACAAGAACACAAACCAAACAAGCCCCAAAATATCACCAAAGGAAGAGCATACTGTACCTATGACTTCAAAAGCCACTGTTGCATGTTCAGCAATGGGTTTGGTGGCTGTAATAAAAGATATGCTCTCACACAATTGGCCAAAAACGTACTGCATTACAAAAAAAACCCAGAGTGACTAATAGTTGGTAGTTATTAGAAGTTTTGTTTCTTGTCTACTGTCCTCACAGGGATATTCAGATTCACAATACTTACCTTTTTTGGAAGGAATTTGAGACCTTGGGGGTTGACCTGGTCTTTTAAAAATCATGTCCCCACCACTGTCCCTTGTCTGCCATTCCACTGGCACAGCAGATGGAGAGGATGTCCCCTCTTTTTCTTGTTTTCTCTAAAGACAATAACTTGCCATTAACAACTGTACTTAGAAATACAAACTTAAACAAAGTACAAAGTAATCCAGACCAAAGTCCTTATAGGCAAGTCCCCCCTCTCAAGGGCCCCCTAGTCAGTTATTGGGTTATTTTCCTGTTCAAGTGAATGGGGAGGCATACAGGAAGGGGCGGGATATGTGTTAACTACTGCCATATTGGTGTTACAAACTAACCCCATGCATTTCTATGGATGATTCTTTGTTTGCTGTGTCTCATAATTACAAAGTTTCTGTCCATACTTACGGCAGCTGCCTCAAACTCTTCTATTAGGCGCTGGCCAGCCTTAATTGCCTCCTCAAAGTCCACGACTTCTGACATTTCTGCAAGATTTTCAAGTTTCAAATGCAACAATAGTAAGTGTTACCGTGGATGATGGATAAACAGAGTGGACGGAATTGTAAAGGGTCAAGCACTACAAACCGTCCTCAGGAAGGAAGAGGCCAAAATACCTGACATGGAAGTAGGGTATTTCAAGAGAGAAACAAAATACATGATTTGTACTTGTTTGCTCTTAAGTGGGTATAGTAAAGTATCATCAAACTGTAATGGCAAAATGACATTTAAGCCTGTATTGTTTATTTGTGCCTTGTGTTCTTCATTCAGCACACTGCATTCTCATACACCAATCTAGACGACAGTTCATTTGCATTCCTGCATGTGGATTGGGAGGTGTTTAGACTTCAGAGACTGAGAGTCTCCGAAGAAGGTGTCTGTGCTTTGTGTGAACTGATAAGCCACAAGGCCACAAACTCTAGTATCCTCCTTCCCCCGTATCACGTCTCCCCCTTTACATCTTTTAGATGTACAGGGAGCGTGACCTCAGCAGGGGCAGGAAGGAACAGAGAATTAGATTAAGTGAATTTATCACACATGCCTGTGTTTCTTTTTGAAGATCAGTACCAGACCTATATCTTATCTGTCTCTCAGGAAGAAGAGTCTGGAAGGTTGATGTTTTAATTGTTTGTCAAATGTCACTCCCCTTTTCCCAATGGGCATTTAAGCTCACCTTTTTCCTGTGCTCATTTGACGAATCTTTTACACACTGAGCTACGTGCTTCTTGTGAAACTGTATTCCTCCTATTTGCAAATATATCTTTAATAAAATACAAAAAACCCAACTTGGTTTTAGTCTCAGTTCTGACTTATTTGTTTCAGTTTACTAAACTTTGAAATCTTACGTGTCTCCCTGCTGCAAAGGAAACTTCCACGACAGAATGGCGACGAGGATGGGATCAGAGTGGAGAGGCAGATGAGAGTGGCTCCGTGTGTGACTGAGGACCTGCAATCCGAGATCAAACGATCTTCGCCTCTACCTCGCCCAAAAAGCATTCAGAGAGAGAGGGTCAGAAACCGCGGAGGACTCCTCTG
Source organism: Zingel zingel (assembly GCA_023566125.1). Classification (NCBI taxonomy): domain Eukaryota; kingdom Metazoa; phylum Chordata; class Actinopteri; order Perciformes; family Percidae; genus Zingel; species Zingel zingel. Next base: position 28,746,877 of record CM042315.1, read on the forward strand.
ACTCCACACTGATCTCCAAAAAGAACCGATGGAAGCAATTTCACGCAGCAGGGTAAGATCACACTCTAATTTGAGTAATTTGAATTGGCTGTAGTAAAAATACAGAAGCAAATACTGACGTTGGATACTGAGACAGGATAAACATTTGGGGTTGTTTTGTATAGGTTTTTTTTTTTTTTTGGTATCCTTAAGGTTATTTAGATACATGATTAGGAAAACTCCAGCAGTGTTTTTGCACCATAAAACTGATCCTCCCACGGGTGTGACTTTGCTTTATAGATTTTCGGGGGACAAATCTAATTAGGTTTTGAAGTAAATCTAATAAACAGTTTTTCAGAAACTGTTAGGTTTTTTCGTGCTTGGGTTTTTCCGAAATAAGATAGAAACCCGGCCTTACAGTGACGATTGTAAGTAGGATAGAAGTACTTCTTCCCAGTAAAATGGGTAACGGATCGGGGCGATCCGGGTCACACATCCCTATGGGAACCGTGGTGGATGCCATGGTGCGAAAATACGGCTCGAAAAGCCTGAAGTGTCTGCCGTATTGGTCCAACACTTACGGCTTTCCTGAAAATGGGTCTTTTAGCACTTACAAACTCAAACTGTTGAGACAGGAATTAGAGGAAAAAGAGAAAAAACTGAGAAAGAAAAACAAAATTAAGACGAGTGATTTAGAACAAGCTGAAAAGAATAAGGAGTGTTTTAACTTATGGATGAAAGAAGCAGAAACCAGGGAAAGTAAACGCATGCAGAAAAATATGTCATTGTTGAAAATGAATAGCACTGATGAAGTACAGGCAAAAAAAGCCTGATACTGATTTTTCTCCTTCTCTCTATCCGAGCTTAAGTGACGCTGATCTGTTCCTGGATGTGCTGCCGCCACCCCCAAACCCCCCATCGCCAGAAGAAGCTCCAGCCCCACCAGCAGAAGCTTCAGCACGACCTAGGCCCACAGCAGTGGCTTTCCAAACACAGACCAGAGCCATGCAACAGGCGGGCCACAGCAGTGCGGAACAGCCATCCACAAGTGCGGCCTCTGTGGTACCAGCGACAGCTCCTCCACCACCAGAGAGGACGGAGGAAGGAAAAGTGGTGCTCAACTGTCCAATGCTCCAGGTGCCGACAGCAACCGGAGTGGGTCTCATATACCGACCGTGGACAGAATTGGACCTCAAAAGATCCACCGAGCACCTGCCTCCATGCAAAGACTCTGAGGGAGAGAGACAGAGGAAAAGGCAAAGGACGTGGCCGTGGCCGCATTCCATCTGGGGATCGAGAGACATGTTTCAACTGTCACCAGAAAGGACACTGGAAAAAAAAAAAAAAAAAAAAAAAAAAAACTGTCCTAACCCCACATGGAACGGCCAGAACGGACAACAGCAGACCCAGGGCTACAACAGCCAGCACGCAGATTGACTGGCTGAGGGGGAAGGGAGTGGTGGTGGTGCAGAAGGGATGAGATCCGTGTTCACAACGCTTGAGGAAGGTAATACAGACACACACACACATGCTTGCAATGAAGAAACGCTTCCTCGCACGCCACATCTACTTTCCCCACACAACAGACAGGTTGTATTAGATGCTATACAACATCTTGAACAAGAACAAATTAGAGAAAGCACTCCGACTTATTCTATGTATTCATCCAATACTTATAAGAAAATGCCCACTACAGTGTTGAATGTACAGGGGAAACCAGTTGAATTTCTAGTGGACAGCGGGGATACTAATTCAATTTTGATGCGTAATTTGTTCCCAGGTCAAAAACTTTCGGGTAGACAAGTTTTTTCTAAAGGTGCTAGCGGCACAGTGATCCCAGAAAAATTCACTACACCCATGAGTTGTGTGCACACTGACCCTACTGACCCCACACCAGAGAGAAAGGCAAAATGCTCATTCCTGCTTTCTCCTGTGTGCCCTGTAAATCTCTTAGGAAGAGACCTCATGTGTGAGTTTGGAATAGGTGTAGTTCCAACCTCAACCGGTCTCAAAGTCATACTTCTTAGTAAAGACAACACGTCTGACATTTTTGTGTCAGAACCGATTCACACATCTTTGTACATTTTTCAATGGTGGGTTTCCCTCTGTCAGGCTGAAGAATTACTGACAGAAGCACGATGCTTCGTGTCCACCACAGCTGAGGTAATGCAGGCATCAGATCTACACTGTACTTCTTTTGCTGCACCAGACCTAGATGAGGAATACACTGAAAATTTTTTTGTTGACCTAAATGATGAGCTTGAGTGTACTTATCTGTATTGGCATGATAACAAATGTGCAATATCAGTGAACTTGACGGATGAACAGAGAAAGTTTTTCCGTGTCCCTCACTCACATGCTCATATTTCTTTGTGTAAATCTCCAACAGATCAATGGAGAGACTTGGGACTTTTTGTACTGGACTGTGACAAACTGACTGACTGGACTGACGCAGAGGATACCGGAGTCTCCTTCTCTCCCTCGACGGGGTGCTGCAGGAGACTCTTATCACTTCGGGTGTCTTACACACGCAGTGTGTACCAGTTGAGTAACACTGTGTCTGCAACACACACGTACCTACAAAGCACTAGAGATATTCTGCCAACTGATATTTCTCCTCTGCTTTCTCAGGTACCGAGCCAACTCTGGGCAGCGCACAAATATGATGTGGGTCTGATTAAAAATTGCCAGCCTGTAGTCATCACACCGCGTTCGGACTTCAGGCCCCAAAAACATCAGTACCCACTAAAACAGGAAGCAATCGACGGAATCAGACCTGTTTTTAACTCCTTATTGGCCGCTGGGGTTATTATTCCGTGTCCAGATTCTCCCGTGCGCACACCCATTTTTCCTGTAAAGAAAATCAGAGACAGGGGTCGTCCTGTTGAGTGGCGATTTGTTCGGGACCTAAAAGCAGTAAATGCAGCGGTCCATGCGCGTGTGCCGAACGTTCCCAATCCGTACACAATTCTACAGGGGATACCTGGGGATGCTAAGTTTTTCTCTGTTGTAGATGTGTCTAACGCTTTTTTCAGCGTTCCAGTGGACAAAGAGAGTCAATTCTGGTTTGCATTTCTCTTTGATGGTAAGCCCTACACATTCACACGCCTTTGTCAGGGGTACACTGAATCTCCCACAATCTACAATGAGGCTCTGAGAGAGAGCCTGGAAAGTTTGACCCTTTCACCGGGGTCCGGTCTTTTACAATACGTAGATGACTGTCTGGTGGGGAGTCCCACAAAGGAACAGTGCGAACATGACACTACTGCATTGTTAAAACATCTTGCAGCAGAAGGCCACAAAGCTAGCCTGTCGAAATTACAATTTGTGAAAGAAGATGTTCATTTTTTGGGTCATGATATCTCAAAAGCAGGGAAAACCTTGTCTCCATCTCGCATTGAGGCAATAGTTTCCCTCCCTAAACCTGTGACTAAGAAACAAATGATGTCATTTTTGGGCATGTGTTCTTATTGTCGTGTTTTCATCCCAAACTACGCTCAGCTAGTACAGCCACTAGCCGATCTGATTCACGGTAAAAATCTGACTGCGCATGACCGCATGACATGGAATGTGGAGGCTGATCAGGCTTTTGTAAATCTCAAAATGGCCTTTCAGAGTCCTCCAACCTTAGGTTTGCCCAACCCTAACCTTTCTTTCACTCAGACAGTGGATGAACGCTTAGGATGCATGACGTCTGTCCTTTTGCAGCCGCATGGAGACAGACTCCGACCGGTAGCCTATTTCTCCGCGAAATTAGACCCTGTTGCTGCGGGTCTTCCGCTTTGTCTCAGAGCTGTAGCAGCTGCTGAAAAAGCTTTGGCTGCGTCTAGGGACATTGTGGGCTACGCCCCTCTCACACTGCTAGTCCCACATGCCGTCTCTCTGATTCTGCTCGAGCAAAAATCTTCCCATTTGTCTGCGGCACGTTATCTAAGATATCACACTTGTCTCCTGGACATGCCAAATGTAACTGTTAAGCGTTGTACTATCCTTAACCCTGCTTCTCTCATGCCTACACCAGGGGAAGGTGAGCCACATGACTGTTTGGCTGAATTGCAGCACACATGTACTCCTCGTCCTGACCTTTTTGACATTCCATTACAGAATCCAGATGCTATTCTGTACGTGGACGGGTCAGCATCTCGCTGCCCGGAAACAGGCCAGGGACAAGTAGGATTTGCTGTGGTTTCGGATACAGCCACACTAATTGCTAAATCTCTCCCAAAACATCTCTCTGCACAGGCTGCTGAGCTCGTTGCCCTCACTGAAGCATGTAAGTTGGCTGAGGGCTCATCCGTAACCATCTATACGGATTCGAGATACGCTTTTGGGGTTGTACATGATTTTGGTGCACTATGGAAACACAGAAATTTCCTGAAATCGGATGGTAAGCCTATTTTGCATCATCACTTGATCAATGACCTTCTGACTGCTATCCTGCTTCCATCACAAGTAGCTATATGCAAATGCTCTGCACACACTGGAGCTGCAGACACTGTCTCTAGGGGTAATGATAGGGCAGATGCAGCCGCTAAAACAGCTGCACGCCAGCCCTTATCTCATGTTGACACCTTGGTATCAGATACGCAAGGCCTTGAACAGTTCTCACTCCCAGACTCTGTAGTTGCTATGCAAACACACGCTACACCACAGGAAAGACAGCAGTGGAAAGCTGCAGGGTGCACCTTTAACTCTGGGGCCTGGCTAGGCCCAGACTCCAAGCCCTGTCTTCCTCAACACTTCTTCTCCCATTTTGCTAAGTTGACACATGGGTTAGACCACGTGTCAAAAGGGAGTATGATGGCATTGATAACACAAACATGGTACACAAAAGGTTTCACAACATTTGCAGAAAAATTTTGTAAAGCTTGTATCATATGCACACAAAACAACATAGGCAGACCAATAACAGTTACACAACAGGCAGGACACGCACCACCTGAGAGACCATTTGAGCATGTGATGATGGACTTCATAGAGCTATCGCCATCTGAAGGTAAGAAATATGCCTTGACCATGGTGGACATGTTTTCCAAATGGATTGAAGTGTTTCCTGCCTCAAAACAAACAGCTTCAGTGGTGGCAAAAGCCCTAATGACAGAAATCATTCCCAGATGGGGGTTACCAAACCGCCTGTCGAGCGACAATGGTGCTCATTTTGTAAACACTGCCATTACACAGATAAGTCTGTATATTGGCATTGATTTGAGACGGCACTGCGCGTACAGACCGCAATCAGGGGGCGCAATCGAGCGAGAGAATAGTACAATAAAAACGAAGTTAGCTAAATGCTGTGCAGAGACGAATCTCCCATGGACAAAAGCACTTCCAATTGTGCTTATGTACATGAGGATGCGAAAGAGGGCTCGGTCAAATCTTATCTATCTTATCTTATGAGATTCTATTTGGCCGCCCACCACAGGTAGGGACAGAACCACCAAAGGCTCCCCTGCCCACAACGGCTCTATGTAAGCATGACATGTTAAGTTACTGCACGCAACTCTCTTCTGCCCTTTCTACCATCAGAGTTCAGGTTTCTGCAGCGCTACCTCAACTGGCTGAGGGTCCCCTGCACAAACTCCAACCCGGAGACTTTGTGGTGGTGAAGGACTTCAGGAGGAAGAACTGGCAGTCGAAACGCTGGCAAGGACCGTACCAGATCCTCCTGACCACGCACACAGCGATAAAGGTGTCCGAGAGAGCTACGTGGATTCACGTGGCCCATTGCAGAAAGGTTCCAGATCCAGGACAAGGAGCAGGTATTTTTCCAGAACCTGCAACAAGTGACGAGCAGACCGCTGCTTAGTCACCTACGAGGGAGAAATAGGGCAGGCCTGACAGAACGGCGTTTTCTGTGCCACCCTATAGCAGCAGAACAATAAGAGTTTTCTTTGATGAGAACATAAAAGAGAAAAGAAACCTGATCAACCAAACTGGTACCGTACTGCTAACAACTTCCTTTTTGCAAAAGACAGCAGTGACGTACACTGTCATTCCGAGACTCATCACCCAGAGCTGACACTCAGAGTGTGTCACAGACATCCCTCTGACACTCGCAGCACATACACACATTCCACACTGCAGCAGTCTGCTTTGACACTCAAATGGAGCAGACAGGCAGAAGGAGACTGACAAGGTTCCTGTCTCCAACTCGTGATGATGTTTTATTCTGTGCATTTATGGTTTTCCTTACAATAGGGATTGGTCTTGGAGTTGCGTTGTTAACACTGTGTGATGACCCACCGACTAAAAAAACCGTCTGTTCCAACACACCTTCTCCTGATACTACTGACGCACCTTCATACATTAAAGACACTTACGTAGCAGGGAGGGGGGGAAGGCGTCGGGAGCAACGTTCACTGGATTCAAGATCCAGACAACAGTGGCGATCACAGTACAACAATTTTAACAGACCTAACATCACTGTAGTAGTAAACACCACGTCCACCTTCAGGCTCCAACCATGCGATTATTTTCTCTGCGGGGGTGGGGAGTCACAGTGGGGATCGATAGAAATTTACATATGCTATGTATCTATGGTAGCTGATTCTGGATGGGGCCCTGTATGTCAGTCATGGGCGTCTGCTGTTTGGCACACAAGTAGGCCTAATTGGGGTCACACGGTTCCTGGAGATGACACAGATTTAACCCATAGATTAACAATGCAGAGAATTAATTTCTCCTCACCTACGATGTTACTGACACTGAGAAACGCCCAACCCACTGATCAAGGTTATTTTATTGTGTGCGCATGGGTTACTGGGAAAGATCCCTGTGGGTCTTTCTACCTCGAGGTACTTCCACCTCACATACCTGACGATGTTAATCCACCACACCTAACTGAAACATTAGATGCGATATCCAGTAAATGGATATCATCCCCTAATGAAGATGACGGCGCATTTTCCACTAACATTTGGCTGGGGACTATCAGAAAATTTACCCGAGATGCAGGTTACAACGAGTCTTGTTTTGTTTGTTCACTGTTTGCCCTATCCCAGAAACAAGCTACTCCTGTAAAACCACAGTCGTTAAACTTGACCGACACTATCTGTGTTTTAACCGCACTTAAAGATGTAGAAATGATTGGTAACCAGTTATATTCTGCCTCCTCTCAACCGTCTGCATGTGAGGGATTTGCTAATCGTTTGGTACGCGCTACGAATGGGACAATGGTAAAAACTAAGAGTGGGAGGGTCGCCGATAGCATTGGACAATTTCATCATAGCCTAATGATGAATTATGAATTTGACACATGCTCTCTGCATTGAACGGGCTCGCCGTCCAGGTTCCCATTATCTAGGTTCAACCACTGGTTGTCAACAGACTCTAAAGGGCACGTGCGGGAAAGGTGACTACGGGATTAGTGTGTGTTTACACACCAGACCTGGCTACCTTAATGCGTCCCTTCTAGATCCCTCCAAAACTCACTTGATGCGCTGGCCAGATGATTCTGGTGCAGGCTCATTGGTGGACTATGTTTGGCTTTGTGGCGATTACTGGTATCAAATTCTACCTCCCCTATGGTCAGGAAGATGTGCAGTTATATACTTGACTCCTTCTATTAAGGTTATGTCCTCCCTTGTGCACACGACACACCATTATCCCCAATACATACCTCCCTCTGGAGGGTTTATAAGGGTAAAGCGAAAATTGACTGGGGGTGGGGGCAAATTTGTTTCGGGACTCCTGCCATGGTACGGGGTGGTTACAAACGCACACAACATTGACGCAATACACGAAAGTCTTGAGAATTTAACTGCCATTGTGATTTCAGGATTTAATGATTTTCCTCCTGCTATGAGAGCTATGCGCAATATGCTGTTACAACATCAGATGGGCCTTGATCTTTTGCTAGCCGCACAAGGGGGCCTCTGTCACATAATCGGAGATCATTGTTGTACTTATATTCCAGATGTAGAGGGGAACATTACTGACACAATCCAACAGCTAAACCTACTCCTAACTGACTTAAAATCACAAGATGTGCCCGGTGAGATTATCGGCTGGGACTGGTGGTCATGGTTAGTGGGAGGAGGGTGGAGCGCCTGGATTGCAAGGTTCATTGTACCCCTGCTTATGTCCTTTTGTGCATTTCTGTTTTGCGTTTGCTGTGTGGTACCACTGGTCAAGAAAATGTTCTCCTCTCTGTTCATGACACATGTGATTCAGTATCAAGCTTTGCACCACACTGAACCTTCATGTTTTCACATTCCCACATATGCTGGGGATGATTACGAGCTGGACACCATTTCCAGCTCAAAGTGATACGTTTGTGTTTTCTTTTGTTTTGATTGTTTTGGCTCATAGAAGTGCTTGTTTTTTTTATTTTTATTTTGTCCCCTCACAAAAAAACAGTTTAAGCAATATTTGTCTTATACACTTAAATGTAATCTATGTATGATGATTAGTTTGTAATCAAAAGGGTGGATTGTAATGGCAAAATGACATTTAAGCCTGTATTGTTTATTTGTGCCTTGTGTTCTTCATTCAGCACACTGCATTCTCATACACCAATCTAGACGACAGTTCATTTGCATTCCTGCATGTGGATTGGGAGGTGTTTAGACTTCAGAGACTGAGAGTCTCCGAAGAAGGTGTCTGTGCTTTGTGTGAACTGATAAGCCACAAGGCCACAAACTCTAGTATCCTCCTTCCCCCGTATCACGTCTCCCCCTTTACATCTTTTAGATGTACAGGGAGCGTGACCTCAGCAGGGGCAGGAAGGAACAGAGAATTAGATTAAGTGAATTTATCACACATGCCTGTGTTTCTTTTTGAAGATCAGTACCAGACCTATATCTTATCTGTCTCTCAGGAAGAAGAGTCTGGAAGGTTGATGTTTTAATTGTTTGTCAAATGTCACTCCCCTTTTCCCAATGGGCATTTAAGCTCACCTTTTTCCTGTGCTCATTTGACGAATCTTTTACACACTGAGCTACGTGCTTCTTGTGAAACTGTATTCCTCCTATTTGCAAATATATCTTTAATAAAATACAAAAAACCCAACTTGGTTTTAGTCTCAGTTCTGACTTATTTGTTTCAGTTTACTAAACTTTGAAATCGTACGTGTCTCCCTGCTGCAAAGGAAACTTCCACGACAAAACTACACTCTGATACCATGCAGAAAATTATAATGACCATGAAAATGTCGTTATCTAGCTAATAAATCTAGCTATATATCTAGCTATATATATATATATATATATATATATATATATATATATATATATATATATATATATATATATATATACACACACACACACGATAATAGGTCTAATTCCAACAAACCTGACCCACTGCTTAATATGAGTTTGGCACCCCTGGTGTAGGCTGCTTATTTATTTTTTCCTTAATGGTATATTAATGCATACAATACTTAATTCATGCATATAATACAGGACTATGTGAAATGCATATATTCTGTTGTGAAATAAAGCCTCATTTACATATTAGTTTGGTACTTTACTAAGCTACACGATATTACCATCTGAAATTGGAGGCAGAAATAGTCCTGCTTCCAATTTCATCATTCTCAAACTGTTTTTGATATTGTAATGATCACATGGAGTCAGGAGATATCTTTGGCATCAATGTCGTTTATTAACATAAACAGGATGTCAGGATGGCAGGGCTTATTTGGGCACAAAACTGAGGGCAAAGATGACACACAGACAGTGTGTGTGGGGGGTGTACTTGTGTGTGTGTGTGTGTGTGTGTGTGTGTGTGGGTGTGTGTGTGTGTGTGTGTGTGCGCGCGAAGGGGGTATGGTGTATGTGTGTGTGTGTGTGGGGGGGGGGGGGGGTAATGGTGTGTGTGTGTGTGTGTGTGGGGGGGGGGTAATGGTGTGTGTGTTTGTGTGTGTGTGTGTGTGTGTGTGTGTGTGTGTGTGTGAGGGGGTTTTGGGACATACAATAAAATGTATAAAACATTTAAAAAGTCAGGGGGTGCATAGTGACAGCAGCATGTATAGCCCATGCAGAGATTGGTTTACTTGTTCAGAGAGAGTTTAGCATTTCAGTTCAGTTTATGTGGGAGTCGACAGCGTGTTGATGAGCCTGATGTGTGTGGGAAAAGGCTCTCACACAGCCTAGATGTTTTGGGTTTTGATGCAGCAATAGCGTCTAACAGATGGAAATAGTGTGTACTGTTAAGAGTCCACGTGAGGTGTGGAAATGGTTCTTCACAACGGTTGAAGCTGATGTAGCATGTCACTGCTCTTCAATGGCCTACACAGTCACAGCTGTTAAGAGGACACCCTTTGTTTCCGATTGTGGCCCAGTCCCACTGGCATGGCTGTGGTTTGCAGGGGTGGAGGCTGAAATGTCTCTCACCACAACCACCTAGAGGACTTTGGTCTTGTTTGGGGGCTTGGCTTTATTGGATGGCTTTTTTGGATGGAGGCATGAGCAGTCTTCTGGACTCATTTCATCTATAATTTCCATGCCCAGGTGCAGCTGCTGTCTGGCACACATGCACAGTAGCCCCTCACTTTACCAGTCAATTTTAGTCATTAATGCAGTCATCTTGAATACCAGTCAGCCAAAACTCAGCATGTCAAATGACAATGTGTGTTGCCGAGGTTTGCGGTCTTGCCTTCGAATGCCGGGGAATATAGTAATACATTCGAGGAATATGATGGAGCAGCACTGAGCGTGGTACTCCATCTAGGATGTAGATACGGATCCAGCCGTCAAAGATGTAGATGTTCAGGGGTAAGAGAGGTGATAACTGCTGAAGATGACAGTCCTCTTGCTTTGTCACCCTCTCTTAGTTTAAATATCAGTTGAGGTTGATGAGCTGCCAGGGTTGGACAGTTTTGTGTTAAATGTAAACTTCTCCACACCAGTAGCCACCTTCTGCTCGCTTTCAGCTCATCTGGACTCTCGCTAGTGGTGCAGCTGGGAAGTTATGGCAGCTTTGCGGGTGGCTTTGGTTTCACCTCACATGAAACTAGCACAAAAAGACATAAACACTCTCACTTTGAGCTGCACAGAGTCCAGTATGGTCACCAATACCAATTTACTTATAATATTAATTTATTTATTATTTACTTGCACAACATTTATTATATATCATAAGCTATATCCTATACAGATCTCCACCTTCTATTCCCCTATTTGTGTCTAAAAGTACACACACACACACACACACACACACACACACACACACACACACACACACACACACACACGGTGCAGCTTCTTTGTTAAGCCCTGGCTGTCAGTAGCCTAATCTGCATGATGAACTATAGGCTATAACTTTAGGTACAGCTTTCAATTTATTCAGTGAAGCTATGTTAAAAGTTGTGCTTCATAAATAAATTTGACTTTAGCTACTACGGGCTAAAGCATTGCGTATTCTCCCTTACACGTTACAACATCAAATTTGGACTGTCAGTGAAAGCTTTTAAATACGCCCTTAAGACACAGTTTTACAACTGTTATGGCAAAGTTTGCTCAAGATCACGATAGGAAACACGCATGATACGCAACTGATACGATGTGCATAATTTCACTGTGTGTGTGTGTGTGCGTGCATGTATAAGTGTAGACTAGCATGCCTGCAGCAACCAACTCTCGTTATGCTAACTTTTGCTGAAGTGGCTGCTTTTTCATGTTTGCCAATGCATGTTTTATTAACCCATTTTCACAACCGCTGGGTTGAATCGGGTTCGGGTTCAAGACAAATAACCTATTTTTGTTTATTTATTTTTTTGCCGGTCAGGCATTGCAGATTGATTCTCATAACGGGTCTGCGCGGTGCCGGACGGTAAAAAACAAGATGGTAAAACTATTTTTGATTTAAAATTGCACATACACAATTTCCATTAACTATTTTAGGTCAAGCCAAACATGTTGTAAATATTGTGTTTACCACGATTTCAAACTATTTCTGTCTTACCTGGTAAATCCCATTAAAAGAGAACGGTAGATCGCGTAATATCTGGCAGTAGGCTACAGTGAAGTCATGCCGTGAAGTATGCTGATCTACAGTATAGTATTTCTCGCGATACGAGAACTAATTGTTTTGCCGCAAAAAAGCTTAAAATAAATGTAACAACCTTACATTTTCTCGCCATGCTATTTTGTAAGGCTGTTACATTTTCAGTAGGAGACTGGGTTCAACCTGTCGTTCCTCAGGGGTGTTTTATTTCCCTAAACTTAACTGTTATCGCCTTAGCTAGAAGCTATCCCTTCAAGCCTTAACCCCCTGGCCCTCACTTGCCACGTGCCCATAGGCACCTCCTGGCCTCCCTCACAAAGGTTGCTATTTTCTGTGCATAACCCAGTGAAGGATCCTCTTTCTGTTTTTCCACTAGCGCCTGATGGTTTCAGGGGTAGTGACTCAGGTCCCAATGGAACTTCTGTCATCACACGTGTTCCAGCTTCTCTGACATGGTCTGGGTTAACCGTGAACTCCTTCGTGAATCCCACTCCCTTGTTGATACATCTTCAGCAGTCGGCCCAAAGGCATCTCTCTCCGGAAAATATACCACCTGAGCAAAAACTGGGTTTCCCAGGTCGAAGGGGGAGGCCTCTTTGCTCTCCAGCTTTGCAGGCTCGTGGAGCCTGGGCACAGGTGACTACACATACAGTGATGGCCTCTGGATACTCACCTCCCAGCCGTCTGGGCTTAAGTGGGTCCAACGGCTACCCAGCTACTTCTGGAACTGCCTTTTCCCCAGCTACTTCATTTCCTATCACAAAGTCAATCACGTAAAGGGGGGCAGGCTCTGTAACTCTGCTACCTCTACATACCCAGACACCAACTCGGATCTTAAAGTGCCCATATTATGAAAAAATCACTGTTTTGATTCTTTATAATCTTGTCTTATTTCTGTTTTACTTTGTCTCACAATGCTGAAAGTGAGAGCCACAAAGTCTGGGAATGTAATGTGTACGCTGAACAGATTGGGGCTACAAGGTCACTCTAAACTATCTGTGATTTCTCCCTGGATAGTTGAGACTTCTAACATAGTTGAGATAAACGGGATGTCTAAACCTTGGGGTAGAAATTGGTACAGAGGGGAAGAAACATAGTGGCTCCTGAATGTCTGACTATGTTTGATTGTAAGAAATGTTGAGTCATGTTTAGAAAGGGGGGCATGTCTTTCTATCTCACTGGAGATGCATATATACTGTGTGCTTTTTGTTATTCGTTGAAGAGACCTTTCACACCAGTGCTGCGTGCCTTTTTGTGAACCGTTTTCCTTCCTATATTTGCAAATATACTTAATAAAATACAAAAACCTAACATGGTTTAGTCTTCGACTGTCCTTATTTGTTTCACCTTCTTATTTTAAAACATCTACACCTGCTGCATCGAAAAACTTCCACCACGAGGATGGAGGAATGAAGGAGTGCCTTCAATCCAGGAGTGGGCTTGTGAGAGTGGCAGCATATGAAAAAATGTCATTTAAATGGTTTGACAGATTTCATGTTTACATTAGAAAATGAGAAAGTACTTAAGCTTTCTGGAAGGCTCATAAGAAGTCATGTGCTGTGGAGACCTATATACTATGTGCATATTGTTTTATCATGAACATAATATGTTTTTTGGTTTACAGTTGTCTATTTTGGTATTATTTTATTGTATTGAACATTATGATTATTTCATCTTGTCATGATTTGTGTCTAAGTAAGTGGTGATGACGAGTTCAGGGCAGGGGGAAGTGTTCATGTTGTGGGCTGTATGTTCTGTGTTTTGTTATTAACCACATAAATAAAAAATAAATAAAAATAGACTAATATTTTTATTATTTGAGTCAAATAAGATTTGAGCCATATTTGACTCAAATCTGTTAATTAATCCTAAACCTAAACTAAATTATAACTTGTTTGAAAGTCTTGTTCTTAATCTTCAACATCCAACATGGAAATCATTAAAGCCAATCATATTTGTTGTTGTTTACCGAGCATGTATTGTCCTAAAATCAGATAAAATAATTATTGTAGGTGATTTTAATATCCATGTGGACGTTGACAGTAATAGTCTTAGTATTGCCTTCAACTCACTGCTAGATTCAATTGGTTTCAGTCAGAGTGTGCATAAGGCCACGCTCTGTTTTAACCACACCCTCGACCTTGTGCTGTCATATGGCATCAAAATTGAAGATTTAATACTATTTCCACATAATTCTTTATTATCAGACCATTTTTAATAACCTTCGAATTCTTACTACCAGACTATATGAAATTAAATAAAACCTTTTACGCTAGATGCCTATCTGACAGTGCTATAGCTAAATTTAAGGAAGATATTCCAAAAGCAATTAACTCAATGTCGTGCTTTAATATAACTGAGGACCTTTGTGCTAATTTTAGTCCTTCCGTAATTGATAATTTTGTAGACAGTGCTACGACCTGCCTACGGATGACTTTAGACTCTGTTGCTCCTCTCAAAAAGAAGACCATGACGCAAAGGAAACTAGCACCTTGGTATAACTCCCAAACTCGCAAATTAAAACAAATCTCACGAAAACTTGAAACTAAATGGCGTTGCTCCAAACTAGAAGAATCTCGTTTAGATTGGCAAGACAGTTTAAAAACCTATAGGAGGGCCCTCAGAAATGCCAGATCAGACTATTACTCATCATTAATAGAAGAAAATAAGAACAACCCAAGGTTTCTTTTCAGCACTGTAGCCAGGCTGACAGATAGTCACAGCTCTACTGAGCCATCTATGCCCGTAGCTCTTAGTAGTGACGACTTCATGAGTTTCTTTAATGATAAAATTATAACAATTAGGGATGGAATTCATCACCTTTTGCCCTCAACTTCTAACGGTTCACCTTTTGATACAGGAGTGCTAGAAAGAACGACAAGTCCTGATATACACTTTGACTCCTTTTTTCCTATAGACCTTCAACAATTAATGCTAAAGGTCTCTTCAGCAAAGCCTTCTACTTGTCTCTTAGACCCCATCCCAACGAGGCTACTTAAAGAAGCGTTACCCATGGTGAACACTTCATTACTAGATATTATCAATATGTCTTTATTAACAGGTTATGTACCGCAGTCATTTAAAATAGCTGTGATAAAACCTCTTCTGAAAAAACCCACCCTCGATCCTGAGGTCTTAGCCAACTATAGACCTATAACGAACCTTCCCTTTCTCTCCAAGATCCTTGAGAAGGTAGTCGCTAATCAGTTATGTGACTTTCTACATAGGAATAGTCTATTTGAGGACTTTCAGTCAGGATTTAGAAAGCATCATAGCACAGAGACGGCACTGGTGAAAATTACAAACGACTTTCTAACTGCTGCTGACAAAGGACTTGTCTCCATACTTGTGTTATTAGATCTTAGTGCTGCATTTGACACTATTGACCATACAATCCTTCTACAGAGACTGGAACACTTAGTTGGCATTAAAGGAATCACACTAAGCTGGTTTAAGTCCTATTTCTCTGATCGATCTCACTTTGTTAATATCAACGATAAATCCTCCAGGTACGCTAAATTTAGCCATGGGGTTCCTCAAGGCTCAGTGCTTGGACCAATTCTATTCTCCTTATATATGCTTCCTCTAGGCAATATTATTAGGAAACACTCAATTAACTTTCACTGTTATGCGGATGACACCCAATTATACTTATCAATCAAGCCAGACGAAACCAGTCAGTTAGCTAAACTGCAAGTGTGCATTAAAGATATAAAATTATGGATGACCAACAATTTCCTGAAGTTGAACTCGAACAAAACTGAGGTTATTGTGCTGGGCGCTAAACACCTCCGAACTTCATTATCCGAAGATATAATTACTCTGGACAGCATTGTCATGGCTTCCAGCACTACTGTCAGAAATCTAGGAGTTATTTTTGATCAGGATTTATCCTTTAACGCCCACTTAAAACAAACCTCAAGAACAGCTTTTTTTCACCTTCGTAATATTGCCAAAATTAGGAACATCCTGTCTCAAAACGATGCTGAAAAACTAGTCCATGCATTCGTTACTTCCAGGCTGGACTACTGTAATTCCCTATTATCAGGATGCTCAAATAAAACTCTTAAGACTCTCCAGCTGATCCAGAATGCTGCAGCGCGTGTTCTGACAAGAACTAAGAAAAGAGATCATATTTCTCCTGTATTAGCTTCTCTGCATTGGCTTCCTGTAAAATCCAGGATTTAATTTAAAATTCTTCTCCTGACCTACAAAGCTCTAAATGGTCAAGCACCTTCATATCTTGAAGAGCTCTTAGTACCTTATTGTCCCACTAGAGCACTACGCTCCCAGAATGCAGAGTTACATGTGGTTCCCAGAGTCTCTAAAAGTAGGATGGGAGCCAGAGCCTTCAGCTATCAGGCTCCTCTCCTGTGGAACCAGCTCCCAGTCTGGGTTCGGGAGGCAGACACCGTTACCACTTTTAAGAGTAAACTTAAAACTCTCCTCTTCGATAAAGCTTATAGTTAGGAAGTTAGGAGTTGCAGCATTCGCCCGGACCGGCGGGGGAAGGTGTGTAGCCACAGTCATGATGCACCTCCTCCATATCTCTGCTTCTCTTCATAGAATGCTTACTATATTTAGGGTATGAGGAGTTGCAGCGTGCGCATAGACCGGCGGGGGTGGGTATGTAGCCTCAGTCATGGCGCACCCCCATCCTATCACTGCTTCTCCGCATAGAAAGCTTACACATACTTATATATATATATAAGGTATAAGGTGTCGCAGTGTTAGCCTAGACCAGCGGGGGAAGGTGTGTAGCCACAACACAGCCTCCCTATGCGGTTATAGTTCTAGACTACTGGGGTACCTCCTTTGACACAATGAGCTCCTCTCTCCTCTCTCTTTCCATCTGTGGGTATTCATGTTCCAGAAATGCTTGTTATTAACCTAGCTCCGGGGAGCTTCCCCGGAGTCCGTATGTTCTTTGTCCCCCCAGCACCATCATCTTGGATCATGAAGGCACCTACATCATGGTGGCACCCATTACACGTCCGGCCAAAGCCCTGCTATGCCCTGTTACGCCCTGCTGTGCTCTACGACACCATGAACTATTACAACTACTCTAGTCATTATCTTAATTGTGACTTTGCTATTGCCATTGTTCATCAAACCCCCAACCGGCATCATCAGACACCGCCTACCAAGAGCCTGGGTCTGTCCGAGGTTTCTTCCTAAAAGGGAGTTTTTCCTTGCCACTGTCGCACTTACACATTGCATGCTCTTGGGGGAATCACTGGAATTGTTGGGTCCGTCACCAGACACCGTCACCACATTTAAGACTAAACTGAAAACTCTTCTCTTTGATAAAGCTTATAGTTAGGGAGTGAGGAGTTGCAGTGTAAGCCTAGACCGGCGGAGCAGGGTGTATAGCTGCAGACACAGCACCCCTGCTTTTCTCTGCTTCTCTTTATAGTCATCATATTTATCTATCAAATAATCAATAATATAGTGAGAGTAGGGGGAGGCAGGCCAGTACAGCCCGATCCGGTTGGGGAGAGTTCTAGCCCGACCAGGCACCTCTCTTTAACCTGCCTCTCCTAGTTATGCTATTATAATTCTAGACTGCCAGGGAAGTTCATTCCTTATTATGACACAATGAACTGCTCTCTCTTCTCTCTTTTCTTTTGGTTCCTTTTATGTACAGCCAGTCCCAGAAATGCTTGTTACTTATAGAGTGTGGTCTAGACCTACTCTGTAAAGTGTCTCGAGATAACTCTTGTTATGTTTTGATACTATAAATAAAATTGAATTGAATTGAATTGAATTAATAGACCCAAAACATTTTCTAAGCTAAAAACTGAAATTTCTGAATTTGTGCTCAAAAGAGCAAAAGAGTTATACAGTAGACCACATGAACATATAACACAACATGCATATTGACCTCCGACAAAAAAATAAAAACCTACACCCTGGTCTACAAAATAAGTTGTTTGTGAACATGAAGAAAATGGGAGAGCTTCTGTATGAATGCAGCAAAAACCAACACACCTGACACAAGCGCGTCCTGCTTTTTACATTATCCAGACTCTCAGTCTAATTCTCCCTCCATCTTTAGGAAAATACTAGGTAAGTAGGCTTTTTTAGGGCTGTGAGATCTCTACACACTCAGAAATAGAAGTACCATTGAGTAGCTAATGCTTGTCGCAGGAGAGGTACCCTTTTGAAAGACAATTGTGTACCTTTCTCTTTCATTTTGTACTCTCAAATTAGTCAAAAGGTACAGTTCTGACCTCTTAATAAACAATATTGTACTCTTAAGAGGACATGTCAAAAAGTGTACCTGTAAGTACAGAAATGTTCTTGTCTCGAACCTCCATTTTTGTGTGTGTACTAAGGAATTATTGCCTTTTCATGTGATTTCACTTTAGATAATAATGTGTTAGATCTTCAAAGTCTCAGCATTCGTCTGCAGCCCCATACCTTGCCATGCAACTTCCTCTGAGGGAAATGTATTATTAACATGATAAAAGCTCTGTGGTATCTCACTGACCCGCCATTCATTAGCATTTATATAGACACCGGACGCCACGGCAGACTGCTGTACAGCTTAATTTAGAGCAGCATGCGAAGAACTGACAGGGGTAGGAAACACTATGAAACTAAATACTGATGGATAGTGGAGGATGTGCAGAAGCCCGTATTTGTCTGATGGTGATGGTGTCGTGCTGATGATGTCATGCTTTCCCTAGAAGTATTGTCCCTGATGTACCAACTGATGAGCACTTGGTTTCTCTGCTTTGTTTCATAGAGACAAATCAAAGGAGACAGGCCTTGTTAAATAGATAACATAATAACAGTGGTATTAACCTCATACACCCTCAATAATGTCAGGGATTCATGCCAGCACTGGTCCTTGGTTTGGGTTTAAGAGCTTCTAGAGATTTAGCATTAAAGGGACTTGTTTTCCCAAAATCAAAACAGACTACATACATCTGGCCAGGGTTAGTTTTTTTTAGTGATTAACATTTATTTATTTTTATTTTTTAACAACATACACAACATAATTAATGTTCTCTGCAGGAGAAATGTCTGTGTGGAACTGCTGCTGTTAATTTGTTTCTGTCACCAATCCAAATCACAATGACCACTGTCAGACAGAGGGAAACACTTTTACATTGTTTTCTGGACTTTATCAGACTTTGTTTCTTGTTTCAACTGTTGAGACAAATGTTCAAGCTGTAACTGGGCGCCTGCAGGGCTGTTCCAGCCTGTAACTGGTCCCACTCCAATCCTCATCAACCTGCCCACTAATACAGTTTCCTTATTTGGTGACTTATCTGAAACCAGAGATGCTGATTGCATGTGTTGGACCTCTGTGGACCATTCTTCCATTGACATTGGATTCTGTCAAATGTTTTCATATTAAGTTAGTAACCATTTTGCAAGACCAGCAGTTTGTTATTATTCATCAAAATGATGGATGTGGACGTCTGGGTAGCTGACATGGTAGAGTTAGCCTCCAACCTGCGGCCGTTTGCTGCATGTCATTCCCCCTCTCTCTCTCCTATCATATTTTCAGCTGTTCTATAAATAAAGGCCTAAAATGGCCAAAAAATAATCTTAAAAAAAAATTATGATGGATGTATGTAATTATATAGTCAAGGCTTTTAAAATGCAAGGCTTTCTAAATAGCATTGCAAAAACCCTGCATTGGTTAAACCCTAATTTGTGGTTCAGCCCAGAAGCGTGTGTGTGCCAGCTTTTCACTGAGCAAAGACAGATCTATGTAGAAGGTTAATTGAATGAATGGGCATGTTGCGATTTTTATGGATCAAACCTCTGGAGCATCATTTCTACAAGGCTGTGAAAATATACCAAATGTATGCATAGTGATAACAGTCATGAAAAAAACAGCAAAAGGACATACTGTCAAGAGCATCTTTCATCCTGATGCTCACAGTACGGTTTCATTATGTAGAGACAGGGGTCTCATACAGAGAGGCCCATCAAAATCACTGGATGACATGTTAGCTTTTCAGTGTCAATTACAGCACACAAACACATGCAAAGTGTCACATGTTCTGTATCTAGATTGCTCTTCATGCACTGGTCATGCATGGCCACACAAGGAAGCAAATCACAGTACATGTATGGGATTGACTGCTGAATAGACTGTATTTAATTTCAAGCCTAAATAGTCAAAAGAGGCCACAAAGCCTGCACCTGGATCCCCAGTAGTATGTCACTGCAGGAGACAATAATAATGTAATGTAATAATGACACTATACTATACTATAATAACAATCTGAGCATGTCAGTGGCCAATGCTCTTTTTGTGGACATACATGGAACATGTGTATGCAGAATATAAATCTCTATGGATACACAGGCCTACAGCGTGCTGGACTGGTTTATTTTTAGCCCAACGCACGTCCGAAATAATCAGTTCACCCCTCAGTGGTCACTACAGATATCACTTAATTATTTTGACCATGTGTGAAAGAATGAATATTGGATGAGGATGAGGATGTGTTTCTGTGTGTGTGTGTGTGTGTGTGTGTGTGTGTGTGTGTGTGTGTGTGAGATGCCGCTGATCGGCTCTACTGGTGGTTGCTATGGATACTATCTCTGCACCACATATGGTTTTATGTTGTTTGAATCATATGTGTTTATATGCACATGAATATTCCAGTTATAAGCTGTATCCAGTTTTTGATCAAATTCGGGATATAATGTTTACATAGAACACACAGAAATCAGGTTATTCATATCCCTATACAGGCTCACTGACAGCTGTCTGCTCTGCTCACATCTCTCTCTTTGTGTAGTTATATGAGTTATTTTATCCGTGGTATTTTAGCCTTTTCTTTCAATAAAAGCCGTTGATGAGTTGGCTCCGGGGATAACGCATTCTTGGATTTAGAATTTCTGCCGCTGCCATCCTCTGGGTACAAAAAAAAGCTTAGGCTGCAAGCACAAAATATGGTTCATACTGTAGCAGCAGATCAGAAATAAGCCATTCAGTGCTTTATTATCTATAATAATATAGTGTTTGGAAATGGACTGAATTTATATAGCGCTTTTCTAGTTTTAATGACTACTCAAAGCACTTTTAGTACAGGAACCATTCACACACATTCATACACTGTGGCCATACAAGGTGCCATCTGCTCATCAGATAAACATTCACACACATTTACACTCCGATGGTGCAGCATCGGGAGAAATTCAGGGTTTATTGTCTTGCCCAAGGACCACCAACCTTCCGGTTGGTAGGTGACTGCTCTAACACCTGAGCCATAGCCACCTCAATCCCCCTCAATCCTTTTAGAGACAGGAAGACAGTAAAGACCTCAGAAATTTCAACTTTCTTGGACTTAGTGGGGACTCGAGCAGAAGCGTTCTGAATCAGCTGCAGCTGTCTGATCGATTTTTTAGGGAGACCTGTAAAGACATTGTTAAAGTAGTCGAGTCTACTGAAGCTTAAAGCATGGACAACTTTTTCCAAATACTGCTAAGACACAAATCCTTTAACCCTTGATATATTGTTTGTTATGGGTTGGTGTATTATCTTATTTTGGTAGTCTGTTTCGGTTCTGTTTCCTGTTTTATTTTGATAGTCTGTGTCTGATCTTGTCTTGTCTAGTTTTACTTTCGGTTTTCCCGCTCTTGTGATTGCCTGATGTTTTACACCTGTTTCCCAGCCCTTATGTCACCTGCCTCTCGTTACCTCGTTACCCTCTGTATTTAGTCTTTGTGTTCCCCTTGTCCAATGTCAGATCATTGTAGTTCGTTTGTGCTCTCAGTAGTGTTCGTTCCCGACTGTTTGTGTACTCGTGAGTGTATGTATGTGTCATGTTTTCTCCGTGTCAGATATTCTCTGGACTCCCTTGGTTATTTTTGTATTTTGATTTAATAAATTCTCAACTTCAACTTTCTCCCGCCTGCTCTCTGCCTTTGGGTCCTCAACTTCCCGGAACTTAACATTGTTAAGGTGATATCAGGCTGACTTTGTAATTGTCTTAGACTGGCAGTTTAAATTTAGGAGTCCATGACTACACCAATATTTCTGGCTTTGTCTGTTGCAGCTGAGTGCTGACTTTTGTTTCTCGTTGGCTCCAAAAACAACTACCTCAGTTTTGTCTCTGTTTAACATAAGAAATATCTGGCACATCCAATCATTGATTTGTTCAATGCACTTACTCAGTGTTTTGTATTGGGCCATAGTCCCCTGGTGATATGGTTATGTAAATTAGTGTGATGTCCGAATACCTATTTTATTATATACTATTGTTTTCCATAATTTGAGCCAGTGGAAGCATGTTGATGTTAAACAGAAGAGGCCCCAGAATGGAGCCTTGGGGAACTTTGCATGTCATATTTTTCCGCTCAGATGTGTAACTAACTATAGACACAAAATAGTCCCTATTCTTTAAGTAGGATTCAAACCAGTTTAGTAATGTGCCAAGTAATATGTTGTGGCCAACTATGTCAAATGCAGCACTGAGATCAAGTAATACTAATAAAAAATGTTGTCACTGTGTGTATTTAAAGGGATACTTCACCGATTTAGCATTAAGCTTTGTATCAGTAGAAACACGGTAGTATTTTTGAATGACCGTGCTTCCCTCCCTCATGTCCCCCTGAGAGGAGAGATCTCTGTATTGTGGGTCTGGAAAAAATTATACCGATGACGCAAAAATCGTCATTTTACATAATCAGTATAAATTTTTCCAAAGGCAAAGGACTACAGCCAGTACTTCCGCATAGCCCATAGGGGGTTGGATGTCGTTTTTTTTACGGAGATTGTCGAGGTAAAAATGAGTGTCATCGCTTAGCTTCTCAGCAGAAACAGATTTATTCATCCCGAAGGAAATTTTAGAACAACAATTATGTGCATACAAATTACCGCACACATGTACCACCGGGATACACTACTAGCCAGTAAGGGGACATCCTCAGCGGTATGCGGAAAGCAGGACGATTGTAGGAGTTGGAGCTAGGTGGAAGCGAGCGATAGCCAGCCACCTGGGCCAGGCTTCGCCTGCTACGGAGACCAGCACACCCTCAGTAGCGGCTCTGTCACCAGGTAAGACTAGCTAGCTAGTGGAGGTGGGCTTTTTCAACACGGACTGTTGCAGAAATGGGGTGCTTGTATACAACTAACTGCTAACTGCTGGTGGAGTTTGTGACTGTTAGATGCCGACCATTCTACATTCCACGCAAATTTATGGCTCTGTTTACAGCCTACCAATTTTTCAATTGTGTAACCACTTGAGCCACGGTGAAACGTTGTTTCGTGTATGTGGTTGAAATGACAATAAAACACAGTTGAGTAGTTGATCGTCTCGATCTTCTGTCTGTCTGTAAACGGTAGGCGTGGCTTGGGAGTGGACTTAGAGCAGCGAAGCAAGTGCATTCTGGGATTTGGTGTCTTTCATCCACATGAGCCAAAAACACATTTCCTGGCTTTTCTCAGCCTAGAAGGCACCAATTTAAAAAATAAATTACATTTCTACTACATAAGTGACCCAATTTAAAGATATATTCAGCTTTCCAGTGGTGAAATATCCCTTTAAGTGGACTAGTGCAGTGTCCATTCAAAACGTGCCTGTTTGGAATGGGCAGACTACTTAGCCTCCTGTATTGCTGCTTACAGTTTTCTCCAGAATAATTTACAGAAGGCCCTCAAAGCACTTAATATGGAATTAAATGAATACAACAAATAAATACGAATCAGTACTTTGAAACTGGGCAAAACAACCAGCACTACTTTATTTAAACTATTTATTTTGTATTTAAGAAGAACAAGACAATATGATACAAGATTCAAGTTACAAACATAAGAAGATAGTGACTCTGACTGATTTTTTTTTCTAACTATCCTCCCACCCACTACCAACTGTTCTGAACAGTTGAACTTGAACATACATTATGCTCTCCTTTCCTTCTGGCCAGAAAATTTCTCAATGACTCTCTGATTAAAGTCAGTCATCTCAGTAATAAGTCTCTTTTCCATGGACAGCATGGAATTCAGCCGCTCCTGGGTCATGGTCTTTCTGAGAAAAGGTTTTATTTAGGGCTGTCAGCGTTAACGCGTTAATCGCGATACGATTAAGGGCTGACGCAACGCGATACATTTTTTTTAATCGCATTAATCGCATGCTGGCAGGGAGCAAGAGTCAGGAACAAACCTGAAAACCTCTTCCAGGGCAGTGGACGTAGCCCTGGAATAAGGAACCTGAAATTCCCTCCTTCAATTGGTAAGAAAGAAAAGTAGGACAAATATATGTGTGTTCTACCTCAATGTTAAATGTTACTCAGATCATTTAAAATGTGTGTTCACAGAAGACTACCTCCAGAACTACCAGCGGTACCATGAGGGCAGCTGCCCCACTGCCAAGCAGCTGGAAAATGCACAGTCCAAGGTGTCGAGGGTCAGGTCTTTTATATTTTGCCTGACAAAGGGACGGACTGAATTGTTCAGATGGCTGTTTTTAAGGAACATTGATGGCATCCAAAAGTAAGTGTGACTTTCCAAATTAATTATTGTGAAGTGGTTATGACACACACCTGATGTGAACAGTGACTCAATCAAAGCATATGTTTCTGCAGATACACAGCCCACCTCCAGTCCATAGGCAAGACCATCACAACGGCAAATTTCTACCTGAGGAACATACAGCAGTTCCTCAAATACTTTCGGGAAACCGTGACTGCGATGAATGTGGTGAGCGTGCTGCGCATTGTCACAAAGTGCCTCACAGACACAACCAGGAACGGTTGTTGTCCTGCACCAGCTGGCAGTGAAAAGCCACAAGATGGCCAGGATAATATCCTGTGAGGACCTGAAGCGGTGCCAGGAGGGGGCCACACTGAGGAGCCCAGAGCTGCTGGGTAAGTGTGCATCCCTCTTTCCAAAATAGCCAAAATATTCCATCTCCAGGAGCCTGCGGAAGCCTGTCGTGCACATTGATGTGTGTTTGTGTGTTTATCTTCCCCTCCATGTGCTGAAATACTGTCTTCTCTTCTTTCAGTCGCTCTGGAGGAGAACCACACGCTGTCGCTGTGGTACCGTTTTAACAGCTACTTTGCAGCCTTCACACCCTTCATTTACGGCCATCGCCTGGGGTTACGAGGTCGAGGAGTGCGCAGAAGCACACAAGCCTGGCAAGGAGGGTTTTGTGATCTCTGTAAGTATAAAAATCTCAACTTGTGTCCTGTTGTCATCACTGCTTATGAGTCTGTTTTTGTTAATGTTTCCTCTGAAAGAGTCTGTCCGTTTTCTGTGTATTGCAGATCAGGGAACAGAAGACTAACAAGTCATTTGGGGTGGCCCAAATATTCTTGGAGACTGACAAGTCTCGCTGGCTGGAGAGGTGGCTGCAGCTGCGGGCGGCCAGCAAGCCACTGAACCAGCTGGGTTTTTTTTCACGGTTGGGAAGGGCCCATGCTAAAACTTCTTGCACCACCTGCAGGTAGCGTGGGCCGAGATGGGCCTTAAAAGGTCCCCCAACTTCGCTGACCTGAGGACCGCTGTGTCTGCTCATGTGAGTTCTCTTCAGTCACTCATCTGTTAATGCTGGATATCATTAAAACTCTGTTGGCTTAACTAACAGTAGCAATCTTTTTTCTTCTACTGTTTTTAAGGTCAAGACAACCTTCTGTCGAGCAGCGGAAGAAGGTGGCCACCTTTATGTGCCACAACATGGCCACAGCTGACTCCTTCTACGCCCTCAGCCTGAACGTGGCCCAGTCAAAGAGGATGAGGGAGCATTTCCGCTAGGCCCTCACCCACACCGTGCCATCACCGGAGTCACCAGAAGCCTCCTCCTCCACCACCAGGAAGAGGTCCCACAAGCCTGAGTCCTCCTCCAGTTCTGAGGACAAAACCTCTGTCCCCTACCAGGAGTTAGGGACCTCAGGACTGGAAGAGGAACTCCAGGACATGGAGGAGGAGAGGGAGTTTATGGCGAGGCTGCAAAATGTAAGTAAAACTCATTAGATATGTACTTTAAAGACTCAGTCCATTTTATGTATGTTACACCAGACCTCACTCTGTGTTTTGTGTTTGTCTTTCCTCAACAGACACCACAGAAAGCCCGACAAGTCTCGTGAACACGCCAGTGTACGTCAACCTGACTTGTGTGGTGGGAAACGTCTTCAGGCACACGGGAATCACCGGAAAATAAGTTTTGTTTTTAATTCTTTGCTTTTGTATGAGCTGGATTATACAGTACATCTACCAAACGTATTATGAATAAAACAACATGGATATTCCATTACTATGGGTTCGTACCAACATTTCAAGACCATTTATGACGGGTCGGGATATTGCCATCCTTGTGTAACCCAGACTAAAAGGTACAGATTCACAAGGGAATGGAGGGGGGCAATTTATAACATTTTGATAAGATGTATAATGATATTAATCAAATACAGTAATGCAGAAAAAACATTTTTTGGGTGGTTTCTATGGGAGAAATACAAACAACTTACATATGTACATTAGCCATGCCCTACAGGAATTGGGATTTTGTGCGTTGATACATTTTGAAACCACTGCAATACCTCAATACATGATACATGATGTATGTTCTAATGTCCGTAAGTTTTACATAAATTAAATAATTTGCACATATATGTATGTCAGTCAGTCAGACCGGACGTGTTTAGGGACCATCTACAAACTACAACACCGACACAAAAAATATCTATTAATTTAATGTTTAAATAAGGTAGTGTCTCCAAACTTATCTCAATTATAACTTGTCTCATTGTAGTTGTACTACAGCACTTACTTTTAAAAAATAAGTTTAGAGACACTACCTTATTTAAACATTAAATTAATAGATTTTTTTGTGTCGGTGTTGTGGTTTGTAGATGGTCCCTAAACACGTCCGGTCTGACTGACTGCCGTCTCACCTCCGGCTGCTCATAGAGACCAATAATGTTATTTCTCCAGGTCGGAGGACGGCTCGTTTTGATGAAAATGAGTTTGTAGCTTGTTGTTAGCCTTACTACGTTAGGAAAGATGCGTAGTTTGTGTTTTAATAACATTTCGCTATAGAGAATTATCCCAGAAGTTCGAATCTGTGAATATATTTCTAATTTTGCTTACATTTATAAAACCAAGGGCACGGATTATGAATCCGTGCGCACGGTTTATAAAACCGAGAGCACGAATTATGAATCCGTGCGCACGGTTTAGTTTTTTTTATCAGCTGACACCAGGGGGGCTCCGTAGTATGGCGCTTTTCTTTTAAAAAAAAACTCCCGGACGGCTCAGTAGACAAGTCGAAAGCCATATGCACATTGTGTAAAGCCAAATTAAAATATCACCAAAGCACGTCAAGCTTGAGCTACCACCTACGAGCTAAGCATAAGCAACGTGACTCAGGTTGATGCTAGCGGGCTCAGGCAAAGCAGTAGTTTGGAGAGTGCTACTTGCCGACCTGTGGATGAAACCAAATCCCAAAAAAATTACTACAGCTCTTGCAAAATGGGTGGCAACTAACTGCAGACCCGTCAGCATCATAGAAGACTCGGGTCTTAAAGAAGTGCTACAGTTGGCATGTTCTGACCCGTCTTATACACTGCCATCGTGGGGGACAGTAGTTTCACCATACACAGCCTGTACGACACAGAGAAAGCAGCTAAACTGGAACTGCTGCAAACTGCAAACGCTGTCTCATTAACCGGGGATCACTGGAGTGAGTAATCAAAATTATTTAGGAGTTACTGCACACTATATTGACTCTGGCTGGACTTTGCACTCGTTTGCCTTAACGGTTCGACATACAGAAGAATGACACTACGCTGAAACATGTGCCGAGCACTTCAGCGAAGTTGCAGAGGCATGGGGCATTGCCTTTTCTGTCCAGGAGAATTGTTACATTCCTTGTTATTAGAACAATGTAAAGGTTAAATGTCCTGCTGTGGCATCTGGTTTTTGGACCATTTTGTTTGTACTGTATAAGCAAAGTGTTAGTGTTACATCTCAGTCAATTGCTGTAGTGTTTTAGTTAGGTACTTGGAGGAATTGTGCAATATTGACAGATTCACACATTTGTTTACAGTAAATAACTAATAGTCAAGTTCATAAAGTAACTTTCTTTGCATTCATTTGATTCCAAATCAATATACACTGGTAATAATTGCTTTCCATTGTTATGTACTCAAAAACAGTTCTGAAATGCAAAATAATAGAATTTTAATTGTGATAAAACATGTGAGCAATCGCGATTAACTATAGACCTTCGGCGATTAATCGCAATTAAAAAAATGTAATCGTTTGACAGCCCTGGTTTTATTCTTTTCAGGTTGAGAAGCACCTCTGGTCATGGGTGTGGTAATGACAACAAGGTGGCACAGACAAGGTGGACTGTGAAGGAGAAAAGCTCCCTAGTGTGTCCCAGGATGGTGTCACAGACCTATAAGAGATTATTTAAAAAATATATATATATTTTTGGTGGGTAGTTTATGACTTCATATTTAATTTGATCATTTATTTTTATGCTGCAAATTTAGTCTTTTCAGGATGATGTTGTATAATATTAAAATTATGATTTTTGTAAGGATTTATACCAAACAAAAAAAAAAATTCTTGAGTCTATAGAATATGATATGTGGGCAGGACATCTCTGCAGCACAACAATAATGTAAAATGGTATTTTGACAAACTCACCTCTGCTGCAATCCTTTCACGGTCTTCTGGACTGAGCGCCTGGCGCCTCTTTGTTGGCCGAGAACCACTCATTTGCTCAACAATGGAATGGAGAGAGTTTCTACAATGGACAAAAATATTGGCAAAAGAGAAAGAGAGCTACTAATGAGAGAAATCAAATAATCATATTACAGGAATACAGTTACCTGATCTTTTGTATTTACTGTTGGATACTCCCTTTGATATGGACCGAATCAATGTTCTTCTTCTGGAGCTTGGCATAGAGGAAGTCTACATGTGGCATGATGTGGTGATAAAGTTCCAGAAAGAACTTAAAATCCTGATCGTCCAGTAGCATGGCCAGGGCTCCTGCTTCTCTGACAGTACTGGGGTCAAAGTCATCCGAGTCTTGTATGCTCTCAAAACAGCGAATGAGATCCTCTCTGTGCTCAAAAACAGCATTTATAGTGCAGTAGCAATGGACTCAGCTGTAGCTGACTGCAGCGGGCTGAACAAAAAAAATCTTTCCTGCACATTGTTTTTGTCGGCTCCACAAAATTTCACATAGTCTATTATCCTGGACAGTTTGTGCCCATTTTTTATTACGTCTTCGTTGTGCCTTCTAATGCCAATCTTGTAGCCTTCATCTACTTGTTCAGCAATGCTAACTCTGCCAAAAAACGTTAGTTTCATGCTATTATCAAGATGGCTGCGGCTACTTTCATGACGTTTGCATTTTTCAGAGAGATGTTTTAGGTCTCTTACCCCCATTGTTTTCCACAAAGCCTCAGTGCCGACATTTTGAAATAAAAGACAGGGAAAGCAAAAAAAGAGCATTGCTAACATCACATCCAGCCAGCCAACTCTGTTTGTAGCTCCGGTGTAGCTTCACCCTCGGTCTCTGGCCTCAGCCTGCTGCTGGATTTGTAAATCGGATTGGTCCGGTCCGAAATCCTTTATCCTCTTTTTTTTCTTCCAGGGAATGCCTTGTGAAAGTTTGTTTTTGTAAATCAATGACAGAATTTGGTTTAACTGCTGCCATTATCTCTACGAAAGTGATCTGTGTCACTGTGTGATTTGCCAGCCTAGCAAGGTTTTGGCAGAGGGTCAGTGTTGGGAAGGATACTTTCAAAAAGTATTCTGTTACAGAATACAGAATACATGCCGAAAAATGTAATTTGTAACGTATACCGTTACGTTACTCAATCTGAGTAACGTATTCTGAATACTTGAATTACTTCGACATTGAATTGCATTTTATAAGTGTAGGAATGCGGCCATCACATACAGCTTACTAAACAGGCCTACTGGCTGAATGTGTACCTAAACAAGCAGACAGATTTTTGTATTTGTAGTCCTGAACTGCATACTACAAAAATCTAACTGCAGTCTAAGCTACCACAAGCTAATTTTAGCTAACGTTAGCTAACATGTCAAATGGGACTAGACAGACAGCTCTGGGGATAGTAAATCAGCACATAGGAGAATGTAAAGTCGCACGTCAACTATAAAATAGCAAGCTGACCAGTAAATCTACAGCAGACAACTAACCTTGGCTAATTAAAAAAAAAAAAAACGTACTTTAAGATGCTTCTTCAGGTTGGATGCTGGAAGGAGGTTGGTTGCTGGCAAGCAGAGCTTGCACTGCACAGTTATAGTTCGTTCTCCCTGTTCTTTCTTTAATGTGAAATGCTGTTTGAATTTCCAAGATAGAAACGCATTCCTGCCCTGGCTCTGTTGTGCCAGTTCCGGCAACCATCAGTGATCACGCAAATAGCTAATTTTTTCGTTTTCATATTGGGGATTCTGGGAAATGCATGGAGTTGCGAGAGTGAATAAACTCGTGAAACAGAGAAGTATCGTCATGTAATCCATTGATTTCAACAATGTAACTGTATTCTAAATACCAACTATTTCAATTATAACTGTAACGGAATACAGTTACTCATAATTTGTATTCTGAATAGGTAATGGTATATGTATTCCATTACTCCCCAACACTGGTGACGGTATCGCCTGCGCAGTAGTGGCCAAGAGCGTAAAGTTGAATGGTGTCGAGAATCAATCTGATTGGATAAAATAACATGTATCCAATTCTGATTTGCCAGGGACGCAGCTAGGTGTGCCCGAAGGAGAATCTTTAAGAAACCAATTAAAGACCAGCTACAGATCACATGTTTGCGTTAAAAAAAGCTCATTGGAGCCATGCCCTAAACCCAACAGGAAGTCCGCCATTTTGAATTGAAAGTTCGATTCAAATGCAATTGCACGTGCCTGGGATGTAGAGATCTGAACCTCCCCAGCAGTAACACCAAAGACAGCGGTGATAGGGTTTGGTGGGATGAGCCTGCCACACATATGTGTAAAAGCCTCAAATATCTGGGTCCAGAAATTTGTCAGTGCTGGGCAGGACCAGAACATATGCCCAATAGTAGCTAAGCCCTGATAACATCTCAAACAGTGTGGGTCAGTGTTTGGATAAATGACAGCCTAGAGAAATGAAGCCTGTGTAGGATCTTAAATTGTATCAGGTTGTGTCTACGATGAAAATATGGATGAAATCTAGGCTACCTGCCCAGGTCTTTGCTGAGAGTTGGACGCCAAGGTCCTGTTCACAGGCGCATCTAGTCTTCTCTGTTGAAGGCATACTGAAATTTAGAATGATGTTGTATATAAAAGAAATATTGCCCTTGAGGGTTGGGTGACGCCCAAGTATTCTGTCAAGCAAATCATTATCAGATAAACTTAGCACAAAAAGTAAGGGAATTTGTGTTTGGTAGATTATTTCTCTGTGGTAACAATGCTTTTTGGCAATAAATCTTATACCGTTGGAAAGCCTGTTCAGTTCCCTTTCAAACGGTGCCCCATTTGTAAGGAACATGCATTTGTGGGATGATTGTGGGATGAGCAGCAGCACCCCCCATTGGGTTGCGCCCATGAAAAATTTGCCAAATCTTCTCTGCCAATGCCAAACAGCTTATTCTGCCATTGACTCGTTTGGTGTTTGGTGGATTGGATGATTGAAGTTTGAAGAAACAAGACATATTGGCAATTTAACAATTTATTCATTCCACAAACAGGAGCCTCAGTAGTGTGTGGAAGAACCATACACAGCCACAGCAGCCTGTCACCTCCTCCTCATGCTGGTCACCAGCCTGGTCACACACTGCTGTGGGATGGCATCCCATTCTTCAACCAGCATTTGTCGCAAGTCAGCCAACGTGGTTGTTTTGGTCACTCTGGCACGAACAGCACACCCAAGCTGATCCCACAGGTGTTCAATTGGGTTGAGGTCAGGACTACTGGCAGGCCATTCCATCCTCTCCACTCCCACATTCTGGAGGTAGTCTCTGATAAACCCCGCCCTGTAGTGGCGAGTGTCATCTTGGAAGGTGTTGCCTACAAATAGATCTTTGAAAAACACTATGCCACTATCATACCAATAGCGAAAAGCTGAGTCAGATTGTGAAGCAGGAAAAATATCA
This sequence comes from Zingel zingel, assembly GCA_023566125.1. Classification (NCBI taxonomy): domain Eukaryota; kingdom Metazoa; phylum Chordata; class Actinopteri; order Perciformes; family Percidae; genus Zingel; species Zingel zingel. The sequence continues at coordinate 28,778,899 of CM042315.1, forward strand.
TTGTGAATCAGGGGCATAAAACCTTTCTTTTGAGTAAACTCTGTACACAAACAATGTTCTCAATGCTTGCGTTCATGTGTAGAGCCCCTGGCAATACTTCGAGCAAAGTTTCATGTTGTGTCGAGCCATCTTAGTGTTTTAAAAATAGCTATTTTGAGGCTAGCATAAAAGTGCCCCTAGGACTCCCATTCAAAAGGCCATTTGACCGAAAAACGAGAATACGGTAAATCTTAAAAGTGACGCTTCCGTCCTAAATATGCTTTTAAACGAAAGTTTGACTTGGGTATATTCACAAAAAGACTCTAGGTTGCATTTTGGCGAGAGTTAGGCTTTAAACAAAAAGGTGACAAACAGCAGCCCTGCCTCACCCCAAGTTGGAGAAAAAAGAAAGTTGAATTTATAAAATTAGTGCGCACAGCTGCCTGTGGGGTACTGTAAATTAGGTTCATCCATGTGAGGAATGTTGAGCCAAAATCAAATCTACTAAGCACTTCAAAAAGGTATGACCACTCAATGCGCTCAAAAGCCTTTTCGGCATCTAGGGAGTGTAGAACTTCTGGTGTATCTGAAGAATGATTGGAATGAAGTATGCTGAGAAGACGCCGCATGTATGAAACCCGTTTGATCAGGGGAAATGAAATCAGAGATGACAGTTTCCAGACGGCGTGCTAGAATTTTTGTAAGAACTTTGTAGTCCTAGCAAAGAAGGCTTATTGGGTGGTACCCACTGCATTCTAGGGGGTCTTTGCCCATCTTTGGTAAGACTAATATTATAGCCTGAGTCATTGTTTCTGGCATTCTCTTTGTGGATAAAATGTCTGCGTATAGAAAACCTAGCATAGGTGCCAGTTTGTTGGAAAAAGCTTTATAAAATTAAAGTGATATCCCATCAGGGCCTGCTGCTTTACCGCTTTGCAAAGAGCTGATGGCTTGTGTCATCTCCTGGCATGTTATAGGGGCATCAATAAATGTTTGTGCCTCTGGGCTTATCTGTGGAATGTCAAGTTTATTCAGGAACTCTTGGATCTCCCCAATATTAGCATTAGCCTCTGATGTGTAGATTTCTGCATAATAATGTCGGAATTGGTCATTAATAGTCTGTGGGTGGGTGGTGATTTTATCTGGAGCAATACGGATTTCAGGGATAGCGGCCTTAGCTGTTTTCTGACTCAGTTGATGAGCGAGGAGTCTGCCTGCTTTATCACTGTGTTCGTAATGTGTTTGCTTTGATTTAAACATGAGTTGTTCTGTGTCTCTAATGGATAAGCAGTCATACTCTGATTGCAGAAGCAGACGTTCTTTGTGTAGATTGGAATCAGAAGGATCAGAAGCAGCCCTACAGTCTAGGTCTTTTATCCATCTAGATCAATCAGTAAGTTGTAAAATACGCATTGATTGCAAATTGGCTGAGTAGGAGATGATTTGCCCTCTTATATATGCTTTAAATGCCTCCCAAATGGTGCTATATGACATATCTGGAGTTATATTGGTCTCAGTCTATTTGACTACTAATCAAATTCGTAAAATCATTATCAGCTAATAGCAGTGGATCTAAAGTAGTCTATTTGACTACTAATGAAATTAGTAAAATCCTTATTAGTTAATAGCAGTGGATCTAAGCGCCACGTTCTGTGTTTTGTGCTATTAGGCAAATGAAGGTCTAACTGTAGTGATCTGATATAATGATACTGTGATATGTTGAATGTTTCACAAAAGAGAGAGACCTGTCATCAACAACAAAATAAATAATCTTGAGTAATATTTGTGTACTGTAGAGTAAAAAGAGTATTGCCTGGTTGTTGGGTTAGAGCTTCTCCATGGGTCCTGTAGCCTGTAGTCGTTTAGAAAAGACAGAAGTACCTCCCCAGACTTGGAGATATTGACTCTGGTCCCGGCCCTGGACCTATCCAAAACCGGGTCGAGAACACAATTGAAATCTCCCAATACTGGATGATGTGAGTTGATATCTGGTAACTTGGCTATGAGGCGTGAGAAAAACTGTGGATTGTCCCAGTTTGGACCATACATGTTGGCTAGGATAATGGGAATGCCAAACAATTTCCCTGAGACTATGATGTATCTCGTCCATTTGTGTCAGAGATAACTTGAGATGGGACAAAAGGGGTCCCCCTTTTAATAAAAACTGCCACCTCTCTGGCTCTGGCCCCATAGTTAGAGCAGAATATATGATCAACCCAGCCTCTTTCTAATTTAGAATGTTCAATAGCCAAAAGATGTGTCTCCTGTAAGAAAATTATATCTGGGCCTAAGGATTTTAAATGTGTGAAGACATGGGTACGTTTAATTAATCCCCTTTATATTCCAGCTGATGAGACGTGTGGCGCAGGGTGCACAGCTACTTTGTGAAGCCATACAGTATTTTAAGTGAACACATGGGTGATTTAGTAGTAAAAGGTCCCAGTGGTGAGCAGAAAGAAAACATACATTCAAAAAAGCACAGAACACGCTGTGTAGAGAAAAGAAAACAGGTTAATATGTACCCTATACCTATGCCGACCTCCCCCTAAACTGGAGGTTGCATAAACAACCCCTAAAGAGAGGTAATAGCACATGGCTTTACAGGTAGCCTAACTGCTAAACTAGTATGCAGTCAGTGTTGGGGAGTAACGGAATACATGTACCGGCGTTACGTATTCAGAATACAAATTATGAGTAACTGTTTTCCGTTACATTGTTGAAATCAATGGATTACATGACGATACTTCTCTGTTTCATGAGTTTATTCACTCTCTGAATAAATTAAGGCAACTTCATGCATTTCCCAGAATCCCCAATATGAAAAAAAAAAATGAGCTATTTGCGTGATCACTGATAGAGGTAGAGATGGAGCCGGAACCGGAACAACAGAGCCAGGGCAGGAATGCGTTTCTATCTTGAAAATTCAAACAGCATTTCACATTAAAGAAAGAACAGGGAGAACAAAATATAACTGTGCAGTGCAACCTCTGCATTGCATTTCTCAGCGTCCAAATTACTCCACCTCCAACCTGAAGAAGCATCTTAAAGTAATTTTTTTTTTTTTTTAATTAGCCAAGGGTAGTCGTCTGCTGTAGTTTTCCTGGTCACCTTGCTATTTTATAGTTGACGTGCGACTTCACATTCTCCTACGTGCTGATTTACTAGCCCCAGAGCCGTTGAAAGACTGACTAGCCCCGTTTGACATGCTAGCTAACGTTAGCTAAAATTAGCTCGCTAAGCAAGATCTGCTTGTTCAGGTACACATTCAGCCAGTTGGAACAGAAGACCACACCAGAATAGACCTGTTTAGTAAGCTGTATGTGATGGCCGCATTCCTACACTTATAAAATGCAATTCAATGTGGAAGTAATCCAAGTATTCAGAATATGTTACTCAGATTGAGTAACGTAACAGAATACGTTACAAATTACATTTTTGGGCATGTATTCTGTAACGGAATACATTTAGAAAATATCCTTCCCAACACTGTATGCAGTCTGCATGGAATTGTAAGTGATAATAAACAGAGGTACATTTCAAACATTGATAACACATTAAGTTGAGAAAATGTAACAAGCTGCCATATCAGACCAACCATTAGTCAAATAGCCATCATCAAATAACTAAGTTTATATTGACCAAACATAATGCAAACCAGTGAGGAGAATAATATCAATAAAATAAAAAAAATATATCGCCTTGACAGTCCTCACAGATTTGGCAGTCTTTATTATCTAATTAGCTTGTATTAAGAACAGACATACTGCAAAACAGTGAATAAAGAACACATATCACCTTGACAGTCCCCACAAATGACTATTGTGGCTTTGGCAGTCATTGTTAGCTAATTAATTAGCTTATATTAAGAACAAATGTAGTGCAAAACAGTGAGGAAAAGAAAAAATATCACATTACAGTCCTCAAGAATGCCGATTGTGACTACAACAGTCAGTCCTCCTGATGTCCTGGGAAAACATAAGCACGGGCAGCTTCCAGATCAGTGAAAAACGAGTCTGCCCCGTTGAATGTAATGCGGAGCCAAGCTGGGAAAAGGATTTGAAACTTAACTCCTGGGGTGTCCTTTAGAGTCCGTCTGAAGCCATTAAATGCCGCTTGCGCTTTGGCCGCAGTGAAATCCGGGTAGACGTTCCCAGAACATTCCCCTAACATTGTAAAACAACAATATACATATAGGCACATAACACAATATACAAAAAATACAACTATACAAATAAGACATAATATCTATAGAGTAGAGTAGTGGAGTAGAGTGCAAAGTAATAGTGCAAATGTAGTGTGCAAGATGCATATTGGAATGATAAAGTATGTAATGTGTAGGTGAATGGCCAAAGTGGGGATGACCCCACTTATCAGCAGTTCAGGAGAGTGATGGCAGTGGGAAAGAAGTTGTTCTTGTGTCTGGTTGTTTTTGTGTGCAGTGATCTGTAGCGCCTGCCAGAGGGGAGGAGGCAGGAGAATGGTAGCAGTGTAGAAGATGGCCAATAGCTCTTGTGTAGGAAGTACATCCTCTGCTGAGCCTTTTTAAGGATGGCGTTGATGTTGGACTCCCACTTCAGGTCCTGGGAAATTATGGAGCCCAGAAACTTGAATTAGTCCACCTTTGACACTGGGCTGTTGGATATTGTGAGGGGTTAGAGCACTGTGGGGTCCTCCAAGGGTTGTCAGGAAAAGTTGCTGTAAAACATATAGAAATAAAAATTACACATGTAGAACAAAGTGAAGAGCTTGTACACTCTCATTTTGTAAGATAAGTCAGTTCAGTTATAATGATATTTGAATTCATGTAATTATATAGTGTTAATCTTAGGGCAGAGTAGGGCAGGTCTATGGCCACTTAATTACCATTTTGTTGACCGAGACTCATGTTGAACTCAAGCAGCTCGGTGACTGTCGAGCAGGGTGACAGCAACATGTCATCAACTGGAGCAGAGGGAGGTGACTGGGAGCTCCTTAAGAGCATGAGCAGCTCATCCATCTTCTCTTTAAATGCATCCATCCACTGTGGGTAATGGTTGTCCTCATGGCTATGGAAAAATGAATGGTGTTAGTTTTAGTTGTAATACATTATATACTTGCATATGTGAACAACTTAAGTGAGTCGTCTTACCTCTCATTTCCGTCTCCATGGCTGAGCCACCCCCCGCTGTGTGATGAGGTCTGTTGTTTACAACAACAAAAAAGTTAAGTTACTCTGAAGTTCCTTGTCATGAAAATGTATTGAATTGGAAATGGAAAAATCAAAGCCACTGTACCTTCAACCGGGTTACCCATCCAGCTCTGGGCGACCGACTGGATACCTGTGTGGTGTTGACTCAAAGAGAAAGTAGATCAGTAGATGGTCAGTTCATTTATGGTAGGTTTCTTGCACATGCCATTGCAAAAGATAAACCTATGTTGTTACATTAGACAATCGCTAAAAAAAATTAAAAACTTAAATGCAGGTGGTGGAGGCAGTGATGTCAAAACACATCAGAACAGTCACACGATATGTATCAAGTTGAGTGTCAGTAGTTCCATGGTAGGAAATATGACTCTGGTTTCTTAAATGCATGCATAAATGTTAACTTACGGACTGGGCTACCGGACACACGCTCCATCTTGGAATGCTTTCTTGCTTGTGGAACGGATTTATCTGAAATAAAAGACCATACAATTTGTACTGATTGCAAAAAGAATATCTGAATGTATACAGTCAGTGTAAACATTGTATGTGACAGGATTTATCAGGATTTTTGCATTGTAGCCCATATACTTTCTAATGGGGAGATACAGCATCCATAGAAATGCATGGGGTTAGTTTGTAAAGCCAGTAGGCAGTTGTGTAGCCTACACATATTCCATCCCTTCCTGTATGCTTCCCCATTCACTTAAATAGGAAAATAGCTTGCCTATAACTGCCCAAAGTGCGTTGCATGATGGCCGCCGAGCACACGTCGTGCACAGCAGCACAGCAAACAAAGACTTAAACAAAGCGCCATATATATGCAGTCAATTTAAAGCATAACTCTCGCCAAAATACAACCTAAGGTATTTTTGTGAAGGTAGCAGAGTCAAACTTCCGTTTAAAAGCATAATTAGGACGGAAGCGCCACTTTTAAGATTGACCGTATTCTCGTTTTTGGGTCAAATGGCCTTTTGAATAGGAGAGCTAGGGGCTACTACGATAGCATCAAAATCACTATTTTTAAAACACTAAGAAGGCTCGACACAACAAGAAACTTTGCTCGAAGTCTCACCAGGGGCTCTACACATGAAGAGCATTGAGAACATTGTTTGTGTACACAGGTTTTGAACAACTCACTGCTTGACTGGCAAGATGGCGACGAGGGGGAAAACAACTGCTAAAGTGAGTTGTTCAAAACCTTTCTTTTTAGTCAACCTGATAAAAACCGGAATATAACAAACCTCTACGAGGGAAAGGGCTTAAGGTTAAACCCCAAACCCTTGCATTACAACCACAACAACATGAAACTGTAACGTATTTCACTTTTTCGTGAGGTCGCGAAGCCGCGTATTGTAGGTCCATAGACAGTTAAACTAATTTTTGTTGTGAAAATCGTTCTATTAATAGATTCTTGTTTTAAGTATTTTCACCTAATACAGTTAAAAAACGAAAAAAGCAGAAAAGTATTATTTTTAGCAAAATTGATGTCAGCCTGAAAATAAATATATTCTCTTTCTATGTTGTTTATCTTACTTAGATTTTATAAGACCAATCATTTTTGAGTGAATCTAAATCAAGTGACTGCAAACATTTTATATGCTACTTCAAAAACTTAAATGGAGCTGGTTTAAATAAACATTTCAAAATTTTGGTTTGGTTCGAACTAGCCTTTAGAGAACCAGAAACTAATGTTCCCTAACGTTCCCTAAACGTTCTGTGTTAGTTTCTCAACCACAAAACTAGCACATTGGGTTTTTAAATAATGATTTATGGGAAAGAAAACATGAAAAATGTTCTTTGTAAATAATTTAGTTTATTTTTTTTTTTTTTTACAACAGTACAAGTCAAATTACAAGCCATTAGGCTGTATTTCAAACAAGCCGTTTGGCTGTATTTCTAAACACTGGACTGTGAGGTCTTTATAGAGCACCATTCTGCAACAAGGCAATTCAAAGTGCTTTACATAAAATACAATTATTTTCATTATTGTTTTTATTGTATAAATCCTTTGCTCCAACGTGTGATGATATATTATGTATTTTTTTTTTTCTCGGATTTGCGGAGCGGTAATTACTGCGGAGGATCCCTGGGATACACGTTATCGCGGTTCATAACTTACTGCAAAAACTGAGCAGTGTGTCCCACAGATGCTGGTGACAAAATCACTCATTTATTATGTACATTGAAGCGATACTGGTGTTAAAGAGCTGCCTGCTCGCTGTCTGATTCTCTGAAATGAATGACCACATTGCATTGTGGGATATGGGCTTTGAATGTGCCCCGCTCGTACCGTAGTGCTTGTCTTAGCATACTGTAATATTCCACTGGTAATAAGACTGACATAATATCATTAAAATAAAGGAACGAAAACCATGATAACATCTCGTAAATAAATGGTGATGTTCATTAAAGTGCCCATATTATTAAAAAAATCTAATTTTCTGGGATTTGGGGTGTTATTTTGTGTCTCTGATGCTTCCACACGCACACAAACTTTGAAAAAAAACATTGATGCTGTTTTGAGTGAGATACTCATTTCTGAATGTGTCCTGCCTTCAGTCTCCGGGGGAGCTGTTCAAAATTTGCACGGCTTTCTACGTCACTAGCCGAAATGAGGGGCCTAGGGGGCTAATCGTTAGCATGCTAGCGCTAGTATGGTGGCTCGTTCTCAATAGCGAAACACTGCTACATCACACACAAATTCACCCTAATCTACAAAATAAATTGTATAGAACTACTTACATGTCCCTGTTCTGCAGGTATTCCATGCAAAGTTGGAAGTGAGCTCTCGTTTAGAAGAAGTCTCCCAGCTAATCCTGCCTTGTACAGGCCGAAGTTGGAGAAACAGCTAGCTAGCTCATGTAATCCTTACCTAGCTACTGCGCATGTGCGACTGACAACAAAGATCTTACAGAAGTTGAGAGGTCTCACTCTGTAGCTAAAACAGAGAGCTCAACACACAGGGTGAAAAGAGGAGCTGCAGCAATGTGCAGTACAACAAAAATATGGTGTTTTTTGAAAATTAAACCATGTAAACATATTCTGATACAATCTCAAATTACAATTATGAACCAGAAAATGAGCATAATATGGCCACTTTAATAACACCATTATATAGTAATGACGGAGCCTCTTTATATGTGCGCTCGCTCTACCACTAGTCCACCCAGGCACCCAGTTTATATATAGCGGTTATAGTCCTAAAAATACCAATAATAGCAAAGCGATACAGCTTCTCAGCTGCCGAAAGATGCTTTCAATTGAAATACATTAGTTTAAAAAAAACATGCTGAGCGCTACGGAAAAAAACGGGGAAATCGTGTCGGTGTACATGAATACATAGATTAAACTACGTGACTCTTTAATGAACTGCCATGAGATCGAGTTGTAACTATATGAGTTTCACCTTTTTTAAGTTTTACAGTTGACATTATTAAAGCTGTTGACATTTAAGATCAGTTTATTTATTTTAATATAATTTTTTTGGCATTTAGGCCTTTATTGACAGGATGGCTCAGGCATGAAAGGGGAGAGAGAGGGGGAACGACATGCAGGAAAACGACGCAGGTCGGAACCGAACCCACACCTCTGCATCAAGGACTGAGCCTCTTTATATGTGCGCTCGCTCTACCACTAGGCCACCCAGGCACCCCAGTTTAATGTTTAATCATATTTACAGGGAGCCAATCCACCACTAAGTGCTGCAAAACATCAATGACATCAGTGAGAGAGTGGAAAGTGGAAGGAGACTTACCATAGAATCAAGGAAAGGAAAGAACCTGTTTTTGATTTTGGCGATGGTTCTGATATGCAGAAAACAGGACTGTGTGAGTTAAATGTAAAGTCTGAATCAAATTAATAGAAAATAAAATTGGACCTAAAATGGAACCTTGCGGTAGTTGCCTATGGTGGCTGCACAGGTTCTGTTAAAATGTTTCTTAAAGGTTATTAAGCTAACCAAGTGCGGTGTTCCTCATACCAACCCAGGATTTAAGACAATTTATTAAAATGTTGTGGTTTATGGTGTCTTAGATCTAGCCTTAGAGGTATGGTGTAAGAGGAACAACCTATTTTTAAATGTTAACAAAACAAAAGAACTGATCATAGATTTTAGGAAAAACAGTCACTCCCCTCTGATCATTGATGATCAGGTAGTGGAGAGAGTATCCAGTTTTAAATTTCTTGGCACCACCATATGTCAATCCCAGAAGTGGGAGGTCAACACCAACCTCATTATAAGCAAAGCCCACCAGAAGCTTCACTTTCTGCACCAGCTTAGGACGTTTGGAGTAGCTAGGGATGCAATGCTCCAATTGTACAGAGCCACAGTGGAAAGCGTGCTTGTCTTCTCCATCACTGTCTGGTATGGTAACTCCACCTCCTCAGAGAGGAAGCAGTTGGAGAAGGTGGTGCACACCGCATCCAAAATTATAGGTCATGCCATCCCATCTGTAGCCTCTATCTACGCCACGCGGACCAGCCATAAAGCGCAGAAAGTGCTAGATTCAATTCAATTCAATTTTATTTATAGTATCAAATCATAACAAGAATTATCTCGATACACTTTACAGATAGAGTAGGTCTAGACCACACTCTATAATTTATAAAGTCCCAACAATTCTAGTAATTCCCCTTTTGATGACCCCTCCCAGCCAGCTAGGTCCCTCTTCCAACTACTGCCCTCTGGAATGAGAGTTCAAAGTCTCAGAGGCTAAACATCCCGCTTTTGCAACAGTACTTACCCCGCCACTATTAGGCTCCTTAATGCTCAGGCACCTTGCAGAGTAAACCTGTACTAAATGCACCTTATTCAAATGCACTTTATAGATTGCACCAGACACTTTATGGGAAGTTGCAATAGCAGGTATTTACATCTTTTTACTAGTCTGAATGATTGTCTATGTGATTGTCTTTTATGTATTGTATGTTCTTGTGTATGTCTTGTCTTTTTAAACTGAGTAGCACCAACACAAATTCCAATCAACTATGTTGACATGGCAATAACGTTTTGAATTGAATTGAATTGAAATAATTCAGTGATGTCCAAAGCTCTAAAACCGGACTGAAATTTCTTAATAGATTATCATGTGCCATAAAAGATAAAGGTTGGAAAGAAAGCACTTTTTCTAAAACTTTTGATAAAAAGGGAAGCTCAGAGATTGGTCTAAAATTATTAATATAAGAGGGGTCAAGGTTGGGCTTCTTTAAAAGAGGTTGGGCCACAGCATGCTTAACCCTTGTGTTGACCTTGGGTCACATTGGCCCGTTTTAAATTTTTGTTTCATATCAGAAAATATTGGACGTAGAAATAAGCGCTGAAAATGTGTAGAAGAAAAATTTATAAATTTAAAACGTTGGAAAAAGCAAAAACAAATTGTGAAAAAAGGCGTCACAAATGTCAGAAAAAAAAGTGTTTTTTTCAAGGTTGAAACGAAGACAACACAAGGGTTAAAACCAGAAGTAAATACACCATGGATTAAAATGCTGATAACAATGGATAAGATCTTGGGTCCGACTGTATTAAAAACATCTTTAACTTGGTGGGAATACAATCAAGGCTGCACATGATTAGTTTTGTGAATGATAAGATTTTTTGGGTAAGAAGAACAGTGCAATAGTTGACTAATGTGACAGGTTAAAGAAATACTCATAGCCTGTTATACACTAAAAGGTATTTGTAATTTCATAGTATGTGACGATCTTAAAATATCTAAGATTAAAAAGATCATGCATTCAGTACTAGTTCATAGGGATTGATAAAATTCATATAATTGTGTTAAAAAGTTCAAATCCGTCACGCATACAAAGGGTTAAAATTGTAAGAGGAATGTGTAAACATTATATTGATTACTTTATTTTGTGGTGCCTACTTTAAGGGTAAAAGTGTTAATCTGCGATCTACTAAATGCTCTTAATCTGTGAGCCTGAGATCGATTGCTTTGGTCTCCACCCAAGTTCCCGGGGAAATTGCGGTCTTTTCCTTTTCCTCCTACACTAAAGTTCTCAGTGAGGAAACATAACCGTATCACTCATGATTATTTCTCCCCTTTTTCAGGTACGTTATTGATATAAAACAGAGTTAATTTAATAACTTACTTTGAGTAAGTTAGAGTTAGGTTTGTGGAATGTTTTTTTAGAGTGTAGTGTGTGTGTGTGTGTGTGTGTGTGTGTGTGTGTGTGTGTGTGTGTGTGTGTGCGTGTGTGTGTGTGTGTGTGTGTGTGCGTGTGTGTGTGTGTGTGTGTGTGTGAGCGGAGCCCCGCTCGGTTACAGAGAAGAATAGCTTTGTACTGAGAGTAGATGCCATTTTATGTCAATTGTTAATTAACACGTGTCATTTGAAGAGTGTGCAATTTTTATGTTTTTTGGCTTATCCATCCATGTATTAAAAAGGGAAGCGTTTTTGTTTCTCAAAGAAAGTAGAGCTGTGTTTGAGTCATTCCTGGTATATTGTTTGGTTAATCCAGGGCTCCATAGTCGAACATAGAACTTCTGATCCCACTGGCCATAAATAATTATTATATAGAGTAATCCATTTCTGTTCCCCACCTCTAAAGGGTTACATAAAATTTGTTAATAACACATTTTGCGGTGTTATTTGTATAATGTGTGATACATTTAGTTATGTGTATATATATATATATATATATATATATATATATATATATATATATATATATATGTTGCCAACATGTATATAAAACGTTGGCTATATATATATATATATATATAACATTTTGGCTATATATATATAAAATTTTGGCTATATATATCACCGGGACCGAAAGGATATTTGAGTCGGGTATGTCTGCAGCCTGGAGACCTCCCGTCTCATGCCCTCCCGGCTTGGTGCAGCTTTGACTTTTCAAAATAAAAGCTTGCGTCTGGTCCGTTATGTTTTCGTAAGGTGTTTTGGATGTTTTTGAACTAAACAGTACGGCAATCATGCTAATGAATAAAAGCAAAGCAGTTTTGTCTTTATATGTGCGAGCGGGATTTATTCAGTTTGGGAAATCCCACAGTCTCTAAACCTACAGTTCAAATTGGCTGACTAAATAGGGAGGGACCTATCTGCTAGCGATAGGGGCCGAGACTGAGAGGGCTACATGGATAAATATGCACCAAACAAGCCACTTTGAAATGTTGCTGTTCTCATGAATACAAAAGTTGGGTAACCCTCCCCCTAGACAAAAAAAAATTTGGATGATCCTCCCCTCAACAAAGAATAAAAAGACATGACACTCCCCTATTTTCCTCCAGTGGTCCATTCCATAAATACCGAACGGCCCCTTAGTGGAGAAAAATCAAGGGTGCACAATTGTCCCATTAGGTTACATTGCAACCATGTTGGTGAGGGCCACTGCGTTCTCGTTCAACACTGGACCAATTTCAAAGATTTTTGTTCACATCAGTCTATTAGACATAAATGCATGGGGACAGTCAGAAGATACGCCATCTGCAAAATGTCCTGTGAAGGAAGCCAAAGCTAAGATACCTGCAGAACTGTTAACAGAGTTAGCTGAAAAGCTGATTCCACCCCAAACATCTGAGTAATCCACCTCTATCCCAAACAGGCTCCCCAGGGCGCCCGGAACCACATACACCCACACCTCGCTGGAGGTGGGGATGTGGACCCTTTTTCTTGGGGACTCCAACCTCTCACGCATTCCATCTTTCACAGACCCACACATTCAGGTTGACAATTGTGCCAGAGCTACCTTCCACCACATAACAGCCATCTTAAAAAAACTACACCCACAACAAGACACACAACACGTCATACTTTTATTTGGACTTAACAACTGCCTCTCTGAACACAAACAGACTACCATACTCAAACAGCTACAGCAGATGGTAAAAACTGGTTACACTACTTTTCCTAATGCTTTTCCTAATCATTTACATCCCTGTAATAAACTTCTCCAACAGGCTGAACAGACGGCAACAGGCCCTACTAACCACTCTCAATAACACAATAACCTCCAAATACACCTTTCTTGCAGAAATCAACCCACTCCTTTTCCAAACAGCCAAAGACAACATTCACTGGACAGCGGACACCGCCGAGATGTTGTTCAAGTACTGGAAACAGCAATTAAAGTACTAACGGGGACCAAATTTCAGAATACAACCCCCATTCATTCAAATATAACCAATCTCTCTACTGTTTTCTCCCTCACGCCCGCACAACTGGAGATACTGGAAAAGGGCCTCACCTTCATTCCCCCACCCAAACCTCCTACCCGGCCGGAGCTCAGGGGGGACCTACACACCTTTCACAGGAGGCTTAAACTGTTGGACCACTTCCAGGGAGGACAGAGGCTGGAACCTGTGCTCTTCACCGGACCGTCCTATTGGGAACCACATACAGACACATTTGGTGTTTTTCCATTACATGCTACCTGCACGACTCGACTCGACTCGCCTCGACTCGACACACTGTGCGTCCGTTTTACATTGCAGATTTTAGTACCGCCTCAGCGTGGCTGGTCGTCTTATATGCCGGCTCAACGCACACACCAGCGCACAAGTATAAACATCAGGCTACTTGAGCTTGTTTTACAGTTCTGTGGAGGCTCCACGCAGAGCTTTCGCCGTAGCCTATGTAAGTGGCCTGATTTTTATACTTGTGCGCTGGTGTGTGCGTCGAGCCGGCCGTGTGTGTGTGTACGTAGGCTACGGCGAAAGCTTTGCCTGCAGCCTCCGCAGAACTGTAAACAAGCGGCGCCGCAGTAAACTGCCGGCTCCTAACGCGACACACACACAGAACGTCGAAGGTGTGTTGGTGTTGCCACAGCCAGAAGACACATTTTGTTTCAAATGAAGCTGGAGGCAGCAAAAAAAACCACAGCTGGCTAAACTATTTAAAAATAGCGGGTTTGTTCAGGACACCCCCGTCTGTCGCTTTCACATCACCTTTTCGGCTCGCCTCAGCTCGCTTGGAACCTCGACGGAGGTGGTACTAAAAAAAGTACCTGTTAGCAGGTACCAGGTACTTTTTTTCGTAATGGAAAACCAAAAAAGGCGAGTAGAGTCGAGGGGAGTCGAGCAGGTACCATGTAATGGAAAAGCGCCAATTATCACCACAAATAGCACCATTAATCGATAAAAACAACCAAACACCCACACATTGGGCCCCATTCCACATAGAACACCCAACATTAGTCAGGAACACATTATTAATTCATTGGGTAATAACAAACACATAAAACCTGCAGACAAAGGGGGCCAAATAGTCATCCAAGATAAGAACAATTACATTTTAGAAGCCAACAGACAGTTAAATGACAACACATATTACAGACCACTTACCCATTACAATTAGAAACACAAACACTTATTAGGGACATTACAGACAACCTTTATCAAAACAAATACATCAACCTAAAACAGAAAAAATACCTGGACGGTCCGGATGAGCCCAGGTCTCGCCTCTTCTACCTCCTCCCGAAGATCCACAAGCCTCCTGTGACTTGGACGGTCCCCTTTGCTGTTCCGGTCGTCAGACAAATAGTAAGTGACTGTGGATCAGAATCATATCACATTACAGAATACATAGACCATTTCATTAATCCACTTTCTAAACTCAACCATAGCTACATCAAAGACACATGAATTTGTGGCAGGCCCTTTTTTGACTTTTCTGGACATCCTCAGCTCACATCACCCTAAAATAAAACTCAAACATACTCTACAACGCGTCACAGTGGAGTTCCTCGATACACGGGTCTTCTTCTGCAGCTCCGGCGACCAGACGAAAACACTAGCCACCAAAGTTTATTTCAAGGATACTGACCGCCATGCACTTCTCCATAAGACCAGCGATCACCCTAAACACACGTACAGAGGCCTCATTAAGTCTTAGTTGATACGCTTCAACAGAATTTGCACCTTCCTGGAGCAAGTGGAGGAGGCCACTAGTACACTTTTTAGTGCGATGAGGTTGAGGGGTTAATCAAGGCGCTTCCTTAGAGGGATAGAGGTGGGGGTCAGCGGCGGTTTTACAAACAAAGAAAAAGATTATCCGGCCGTCTACCTCGACCCTCGTCCCCCTGGTTATTACCTACTCAGAGAGTCTAAGGAACCTGATGCCAGCGATTAAGAGGAATTTCCAGGGGGCGGGGGGAAGAGTGTGACGTGCTGAGGGACTGCCGTATGATCTACTCAAAAATCTCAAAGATATTTTAGTCCATACTAACCTCAACAAAAACAACAACCCTAGGGAGGCGCTTCGAGGTTCAAATATTGGTTTTATACGTCTCCCCCACATTTTTAATCCCCACACCAGAGTTGGTTTTAACCCGTTGCAGGTCCTGCAGCATACAACCATCAATGTGGTTTATGCAATTAGGTGCAGGGCCTGCCACAAATTGTATGTGTGAGAGACAAGAAATGCACTTTATTTAAGGATCAAGCAACACCAGTATATTTTAAATAAGGGCGATGGCACAACTATTTTTTTAAACTCCATGGCTCTCAAAATGTTCAGAGCATGGGCCTGGAGAGCAACAGAGCCTGGACCACTGCTCAGCATCGGGCGGCGGAGGAAGTGGATCCATCTTTTAAAAACCATAGACCCAACGGGTCTAAATGGAAAAATACTGACATGGATCCACTTCTCTTTTTAATCTAAGTTTTACAGGGTATTTTTAGAAATACTTACCTCCCACTGCTCTGGTCTCCTCTCTCCTCAGGTTTTATCTGGACCTCCTCTGCAGCACATCATGCTTTTGTAATGGCAAAATCACATTTAAGCCTTTATTCTTTATAATCCTTGTGTTTTTTCATTCAGCACATTGCATTTTCATACACCAATCTAAACGACAGTTCATTTGCATTCCTGCATGTGGATTGGGGGTTGTTTAGACTTCAGAAACTGAGAGTCTCAGAAGAAGGTGTATGCACTTTGTGTGAACTGATAACCCACAAGGCCACAAACTGTAATATCCTCCTCTCCCTTTCCATTCCCCTCTTGTCTGTTTAGATGTACCCCAGCTGGGGCAGAGAGGAACAGAGGATTAGATGAAGTGAATTTATGACGCATGCTTGTGTTCCTTTGATAAATGCCAGTACTGGACCTATATCTTATCTGGCGTCAGAAAGAAAGGTCCAGTAGGTTACTATCTTTATTGTTTGTCAGAATCTGCTGAAATGTCACTCCCCTTTCTCCCAATGTGCATTTAAGCTCACTCTTTCCTTCTACTCATTTGATGAATCCTTTACACACTGAGCTACGTGCTTCTTGTGAAACTGTATTCCTCCTATTTTGCAAAATATATCTTTTAATAAAATACAAAAACCCAACTTGGTTTTAGTCTCAGTTCTGTCTTATTTGTTTCATTTTACTAAACTTTGAAATCAACATCTCCCCCCCTGCTGCAAAGGAAACTTCCACAACACTTTCTTTTCTCTTCTTTGGTATCGCCTTTGTTTTCTCTTTTATATGACTTTTCTTATTGCTTTAATTCATATGTATATTTAATAAGTATTGTGTATTTGTATTAATATTTACATATTTATATCTTTTATAGCATGCTTTTTAGATTTTATGAATCTTTCCTTTTCAGCGGTTAATTTCCACCTGCAGAGGGGGTCCCACCTAATATGTTTTTACAGGTCTTCTTAATAAATATTTTAAAGATGCGTTGGTTGTCCTTTATACATTTTGTTCTGCCTTGTCTATATTTTAATAATTTTATTGTGCTTTTTCTCTATTCTTAATATTTATTATTATTATTATTATTATTATTATCATTATTTATTACACATTGAATTATTTGCCTCAAGATTTTAACATGATAGTGTGGTTTTATTCTATGATGTATTTTAAATTATTTATGGTTATTTATTGTGTGGCACTTTTACTTTTTAAGCACTTTCAAACTTAGCACTTATTACTCATTTGTAATGGTGTGTGTATTTTTTAACCTCAAGGGCAAGTAATTTAGATAGTATTTTAGACTCCCCACCATTTTTTTTGTATTGCGACGCCGAGTAATTTATTGTCATAACTCTATACATATAATTTTTAGTTATTTTGTACTGTCTCCAGGAGAGAGGCCAGGGCAGGTGTGGAGATGACCTTTTATATAAAGTTGTATTCTCCTGCTGTCCGTCCTGTATAGTGGTTCTTTTACCCTGATTTTAATATGTGGCCTTCTTTTTAACAGCTTTTATATAACCAAACTCAAGTTTTTTTAAAGAGGTTTTTAAGTGTTTTAATAACACCAGTAGTCCTAACCTAACCTAACCCTAACCATTGCCTAATCCTAGTGCCGGCGTTAGGGGGTTAAAACACCAAACACCACCCCAAATCACAGAGATGCCAATTCACACAGGACTAATATTATCACACAACCTGTTTGGCTGTGGAATTTTTACTTGACAAATTACAGACATGGCAGATTCGCTTGGGATTAAGATCACAGGCGACCTCCGCAATTATTACAAATTACTAGAGGTAATACCAGGTAATACTAGTCCTG
This sequence comes from Zingel zingel, assembly GCA_023566125.1. Classification (NCBI taxonomy): domain Eukaryota; kingdom Metazoa; phylum Chordata; class Actinopteri; order Perciformes; family Percidae; genus Zingel; species Zingel zingel. Next base: position 28,796,546 of record CM042315.1, read on the forward strand.
TGCAAATAGGGCTGAAGAGTCCTAATGAATGATCATGTTGCTCTGTAACTCTGTGCAATACCATAGACTGTATAAAAAATGTTTACGTAGTCTCTGTGATGTCCCCAATAGGTTTCTGAAGAGGGAAAATGCTGACGGCTAAACCAAAAATGGTCAAAGAGATGGAGCCTGTTGGAGCTGAGGCGGGCTGAATGAAGCCTGCAGTCTGTGCCCACCTCCTGAGAACCCGCCACGTGCCATACCACACCGGGAGCTTCTCAGAAGGGTAGTGTCTTGCTGCCAAACTCACAGATTTTATTGTCTCTACAAGTACTTGAAAGAACAATCGTGTGTTTATTGGCTAGTATCTACCTTCCACTCCAAGCATGCCTGCAGTTAAACTCCATTCCTTCTCTTTTCTGGCATTTTTCTCATGAAAAGGATATGTGTCTAATTATAGTAATAATAAAAATAATATAACTATGACTAGAAATAATAGTAGCAGCAGTGCAGGGCCTAGCAGGGCGTCGAGCAGGACCACTGCAGTAGCAGCAAACAGGATTTAGGTGCAACCCCAATCCAAGGAAATCTGATACATGGTTCAGGAGATACAGAGGTGATATGATTCAGGTGTACAGTGCCTTGCAAAAGTATTCGGCCCCCTTGAACTTTTCGACCTTTTGCCACATTTCAGGCTTCAAACAAAGATATAAAACTGTAATTTTTTGTGAAGAATCAACAACAAGTGGGACACAATCATGAAGTGGAACGAAATTTATTGGATATTTCAAACTGTTTTAACGGATAAAAAACTGAAAAATTGGGTGTGCAAAATTATTCAACCCCCCTTAAGTTAATACTTTGTAGCGCCACCTTTTGCTGCGATTACAGCTGTAAGTCGCTTGGGGTATGTCTCTATCAGTTTTGCACATCGAGAGACTGAAATTTTTGCCCATTCCTCCTTGCAAAACAGCTGGAGCTCAGTGAGGTTGGATGGAGAGCGTTTGTGAACAGCAGTTTTCAGTTCTTTCCACAGATTCTCGATTGGATTCAGGTCTGGACTTTGTCTTGGCCATTCTAACACCTGGATATGTTTATTTGTGAACCATTCCATTGTAGATTTTGCTTTATGTTTTGGATCATTGTCTTGTTGGAAGACAAATCTCCGTCCCAGTCTCAGGTCTTTTGCAGACTCCATCAGGTTTTCTTCCAGAATGGTCCTGTATTTGGCTCCATCCATCTTCCCATCAATTTGAACCATCTTCCCTGTCCCTGCTGAAGAAAAGCAGGCCCAAACCATGATGCTGCCACCACCATGTTTGACAGTGGGGATGGTGTGTTCAGGGTGATGAGCGGTGTTGCTTTTACGCCAAACATAACGTTTTGCATTGTTGCCAAAAAGTTTGATTTTTGTTTCATCTGACCAGAGCACCTTCTTCCACATGTTTGGTGTGTCTCCCAGGTGGCTTGTGGCAAACTTTAAACAACACTTTTTATGGATATCTTTAAGAAATCACTTTCTTCTTGCCACTCTTCCATAAAGGCCAGATTTGTGCAGTATACGACTGATTGTTGTCCTATGGACAGAGTCTCCCACCTCAGCTGTAGATCTCTGCAGTTCATCAAGAGTGATCATGGGCCTCTTGGCTGCATCTCTGATCAGTCTTCTCCTTGTATGAGCTGAAAGTTTAGAGGGACGGCCGGGTCTTCATAGATTTGCAGTGGTCTGATACTCCTTCCATTTCAATATTATCACTTGCACAGTGCTCCTTGGGATGTTTAAAGCTTGGGAAATCTTTTTGTATCCAAATCCGGCTTTAAACTTCTCCACAACAGTATCTGGGACCTGCCTGGTGTGTTCCTTGTTCTTCATGATGCTCTCTGCTCTTTAAACGGACCTCTGAGACTATCACAGAGCAGGTGCATTTATACGGAGACTTGATTACACACAGGTGGATTCTATTTTTCATCATTAGTCATTTAGGTCAACATTGGATCATTCAGAGATCCTCACTGAACTTCTGGAGAGAGTTTGCTGCACTGAACGTAAAGGGGCTGAATCATTTTGCACGCCCAATTTTTCAGTTTTTTATCTGTTAAAAAGGTTTGAAATATCCAATAAATTTTGTTCCACTTTATGATTGTGTCCCACTTGTTGTTGATTCTTCACAAAAAATTACAGTTTTATATCTTTATGTTTGAAGCCTGAAATGTGGCAAAAGGTCGAAAAGTTCAATGGGGCCGAATACTTTCGCAAGGCACTGTATATGCTTGTACAGGGAATATATGATGTAACAGTTGAGCCTATCTTTCAGTTTTGGAGCAATAAGTATGAGATATGAGGGAATTGTTTTAAACTTTACCCTAGAACATGCTTGTCTGAAAAGAGAAAAAAAATTATCACACTCTGTGCGGTAAAAGCATGGAACGAGCTTTCAGAAGAAGTTGTGTGTTCAGTTAACTCTTTTAAGAATAGGTTGGATGCATTTATAATTACAATTATAATTATTTATGAATTGTTAGTAATTTTTTATCAGGAAATTGATGTGTTTTACGAAATCAACATGTTTAAAATGTGTTTATATCTATTTGTTTTGTGTTGTTTGAGTCTGGAATAGAGGATGTTATCTCCTGTACCAGAAAATGTTCAATAAATAGTTAAATGTTTGGTCTTACCAGTGTATCGCCTTGTGTATATTGTCCATAGAAAATCCCCGCCAATTGGTCCCAAAACATCCCAGCTAGATGTTCTGGCCATTATCCTGGAAATGAACTCAGAGTACTCAGATAGAGACCAAAACCGTTTTTTGTACCATGCTGTAAACATGTTTCATTCTACTGTAAAGTTGGGCATTTTAACATGGGGGTGTATGGGAATGACACACTTTTGGAGCCAGCCTCAAGTGGCCACTCGATGAACTGCAATTTTTGGCACTTTTACATTGGCTTTATTGATCAGCACCGGAGGTTGCTGCTTGGTAGTGACATTCACCATACCGACTTTATAGAGTGGTAATAGATAAAAGTTCTGTCCATCTGTGTGTAGCTGGTTTCACTGCCCCTAGTGGCATAAAAATCTATATCAATAAATGGAGGTTTAAGTTTAGAAAAAACAACAGTTCCCTGTCTAGACAGCTTTAGTCTTGCATTGCCAGACCTACCTCCACAGTGCAGAGAAGGGTCTAGCTAGTCCACAGACCATTTTGGGATGGGAGAAAAATGTGCTCTGGTTCATTGTCATTTCTTTAAACCAATCACAATCGTCTTGGGCGGCACTAAGCCCCGGACACAATGACGGTGACTCTGCAAAATAGTCTTAGGAAGGAACTTGTTTTGGTGGAATGTGATCATTAAAAAGTTGTTTTAGTCATGCATCAGGTCCAGAGAGAAAACAGATAGTCTAGCTAGCTGTCTGGATTTACCCTGCAGAGATCTGAGGAGCCATTAACCATAGTCCTCATAAATCCACCGTAGTTTAGAATGCCAACACAAAGAAAGCGGAAGGTAACGGACATCTGGCCTAAAAAGAGGGACATCTGGCGGAATTTCCGGCAGCACCTGAACAATCCCGGAAGTGGAACGTCGTTGATATTGACTGAAGGTTTTTTTTACATGGGGAGAAACACTTCGCTTGCGTACTCTCGTGAATCCGCGGGGTCTACTGTGTCTAATGAGGATCATTAGAATAGACAGGTGGACAACGCGCAGCGAGAAATGCCAGACGATCAATGGGTGGTAACCATAGCGTTTCTGTGCACTACTATATCCCTGCCGTACAACTGAATGAGATTAGCTGACTATGGTATCATATATCCTTAATCACAGGTCGATTTATAACAAATAGTGGCAATCTAGTCTTTTCTCACCACAGACTGTTATTGTTGATAGCTAAATTAGCATAATAATAATTACAGACATTACCCGATAAATCCAGTCTTGTGCCCATGCTCTGACAACAAAAGCCCAGCTGTCTATATCCTGATAACTGTTTAGAAAACAAACATTTTAGTGAATTCACAGCAACAATCAGTCTCTTGTTCATTGATTTGCGCTGCACGTTGCTTGCGTAGAGAAAAGTTCAAGACAATTCAACTCTTGCAGCGGGCGGGTACACGTGTGTGACGAGCACAAACGCACAAACTTTTTCAATATTTAAGCTAACCTGTGGAATTAAATGACAAAGTTACATTTGTTAATTATGTGATCCCTTAAGGTCTAAGAAACACATTCAATGCATTTTAATCCATTAAAAAATGTTTTTAAAACCAGCATGGTTTATGTTTTCTAGCTAGCTCTTTGTTGCATGTTGTTGCGTGTGTGCATGGAAACAATAAAGGTTTTCTCGTGATGTTAATAAAAACTTAATCCTGGTGGCATCACTTATTTTTTTTTTAATATGTAAATGTGTTTATGCAGGGTAGTTGTTTATGGACATACATTTTAGGAGATGGGGTGGCCTGATAATCTAAAGCCTGCATACTAAGAGTTAAAGAACTTTGGAATGGTTGATGTGTCATCTGCCCGTCACTGAAGAAGCCCAAGCAGCTGTGAGACTTTGTTGTGATGTGACTGGATGGATTGATTGATTTATGATGTGTTGGTGGTGGTGGTCTACTCTTAGATGATAAACATTTCAATTAAATGTATTTATAGTATCAAATCATAACAACATAATGATCAAACACAGACAGCAGGGCAGGCCACAGGCTCTGTAATAGTTTCACCAGACCTTGGACATTGTTCTGTCTAATGTTCTGTTGTGGACATCAGAAGGCATTGTTAGTCTCATTGTCATGTTTATAGGCTGTAGCTGTGCCTTTATTACTGTGATGTGCAATCATACAGTCAGTGAGGGCTGTGAGCCTGGAATGAGCACATAAAGCCTTACGATCATGTTTAATAAGGTGTGTGTGAGGAAACACTATTTTTAGTATACCACTGGACTTATATGCTCAGCTAGTGGAAAGAGGAGTGGAGGGAAAACACATCCAGGGCCGTTCTGGAAATGAAAAAGGGCCCATCAAAACCCCCCAACGATACACCCCCACCCACAAAACCCACGCCACACTTTTTGTAAACCAGATTACTAAACAATATTTATGACTAAAACTTCAGTTATTAGATCAAGGCATTCTGCTCTTAGGAGGAGGTTGCCAAGAAGGAGCACATATTGGCACAATGGCACTGGCAGCAACGTGGCAAGAATCTCTGGTGCCATCTAACCAGTATTATAAATAATCTTATGTCATAATAGTATACTACATACCACTAGTATAATTTGATTTCAAATTGGAAAATGCAGCAGTTTAAGAAATACACAACCCTTAAGACCAAAGGCACAATGGTGTATTGTACAGGCGACCAACGTTGTTCCGTACAGAGCGCATCAACAGCAAAAATGGCACAAAATGTAAGAAATTTGATTTATTTTAACTGAAGCTGAACATCATTTAAACAAAGGTTTGTACAGAAGAAATGTGAGTACCTTTTTATTTTTATTTTGGTTAAAATGTAAATTAATTGTGTGGCTGGGTTGGAACAGTGGTAGAGCAGGTGCACATATACTGAGAGGTTTATGCCTCGACACAGAAGTCCAGGGGTAGAATCCGACCTGTGACAATTTCCTGCATGTCTTCCCCCTTTCTCACCTAGCTGTCCTGTCAAAAACGAAAGGCGGAAAAGTCATAAAAATATAAAAAATATGTAAATTAATTGCTGTGTAAATTAGCTAAAGCTCCACGTGTTGATAAGCCGTGAAATGGCTCTTAATGTTACCATATCTTACCTTTCTGTGGAACAAGGACAATTGACAAAAATTAACAAAACGATTAAGGATGACAGACTAATAAACTCATTCAAAATTACAAATGAACTGATTAAATATTAAAAACTGAAACAACAAAAATAGCAAACTAATTGCATGTGTTTGTGTGTGTGTTTATGCCGTCACCTTCACCTCTCATCCTTGTGTGTCTTTTCCTTCTCCTTCGCGTCTCGCCGTCCTCCCCTCGCTTCTATCTCTTGTCTCTGACTCTGGTCCACTTGCGCGCAACCTCCAGTCTCTGCTGTAACCGAGTCTCCTTCCATCCCCCCCTTCAGCCCCCACATTCAGATATTATTTCTTCTTGACCTCCCTTCTAAGTCAGATACCTTCTCTCTGAGCTTGTTTTGTTGTTCCAGCGAAGCTGTCAGAATTTCCTGGATCTCAGTGCTCCACTCCTCCACTTCGACAGTACGCTCTTCTAGCATCTCAATGTCTTTCTTTTGAGCCTGCATATCCACGTCCCCAACCTCAAATTTTCTATTTGTGTCCTCGCTAAAGCTGTCCAGCCCTTGCTTCCTCTCCTCTCCAAGTTTGTCCATATATTCGCTCAGTTGTCCCACATTTTCACGTACTCCTTTCAGACTGTCCTCCATTTGCTTGCCAAGGTTTTAATGCACAAACTACTAAATGGAAGCATCCCCAACGCCTCTCAGCCCCTCCTTGAAGCCCCCCCACCCAGTGGTCCCAAAGTGTTTATTGTTAAGATGGGAATTGAAGCTAGAGGTCAGAGGTCAGGGCACAGGTGGGATAAGGTTAATTTTGGGGAAGGAATTCAGGGAGAGGTTAGGGGTCAGAGAGAGGAGAAAAAGAAAGAGAGAGAGACAGGTTAAGTTTAGGAAAATGGAAGGTTAGAGGTTAAGTTTAGGAAAATGGAAGGTTAGAGGTTAAGTTAAGAAAAAATAGAGGAGAAAGAGGATAGGACTAAAGAGAGAGGAGGGGAGGAGATGGGGAGGGGGGATGTTGGGAGGGTAGGGTAGGGTTAAGGTTAGGGCTAGGGTTAGGGCCAGAGTTAGGGCCAGGGTTAGGGAGAGGAGGGAAAAGGGAGGAGGTGAAATGGGAGAGAAAAAGAGGAAAAAAGGAAGAAAAGAAGAGAAAAGAAAAGGAGGAGAAAAGATGAGAATGTAAAGGGAGAGGGACTGGGTTACCCTATTTTTCATTCAAGACGTGTGCCCAATTTTTGAATCCATGTATGTTCGCATCTCCTTCTTATTTTCACTGACCAGGTCTGATTAGCTTCTAGGAGTGTAGCTCTCAAATTATGCCACTTATGTTGTACAAAATGTTTTACCAACGGATTGTTTAAATTTTTCCTGTGAATAATGTTGTATCTGTGTTGAGTAAATCTCGTAAGAAGAGTATTTCCAGTTTTGCCGACATATTGTAGTGAACATTCTCGGCATCTTATCAGATAAATACAGTTTTTTGTATGAACATCCAAGCCGCTCTGTCTTGCGAATACTTCTTTGGTGGTTTGATTTTGGACCGTCCTATAAATTCTGAAAAAACTGCAAATTTTTCTGCTTTTAGATGGGTTAAAGGGTCTCAATTTTGATCTAACTAGAAGATCTTGAAGGTTCTTGTTCCTTCCATAGGCTTCGATGAGTTTATATTCTGTAAGAAAAGTTGTGCCTCCTGAGCGGTTAAAATTGTGTTTCATTTTCCTGACAAACTCAACATTTTGTTCTGAATATTGTAATATGATGGGAAGAATGGAGTCTAGACAGATTGGTTTAGTCACTTCAAATGTTTTGAGGACTTTTCGCAACATAGTAAATGTGTAACCTCTGTTTAAAAGAGAGGAAAAGAGAGTATTTACAGCCATTTTAAAATCCTCCTGTGTAGTGCATATCCTCTTGAAACGCAACAGTTGAGACTTGACTAGTCCTGCGAATGTATGTCTAGGGTGATAGCTCGTTCTGTACAGTAAGGAATGGCTGTCTGTCTCTTTAAAAAATACCTTGATGTCAAGTTTATGTGTTTGCTCAAAGTTTGGGCCTTCAAATGTGGTTGTGTCAAGAAAGTCAATGGTGTCATTACTCAATGTTGCTGTCAATTTGATAGAGTCACTGTGTTGATTGAGTTTGTCAAGAAAGTGATTAAATTCCTCCTTTGTATGCTCCCAGACGCCCCAGATATCATCTAGATATATATAATAATGTAGAGGTCGTTTGGGGCAAGAAGCCTTTTGAACTCCAGCCGGCCACTCTGCAGGCTGAGCTGTGGTGTGGTGTCAGGTTACAGCTTGTTGCTACAGTCATTACTATGGAAATAACCACGGCAAATCGTTTTTTGAGGGGAAAAATACATTTTGGAATACTGGATTGTATGAGTTTGGCAATCAACTAGTGTGGACTTCACCAGAAACCAGGAAATAAACAGAGGTATGGATTAACACAACTTTTATGCATTTCTGTCAAAGCTACTGCAGTCAAATTCGCTGTGTTCCCTCGGTAGGAATAACTGCACATGGGTAGGCACTTGTAATGACATTTCAAACGTGTTCAAATGTTTAGAGGCTAAAAACACGTTTAAAACTTGCCCTGTTTAAGCCTGTTGGCTGCTAACTCTAGCAGGAGGATAACACGGTGTAGGCAGCGGGTTGAAATCGACCGGAATTCTCCTTTAAGGGCCCCCTCGAAAATGAGATGATTCATCTTAAAGGAGAATTCTGGCCAATTTTTATGTTAATCTTGATCGCTATAGCTACGCGAGTACTTTCGATAGAAAAAACCCCGACCTGAATCAGTGCAGGCAACACAGAGAAGCTGCAGCTACGTAATACAAGCGTCCACTGAGCTAAAACGGCAGTGGTCGGGGAAAGTTTTAGAGTGCCTTTGTGCCTCTTAACAGACACAAAATGCAATTAATATGTCTGTGCCACATGACCAGGGCCCTTACGTGTCAACAAGATGCGTTTTCAACTCAGACATTGTTTAAATTCACCTACCCTGGTCCCTGTCTCGATCCTGCCGGTAGCTAGCTTGCCCTGCTAGCTGATAGCCGTTAGCCGTTAGCTGCTAGATGCCGTCCGGTGAGTGCATTCAGACAGGCTTCTGTGATAATCATCCCAATAATAATCCACGGAGCAGCGGTGGTGTGGCTATGTCCTCCAGAGGACAGGTCATGTCACGTCTTGAAGTGCATTCCCCCCTAAAAAAACAGTAGTGCGGTAGTAGCTGTTAGCTGCTAGCTGCCATCCGGTGAGTGCGTACAGCCAGATAGCCGTTAGCTGCTTGCTGCCGTCCAGTGAGTGTATTCAGCCAGGCTTTTGCGATAATCATCCCAATAACAATCCATGGAGCAGCGATGGTGTTGCTATGTCCTCCAGTTACTGAAGGCTAGCTTTAGCTTGTGCTTGGAACAGCAAGTTCATCTGCCTGTTTCCCCTCTGTCTGTCTCGTTCTTTCCAACTCTTGTGAGTCTAGTTCTTCGTCTGTATACTCGGGTTCGAATAAATAAGGACGACCATCAAACTCAAAAGGCTCTTCCGTGTGTTGTATATCTGCTATATTCTCCATAGTTACGTTACTCCAAGCTTCTTCCCTTATAAACAACTCCGCTCTACACACACTACGCTCCGATCTGCGCACTACGGTTTACCTTTTCCTGCTACAACTGAATTCCCAGGAGACAGCGCGATTACAGCTAAGCTTCAGTAACGCTGTTACTGTGCAAGCCACAGACATCGTTTATCCCGTTTCCACGTAACTAGTTACAAAGTCACTGATATGGTCATAACCACTACAGTGCTCAATTACCTATTTTGAGGGGGAAATAATCTAAACCTTTCGCTGCGAAGGCATGATCTGTCCTATGCAGGACATCCACCAGACCACCGGGCGCTCCGTGGATATATGGCTGGAATACTGACTGAATACACTCACCGGACGGCAGCTAGCAGCTATAGCTACATTAGAACGTTAGAGAACGTTCCCCTACCGTTGTAACCCTTAGAGAACGTTCCCCTACCGTTGTAACCTTTAGAGAACGTTCCCCTAACGTTATTTTTTACATTCCCCTAACCTTTAAAAAACGTTAACAACCACGGTACCAAAAAAATACATAAAAATAAAAATAAAATAAAAAATAAAAAAAAATAAAAAAATAAAAAAAAAAATATATATATATATATATATATATATATATATATATATATATATATATATATATATTTATATATATATATATATATATATATATATATGTATATGTATATATATATATAAGAATCAGAATCAGTTTTTTTGGCCATATAGACACATACTATACAATAGAGACAACATACATATAGGCACATTAACACAATATATTGCATAAATGTAGAGTGCAAAGTAATAGTGCAAATGTAGTGTGCAAAATGCATATTGGAATGATAAAGTATGTAATGTGTAGGTGAATGGCCAAAGTCGACATGACCCCACTTATCAGCAGTTCAGGATAGTGATGGCAGTGGGAAAGAAGCTGTTCTTGTGTCTGGTTGTTTTTGTGTGCAGGGATCTGTAGCGCCTGCCAGAGGGGGGGAGGCCGGAGGATGGCAGCAGTGTAGAAGATGGCCAATAACTCTCGTGGTATGCCATGCTTCCATCCTTTTTAAGGATGGCGTTGATGTTGGACTCCCACTTCAGGTCCTGGGAAATGATGGAGCCCAGAAACTTGAATGAGTCCACCTTTTGACACTGGGCTGTTGGATATTGTGAGGGGGGGGAGCACTGTGGGGTCCTCCACGTCTGCTGCAGTCAGCGCGGGGAAGTTTTTCTGGGAGGCTGCTAGAGTAGCAAGTAGAAGCAAAGTTACAAGTCAAATTAAAACCTCTTATCAGCCAAGCTAAGCATAATACTGATGTGAACAATAAAATAACACCTGCCTGTTATAACTCTGCAGATTGTCAAGTCCTGGAACGCCTTCTTTGTCTTTCTACCCCGCAGGCTATATGGTTTTAGAACGTCATTGGTTCCCACTCGCAGTAGCATGCAATGGATGGCAGTACCTCTGGTCGAACCTCCAAAGGTTGTCAGGAAAAGTTGCTGTAAAACAAAAAGAAATACAAATTACACATGTAGAACAAATTGGAGAGCTTGCACAATCTCATTTGTTAAACCCTAAACCCACATCGGCTCTTATGGACACATAATACATTACGTTAACGTTAGCTAGCTACCTAGCTCCATTGTTGCTGTATAATGCTAGCAACCATGTTGGAGCTTTCTTTAAGTTGTTTACCTAAATCTCTCACCTTGTTATCCAGGTTCCTTATGGTGGTTAAAACTTTACCGAGGGAAAGCTCAGTCTCTGTGGCCAACTTTGATGTATCCATGGGGCTAGCAGCGCTCACGGCATAGCTAGCTGTGGAAAGCTAACTTGTTTCCCGCGTTAGCATTCGGGTTAGCAGTCTTAGGCGGAGAAAAGTCTTTACTGTTGACCGCAAACAACGTCTTTCTTGGTATTTTCGTGCTACCTTGCATTATAACACCGTCGGTGAAGTGTAGTCAGGATATGTTTTAGTCAATGGCAGTATTTCAGTTAGAATTTGGGACCAAACGAACGGATCTTTGTCTGCCTTGTTCGCCAGGTATGTATATGTGTTGTATACGGAAGTCAGGACAGGACTTGAATCGGTCACCTGAAAGCAGAGGCACTGTCTTCCCCCTACTGGCGTGGGGGTGTATCGGTTGGATTTGTACACTGAACTGAGCCACTTGTTAGAAGTGAAATGATAGAAGTGAATATTCTTAGTTGTGAAAATCGTTCTATTGATAGATTCTTTTTCTAAGTATTTTTACCTAATAAATTATTGTTTTTAACAAAATTGTTATCAGCCTAAAAATAAATATATTTTCTTGCTATATCTTACTTATCTTATTTTATAAGACCAATCATTTTTGAGTGAATCTAAATCAAGTGACTGCAAACATTTTATATGCTACTTCAAAAACTTAAATGGAGCTGGTATAAATAAACATTTTCAAAACTGCACTCAGAACAACCAAAAACAACCAAAAACAACCAAACGGGAACGTTGTGTGGAGGTACAGTGCAACCACAGGAGAAAGTTCCCGTTGGTTGGTTCCCTTAACGTTTAGGAAACTTTATAACCATGAGGGTTTTTGGTCTGGTTTGAACGAACCTTTAGGGAACCAGCGATTAAGATTACCGTAAAAATTGGCCGGAATTCTCCTTTAAGGGATTATCCTTCTAATAAATACTCTCTTGTGGTCCGTCCAGACAAGGAACGGTTGCCAGTGGCGCAACTCCTCCAGGGCCACCTTAACTCCCAGCAACTCCCTGATCTCGATGTCATAATTTCTCACTGTGTCTGACCATTTCCTGGAAAGAAAGGCACATCCCGTGGTTCTCTCAGAGAGAGGATGGCCCCCACTCCTACACAGTAAATTCTCCAGTGTCAAATATGCTGTGTCAAAGTTTGTGGACTCTTTCAGAGATATAACAACAACAGCAAGTGTAAGAAGCCGCTCCATGGTGTCAATTTTCAGAGTTAAAATACATAGTGTAAAAATGACTCTGTGTTTGACACTGGTGTGCAGTGTCAAAGCAAAAGTACTCATGTAGAGTTATTAGAACACCTATGAGAGTGCTAGTGCTGGTGACGTCACGTGGAAAGCCACGCGCCCTCCGTTTCAAATCGCCATTTTCTGTCATCGAAAAACTCCGGTAAGTTTTTGCTCCTAAGTCCATATTAACCCATTTTCGCATTTCAGCTGAGTGTGTATTTAAGAATAATTTTAAATTGCTGTTCACCATACACCATAGCTGGTTTTGTGCCTTAAAATACAGAATTACAAAGGGCTAACATGACCTAGTTGAAAGCTAGCTTAAATGTTCAAGCAATTTCAGGCGAAATAACGACATTATTTAATGTCAAACTATACAATGTTGGGGTAAACTTTGTTGAGGTGTTCCTTTTTAATGTCCATAGATTAGAGTAAAATAGTGAAGATTACACACGTGTGTTGAGTTGACTTTACTAGCTAATGTTGGTGACTAGCTGTGTGTGGCTAACGTGAAGTTTGTTTGAGCGGGCAATTCTTTATGGATTAAAGTCACCCCTAAATAAAAACTGTAATGCTAATGTCATATTGTCTTATTAGTGAATTTGTCACTGTATATTCGGTTTATTTTTGGCTCGTTACCGTTACACAGGTGTTATCATTAGTTTTATCTGTACTCCTCCATGTGCGCACCAATCCCCCAGGAAAAGCGCCAAATCTAAAAGCCACCATGGGCTTAGCAGATAACGGTGGTACTGCACCCCATGGCTCAGAAAGACTTTTCACATAGACTTTGCATGGCGAAAGAAACGTCTATATTTCAGCGGATAATTTGATTCTGGGTATATCAACTTACCAGCTCGAACACTGAAAGGGTCCTTGTTTAAAACGTCATGTTTTTAACATTTTTAACATTCACTAGAAGCGAATCCAGAATTATTAAATTCCGCTCACATGACTGTTCTCCAGAGCTCACGTAGCTAGCTGTAATAATGGATATAGCTAATGGTTGTAATTCACCATGTGTTCTATTAATACTTCCATGGTATTATCTTATGAAGTTATGATACATCCGATGGATGTATGTAGCTATGCTGTAAAGCCTGTTAGCTACGTGGATGTAACGTCATTAGCGTTTCCCAAACTGATGGGCTATCAGCTAGCTAGCTAGTTGCTAACATCAGGGGTAGCTAGCATGGCTGTATTAAGATCTATACATAGCTAGCTATATGCCTACATAACGTTACTACAGACATAGTGATTACATCGCCTTGGTTCTCTCTTATGATACATCCGAGGGCTGTATGCTGTAAAGCTTGTAACGTGGATGAAGGATGAAGCCATGGATGAGCTCTGTTCATCAAACTGCAGGCTAACTGCTAGCGCTATTTAGTAGCTAGCTAGTAGCACAACATCATTATTAAATCTCCTTGGTTGTCTAGCTAAAGACATCTATTGTTTATTTAGCTAAGCATGTGAACGATAGGGAACAACGAAAACACAATGTTTAACGTTAGTGAATATTTTAGACAATGAAAACGGCGAGTTCATGAGTTCGCCAGAGACACGAGAGAGGAGCTCATGAACGTGCATGTTGCTACCGGTTGCTACGACAACACAAATTGTTGCTAGTGCGCATGCCCATCGTGAGGAGCCAACCAGCGTTATGGGCCAACAATGCGGAAGAGCGAGCTCCATGTTTGCTTTATGCGCTTTTGAGCACTCTCATTGGAATGTACGGAGCTTCCCGCCGAACACTGTATCCAGTTCTCTTAATACATCCATGGTGTGCACTCACTCGCTCGCACACGCATGTGGCAAACATTGGTGCCTTTTCAGACATGGAGCATTGGAGACATCAGGCAAAGCAAATAAAAACACTGATATCTTCCTGTGAAGCCAACACAAAAATACTTTGGATAAGTAATTCCTGCTGTGAGTTAGCTAGCATCTTGCTAGGAATGGTTGGATTGTGAATTTATTGATGTGTCCTTTGGATAAAAGTCTAAATTACAATCTGTTGAACAGATTGAATGTCAAATTGCTGTGAAGTGATGGCGATGCATAGTGTTTGGAATTTATTTATTTTTCTACTTTGTTTCTCAGATCTGTCCATTTTGTGCTGTGGTCCAGAGATGGTATGTAATATTTTATATATGTTAATATTTACAGTCTTTGTTTAAACACATGACAAAATGGGTTTTGCTTGCAAAACTAAGAGAGTACACAGTCAAAAGGCTCTAAATTTAAAGTGACTATCACCAATTGTGATAGTTTTTATTTTTTAATTTTTTTTTTAGGCTGAAATTGACCAGTATGATTTCCCTATTTAAAATATTATGTTAACAGACACTGATGCTGCTGTCAGAGTAGGTTTGGGTTGTAGATCATAATGCTAATTAAGTTTTGCTGTATTTACAGATTCCATCATGTTGATTAAAACAAAAATCAATAATGAACAGAAATATGTCAAGATCAGTGAACCAAGTCTGGATGAATTCTTGAATTCCGGTAAGCCATCAGTCACACACTACTATAAAAACAAAGTAATTGTCAGTTCATGACTTTCACAAATTGTTCAGGGTTATTTTGTGCATAAAGAGAAATTGAGTTTTTACTACTTTTTTTTTTTTTTTATTTATTTTTTTTACTTAATGCATGTTTGTATTATCATTTGTATCAGAGTTTATGATGAAACAGGAACTGAGATGGATGTAGATGCTCTCAATTTCTTTCAGCAAAATGCATGGACTTAAGACACAGTTACACTTCGGTTGTGAAAAACTTACAAATGGTTCGTGTTTATCTTTTATCTGTCCTCCTTTCTTCTCACTTAGGTTTGCAGGGGAACACTTCATCTGCCAGTCCACCAGTCCAAACCAATTCAGCATTGGCCCGTTCATCATCAACCAGCTCTGATGATACAATCATCCTGGATGAGAACTGCGGTCCTTCCAGAAAACGGCAGAAGGCAAATCAAGATGCCAAACAAGTAAGTCAATGTGGAACTTATTTTGTGCCAGCTTCAATTTGTGCATTGCATACTTTTTTGTTATTTTTAGATGTATTGACTGTCAATTGTTCAAGATTATTTAATTTTAGTGAATAATGGCTTGTCTTTTATTCTGTCCTTTCACAGGTGGTTGAATCAGCATTGACCAAGAAACCAGGTGGAGACCATATTACTAAGGAATACAACCGGACAAAAGGCCTGACTGATTCCTTGCGGCGACAGATGGTTAACATCCTCGCAGCAGATATGATACATACAGCTAGCTAGCTAACACAACTCGTTTTACACAGGCTGTTTGGGACATCTTTTTCACTTGTCAGACCAGCATTATAACTTTGGCTGAATTAAATAAAACCCATATTCTGGAAATTTAAGGTCAGTAACTGCTAGCTTTTGAGCTTGGTGTTGCCGCATTTTGACTAACATTAGCCTACCTCCGGTTAATGCTAACGTTATAGTCCCGATTCTGTCGGTCAGTGTTTCAGCATGATTAAGCAAAACTTTTTTACCACGTTTTAAAAAGGTTTTTTTTAGCTGAAAAAAGACGTGTGCTAAATTGAATAAGGTTAGCTGGCAAATTCTATCCGCATTTAGCTCTAGTTTTTGGTGGAAAAATCAATGTCTCCAGCATTTGTGGAGCGTAAATGGAGTTTGACATTCGAGCCGGGGGGCAAAAAAAAAACTCATTGTAGAAGCTGAGACCTGGCCTACCACTTGGGGAACACAGCACGAGCACATATGGACAAACATGCTAAATAAACATATGTTTATTTTTAAAGATAATTTTAAATTACAATGTAACAATTTGCCCTTTATGAAATCCAATCGCGGCACGGCTGTCTTGGAATGCAATAGACAGACGGTGGCAAACTGCCCCGACACTTATGCCGCTTTTCCATTACATGGTACCTGCTCAACTCTCCTTTTTTGGTTTTCCATTATGAAAAAAAGTCCCTGGTACCTGCTAACAGATACTTTTTTTAGGACCACCTCAGTCGAGCTGAGCCGATACCAAAAGGTGACATGAAAGCGACAGACGGGGGTGTCCTGACCAAACCCGCCATTTTTAAATAGCTTAGCCAGCTGTGGTTTTTTTTTTTTTGCTGCCTCCAGCTTCATTTGAAACAAAATGTGTCTTCTGGCAACAACAACACACCTTCCACGTTCTGTGTGTGTGTCGCGTTAGGTCACGCCAGTTTACTGCGGCACCGCTTGTTATACAGTCCTGCAGAGGCTCCAGGCAGAGCATCGCCATAACCTACGTACACACACACATGGCCGGCTCAACGCACACACCAGCGCACAAGTATAAACATCAGGCCACTTACATAGGCTACGGCGAAAGCTCTGCGTGGAGCCTCCACAGAACTGTAAAACAAGCTCAAGTGGCCTAATGTTTATACTTGTGCGCTGGTGTGTGCGTCGAGCCGGCATATAAGCCGACCAGCCACGCTGAGGCGGTACTAAAATCTGCAATGTAAAACGGACGCGCAGTGTGTCGAGGCGAGTAGAGTCGAGCAGGTACCATGTAATGGAAAAACGCCATTAAATTCAACTAAAACGTAACCGTGAACAATCAGTGTTGGAGCTCCAGTCTGTTGAGATGCCTCTAACGCAGAAACCAAGCGCAGTCACACCATAAAACGTTAAAACACGTTAAGAAAAAAAAATCAGTATTTTGCCGTAATCCAATGACACGAAAAAAAAGTAATCCACAGCGATCAGGAGATCCACTTCGCTGTTTAAACAATGTGGAATAAAATGTATAAAAGCTAAATCTACACAAAACGCGCAATCAGTTAGTAAGTTGACAGCAAATCTATATACATGGCATTTAGGCAACCTTTATTGCAATGTTGGCACGGTAAGATGTCCAGACTAGTGCGACAGTAATTTTCGATTTTTGCGTCCTGCATATGCATCGACAATGGTCTTAGGTGAGAGCCAGAGCCATGAAATTTTTTTCTTTTTTACTAAAGCAGTATACGAAATCAGATGTTTTACCATTTAGTTGTTTTGTGTTGAAACAATGCAATTATCCGCTTCAGCCGCAGGGGGGGCAGTGCTTGACAAAATAATGTTGTTAGCTATCTAGCTATCTATTATGTGATTAACTTGTAATACATCAAATAACAGTCTGTGTTATTCTAACAATATAAGAGTTACCTACATTATACTGGTTCCCTGCATAATAATGCATGGCATGCACTTTTTTTTTATCTTGTTGTAATTGTGTTTTATAACCCAATTCATGCACTTAAAAATATTAATTTTCATAATTTCTATGTAGAACAACAACCAACCTGTGTACTTCAGAATTAGGAATATTCTGTAGACATGTGAAAAAACATCAGCACATGGCAAACTATAGGTTTGCATGTGGAAACAAGCAATGTCCTGCTTCCTTTACACATTTTGCTGCGTTTAAATCCCACATGCACAGGAACCACAAACAGTCACAGATTAAAAAACAAACTCAGTTCAGTGGTACCCTTGCTTGTAAAGTTAAAGGATGTTCCTTTGTGGCTGATAATTTCTCAGCTTTGTGTGCTCACCTGAAAATTCACATCAGAGATGGAAAGAAAGTGTGCTGCCCCTACAATAACTGCAGCAAATATTTCAGAGTCAGAACATCCTTTGCCATGCACATTTCAAGAATACATAAACAGAAAGCCACTGCTCAGGTGGTAAGCCCTTCAGCAAGTGTCAGTGGTACTCAGTCACCTGAGCGAGATCCTTGTCATCCAATGCCAGATGATCATGAAGAAGAGGATTGTGTTGAGCAACAATCATTTTTACATGATTTGGCTTTGTTTTACCTGAAAATGCATACTAAAATGCAGTTGCCAACTACCACCATACAGTGCATTATTGAGGGATTTGAGCATGTTCATACCTCTAGTATGGCAGACTTCTTTGAAAAGTTGAAAGAGAAACTTTTAGAACTGAACATTTTACAAACTGAGATACATAAAATAATTAATCATCTCAGTAAAGAGGATATTTTTATACAATGAAGGACCATTGAGATCAGACAAAACAAGAAAAACGTTTTACAAGCAGTGTTTTGATTACATTGAGCCAAAACAGATTTATCTCGGAACTAATGCTTCTGGCAAGGAATGCTTTTGTCAGTATGTGCCTATCAAGGAGACATTGCAAACCCTCCTCAGACAATCCAGTGTTAAATCGCAGTGTAACCAAGCAACATGTCATAACTCCGACAACATGGTTTTGGAGGATGTGATGCATGGAAACAATGTCAAAGAGAATTCTCTCTTAAAAAGCACTCCTTCATTGTCCCTCATCCTTTACCAGGATGCATTTGAAGTTACAAATCCACTTGGCTCAGAAATAAAAAAACATCTTAGCAGTGTACTTGAGTCTTGGTGAAATACAGCCACACAACCGTTCCCTAGTAGATTACATGCAGTTGGTCCTACTGTGCAGAGAAAATTACTTTAAGAGTTTTGGACTTGAGAAGGTGTTTTCAAGTATTATCAAAGACCTTAAAGATTTGGAACATGCAGGGATTGATACAGATTATGGGATCAGAAGAGCGTCATTAATTTCCATTTGTGGCGATAACCTTGGCTCCCATTGCATTGGTGGTTTTACCGAAAACTTCAGTTGCAGTAACCATTTTTGCAGATACTGCTTGATTAACAGATGTGATTTTCAGGAGACACCACTAAAGTTAGGCCGGTCGAAGATCACAAAGAGAATGTTAAACGGCTGTCCACCACTGGCCAAGACATAGCACAGGGAGTCAAGTTTGACTCGCCTTTCAATTCATTGAAACATTTTCATGTTTGTATTGGGCTCCCTCCATGTTTGGGTCACGATCTATTTGAAGGAGTTGTTTCTTATGACTTGGCATTGTATATTAATCATCTAGTGAAACAAGAAAAACATTTCACATATGATCAACTAAATCGATCAATCACACAGTTTAAATACTTAGAAGTGATGCTCTCAACAAACCTTGTGAGGTCAAGACTGATGGCAAAAGGCTTTCTGGCTCTGCAGCACAGAACTGGTGTCTGTTACGACTCTTGACATTGTTAGTTGGCAGTAGGATAAAGAGTCCAATGGATAGCCAAGTTTGGCAGCTGTGTCTACAACTAAAGGAGATGGTTGAGCTCATTTGTGCTCCCAAAATCCATCACAATCAGATTGCTTACCTGAAGACAATCACTGAAGAATATGTGCATTTAAGACACAGCCTATTCCCTAACCATTCACTGAAGCCCAAACATCACTATTTACTTCACTACAGTGATCTCATTCTGCACTTTGGCCCCCTCATCCATTTGTGGACCCTCCGATTTGAGAGTAAGCATTCATATTTTAAGGAATGTGCCAGAAAACTCCATAACTTTGTACATGTATGCAAAACACTAGCAGAGAGGCACCAGTTGCTTCAAGCTTACCTTTGCAGTGGCATAATGAATGAATATGATGACCAGCTTTATAGTGTTCCTATTCAAGAGGCTGTAAGGGCAGCTGGCTTTGCAAAAGAAACAATGTCTGAGGTATCAGTAGTGGTCTACAAAGGGACAAAGTACAGTAGAGGGCTTGTTGTAATGAACGACAATGAACATGGCCTGGTTTTTGGAAAAGTCTCAGTTATTCTCATCAGTCGTACACAAGTGCACTTTGTTGTTGACATGCTTCAGTCAGTGCTTTTGACTGATCTTGGACTTCATTGCCTAGGAAATTCTGATGAAAGATTTGTGTGTGTTCAGGCAGAAAGTGTGTGCGATTACTACCCTCTGCCAGTATATCAAGCTTCAGGCCTGAAAGTTGTCTCGCTGCATCACGCAATATGCTCTTTTTAAATCAACAGATATGGATGTTGAAGACCTACACCATGAAATTACGAAGACTTTACCAGAACTACAAAATGAGACACTGAGGACACTAGTTGCACACTTAAAAGATGTTATTGGTGTCAGAAGCAGAAGCGACCTTGTGTTTGTTGGAACTGAGGACATTAGTCTGTTTCTCACCCCAAAACAGAGCCGAAAACTCATTCAAGCATTTAAAAATGGTGAGTGATTATTATCTATCTTATTTACAGCAGTAAACATTTTTTAAGTGGATTGTTAATGTTGGAATTTGTGTTGGAAGACAGTTTGAATGAAAAAACACTAACATTTTCAGGGATATGATTTCCCCAGCCACTGTGTTCTTTGTTAAATAAAACAATTATCGTGCAATTCATTAATGTGTGAATATTCCATCTGTACATAGTATGTGCAATTATTGTATCTTCTTTGTTAAAGCAGATGGGCAAGTGGTTTCAAGTCCTTCAGACAGTCATTTGGAACATAGTCTTTCACCGCCTGTGCGTCTCCTACCAGAAGTACTTTCACTTGAGGCCGCTCAAATTTCCCTGCTTCCTTCACAACCGTCACATCGTCAGCCACCTTCCTCAAACCGAGACAAATCCTCCTGAATCAGCAGCTTTGAAGTTCCATGGGACAAGATGCCAGCCCGACTGTTGCAGGCCATGGAAAGAGGTGACTTGGCTCACCCAGAAGACAGAAGAACAATGATTAGAGCTGTTGTTGAGGCAATTCAAGTACACTGCCCAAACCCTAACAAAGCTGCCTGTGCAGAAGTTGCAAAAGCAATCATATCCAAGTACCCTGGATCCTTTGCTGACAAGACTGGGGAAGGTGAGCAGCTGGGATGTGGTTATTATTCAGTGCTCAGGCAGCTTAAAACCAGAGTTGAACACGTAAATAGAGACAATGTCAGTCATCGACTCCGACAGCCTAGGAAAAGGTCCAGTGATGACAGCAGTGGTGATGATGCTACCACCAAGAGAGGCAGAACAGAAGCGGATAGTTATGGATGTACTAAATGGCAGCCAACAGTTCTTCCAGAGCAGAGACATGCGTCTCCATGAAGCTTTTGTTACCAAGGGCAGGAGGATCTTGAAGTTTTTCCAAACCCAGACACTTAAATGGAACAAAGAAGTCCTGGCTGTACTACGTGAGATGGAAAGCACAGAGATGAACAACCACCAGATCGCCATTGCTGCTATTCTTCTGTTGAAGTTCTTCCAAGAGCAAGACGACCAAATCTTCATCTTGACAGATGTAATAGCACTTTCTTTTAAGTTCTTACAGCCTCCCTATCAGTTCAACATGTATTATTTAAACAGAAATTACTTCCAATATGTGAGATGCTTTTCTTTTTTGGATTGCAGCCCACATCGACCAAGATGTCCATTGAGCAGGAGGTGACATTGCCCACCACACCAAGGGTGATCATGCTAGGTATGAGAAATAGTTTGAAGAAGAGGATGTTTTATTAGCAATGTATGTTTGGTATTCTGTAACAAACTGCAAATGAGACAAGATGTTTGTTTTTTAGGAAGAAGTTTGATGTCTTCCACCCATTATATGGTCAGCATTGAGGAGAAGGTCTTCTTTGAAGTTCACCAACTCAGTGACGTCGCCAGTGCTTTTGCTGTCTTCTTTGGCTCCTTTTATGTGTTCAATCTTTAATATCAAGAGTCAGCATCTACAACACTGGAGTTGATACAGAGGTAAGTCATTATTTGCATAAAGCATTTAATAGGTAATGGTACATATTTGGACTATATGAGCACTCCATACACTTACTGACAAAGAGAAAACATTTGAGAAAAAGACTTGGGTGTATAGAGCCCTATTACTATATATATATATATATATATATATATATATATATATATATATATATATATACAGTGCTGCTCATAAGTATTCATACCCATGCTAAAGTTGACTAAAAAGGAATAAAAAAATCATCTTTTGGAAATTGATCTTAATGCCTTAATTAAAAAAATTAGGAAAAATCCGACCTTTTAAGGACACCAATTTTTTTGTGAATGAATAATGTATTGTAAATAAATAAATGTTCTTCCTTAAAATACAGGGGCCATAATTATACATACCCCTATGTTAAATTCCCATAGAGGAAGGCAGATTTCTATTTTTAAAGGCCAGTTATTTCATGGATCCAGGATACTATGCAACCTGATAAAGTTCCCTTGGCCGTTGGAATTAAAATAGCCCCACATCATCACATAGACATGCTTTGCATTGATATGGATCTTATCTCAGTTAGCTATTAGGCTAACTGAAATAAAACCATGCCAGTCTCTAGGTATGGTGAAGGGGATGTATAACTATAATACAGCAAGACATTTACAGTATAATTTAGCAAATTGTAATTACAGTACAATTACAGTAAGGTTATTATACTGTAAAACTAAGTTACAGTAAGGGCATTATACTGTAAAACTAAGTTACAGTAAGGGTATTATACTACTGTAAAACTAAGTTACAGTAAGGATATTATACTGTCAAACTAAGTTACAGTAAGGGCATTATACTATTGTAAAACTAAGTTACAGTAAGGTTATTATACTGTAAAACTAAGTTACAGTAAGGGTATTATACTGTACAATGGAACTGCGGTAAGGGCATCATACTGTAAAAAACATGTACAGTTATGGTACTGTAATGGGGTAGTTACAGTAACTCACTGGCAACATGTATACAATAAAAAGTCTAACAGTGAAGGGTCATCCAGCAGGGTAAGGCTCTTCCTTCCTCAGGCGACCTTGAAGATCTGATCTATTGTGCAGAAGCTACATCAAATGAAGAGGAAATGGATAATGATATTATTGCCTCTGGTACTTTATTTTCTTCTAGGGTTTTGACTTTGACCAGCTTTTTCTTTAGTCAGCTTTAACTTTAAAGGAATGGTGTTTTTACTTTTTAATTGTAAAATGATTGTACAATCATAACATTTAGCTCTTTGGTTTCTGTGTACAGGATGGGACAGTGATCTGTCTTCAATCATTCTCCTCCTCCACCTGATTCCTCCAACAGCCCAGGGGCAGAAAAGGCCATGCAAGGTGTCTGCATCCCAAGCTGAGAAGCACCTTGTCGTGTTCAAGAAGGTTTGTATTATAGCTTATATGGGTGTTTTTCTTTTCATTTTTTCTTTACTTTTTCAGACAGCTGGGCTTCTTGTAAAGTTGGAAGAAAACACAATTTTTTCCCTCATCATGTCTGGGGGCGGCAGTAGTTCAGTCTGTAGGGATTTGGCATGGGAACTGGAGGGTGGCTGATTCAAGTCCAGCATGGACTGGTAGCTGGAAGTGCCAGTTCACCTTCTGGGCACTGCAGGTACCAAACCCCCTAACTGCTCCCAAGGTGCCGCTACGTGGCAATCCACCATCTCTCCGTGTGTGTGTGTGTGTGTGTGTGTGTGTGTGTGTGTGTGTGTGTGTGTGTGTGTGTGTGTGTGTATTGGGCCTATGAATGTAAAAACTTAAGTGGAAAAAAGAATTTCCCCTTGAGGGATCAATAAAGTATATAATATAGTGTAAGTAAATTAACAAAATGTTTTTTTTTTATAAGAGTGGATCAAGCATCCAGGAACACATTGATGCCATCAACAGCACCACTCAACCCTATCTACTTGCTGTTGGCATGAAGAGGAGCGCTATCCATGAGTTCTTCATCGTTCTGGACAAGCAGGTCATACCATGCAACATCAACCACTTCTCTTCGAGCTTTTGATGAACTTGTGAAGGCATACTTTGTATTTGGGACTCTTTACAATCAGATGCTCCACAACATGTACACCTTCATACAGACAACTGTCTACAACATTGATTTGGGCCAAGTCCAGGAGAGCCCACGTGTTGCTGAGATTAGGGCTAGACTTCTGCATTCTACAGGCTAGTTCATGCATACACTGACATATGGAACAGGCAACATATTTTCTGTTAATTTATCAATGATGTTGTCTTGAGTTTTGGATATTGTGAGATTTTCTTTGACCCATTTCACCCATTTTTATATCACACTTTATCATCTTACTTTATATCATGGGGGTTATTTGTTTTGTTTGCCAGATTCATTTTGTGAGCACCAACAGTCTTGTGAGGCATATGCGATTATTACATGGTTAACAATGTTAACAATGTTATTTCTATTCTGTATGAACATTTCCTTGTCTGTTAAATTGTTTTTATATTCATGTTTAATAAATAATTGTTAAGACATGGATATAATGGTCTTTTTTTAAAACCTCTATAAACATTTTAGGTTTTACTGGTAAGTGTCAGCGAGACAGTAAAGTAGAAAATTTTGCAAAAGACTAAATTGATTTTATTTTGAAAGTCCAGGAGTTAGGTAATAGTCACACTACACAATAAGTGAAGAGTAAATAGCTTTTAACACTAGCACTAACACTGTGTCTGGAGTAAATTCTTAATTAACACTTAGTGTTAAGTAGGTTTAACACTTGTGGAGAGTAAAGTTGAAGAGTTAATTCTGATTGACACTTAAAAACTGTCAGTGTAAAATGTAAATAACACTATGGGTGTTGTTTCCGTCTTAGTGTAAAACTTAATTAACTATTTTCAGTGTTAAATATTTTGGTATAGTGTTAAATATTAACTCTCACCAGAGTCAAGAGTTTGTAAACCCCAGGAAAGGTTGGAATTGCTTTCCAAATTGGCCAATCACTCACACCTTCTCCGGGTCCATCTTCACCTCCCCCTCCACCACCACTTAGGCAAGGAATGTGTAGGAGCCGCTGAAGCACCTGGGGAACGTGCTGGACGTGTGTGTCAAAATCTGGGGAGAAAATAAGGATATCGTCCCGATACACAAACACATTGAGCATATCCCTCAACACATCATTCATCAGAGCTTGGAAGACAGCAGGGGCTTTATTGAAGCCAAAGGGCATTAAGAGGTACATGTAATGCCCAGTTGGGGTGTTGAAAGCAACTCATCATCTTCTTCACGAATCCTCACCAAGTGGTTAGGGAAGGTATTAAGGGGAGTGGATACCAGCCGGATGATCCCATCAATGTACTCTTTCATGGCGGCCACCTCAGGAGGTGACAGGAAGTACATAGGTTTATGATAGTCACAGTGTTCCTGGTGCGAGGTGCGCGCGCCATAAAATTACGTTGATTCCAGTGCGAAGGCTCCGCAAGCTGGGGCGGCGCATAGTTATGCACCTTTGAATTTTTGTTACTATGTGCTGCCCTGCACGAGCTGCGCTTTGCATTTTAACATGGACACCTTTGAGGGAAGAATCCTGTACAAACATCTCTACAATTGTTCTATGAGAGACCACAGGGAAAGTCAAATGACTTGAGATTCTTGGAGAGAGATAGCCAACACACTCGGAGAAGAAGAAACTTTTTGTAAAAGCGAAAAAAAAGGTTCCATGGGAAGAGTGGCGACCCAGGAGGAAACAAAGCAGTCCTGCCAATTCTGGTGGAGCTGGGATGGCAGTCCCAGTTCATCAAGCACCGAGAAACTGACAGCAATGTTGACCAGGCAAGCAAAAGTAATATTTATAACGTTACACAAATGCAATGTTTGGCGGTACGTAATTTTTTACTCCTGTTGCCAGGCAGCCCACTTTCCTTTTCGTTCTATGTATTGTAAAACTTTCACATTCATTTGGTGTGTCTTTATAGCATGTATTCTCTTTTAACCTCATCTATTGTGAGAAAGTGACCACGCCACACAAAACATGACCATAACGTTAAACCTACATTGTGTAATTTTTTGAGTTGATTCTTAGCAAAAAACCCTTTGTTCTTTCACAAATATGTACTCATTCATTCTCGTAAGTGTAGAATCTGACATTCAGAATACACACGAGCGACTCACTCGAATGATGGCAGACATGTAGCGCCTCCATCTTTAAAATACATTAGTCAAAGAGGGACATACCGCCGTATTTCGCCCTCTACACCTATTGGCACCGTGATAAATGCAAGTGGGAGATTACTCGCCAGGGAAGCGAAAAGAGAATTAAAACGACAACGCGACCGGCAAAGCAATAAGACCAAAGTTAATATTGGCATGGCCAGAACAGCTGCGTGTAAACAATGGAGAGAGCTAATTTTGGGTTCGGCCACCGTAGGAGGAAGGGCTAGAAAGTAATAGTCAGTTGGTTGTCATATACAATTTCACCGCTAGATGGGAGAAATTCTTACACAATGTAGCTTTCACAACTTTCCATTTTGTGATATGCTGTACAAACTAAACAAAGACCAGAAGAGAAGATGCCATGATTGAGTGCAGCTGTATCCAGTTCTATGCAGTTCAATGTTATATGTAGACAGTATCATATCTACTGCTAGAATTGGTGTTAGTAGACTTGAGCGTGATTTTTACTTGTTTCACTAACAAGGCGTATTCGCTATTTTCTATCTATTATATTTGGTGTGTTTTCCAGGGAATAATTTGTTGCGTAACCTTACATAACAATAAATGGCAGTGTTCTTTGTTGGTCTTATTATATGGTGTTTTATGGCGCCTGATTATAATTACAGTTTTCTGTTTTTTCTTTTTCTATGCGGTCTGTCCAAAAAGAACCCCTCAAATTCTGCACCGTGGATGATGTGGCTTCATCTTCGTTGCCTTCCATCGTCGTTATATATATATCATTCTATGGCACTGATCACGCTACAGCGTTTATTTAGTTTAAAATACTTCTATTTTAGGTATATAATTAATATATGGTCTAGGCTATTGGTGAAATAGATGATCACTTTGAGGGGGGGGATACATTTTGGAATAAAAATAATTCAGCAGAGGCAGGGACATGTAGATCAGAAAGGGGGAAATCCCACGCATCCCCCCCCCCCCCCCCCCCTGAAAATTGCACCATGTATGTATGTATGTATATATATATATATATATATATATATATATATATATATATATATATATATATGTGTGTGTGTGTGTGTGTGTGTGAACACATTACACCACAGAGTAATGAACTAAAACAGAGAACTAAATAATAATTTTAGATGCCTCCGTCTATCTCCGTAAATACACACACACACACACACACACACACACACACACACACACACACACACACACACACACACACACAGACAAAGGAATAAAATCGAGGGTCCCTTGCAAAAGTTGTGGTCCAAAAGCACGCTCTTGGCAAATTCCACCGTCACTCCCCCACCCATATGCACCAACATCCACCATTGTGAACCAATACTTGGCATCGCAGATGGCCAAAAACACAATGGAGTGATTTCTTTTGTAATTGAAGTAGTCACTCCCTGCGTTTGGTGGTGCTTTGATTTGCACGTGTTTTCCATCTATGGATACCACAAAGTTTGGGAAGTTCCACACTCTCCAAAAATCACTTGCAATCTCGGTCCACTCTCTGGCTGTAGGTGCAGACACAAAGTCCTTTCTCAGCGCCTTCCAGATAGCTGGCACACCTCGGACACAAAGGTGGATGCTGTTGCCGATCGTAACTGGTAGCTGGCAGCAACACTTTTCTGGCTACTACCAGATGCAAGGATCCTCAAAGTTACAACCAGTCTCTCTTGCAAACTGACTGGGCTGCTGTGAGTCCTTTTATGTTGAATATACGGCTCAATGCGATGCAGCAGTTCATCAAAAAGGGGAGCAGAGATTCAGAAGTAGCTGAAGTGCATCTCCTGGTCGATAGCACAGGGGTGGGGGTTTGGTAACAGCAGAGACATTTATATTTCCCACCCCCGCACTTAGAGGCAAACAAACACCCAAACAGTCCTCATCCTCACTGCTTAGTCTTGCCTGTGACCCAGTCAATGTGAGGATTGTGTACATTGTTAAGTCTTTGAAAATGAAAAGACAAATGGAATTTTCATTTAAATTTTCATATTGTTATCACATAGCATTATGTTTTTATCATAGAATGCCATACAAGGATGTGAAAAGGAAAATTGGATTATTGCATTTTCATGTACATTTTTACTCAAAAACATAAACCTTTGTGGAAACTTATAATGCTATTGTGGAATTATATTTTCATTTTCACATTTAAATTATCATTTTAATTAAGTTTCCTATAGGCTTCCATAGGGATATATCACCAAGATATGCATATACAGTGCCTTGCGAAAGTATTCGGCCCCCTTGAACTTTTCGACCTTTTGCCACATTTCAGGCTTCAAACATAAAGATATAAAACTGTAATTTTTTGTGAAGAATCAACAACAAGTG
Organism: Zingel zingel; assembly: GCA_023566125.1. Taxonomy (NCBI): domain Eukaryota; kingdom Metazoa; phylum Chordata; class Actinopteri; order Perciformes; family Percidae; genus Zingel; species Zingel zingel. The sequence continues at coordinate 28,824,938 of CM042315.1, forward strand.
GGACACAATCATAAAGTGGAACGAAATTTATTGGATATTTCAAACTTTTTTAACAGATAAAAAACTGAAAAATTGGGCGTGCAAAATTATTCAGCCCCTTTACTTTCAGTGCAGCAAACTCTTTCCAGAAGTTCAGTGAGGATCTCTGAATGATCCAATGTTGACCTAAATGACTAATGATGAAAAATAGAATCCACCTGTGTGTAATCAAGTCTCCGTATAAATGCACCTGCTCTGTGATAGTCTCAGAGGTCTGTTTAAAGAGCAGAGAGCATCACGAAGAACAAGGAACACACCAGGCAGGTCCGAGATACTGTTGTAGAGAAGTTTAAAGCCGGATTTGGATACAAAAAGATTTCCCAAGCTTTAAACATCCCAAGGAGCACTGTGCAAGTGATAATATTGAAATGGAAGGAGTATCAGACCACTGCAAATCTACGAAGACCCGGCCGTCCCTCTAAACTTTCAGCTCATACAAGGAGAAGACTGATCAGAGATGCAGGCAAGAGGCCCATGATCACTCTGGATGAACTGCAGAGATCTACAGCTGAGGCGGGAGACTCTGTCCATAGGACAACAATCAGTCGTATACTGCGCAAATCTGGCCTTTATGGAAGAGTGGCAAGAAGAAAGCCATTTCTTAAAGATATCCATAAAAAGTGTCGTTTAAAGTTTGCCACATGACACACCAAAACATGTGGAAGAAGGTGCTCTGGTCAGATGAAACCAAAATCAAACTTTTTGGCAACAATGCAAAACCTTATGTTTGGCGTAAAAGCAGCACAGCTCATCACCCTGAACACACCATCCCCACTGTCAAACATGGTGGTGGCAGCATCATGGTTTGGGCCTGCTTTTCTTCAGCAGGGACAGGGAAGATGGTTAAAATTGATGGGAAGATGGATGGAGCCAAATACAGGACCATTCTGGAAGAAAACCTGATGGAGTCTGCAAAAGACCTGAGACTGGGACGGAGATTTGTCTTCCAACAAGACAATGATCCAAAACATAAAGCAAAATCTACAATGGAATGGTTCACAAATAAACATATCCAAGTGTTAGAATGGCCAAGTCAAAGTCCAGACCTGAATCCAATCGAGAATCTGTGGAAAGAACTGAAAACTGCTCTCCATCCAACCTCACTGAGCTTGAGCTGTTTTGCAAGGAGGAATGGGCAAAAATTTCAGTCTCTCGATGTGCAAAACTGATAGAGACATACCCCAAGCGACTTACAGCTGTAATCGCAGCAAAAGGTGGCGCTACAAAGTATTAACTTAAGGGGGGTTGAATAATTTTGCACACCCATTTTTTATTTGTTAAAACAGTTTGAAATATCCAATAGATTTCGATCCACTTCATGATTGTGTCCCACTTGTTGTTGATTCTTCACAAAAAATTACAGTTTTATATCTTTATGTTTGAAGCCTGAAATGTGGCAAAAGGTCGAAAAGTTCAAGGGGGCCGAATACTTTCGCAAGGCACTGTAGGTCTCCTTTGCGTTCAGGTCGAGAGATACTGTGTAAACGTCCTTTGGGATAGGCAACTCCATGCCTTTCATGAGATATAAACCTTTTGTGCATCCCCTAGTGACCAATTTTCGAATAATTTGTTATGGAGCCCCAGAGGGTCATGTCAAACAAGAATCTAAAGTTTTGCGTTAAGAGCATTTATTTTGGCCGAGATATGGCAAAGTTCGTGTTTTCTTTGCTAGCTACAAAAATGTGTTTGTGTGTAATTTGTGCAATTTTTATCCGATGAAAAATCTTTTGATAACTTTTTGTTAGGTCGGTCTGGAGATGCTATGTACCAGGTTTCGTGCAGATCAGTAGGAGGAGTTTGAAAAAGTAGGTTTACGATAAATCGCGATAATTTGCTCATAAAAGCCTAGGCGGAAATAGGCGTGGCCTATATTAGGAGATTCACCTCAATTCAGGGAACGCGTGGATATGAGTATTTTTAATGTGTGATATACATATTGGGAGTTATAGGGGCAAACACTTTTTTCTGCTATAGCGCCCCCTGCTGGTGAATGTGTAATTTTTGGATTCTGAGTAGTGTGACACAGTCTATACCCCCCTTGAAAGTTTGACCTGCATAACTTGTACGGTGTGGGCTGCAGTATGACTTTTAACAAGGAAGAATAATAATGGTGAATTAAAGCTGCAAGCAGCGTTGGACGGGCCCTCGCTCCTCCGTGCACGTCGGGGTTACTGTCGGACGCCGCTCTACGTGACCCTGCATTTGTGCAACGGTCGGACACAGCGCACATGGTGGAGTGTGCGGCATTGGAAATGGTGTATTGCAAATTTACAAAGTAAAAGGGGCGGGCAAACGGTGACCAGTGAAAAGAAAAACTCTCTACACAAGAGTATACCTGAAATGGGTCACCAGTTATGAAAGGGGGCGTGGCTTATGCATAGGGGGCGGATCAAACCATGACCAATCAAAAAGGAACTCTCTGCTGAGTTCAATGATACCTCACACAATTACCTTAAACGTAGCAAAAGTCATAAAATGGGCGTGGTCTGAGTACATGGGCGTGGTTAAAGTATAGGGGGCGGCTCAGTATCACATGTGGACCACACATTATAAGTTTCATGTAAATCGGATGATGTTCATCATATAAGGCTGATTTCCTGTTGCCAGCAGGGGGCGCTATGACCAAAAGTACATTTTGGCCTATAGATGACCTCAGGCCTGGACCCTTGTCAATCGTGAGAAATTTCCGCCAAATTGGACAATGTACACAAGTTACAACAACTTCTTCGTTCATCGATAAATGTTAAAAATGGCCACCACGCCACGCCCACACCTTTGGACTAAAACTCAAGCTTTTAATAAAATTTCATCGTTAAGGTCTTGAGATGGCACAAAACTAATTTGAAGTCCATCGGATAAAATCTCTAGGAGGAGTTCGTTAAAGTATAGCACCTTGACTTTTAGGCCTACTTCCTGTTGCCACTAGGGGGCGCTATAACTTTGAGTCAATATTGGCCTGTAGATGTCCTCAAGGTTGGACTCTTATGAATCCTGAACAGTTTCGAGCCAATTGGTCAATGTACACTGAAGTTACACCCACTTCCTGTTTCGAAGGCGAAACGCACAAAAATGACTGCCCTGCCACAGCTAGGCCCTATGACAAAAACTCAAGCTTTTAATAACTTTTCATCTATAAGGTCTTAAGATGACACAGACCAAATTTGAAGTCGATCGAATGAAATATCTAGGAGGAGTTCGTTAACGTACGACATGTGGAAATGGCCAAAATCACACTGATGTCGAACTTTCAATTCAAAATGTCGGACTTCCTGTTGCGTTAAGGGTATGGCTCTGATGAGATTTTCTGTGCCTTGCAAACGTGGTTCCTATGCCCCCTCGGGCTTGGACCCCCAATAAGCTTTGTAAAAGGGAGCCTAAGACCTAGAATTTAATTGCGATGACTGTTTCTATAAATTGTTGTGATAAGACTTGATCTCGAGGATTTTTTTATTATTATAAATGAAGCAAATGGGAGAAGATAAAGAACAAGGCGGCCTATGCTAAACATGATCAGTTAGCTAAGTGTTACCCTTATGAATCAGAGGGAACAGAAACGGCCTGTCATTTGTGATGATTCCCACTGAAATAAGAGCTGACAGCAACAGTTTTTTTTGTTTGATTTTTTTGCAGTAAATCTGGTTGTAAACACCCTTAATGGGCTGATAAGAGGAGGCAGTAGAAGAGGGAGGGAGAGGGGAATGAGAACGAGAGAGTAACAGGCTGAACTTTTGCTTGGCTTCATCAGGATAGTCGAGTGTCTGGTTAGTTCACATGTCTGTAAAACACAACCAAATTTTATTTGCAGCATGTTTCTTTGTTTGGTTGTGTTTTCTGTATTAGCAGTGCGTTTGCAGTAATGTGTTAATTTGCTTGTTTTGTCTAAATATATATTCAAATTTGTTTCTTAAGTTAAACCCCTTGAGATGTATCATCTCGTTTTCGAGGGGGTCCTAACATATAACACAATCATTACATAACAGAGGAGTGACTTATAAAAATAAAAAATACAATTAGCAAAAAATAACACATGCATACATTCATCAATACATTACTACCACTAAATGGCCAAGATGGCCAATAATAAGCGCATGAAATTCATGAGGAAGGAAATGTATTCAACAATGCCTCCAAGTTATACACAATGGAATCCTCTCCTGCTCTAGAGTTCTCTCTATATGTCACACTGTAATAAAACCTAAAACCTTGTGTCTCTATCCTTCCAGCAGCCAGCTAACTGCAATGTGTCCGCTCAAGGTCAGTGGTTTAAAGCCAAGTTAGTCTGAGCACATGCTTTTATGCATGAATAAAAAATTGTTTCAGTTTGCTCACCACTTACCTGTTAGGGAATTACAAAAGCTGCCATGGGAAATTCTCTTCAATCTGTATTTAGAGTGGATGCTTTCAGACTTTGGCTACTTGATACTTAATGATGTTAAATTCATCCCTCGAATTTGCCGAACCAAATAATCTTTCACTTCTTTTTCTTCTCCGTCTCTTGAACATGCAGTCATGGCTAATGGCTTTTTTATCGATTAAAATGTGCTAAAGTCATTTGTCAAGTTAATTGACGTCCTCTCCTACCCTGTATTGTGACTCATGAGATTCACCTGCTCCTTGAGTTTGAATATATGTGGGGAATTCTCTGCTCACTGTGGACCTCTTTACATCTACTTTTTGTTTAATTCCATATTTTGTTATAAATGAAGCTGACAGAAAATCAAAAGCTTCCCATGGAGGAGTAGCATTGGCTCTGTGCCTCTACTCACATTTCTGTAAGTGGTATTTTGTGTTGACTAATACGGCAGAACACAGTGCAGCCATGCGTGCTGTGGAGTGGCAAAGTTCGCTCCACAGTTAGTTGGAGCAAAAGCTGCTCCAACTAAATTTGACCTCTCAGAACAAACAAAAAGCAAACCAACTTGGCTCTGCTTGTCCACAGCGTGTGTGACAGCAAGGCTTGAGAAGAAGTAGGGGGAACATAATAAATGTCCTTCCTCACAATTTGTTTTTGCAATTTGAATCCCATTTCTTGCATTTCTACAGACATTTAAGGACAAATTAATTGCCAAACTAATTTGGTCATTATGCTAATTTCTGCCAGTTGCTACTAAATATGCATAAGAAAATGCTTTCTTTTTGTATTGTTCAAGCCATACCTTAGCTGAACTTCATATGTTGAGTTATTTAATTATGGATATATTGAAAAATAGGACTGACAGATCTGGGGTGCATTATTGTGGCACTATTGATAGATAGATAATATTAATTTGCAACTTCAATCACAAACATGAAATGTATCAAAGAATATAAAACTTTGTTTAGAAGTCACAGTCAATACTTGTATTTACTGTATCCATATTTAACATTTACCTTTTTAAGATGAAAGACAGATTATTGAATTAATCAAACTTGTATTATGAAGAACTAAAGCTTTAACTATGAAACATCATGGCTCTCCCTGGTAAAACATCTTCTAAAATTGTTATCAAGGGTGCCTGGGTAGCTCACCTGGTAGAGTGTGTACCCATATACAGAGGCTCAGTCCTCGACACGGCGGCCGCGGGTTCGGTTTGGACCTGCGGACCTTTGCTGCATGTCATTCCCCCTCTCCCTTCCCTTTCATGTCTATGCTGTCCTATTGAAATAAAGGCCTAAAAATGCCACACACAAAAAATCTTTAAAAAAAAAATTCTATCAAGTTTCTGCCAATGCCCTTGATAGAAAATTGGGATGTGCATACATGTGCATCAGACTTGTGACCTGAACTCTGTGGTTATGAAGTCTTTTGAGCTCCTTGTTCTGTTTTTTACAAAAAAATGTTTTACAATGTTAATACATTTATGAACTGTAACCAGGCTTTCCGTGGAGTCAAAATTGTAGGCCTTAAAAAGTCGTAAATTCGCTGAAGTATTGTGTTCTAGGTCTTAATTTTACTACATCCATGTAGTGGTAGTTCTTTCTTTCGCTAGTTCAAATATAATTTTGCTGTGTTATGACTACAAATGAAACCAACATGCAACTTATATTGCAGCCAAAAAACTGGATATAGGGCTTAGTTGATGTTATAATAAAGGTCTTAAATTTCATTCATAATGGTCCTAAAAAAGGTCTTAAAAATGTCTAAAATTTGACTTGGTGAAACCTGCAGGAATTCTGGTTACACTTGCACATACACACCTCACCTCCAAAATCTCCGCACAGACTACATTTTCTTTGAGTACTTTGATAAGCGCTATATAAGTAAAACTTGTAATTACTATTATTATATATTAAGTTTACTTTGTTTAGGGCCAGGTATAGAAGTATGTAGCTACATACAATACTAAATACCTGGTTGGAGATTAGCCATGATGAATGTTAAATTTTTGCGCTACTTCAGTGTCCATTGTGAAGCAATTATAGCACAGCTCCAGTTCAGTTTTTATTAGTTTTTTTTAACCATTCAATATAGTTTCAGTTTAGTTTTTCTTGAATATTTTAGTCTTCACTGCCTATTTTAGTTTTCTATTATAACCCTGGTGCGTGACAGGGGTGAGAAAAGGTGCAGCACAGACGGACCGAGACAAGTTCAGGGTGGATTCCTTTAAGTATGATAAGGAGAGAGCATTATCGACTATCTAGACACTATTGTGTGAACTCTAGAATGTGAAAATAGGATAAGGATTAATTTGCATTTAAATGACTGAGCCAGACAATTTGAGATGTGAATAGACTTTATACGTACACACTACTATACTATATTTCTTTTGAACTTTGACTAGCCTGTACAAAGTACAAAACAGTGAGCAGAATGATTTGCATTCTCTCCAACCTGAATGTTCAGCCAATTCATCATGGATGAGCAAATCCACAGAAAATGTGAATCTGTTTGTCCCACCACTGTGTAGTGCTTCAGTCTCTCATCCTCTGAACACCACAGGATGGCGCTAACACAAGCTGCATGAAGTAAGTTACACTGCCCCTCTGAACTGACTTTGTTTCACAGCGATCATCTTTCATCCTGTTCACTGTTCAGGTCGCAACTTCAGGCTCCAGCCGACAGTAATGTCACACATCTGTTCCTCAACGTCTCAATATTGATAGTATTGATAATATGCTCTGTTAAAAAAAGCAAATCAGCTTCCTGCAATTGTCTGGGGCCTACCTGGAGATGCTGGTTAACAGTTAGGATCGGCCGATTGGGCTAATGTAACTAACTAACCTCCATCTGATTCAGTTCTGTGTCATTGTGGCAGTGTGTTAAGATTACCTGTTTGGCTTTCATCATTAATGTTTGTTTGATTCTAGCATTATAGCTGCTCTGGTTGAACAGTGTATCTGTGGAAAACACAGCCATTACCCAAAACACTTCAGTCTAAAAATGTAATAGGCCTGATATAATGCAGGCTGAGACTGATGAGGTTAAGCTTGACTGTTTTTCTGTTGAACTGACTTGTCCTTCTCTCTGCAGAAAGGTGTTTCACCTGAACATCGCAGTGAAGGCACTCTTGTTGTCACAGCTTTGGATCAGCGGCCTGCTGCAGAGTATATTATAATATAATCAAGGATTAGAAAGATACAGAAAACACACGGGGAAGGGGGGGAGAAGAGAGAGACAAGGCAGACACTAAACTTCACTACACCAGAGCAGAGGGCCTAACAACCTTCACCTTTTTCTTAACTTAATTAGTTGTTTTGGTGCCTTAACAGTTGTCACCGCATGACAGTCACCTTTTGTCGGTCAAATTTAACTGTAAAGTAGACCACTAAATGCGAAAGGGGGAAGAATTTTAGCACCTGGGGCGAAATGGTCTGTTTCCCAAACAGATCATTAAAACTTTGTTACTGCTGTTAGCGTCGTTAGCACCTGGCGCTGGAGATTGTGCTTGCTGGGTTCGGATTGCTGTAGCCTAAGTTAACGATAATGGCTGGCTGCGAGCAAACTGTGGATGTGTCGTGTCACTGGGGCTTTTGTCTGCTCTCATCCCGACTGAAGTCCCTTAGCGGCGGGGAGTGAGCCTGAAAAACCATGGTGGGATAGCTGGCTAAATTAGCATTAGATGAGTTGTCTATCTATACAGCTAGCGTTAGTCATGAGTTAGACCAGTGCTGTTCAACATTACCTTTGTCAAAATAATCATACTTTATGAGCATGTTGAATGTTGTTGTAACCTTATGTTACCCACCAAGCATTAGCATTAGCTTCTTGGCAGTGTAGCACGCAACAAGCTGGATCGATCAGTATTAAAATGTATCAATAAATTAGGTCGCTGCTCTATTAAAGTGTTGCAAAGTGGCATGTAATCAATGACAATATATGCTGTATGGCAGAAAAAAGCAGAAATACGTTTACTGAGTATTATTCTTTCTGTGACATTGTATGATTTACAATTACTCTCAAACGTATCATCTGGGTGCCCGTGTTTTGACTGACGTTAGAGGAACCAGAGGGGTCAAAGGTTTTATGAAACGTCCCGTGTCATTAAAACAAAATAACATATTTCTCTGAGTTTGAAAATTGTTGGAAACATTTGGGATAGTGTAAGTACACAACTCAACAAAATATAAAAACATAGGTATAGTAGATTTTAATGCATAAATATTACATATTGTACCTTTAAGACACTTCTGTCTGTTTTTTGGAAAGCCCATGTGTGATTGTGCTTTGTACAATAAATCTGTTGAACAGTTTTTCGGTAACACTTTACTTGAAGGTATCTACATAAGAGTGACATGACACTGTCATGAACACGTGACACTGTCATGACATAGTCATGACACATGAACCCTAACCCTAATTAATTAATTCAGATAGTATTTTAGACTTTTTAAATGTTTTTAGTCCTTTTTATGTGGAGATAGATTGGGATAGAACTGCTTTTGCATTGCGACGCCGGGGCATTTATTTTCATAACTCTATATATATATATTTTTTTTATTTATTTTGGCAGGTATGGAGGTGACCTTTTATTTAAAATTTATTCTCCCGCTGTCCATTCTGTCCAGTGGTTCTTTTAACCAGCCTTTAATTTCTGGCCTTCTTTTAAACAGCTTTTATATAACCAAACTTGGTTTTTTAAGCAGGTTTTAAAGTGTTTTAATCACACCAGTGGTCCCTTTGTGCCCGTGCCCCTCGTAGTGCTCATACCGGGCATTGTGTTTTAACCCTAACCTGACCCTAACCATAACTTGTCATGACAAAAACAGAATGACAGACATAAACGTTTATGACTTGTTTTCAATGTTTATGACACGTTCATGACAGCGTCATGTCATTCTTCATCGCTTCCAGTCATGTCCAAATCAACAATTTACTGGTTTAATAAATATAGATCATCAGTAACCAGCACACCTTTCAGCCTTCAGCACTATATGAGGTCTATCTGTATTTTTTTATTTAGTAACAGCTTTGTTCCTGTTTAGTCAAAATTTGCTGCTAAAACACTACACAACGGTTCTCAGAGAGGATTTCACAACTTTGGAAAATTATCACAGTGGCAATTATTTTACTTTTTATCGCAATGACTGTGAGCTTAACAGCATAAATACAGTGTCCTAGTGCATAGTGTAGCAGAGCCTGGCTCAACATTTCTGCCAGACAACTCAGCAGGTTTTTTGCTGAAGCCTCTTGTGCTGGTGACCTTGCTGCCCTGCTGGACTAGCTCCATTCAGATGAATGAGAACGCTGTTTCCTAACGTAACGTTTAAGTTAATCTGTACGCAGTCTTACATGTACAACACGAGCCATTTGTGCTGGCTGCGTAGACTGCAGTATAGGGCTGTCAAAATTGCTCAAAAATGACGTTCGAATATTCCCTCTAAAAAAACACATAATATTCAAACTATTCGAACATCTGGTTGCGCATGCGCACTTTGTGTCTGCACCTACAGCCAGAGAGTGGACCGAGAATGCCAGCGATTTTTGAATAGTGTGGAATAGAGCCCTGCGCGGGACTGTTTTCTTCATCCGGCGAATTTCTGACAATTACTGCCCACACTCGCAACATGTGTATGTCCACTCCCGCCCGCACCCGCAAAACTCTGAGAATTTATGCCTGCACAGTAATAGCGATGCATTGATGTTGTGTCTTCTCCCGTCCCGCATGAGAAAACACGTAATTTTATAGTTTAATAAGGAGAAGATGCAGGCAAAGAAGGCAGGTGCTTGCTGCTGTTAGACGGGGAGGAAGGAGCAGAGGATAAGGGAGAGAGGAGAGGAAGAGAGGGGGAGGAAGGAGCCGAGGATAAGGGAGCGGGCAGACGGTGGACGGAGCCTTGGCTCGTAGCTCCCCCATTCGGGGAGGCTCTGACACGCTGGTGTCTGCTCATAGATGGGCTATACAGTATATACTCAGTATATATGTATATCTATGGTTGCTGCTGTTGTGGGGGGATTCCAGGCTACATCACGCTCCCGCAGTGTTTTTTTTAGCCGCCTGCTCCTGCCCGCAGCAAAGTTAAAACCACCCGCTCCCGCGAGATTTGCGTTGGGTCCCGTGGGACCCAATCCCAAGGCAGCCTTCTAGTGTGGAACTTCCCAAAAGGAAAGCGTTGTCAATGGAACTTTGAGGTTCTATGTATGTCTATTTTACCCACCAAACTGTCGTAATTCAACTGACAAGGTAAACTCGGTTTTGCATTCTATCACCCCTTTAAGAACATTGTTTTACAGAGCATCTAACACATGTATAGTAAGTAGTATCTTCATTTTACCTCAGAAAATATGTTACATTTCAACAACATATTTATACATATATGACTACAACTAACTAAGCTAGCTAATATTACTGTATAGTATGTGTCATATATGACTTTTGCTCCTCAGACTTCTGACATAATGGGATAGTTGTTGTGGAAAACACAACATATTATATCAGCTGTGTCATCCCTCAAGAACATCGTTTTACAGAGCATTTGGTACATTTATAGTAAGTAGCCTATTATCTTCATTTTTATCTCAGAATGTTATATTTCAACAACATATACATTTATGACTGCTGCTAATGTTGTAGATACTATACATAAGGTATACAATAATGCACTTCAAAGTAACGTTAGATGCAATGTTATGAGTGTTTATGTTGTTCTTTGTTTGACTGTAATAAGAAGGAAAAAAAGGAAAGTAGCCAGTTACTTCACTTCCGTTGCGTAGCCTGTAGGGGGAGCTCTTGGCCAGCATCTCAGTCATTAAACTACTGACTTGAGAGCTGAACAGTCGCTATTGTTTAACTCACGTTATTTCTTCCCCTATTCAGGTAACATACTTTTCTTGGTTTATATTTTTGGTGTAACCTTAACCTGTATTGTTATTTTCGGTTATTAAACTACTGACTTGAGAGCTGAACAGTCGCTATTGTTTAACTCACGTTATTTCTTCCCCTATTCAGGGGCTTAACATTTTGGAGGCACCGCTGGGATGAGCGCAACGTGGGCTAGCTTTGCAAGTTGCTAAAGTTAACCCATTTGTCACTCAACCCTTCAAATTACCCAGACCGGGGACATCGGGTGCTAAAGTAGCAACTGTGGGCTGCGGGATATCTGAGCACAGCCGCCTGCTCTCTGAGGAACGAAAACGTTACCAGGAGAGCTAACGCCGCTACGTGGAGCTAACGCTAACACGGCCTGCTACTGCCCCCGTCATCGCGTGGAAAATGGAGTCATCAGAGCTAGAAAAACTGCAACTGGAGGCCATACAAGCACTATGCACGCTGTCAAGAGAACATCTCGAGGATTTATGTGACTTTTTGACTATTGCTGGTCCAGAGTTTGAGTGTGTAAGTGGCAAGAACAGAACTGCACTAATTTCAGTCATAAGCAACCACCTGCAAAGAAAAGAGTTGGAGGAACTGGAGGATAAAGGTATGGCTGAACTCCTGTGTTTGATGGATCAAATAAATAAGGGTCAGACTGTCAGTGAGATAATGGAACCAGCTCAAAATGACAATGAACAGACAAAACAGGATAATAAGCAAGATAGACAGCAAAGTCAAGCAAAAGAGAAAATGGAGGAACAGGCTAAATTAGCTAAGGAAATTGAGACTTTGCAACTGAAATTATCACTGCTGCAGAAACACAATGAGGGTGAAAAACCAGAAAAGAAGGCACAGGCAGCCACGACCTACAGTAGAATGTCAGTTCCTTATACTGCTCCCCCTCCAGTCACTCCTCAGTCATGGCATAAAGATCTTAAAATATCTGGCCAGATTGGTGAGCCTGGACAAAAAGATCGCCTTACCTTTTCCAGCTTAGCACGGCAGATAGAACATGGTCTTACCAAGGGCTTCTCAGATGTTGAAATAGTGGGTGCTGTGATAAGAGCCATCGCTCCTGGCATGCAACTCCGCAGCTACCTAGAGGGAAAAACTGACCTGACATTACCCACACTGAGACAGATCCTCAGGTGCCACTATCAGGAAAAAAGTGCAACAGACCTGTACAAACAATTAAGTTCTGAAGCACAAGCTGCAAAAGAGACCCCTCACAACTTTGTCATCCGTGCCCTGGATTTGAGACAGAAGATTTTATTTGCCTCACAAGAATCAGAGTCAGGATTAAAATATGACCCAGGTCTGGTCCAAAATATGTTCCTTCACACAGTGTTGACTGGCTTGCAAAGTGATAACATAAAACGTGACCTTCAACCATACCTTGAACTGCCAAATGTCTCTGATGAACTGTTACTGGAAAAATTGAACACTTCCTGTGCCTATGAGAGTGAGAGACAAGACAAGAGAAGAATGTTGACACCACAACGCTCTGCAGCCATCCATTCTGCCCAGGCCAGTGACAGTCTTGCAGAAAAGACAGAGAAAAAAACAGTGCAGCAGACTAGCAGTAAAGTACAGCCTGATATTCTATCTGAACTAAAAGAGATGCAGTCCAAGATAGCTCTTTTGAGTGACCTGAAAGCAGAAGTTTCTCAAATTAAAGAATTTATACAGAAACCACAGTGCTCACCTGTGCAGCATCCAAATCAAGTAGAAGTGCCACAAAACGGTGTCATCCGGCAAATGACAGTCCCACCACCACCACAAGTGCCACCAGCAGGCAGTGGTCCACGCCAGGCTATGACAACCATACCCAGTACAGCCACATGTTCACCACCCAGCCCTTATTTCCTCCACCAGCCCCTCGGCGCAGAAGTAAATGTTTTACTTGTCAGTAGAGCAATAATGAGGACTATAAGCATTGCTTCAGGTGTGGCAGCAACGAACATTACTCAGCTGGCTGCAGGATGAGAGGACCAAGACAGTTTAGAGGGGGTTCTTTAAACGGACAAGGGTCGCTCCAGCGGGACAGGGAGTGACTCACCCCACAGAATTGTCCCAGCAATGTATATACTGTGGCATGGAAGGCAATAAGGTGAGGCTCAGGCAATGTGCATCATGCAAAAAGGTGTTTTATTGTTCCAAGTCGTGTCAGAATGCGCACTGGACTGCCCATAGGAACCACTGTGCACAGACCTCATGTGAGACCATCCGAGCTAAAGCACCAAAACAAAAGACGAAAACAAAAGTGGCACCACTAATAGGAAAGAAATACCTAATTGACTGTTACATCCAAGGCAAAATGACTAGAGCTTTATGGGACTCTGGATCACAAGTAACAATAGTGGATGAGAAATGGAGGGAGGAAAAGGTGCCAAATGTAAAGCTCAGAGATATTAGAGAATTACTGGAAGCAGACAAGACTCTCGATATCACTGCAGCTAATGGAGAAAGTATGCCGTATACCGGCTGGGTTGAAGTCACTTTCAAATTAGCCTCTGATGGAGCTCCAACAGCAGATGTGATTGTTCCTACACTTGTCATGAAAGGTGCCAGTCTTGCCCGACCCATTATCGGCTCTAACGTAATAGGACTCATTGTTGATACAGAGCTAAAACAGTCCAACACAACCGACAAACACCAACTGATCCAGACTGTTACTGCAGCTTTTCCTGACCATGAGACAGATGATGTTCAAACCTGTGTCGAACAAGTGAGTACTGGCCAGAACCAAGAGTACATGGTTAAAACTATAAAAGAGAAATTAAAGGTACCAAAGCACACATCTGTTAAAGTAGAATGCCGTGTACAAGCATCCGCCTTTCAAGAAGACACCACTCTGATATTTAAGCCCGATGTAAACCCACAGTGGGCAGAGGGGCTAGAGTTCTGTGACACTCTTGTAAAACTGAAGAAGGGGGTAAAGCCATTTATTGTTGTTGATGTACAGAACCCCACAGACCATGATATTGTGCTAGCTGGGAAAACAATTATTGGAACAGTACAACCCCATCCAAGCTGTTTACCCCGCCTCAGTCCTTCAACAGCCTAAAGCTGACTCGTCAGCCACAGTGAGCACTGTATATGTGGACACAGAAGTCTGCAGTGATGTTTGGGATCCTACAGTTGACTTGAGCCATCTCTCTGAGTCTGAAAGGAAAGTGGTACAAACAATGTTAAGAGATGAATCAGCTTCCTTCTCAAAATCAAAAAATGACATTGGATGCATTGAAAAGTTGCAGCTTTCCATCTCACTAAAAGACACTGAGCCTGTTGCAAAAACTTACTTGTCTGTGCCCAGACCATTATATAGGGAAATGAAAGACTATCTGCACGACCTCATCGCACAAGGCTGGGTGAAAAAGTCAAACTCACCTTACGCGTCTCCAGTAGTCTGTGTCCGCAAAAAGTGTGGAGGTTTACGCTTGTGTATTGATTATCGTGAGTTGAATAGAAAAACCATCTCCGACCACCAGCCGATTCCAAGAATACAGGACATCATGGACAGCCTGGGAGGGAACTCTTGGTTCTCCCTACTGGACCAAGGGAAGGCCTATCATCAGGGCTTTATGGCAGAGGAGAGCAGGCACATGTACGAGTGGATCAGGATACCATTTGGCCTGATGACTGCGCCCGCTGCCTTCCAGCGATGTATGGAAGACTGTCTGGAAGATGTGAGGGATGAGATTTGTATTCCATATCTCGATGACACAATTGTTTTTAGTAAGTCATTCTCAGCTCATGTGGAAGTTGTCAGAACAGTGCTACAGTGGCTCCGACGACATGGCATAAAGCTGAAGCCCAGCAAATGTGAGCTGTTTAAGAGAAAAGTACGCTACCTGGGGCGTATTGTATCAGCAGAGGGCAGTAGGATGGACCCAGCTGACACCATAGCAGTAAGGGCTCTTAAAGAAAAAAAACCACACACTGTAGGAGAACTGAGAGCTTTAATGGGCCTCCTGAGCTATTACACGCAATACATTAGAGATTTCTCCCGCATTGCTGGGCCTCTCTACCACCTCCTGAGAACCTCACCTGATAAACAGCAGGCTAAACACCAAGGACTAAAAACAAAAAATCTGGAAGGAAAATGCAAGGGGGTTCCGTCCCATCAGCCCATTATATGGACCGATTCCCACCAACAGATACTGAGTCTGAGAAGAACTATCACCTACATTCTGGAAAACTGGAGTTTTTGGCTTTAAAGTGGGCTATTTGCGAGAAATTCAGAGACTATCTGATTGGGTCTTCGTGTACTGTGTACACAGACAATAATCCACTTACTTATGTTCTGTCAACAGCCAAACTTAATGCTACTGGGTGTCGGTGGGTAGCTGAGCTGGCGGATTTCCACATCACTATAAAGTACCGTCCAGGTAGGGAGAATGGGGATGCTGACGGCCTTTCCAGAATGCCTGTTGATATTGAGACCATGATGGAGGAGTGCACAGAGGAACTGTCATCGCGATCAGTTCAAGCCACAGTACAGTCTGTTGAAGTGCAGGATTCAAACTTTGTGTGGTCTATAGCCCTGTCAGCTCAGTGTGCATCAACAATAGGATCAGAGAGTCAACCTATCCCCTCTGAAGAGATCTGTCTGGCACAAAGAGAGGATCAGTGCATTGGTCCTGTGGTGGAGTGTTTACTATCAGGTACCAAGCCTGGGAGTCAACAACTGAAATCATTTAGCATGCAGACTAGATGGCTGTTGCGTGAATGGGAGAAACTGATGCTGGATGATGATGGTGTTTTGCAGCGCAAAACCGCTGCAAGAACACAAATCGTCCTTCCTGATAAATATAGGAGCACAGCATTAAAAGCATTACATAATGAAATGGGGCATCAAGGAATAGAGAGGACAGTTTCACTTGTAAGAGACAGATTCTTCTGGCCACAAATGCAGAGGGAAATTGAGCAATACGTTTCTTCACGTTGTCCCTGTCTAAAAAGCAAGAAGCCTAGCAGGGAAACCAGAGCCCCCCTCACCAGCATCGTCACGACTCAGCCCTTTGAATTGGTATCTGTTGATTTCCTGCATGTGGACAGGTGCTCTGGAGGTTATGAATACATATTGGTCATAATAGATAATTTCACGCGATTCGCACAAGCCTACGTCACAACAACAAAATCAGCCAAGACAGTGGCTGACAAGATTTTTAATGACTATGCCTTAAAGTTTGGGTTTCCCCTCATTCATACACCATGACCAAGGGGGTGAATTTGAAAATCAGCTGTTTGCTCAGTTGGCAAAGAACTGTGGGATTGCAGACTCGAGGACGACGCAATATCACCCAGAGGGCAACGGGCAAGTTGAGCGCTTCAACAGGATGCTCCTGCAAATGCTAAAAACGCTCACGGAGAGGGAGAAAGTCAACTGGAAGGAGTCATTAAACAAGCTGATTAATGCCTATAATTACACAAGAAGTGAGGTCACAGGGTTCTCTCCTTTCTACCTCCTGTTCGGGAACACTAACAGGTCGCTAACATTACTGTATGGTACGTGTCAGTGTCATAAATGACGATTGTTTGAAAGAGTATTTTTCCCCTACAAACAAGAAGAGGAACAAGAAGATTACAGTGAAACTCAGAGACAATACTGTGGATCTGAAGGAGACCAAGGACCTGCTTGCAAGGCTGATGGTACTTGCCAGGTCAAACCGAGACATCAACCAGAAAGAGGCCATAGGAAACTATGAATTCACTCTGACACCAAGGGTACTGTTTTCTCCTGATGGAACAATACTACCAAGTCCAAGTTAATCCAGCTACTTGAGAAGCTGACAAAAGAAGACATGCCCCATGAAGACTATCAGCTGCCTCAAGTTGGAAGTTCTACTCACCAAGATGCAATGGATGCAGGACTCACAGACCTCACATCTACTGATCAGCCAAGTCGGAAGATAGCACTGGTGGACGGTATGGTGCTTGTGCAGAAGCTGAGCAAAAAAACAGCGACTGTATTGACAGTCAAGGATCTGAGTGGCTGCTTCAATGACAGACTGATGCAACTAACACAAGATTATGATGAAATCATCCTCGTGTTTGACACATATAGGGCAGATTCTTTGAAGAGTGCAGCTAGAGATAAACGACGAAAAGGAAAAGCTTCTATTCAGTATCAAGTCAGAGATGACACCAACATCAAACATCCCAATTAGCAGGTTTCTCTCCCATGACAAGACTAAGAGTGATCTGACTGAATAGATTGCTGCCAAAACTCTGGAGTACAACAAGGGATCCGCCAAGCTGATCATCACATCTGCTTCTGGGCTCACTAGGAGCAACAAAGACCTTGTCTTTGAAGAAAACAACCACGAAGAAGCAGACACACTGCTGATCCACCAGGCTGTGCTGGCTTTACAGCAAAACCCACTTGATGCACAGTTGGTGTTTTTTTCACCAGATACAGATATTTTAGTGCTAGTCACAGCAAACTATGATCTCATGTTGAAGAACATATACATTTCTATGGCCTCTGGTGTTGTGCAGATTGAACCACTGTGGCGAGCTCTAGGTAACAACACAGGAAGGTTCTCCCGCATAGGCAAGGCAACCTGGCTGCAGGTCTACCTCAAAGCAGATGAAGATATTGTCAAAGCTCTGCAGATGCTTTTGGATGAAGCAGATGTGACAAAAGGAATGCTGTCAGCCCTGGAATCCTTTATATGTGCAGCTTACAAACCCAAGGGGATCAACATCAAGGCAATCCCTCAACTGTCATCTCTTCTGCAAACACAGGGCAGAAAGTGACAAGCTCCCTCCAACACTTGGAGCTCTGAAGCAGCACATCTTGAGAGTCCATGTCCAAACAAGAGTATGGGCACAGGCGGCCATTGCTCTGCAGGATCCACAGCTGGATCCTCTGAAAAACGGATACTTCAAACACTCGGATGGCATGCTCAAACCAGTGACCACAGAGGTTCTCCCAGCCCCAAAGGCCATCCTTGAGTTGGTTCAATGCAACTGCTCTTCTGGGAGTAGCTCCTGCAGAGTTAAGGACTTAGCCTGTACTGACATGTGTCAGTGCAGCAGCCAGTGCTAGAACAATGACAATTCCCAAGCCGTGATGAGGGAACTGTAAACAAAAGGTCATCTTATCAAACGAATAAAAGAGCAATAGTTTACGACTACTAAGTTTTAAGTTTCACCTTTGAGGTGACAATTATTTTTTTTGAGTTAGTGTTTTTTGTTTGATACTTGAGAAGTTTTGTTTGGAATTAAAGACACAAAAATCCCATAAAAAGCCCCCCAAAAAATAATTCTGAATTGCGCGACGACAACTTGTGAGGCCTTCGCGCCGGACACTAAAGCCGTGGTGACGTCATTTTCTGGCTGGCACCCATCGCCTCGGGAACACCGTGGCTACCATAGACCTAGCTTAACAGTGTGTATGGATCAGACTCACTTAATGAATAATCCTATGCAGAATATAGGTATTGTAAAAATGTATTGTCTATCATACACACTTTATACAGTTCCAGAAACAGATGCATATAAAAGAAAAAGGAAATGCATCTGCCTCCTGACCTTGCTTATGGTATAATATGTTGCCTATAGCCAGACTGAGCAGGACTACTTCCTGATGACAGTAAGAGGATTCCTAACCTCTGTCTCTGAGAGCAGTGTTCTCCACTTGTCACTGTTCTCCTCGAATGTAAATAAATCTGCTCACGCTCTGTGTTCTCCCACCCCTCCCTCTCGTGTCCCCAGTCAGTGTTGTGTAACTGACAGAGAGTCACTGTCAAGTTACATTTATCAGAAAATGCTTTTACCTAATAGCTTTGCTGCCAAGTGATTTACATGAAGGATACAGAAGTGTCATCACAAATTGAAGCAAGATGCAACATTTTACTACAAACTCAATTGTGTGTTTGCATATATGTGTGTGTGTGTTTAAGACTTCCCTGTGATTTAATGCGCAGAAAGGATTTGGCAATAAAAATAATGTAATCCATTGGTCTGGGATATTTTCCTTAAAGGCCGACCCCCAGCCCCGGAGTGGAACTGCATCAGTGTGAGTGAAGCTGAGCCGCCAACGAGTCAAATGGCATGCTTTCGAGAGGAGTGCAGAGTGTTAAGCTGTTCTGGGTGAGCATGCTTTATCTGGAGGATCAGCAGCAGCACCAGGGCTTAAATGGGTCAAAAATCACTAACCTATCATCCGGAGCCACGTGTGGCAGACTGCACGCAGTATCTGAGCTCCACAGGAAGACTTTCACTATAAAACTAAAGAACATGGTTCTTGCTGCAGGTCTATATCACCAGGCTAATATTAAAGCTACTTCCTGTATATTGTGCATTGAGTGAATTGTGTCACTTCACTGGAGTTCTTTAAATTTAAAATTGCCACTGCACTTATTTGCTTGTACCAGTTATAATATACCAGCTCGCCGTTGTGTTATACTTCAGTATATAAAATTCACAACTATCGTTATGAAATTGATATATTATTGGTGAATTATTGGACTTGTGTTTAGAGAATCTACTCAGGCTATTTTATGCTGCTGCTGTCCTGGCGATCTTGAGTGAGTTAAAGATCGCTGTTTGCAATCAGGATTGCAAAAGGTCCTGCTGGGTGAACAGACTTGAAACAAACAGATAACTACAAATTTTCATAACGCGGAATGACACTGAGCCTCGCATTGTGCACAGTAACACTAGGTTACAAAGATATTGCAATATTATTTATAGGCTATATTGCCCAGCCCTAATGTCAATGCTGTCTGGCTTCATGATAATGATGGAAGGGGTTACAGAGAGAAGAGATCAACGACTGGCATCCAGGGCACTACATAAATTAGCTAATGATCACAGAGTAATTTGCCGTATGATGAATCTTTCTACAAATACATTTTCCTTTTTTTGGTCCACAAGAACCTTTTTTTTTTTTTAAAAACTCTTTATTTAGAGATCATTTTCATATTTTACCACAGAAGTGAAAGGTAAGACAAAAAGAAAACAAATACAGAACACTGAACACATTACACAAATTTGAGGTCCAGGGTTGATCTAGCCTATATATATCCAAAAGACAAAATACCATACACAACACATAATAAGCAGTCTCACACATTGGCCAAATAGGCATGCCATTTCTGCCATAGTTTTTCACCCAGATCTTTTTGGAGTCGGATTAAGTAAGTAATTTGCTCTAGGGCATGTAATTGTTTTATAATATTAACAAAAGTATCTATAGTGGGCGCATTTTACTGGAGCCAGCATTTTGTGATGGCCTTTTTACTTGCAGCCAGTAAGACCCTAAGAAGATAAGTATCAGTTTTACTCAATCCATCTGGCATGTTTCCATGATAGAGAGCTGTGAATGCTACATTGATATTGAAACGCAGAACGGGAATCATTTTTGCCACTTCCCTCCAGTAAATCTGGATGGAGAGGTAATACCAAAAAACATGGACCTGATCAGCAAAGAACTCCCCACATTCTCTCCAGCAGGCCAGTTGTGTACCAGTCTGTTTGGACTTCTGCTTGGGAGTTCCAAAAAAAAACGAATGAGGTTTTTCCAACAAAAGTCTCTCCAAATCCATGAGTTGGTGGAGGATGACTGTTTCCCAGGCGTTCAACCACATGTCCTCTGTTATCACGATGTCCAACTCTTTTTCCCATAGTCTGTAGTGTCCTTATTCAATGAAGTGATGCCATAGTATAACTTTCTTATGAGTCCTTTGATACTCCCTGAGTTGTATGCATCCATAAATATATGAATAACCGCTGGTGGCTCTGATGGGATACAACCTTTCAGCTTTTTACAACGTCAGTAGTACAAGCAGTGGTGGAGGAAGTACTGAATCTCAGTACTTAAGTAAAAGTACAAATAACAAGAGCTATATTTACTTTAGTAAAAGTAAAAGTACAACAATTAAAACCCTACTTGAGTAAAAGTAAAAAGTAGCTGATTTTAAATGTACTTTAAGTATTAACGATTTATTCTCTTAATGTCTATATTCTAATAATTAAAAAAAAAACAGTATGGGCTGTGGTGTTTAATTAAGTTAGTTTTAGGTTAATGTAATTGTGCTTACCATCTGTGGCCCAGTTTACATTCTGACTTACAATTACTGGTAATCAGGGTGATCTGCATGAAGCTAGACTTTGCATTATTTCCCATTTGCTGCAAAATGTAACAAAGTAAAAGTCAAAAGTATGCACTATGGATTGTACTTAAGTGAAGTACAGATACGTGAAAAATTTACTTAAGTACAGTAACAAAGTATTTGTACTTCGTTACATTCCACCACTGAGTACAAGGCAGGATTAGCCGGAAGACTTCTTCTAAATGAGGGCACACTTCCAACTTTGTGGTGAATACCTGCAGAATAGGGACATGTAAGTAGTACTTTTGTAGATTATGGTGAACTAGTGTGTGTTGTTGCAGTGTTTTGCCATTCAGAACGAGCTAGCATGCTAGCGCTAGCATGCTACGGTTAGCCACCTCGTTTTGGCTAGTGACGTGAAAAGCCCTGCAGATTTTGAACAGCTCACCCCGAGACTGAAGGCAGGACACATTCAGACACCAGATCTCACTCAAAACAGCATGGATGTTTTTTTTTCCAAGTTTGTATGCGTGTGGAAGCACCAGAGACACAAAATAACACCCCAAATCCCAGAGAAAGTGTTTTTTTTTTCATAATATGGGCACTTTAAGAATGACACTTTAAACAATATGAGGCTGAATTGAAGGAATTCAGGGAAACCTAGTCTATAGACTACCTATATTAATAAAACCGTCCAAAATGGCAGGCATAATGGCACTCAGGGAAGGCTGCAATTTACCAGACCTATATGATAAGATCTACCAGAATTACATTATATCCAGACAATGATGAAGTTGAAGATATATGTATATAATATTTATATAAAACCCATATTTATACCTGGTCCCTGAAGTCTCTTTCTCTCCTCATTCTTCCATTGGCATAGTCCTCCTGCAGTACCATCATGCAGCATTACGCATTGGGGTCACCATAGTATTTATATGTTTACAACAATTTGTGATTGTTAACCACCTTGCCAAAATCACAGCATCAACTAGTGGTATCCCCCACCTCCCCGAGATACAATTTGAAGACTAAAGTCTAATCGGCGAACACGTTTCTTAATGCCGGTTTTGTTATGAACAGTGTTAAAGTTCAGACCGATAACGAGGACATGGAGGGTAACGATTGATGATATAAACACAGTATTTAAGAAAGATATTTAGAATAATTAGAACAAATTTTTATTTAAGATTTGAGTTGGATTTTACAAGGTGTTTATGGAACAATTGTCACTCAGTACAAGTGCAAATAACACTGGATTTAATTCTTCATGATAACGTGGATGATATGGAGTGAAGAAATGTGTGTGAGGCATCAGTAATTGAAAATATTACCCGTAATTGTTATTCCCACATTTACTTTCTGCAGTCTGACTTCAGTTCACCACCTTACCATCTGCATTGCCAATTCCCATTATCTCCAAAATGTCCGTACGCATGGGTCAGAATTTGCGTGGAGGACCGCACATTCTCCCATCAAGTTAGTTTTTTATAAATCATAACCTTTGCGTGGGAAGTGGCATACGCACATTTTCAACCCCGTTTTGTGTGTACGACACGTTTATAAATGAGACCCCTGGGCCGTCACAGAACAAAGTCAGTAGGACTTATCCTCTGGGAACATTAATGTCTGCACATGAAGTAGTAAATATATTTCAGTCTGGACTATAGTAGTGGACTGATCAACCAACCAAAATTAATTTTAAAAAGGCAAATATGACTGTAATGACAAAAGTCAATGTAGCTCCGTCTATCAGCTCTGTGAGCTTCTCTCTGCTTTCGCCAACAAGCTCCACCGTTGCTATGGTTACTTTATGCGCATGCGCGATAGCTGTTGAACTTTTGCACTCTGCAGGCTGAGCTGTGGTGTGGTGTCAGGTTACAGCTTGTTGCTACAGTCATTACTATGGAAATAACCACGGCAAATCGTTTTTTTTGGGGAAAAATACGTTTTGGAACACTGGATTGTATGAGTTCGGCAATCAACTAGTGTGGACCTCACCAGAAACCAGGAAATAAACAGATGTATGGATTAACACAACTTTTATCTATTTCTGTCACAGCTACTGCAGTCAAATTCGCTGTGTTCCCTCGGTAGGAATAACTGCACATGGGTAGGCACTTGACATTTCAAACATGTTTAGAGCCTGTTGGCTGCTAACTCTAGCCTCTAGTGTAGGCAGCACCGATTGTTTTCGTTTTTCTCGCTACTGACAGCTCTCCAAATTTACAAACAACAGAGCTACGGGTTGAAATCGACCAGAATTCTCCTTTGTCACTTTGCTACAGCGCAATTTACGGTATAGTGGCCAGAGAAATGTGCTGATTACCCGATGAACTGCAGGTTTGGTAAATACGACGTAAGCTGAAGTATCACCGCGTGCGCTTTCTGCGAGCTGGCCATGGCACTGATAACGCTACATTCGCAAATGTACGTACATCTGGGCCAGAGTCCCTATAGTGCTATCCTGATACTCACATACAATATACATACAGTTGAGTAGCTACAATGGAACATGTGATAGCTGTGAGGCTGCTTAAATGGCAAAAGGAAATACATTTAAAAAAAACTCCAATGCAATCAGTCTTTTTTTTCCAAAGTATTGAGAGTGCTTGTTGCATGCCTAACAGATGATCTGATCTGCTAGCCCCTACAGAGGTGCATGCAGAATGGGCCCTTCTTTAAGTACCTGCTATCTTTCCTCCGTTGTGCCCTAACAAGATAAATACTTCACTTCAGGCTCTGTGAGGCAATCCTTCCCACTGAAGGACACTTTGGTTTTGCATACGGTGCATGGGGCCTGTGAGCAATGTGCTTAATCCCCGATTTATGCAATAGGCTTTCTGAGAGAAATGTAAAGGGGGACACTGTGACAGGAGCTTCCCAGGCCTCACATACACTGTGACTCAGAAGGAGCATTCATCTGTCATACGGAGCGCCTGCTATACTTATCTTAATTGATTGGCAAGCTATTTCTGGCTGCCACGCAATAGCCTTTCACATTATTCTCACCCCCACTGTCTCTCTCTCTCTCTCTCTCTCTCTCTCTCTCTCTCTCTCTCTCTCTTGCTCTCCCTCCCTCACTCTTAATTTCCTCTCTTTCAGTTTATCTCACCTTCTTTTCTTTAGTCCCCCTACGCTTTCCACCTCCCTTTCTCTGTCTCTAACTCAATCTGTATCTCCTCAGTTCTTCCAGGGTGATTTATTGGCTCTGCGCTACCTGGTCTCAATTCCTACTTGCATTATGGAAATATTATGATGCCTAATGCCAGCAGCCTGCAGGCTAGCTCCCCTGAGGGATAAGTACAAGCCACACTCTGCATTACACACACACACACACACACACACACACACACACACACACACACACACACACACACACACACACACACACTGGCCAATAGGTATTGTGTATGTTTCAAACTGTATAGAGAATGTCTTTAGTCTTTGTCTTTAGAAATCATGAAGATTTCCAGCAAGTGATCTTGGGCTGTTCAGCGATATGATTACTCTGATTAGATATGAGTGAAAACCAAAATGATTTACTGACTTGTCTCCGATGCATTTATGGTATTGATACCTATGCCTCTGTTCCACTTGGCTTATCGACACATCCATTCATCTAAAGCTCCCACAGGTTGTGCATGCTTTTCCACATGTGCACACACCCGCTCACAAAAGAGCTCAAAGTGGTGACTTACTCTTCAGACTGAATGTGTTATCTTTGATTGTCCTGAAGTACAGATCTCACGTGTTCCTAGCTGTGCCACTTTTCTTTACTGTGTGTTTCATGAACTGTGATGAAGAATCGGACCCTGAAATAGTTGTTTCAAATAATTTAACTCATTTAAAAAAAACATAAATATTATCCTTCACGTTACCAATATCAATCTTCAAGCAACCAAATTTACTGCCATTACATGAACCACTTGCTTTGAGAATTCTGGAAATAGTGTCAGAACAGCAAGTACCTACTTGTACTATGTCCTACCTTAAAGGAGACCTATTATGCGTTTCTTTATTTCCTTTTATATCTATAATATTACAATGTTGGATGTTTATGTTAAAGGTGGTCAGAGCAGTATGTCACAGGATAGCCAGAGAAACCTGACTCAATTAAAATACCAATTTAATAATATTCTATCTCAAAAGGTTGAATTCAATTTATTCAGGGCAACACAAAATTATTCAGATTTGGGAGAGAAAGCAGGAAAACTACTCGCTAGATGCATAAAACAGAGGGAATCAGCTTCCACTATTTCTGTAGTTAGATCCAATTCTGGAGATGTTTTTACAGCAACTGTATATATTAACAGGATTTTTGAAGAATTTTACACTGATCTCTATAGGTCATTATCTCTACTGATGAAGAAATGTGTTCCTTCATAGAGCCACCAGGGCTTCCCAAACTGACAGAAGAGCAAAGAGAACTCCTTGATGCACAGTTAACTATAGAAGAAAATACAGAGGTAATGGGGGCCCTGCCTAAGGCCCCAGGGCTCAATGGCTTCACAGCTGAAGTTTTGCAACTGAACTGGCTCCACCTCTGTTAGAGGTATATAGATAGGCACTGGAGAAGGGCACACTGTCACCAACATTAATTTAGGGAGGCTTTGATAACTTTGATTCCTAAGACAGGTAAAGACCCAGTGGTAAGAATTACCGCCCAATTTCCCTAATGCAGTTAGACATTAAGATTATTTCAAAATTAATTTGGGCAAATAGATTAAATAAGGTTATTACTTCTCTAATTCATCCTGATCAGGTAGGGTTTATTTTGCGGGCGTAGCTCATCAGATAATATCAGGCGTCTCATTAATATTGCATGGCTGATAGACAATCCCCAATAGTTGGTATTTCTCTCTATGCCGAGAATTCGTTTGATATGGTTGAATAGGGCTATATGTTTAACATTTTGGAAATATAAAGTGGATTAAGGTGCTGTATAAGCACTCAGAGGCTGCTCTCAATCTCTCGATAGCAGTGAAGGTCAATGTTATAAAAATGGTTTGTGTTCCCAAGCTGACCAACCTTATCCAATCTCTTCCTCTGGAGGTTTGTCTGTCATATTTTAAATCCATATTGTTTAAAATTGGTCTGAAAGATGCACCAAATTGTTGGAAATGTAAGACAGAGGATGGCCAATTACTTTATGTCCTATGGTCCTGTGATGAGGTCCAGGAATTTTGGACCGAGATACATGATAACCTATGTTGGATTGCAGGGACCCAGGTTCCATTCAGCCGGCAGCAGTGAGTCCTGATCATGCTCATTTTATTATGCTAAAACAGCTGAAAACAGTTATGTTACCTAAGTGAATACAGCATAAAGTTCCTTTTTAGCAACAGTTTTATTTGCAATTGTTTCTCAGAAGCATCATATGTCTTACAATTACATTCCAGGATATATTGTTAGTGTCTTTACATCAGAATAATTAAATAATCAAAGTGAGAAAGTGATGTGGAAAGTCTGAGGTGTTAGGGGAGAGAGTTCCAGAGGGAGGGGGCAGCAACAGAGAAGGCCCTGTCCCCCCAGGTTCTAATACTGAACAGCAGCAGCAACTATTTAATAGCAGCGGATCGCCACTGCTAAATGAATATAGCAGAAGTAGCAATGGAATAGTGCACACAGAGACCTAACATTTGTATTTTAGGGTGCCTTTTAAGACCTGGCTAGGGACAACAGATGTAAACTAGCACTTGTAGCTAACTCTGGCTTGTTTACAGCAAGTAATTTCTCTGTTGATCAATGAGCATTGTCCCTATCAAATAAATAAATTAAATTGAGAATTGGAATCAGCAGTATCCTGTCACACACAGGCCAGATGGCTGTGGATCAGAGGTAGAGAGGGTCTCCCCTCAACCACAAGAATGGCGGTTCGATCCACATGTCAAAGTGTCCCTGAGAAGAGACTGTATGTGCGTTAAATACAGAGATTGAATTTCACTACATTGTACTGTATGATTGTATGTGACAAATAATATGTTCTAAAAAACAAATGTGTTGCTGCCTGACCTCCTGTTCATTGCTGTTATGACTCTTAAGCCCTGGTTATACTGCCAAGTGTAAACGTAGTCGTAGTCTATTTATACTACTTTCTGAACTTCACGTTCCACACATGCGCAGTAGATCACTACGCCTCCACTTGTAGCGTAGTGGCCTCACAATTGTAAGTACACAGATGTCGGCACAGAGCCGAACACCTTCTGATGATGAAATTTCCGTCATGCGGACCAAAGCGTACTCGTAAAAAGTACTCAAAAGTATCGTTTTGGCTTTAGAATTTAAGTCCTATGAACTATAGATGAAATGCTGAAACCAAGAAATGCAGTCATTGGTGGTTTACTGTGTCCGCTCCTCATTGTTGCATACACTCCAACACCTCTCCATTATTCTCTCCCTGGTTTTCTTTTCTTGTTTTTATTCAGAAGAGCGTCTTCAAACTTATCACAGGTCACAGTAAC
The DNA here is from genome assembly GCA_023566125.1 of Zingel zingel. NCBI lineage: Eukaryota > Metazoa > Chordata > Actinopteri > Perciformes > Percidae > Zingel > Zingel zingel. The sequence continues at coordinate 28,852,742 of CM042315.1, forward strand.
TGTTCATCAGTGATTGTTTCCACCTCCCCTTTAATATCTGAAGCGCACCCAAACTCACACACAGGTTTGTATTACTATACTGACAGACACACACACACACACACACACACACACACACACACACACACACACACACACACACACACACACACACACACACACAGACAGAAGCTTTATTATTCTCTCTGAGATGCGCCACCAGACACAGATGTATGGATGGATATTTAATTGCTATAGTTTTTTGTCTTTTCCCTCTGGTGCACCTTGTTTTCTTTCTCTATTTTCTATTCTGTTTCCATTCCAGCTCAGCTTCAGGGGTTTACAGAAAAGACTGAGACACAATTTGCCATCATAATCTCCTCTGCCTGGGCCCGGCTACGCTTGGCTGACACTGGGACTGTGTGTTTGCTCTAGGTAATGAGAGTAATTGAAAAAGAGTGTCACGTAGGAAGTGTCTCAACAGCCTGTGTGTGTGCATGCATATATTTCGGTCTGCTGATAGAAGGTTCCTGGCAAAGGTGAAGGCATGCCAAAAGACACAGTGAGTACCTTTACATTCACATTAATATTCCACTTTTATTCTGAATATGATTCAGGTCATGTAGACAGCTTATTCTGTTTGGATATTCCGAATAAGGCCTTTTTCCGAATATAGTATTTTCCGATAAGACATGTTTGATATGTCGGTATTAAGGTTTTAGAAGCTTTTTTTGGACAAGTACTGTATACAGCACATTCAGAATCTGTGTCTTAAGCCCAGTTCAGAACAAAGATTTGCAACGAGACAGTTTAACTTTGAAACTCTTTTTATAGTTCCTCTATTAAATAATGACTTTGAAAATAAATTTAATAATTCCTGTTTTAATGTACAATTAAATATTAAATAAAGAAATGCTCTATTTTAATTTCCAAGATCCTGGAGGTCCTCCATAGTTTACAGCCTCTTGCCTATTTACGGCTTATGGTCAGCTCTGTGTGTTGCTATGGTTACTGTATACCAAGAAAGAGGGAATGACATGCAGCAAAGGGCCTGCTGCGTCAATGAGTAAACCTCTATACATAGGCACACGCTCTATACAGTACATTTTGAAGCGTTAAAGTAACAAGTAAAGAGTTACATTTAACACTATTCCTGAGTGTATTTGATCCCATTCAGAAGTAGTGTTCAATTGATTATTTTCATAGTGTTAACATTTTAGAGTTAAATTAACTCTAAATAGAGTAAAAATGTAACACTCGCTTATGCTGAATAGTGTTATTTAAATTTTACACTAAAAGTTAAATAACACTGGAGAGTGTAAATATTACCCTTGGAAGAGTTGATCATTTACTCTTCTACAATAACAAATCAACTCTGATTGAGTTTGATTCCAGTACAGTTTAACACTGCATGGAGTTATTAAAAGTTAACACTCGAGGGTCAAATAACTCTGATAAGTGTTGATGTTACACAATACTGTGCTGATAATTGACTATCTTGCAGTGAAAAACAAGCTTATATAGAGTAAAATTCTGTGTAAATTTGACACCATTTCCGAAAATAAATCTCAGCAGTATTAATTTTACACTTAATTCACTTTTTTAGTGTCAAGTTACACCAAATACAGCATTAAGTGAGTAAAATCACAACTTACCACAACATAATGCATTTAAAAGTTTTATTATCAGCTCAACTATGTCAGGCTAAAATATGAAGAATACAAATCCCTTTTTAAAACATTGACCTTAGGTCTCCATAAAATGGCAATATGGAACAACATACAGTTGTGTTCAGAATTATAGCAGTGCGTTTAAAAAAAGTGAATAATGCTCAAAATCCTTAGAACAGCTTTTAATTCCATAATATAAATGCATTGGGAACACTGCACATTCAATTCCAAATCTAAACATGACCAAAATTGATCAAGTTTGTGTTATACCTTTACAGAAAGTGAAGAAAAAGGAATATTAGGCTGTTCAAAAAAATTGCAGTATTTGCATTTTTCTTTACAAACTCAAGCAGTTACTGTATGAACTGAAAAATGTCTCAAGGGTTTGCTTTACTTTGAATCACTGCACTAATATTTAGTTGCATAACCATTATTTCTGAGAACTGCTTCACATCTGTGTTGCATGGAGTCGACCAACTTCTGGCACCTGTGAACAGGTATTCCAGCCCAGGACGATTGAACTACATTCCACAATTCCTCTGCATTGCTGGGTTTTGCCTCAGAAACAGCATTTTTGGTTTCAACCCAGAAGTTTTCTATGGGATTGAGGTCTGGGGATTGGGCTGGCCACTCCATAACATCAATCTTGTTCATCTGGAACCAAGACTTTGCTCGCTTACTGGTGTGTTTTGGGTCATTGTCTTGTTGAAAGACCCATTTCAAAGACATTTCCTCTTCAGCATAAGGCAACATCATCTCTTCAAGTATTTTGATGTATTGAAACTGATCCATGATCCCTGGTATGTGATAAATAGGCCCAACACCACAGTATGAGAAACATCCCCATAACATGATGTTTGCACCACCATGCTTTACTGTCTTCACAGTGTGCTGTGGCTTGAATTCAGTGCACGGGGGTTGTCGGACAAACTGTCTGTGGCCCCTAAACACAAAAAAGAACAACTTTGCTCTCATCAGTCCACAGAATGTTGCTCCATTTCTCCTTTGGCCAGTCAATTTGTCCTTTGGAAAATTTCAACCTATTCACTACATGTCTTTTTTTCAGTAATGAGACTTTGCGGGGGCTTCTAGCTGATAGCTTTGCTTCACATAGCCTTCTTCTGAGCCTAACAGTACTCACAGGTAACTTTAAGTCTTCTATGATTTTCCTGGAGCTGATCATTGGTTGAGCCTTTGCCATTTTGGCTATTCTTCCATTATAGCATGTTGACATAGAGGGGGAGCGGGGGGAGCGCCGTGAGGGCAGACCGAGCGAGCGAGCGTGTGAGCAGTGAGTTGTCGGGGGCTAAAAATAGAAAAAGAAAGAGAGAAAAGGAGATGGCATGATAATGGATGCGACAGCAGTTAAATAAGTGGATGGTGAAAGACAACAGGTAGGATTTAAAGTGTGACGTCTGTGCTTGGAGGCTTGTAAATATTCATGTTAACAGACTAGCTAGCATTTGCTAATACTGGAAATGTAGCAGCCAAATGGGGGTTTACCATGGAATCATGCATTCATTTGCTACCAAACTTTGAGGCTTGCAAATATTCATGTTAACAGACTGTTGTCAGACTAGCTAGTGTTTGCTAACACTAGCAGCTAAAGTAGGGTTTACGGCTAGCTTAATGCAAACCAATGTTGCTGATAGTTACATTTAGATTTTGGTTAAAGCCTATGGTACCAATCCCATGCATGACATATCTCAATTTTATTAAGGTAAAATAACAACTGGTAAATATAAGGTAGCATGCACAATAAATAACAAGAAGCTGGAAAACATAACTTATGCAATAACTGTGGTTTACCATGGAATCATTAATAGATTTTGTTTTACCATTAGCTGTTCATGTTAGCTGTGCTGTCAGACATACCGGCTATAGTTACATCTGTTGGGTGACATAGAAGCTGTAATTACACGATCACATCTCTCTCTCTCTCTCTCTTTAAAGGTCTGTGCTAAGTGGCTCTCTATATTTTTACTTTTTAAAATCCAAAATGTGAATGTAATTTCAACAGCAGCACAACACATAACACATAATAGTTGTCTTATCAGATGCCATCACTAGGCTGATTTAAGAATTGAATTTAGGCTGCTATATTTAACAGTTAATTTCATTCAGGAGTGAGGATGGTGGATCAGGAAAGACAGGGTACGGCAACAGGTAGGTCTTACATTAGGTGGAAGTGTAGGGGGAGCCACTTGATACCAACAGATTAATTTCCTAATATCATTAATATGGAAAAACTAATGAAAAATCTATTACATAATGAGGTCGGCAATGGCATCACGTAGAGATGAGACCAGTGATGACATCAGGTAGGAGTTCTATTAGACCACACAAAACAAAATGTCCAGTTCAAGTTCCGAGGATTACTCTAATGACAAATCAAAATAATCTAACATGTTTTGTTATATGCTATTAGACTAATCTTGCCATTGTGAATGAAAAATGCATTTCTGTATGAAAACCTGGCATATGTGGGAAATATAACAATTAACCTATGTCTGACAGCAGGGACGTAGTAAACGAATCAGAACGCAAATTTAAACATCCGCAACGCATATGCTCGAATGCCATCAATGATTTATTTATTGTAATGAAAATAAAGTACATTTATATATGTGTATATATATATATATATGTGTATATATTTTTATATATATATATATATATATATATATATATATATATATATATATATATATATATATACACACACATATATAAATGTACTGTATTTTCATTACAATAAATAAATCATTGATATATATATATATATATATATATATTAGGGCTGTCAAAATAACAAAATAACATTTCGATTAATTAATCTGAGAAAAAATAACGCGTTAAAAGAAATAACGCAGATTAATCCATTCCATATTGACGTTTGACCCAGAGCCGTTCTAGCCACCATTCAACTGTAAAATGAAGGAGGGAGACGAGAAAGTGCTGCCTGGATCATTAATTGGAACATTTACTTATAAAAATCTTCTTCCTGCCAACCCGGGCTACCGAAATCTGGAGCCACTGATATGTCTGCTCTTCTCTCTGATGCTCTGAAACAGACTATACAGGCTACACAAACACCGCTGCACATGACGCTAGTTAACACTGTACTCAACAGCAGCTAACGTTAGCCTACCGTTAGCTAGTTAACACTATACTCGACAGCAGCTAACGTTAGCCTACCGCTAGCTAGTAGCTGGATTAAAAACGGTTAAAATGCTGACAGCTAACGCTAAATGGTGTAAAGTTTGACTGTGTTTTAGCCGTCGGAAAACCAACACAGACATTGTTCAATGAAACTGGTAAACTATAGCCTCGTGGTGCATTTGAAGTTATTGTAAATGTCCTTTTCCCAACTGGTTGTTGCATGGTGAGGGATGGTGGACCCAAAATGCAGAGAGAGAGGGACGGCAGGCAGGAGATGGCGAAAACTCACGGATTTTAATGTTACCAAAAACAGCAGAACAAAGGCAGGAAAAAAACAAAAGGCACGACGCAGAGGGATACACATACAGGCAAACAACTGACGGCACGGGAATGCAAAATGATCTGACACGAGACAAAAGGAACACGGGGGTTAAATACAAGAGGTAATGAACAAGGGAAAACAAGGCAGGAAAACTGAAGGTAAAACTAGACAAGACAAGATCGAAAACGGACTATCAAAGTAAAACAGGAAACTGGGAAAAACAAACAGGAAACATGACATAACCTAAACACAGAAACTTGACACAACACAACAGAGAACACAGGAATTAACCAAAAAATGCACAATACACAGAACACGGTCAAGACAGGGGAAACACAATAGACAAGGAGATAACTAAACAGAAATATACAGAATAAATATACAAACACAGGGAAAATGCAGAAATAAACAAAACCAGGCAACAGAAATGGAACAAAATACAAGACCAAAATACCAAAACCATAACACTGGTGGTTGTTTTTGTCGTTCAACAGCAATTTACTAGTGAAATAAGTTATTGTTATTGTTATACATTATTATTAAATCATTTAATTTTGACCATATGGCCTTAGCAATAAACAAGCCAACTGTCAATGTTACCAACTGTTGTTTAGTACCCTTTTTTTTCCTTTTCTTTACTTTCTTAAAAAGTATCAGTTCAGGCACCGTTAATTATGTATGCAATTAATTTTGATTAATTAATTACAGAGTATGTAATTAATTAGATTATATTTTTTAATCGATTCACAGCCCTAATATATATATATATATATATATATATATATATATATATATATATATATATATGATATACCATATATACCATATAATTATTTATAATTATGCTAGACCTACAGTGGCTGATATACTTTAAAATAAACCTTTATTATTTAAATCCCATACATGATGATGTCCGTCACACTTATTTACACTTATTTAATGCCCTATAACCAGCATGCACAACATTTGCTTCCTTCTTCCTTAAATATGGGCCATAACTGACACCTATTTCTTCACATCACTAATTGAACACAACACTGCTATTATTTTGAACATGCCCCTTTCAATTACAGATTCAATTACACAGAATGAGCAGCATGCATGTCATGACTGTTGGGTCTGTTGGTTTTCTATGACTCTACAACACTTACTAGTAAATTATTTGCCATGTAGAAATATCACTTCTACCAAAAAATTTGATTTATGAGGTTAGTGATGTTGGACTGCTATTATTTTGAACACAACTGTATATGAGGTAGTGTAGGATCTGTTTGTAAAGTTTGACATTGCAGTTTGTGCATCTCGACAGTTCATAGTACAACTTCTGGATCATCTTCACAGAACACAGTTTGAGAACAATCTTTCTCAAGGAGACAGAAATGACAACAATACCGTGCCCCAAATGACTCCACAAAGCCAAACAAACCATGCAACCCAAGATTATCACCAGTGACCTCAACTATGGTTCCGTGAATCACATCTTTCAATCTGGGAACTTTAAGTCCCTCTGAGAACTTTAAGATCACTGACAAGTGGCTCAAGTATCAAATTAAAACCATAACTCTTGATGTCTAACCCTGTGCATGGAAAAGAGCACATGAATGAATATTAATCAATGATGAATTAAAGATTGGGGGAAATTCCCAAATGTAAAATATATGCACCTAATTTGTGTATACCCTTTTTAGACCCCAAGGGGTTTGCTATTTCAAAGTCGTCTTTTTCTATAGAGAATAAGGGACTTTCTTTTAAATAGGCAGCATCTCTCAAGTCTGCATACACACCTTCCTTGAGCATGTGCCTGGGCTTGAACATGTCTGCAAGTTCTGGGTTTTGAAAAATTGCCTTCAGTGTTTCAAAAATTGAAATATATGCAAACTTGTCAGTTACAACGAACTGATCGTATGTCCCAGTTGTTTTGTTTCTTCTGCTGTCAAATCTTGGGTTGAAAATTTCTAAAAATGCCATCTACTGCTTTAAATCACCCTAAAGTTTGCAAGGCCAGTTTGTTACTCACACCAGTCAGTGTTGAAGCAACACCCCCTAAAGTCACAGTCCTTTGTAGGTCTCTGATGCATTTTTGTTTTTAAATTTGCTAAGAGGGAGAGAGCTAGCAGAATTGAAGGACGTAGTTATACAATATATTACTTGACTGAGAAACATTGTGCATCAAATGCAATTAAAACAGTGACTGTTTTGTTCCATACATTTTCCAGTATTACCTCCAAATGATGATCGCCTGTCTTTAGCGGTGCCGCTCTGAATAGTTTTAATCCTCCAGGCCAAGTACCCAGTTCCACGCTCGCCATTATAATAATGCTCCTTGAAGGATGAAAGGATAACAAAAACAGATACTTAATTAAAATTACATTTAAAAGAAAAACAAGTTGAAAACAACATGGTCTGGTAGGATTAAACATGTTCAAAAGCATTTAACATTACAGCAATTACTGTGTGCAACTCACATAACCATTCTTAGAGAATGGGTCACCGAGGTACTATTCCTCTGGCATACATTTCTTTCACCTGTCTGGGTGGAGATGTACTGCAAAATTGAAGAAGAAGAAATGATTGTGCAGTCATATTCACTTAGATTTGGATTTAGATTTACAGATTGAGAACACAAGGACTATTAGAAAATTACCCATTCTATTCTGTCATGTCAGCTGGCACTATGTTCACTATTTTACGTCTGGCTTCATCCATCAAGGACTTGGTTCGGTTGTATTCATTTATTATACGTTCCCCACCAGGTCTGTTGGTAAGAGTTGATTACACCAACTTAAAACAAAATGCATAACAATTCAGCATGTTATAGCTACTGCAAATAAACTGGAAATAAACTAATATGATGGAAAACATGAAAAAATGTTTTCAAACCATGTAATCCAGTCCCCAAACTGTCAACAACTTTCACACCTTCTGTTACAGCTGGGACACCAAACTTTGCAAATGCTAGAAAAAACAGGGACAAAAGCTTGTGTAAACAAAACTAAATCATTGTTTATATAATAATGTCACAGTGTACAACTCACTTACCCTATAAAATAGGTCTCAAACAGACACTAATAAGTGAATTAAAATGACTTTTTGTAGCATCATAACTATATCTTAAGCAATGCATCCACAATTAAAGTGCAGATAGAAAGGCCATCACAGAAAAAAATTTGATATAAAAAATGGATCAGTTCCAAAAACCTGAGAACTTAAAATGTCCCATCATTTTAGGAATATTCCAGTATATCAATTTTAAACAGCTAAATTGAGTTATTAATAACATTGTCAAATTCTTACCTGCAATCAAAAACTCTTTCAGATTTGGCTCCGTTATTCTGACAAATTTTTGGACATCACCAAGTTTAGCATTAAGCAGCATGCTCCCTGCAGATAGTATCAGCACAATTTATTATAGTTAAAAAGTTGATGTGCTTACTGTAGCAGTATTTCCTCAAATAAAAACAGGTCTATTTAACATACATAAGACAGAACAGCCCAGAACTAAGGCCAACTTTTATGAGGTGAATCGTGTTCAGTTTACTTGAGTATAAGAAAAAGTATTGTTTCAAGCCACCAAAATGTAATAATAATAATAATCAGCTCTTTTGCAGAAATGGCCAGTTCATTTTTTTTTTTTTTAAGATACATTTGTTATTAGCACCATTTATCATTCAGACATACAGAACATATTCCACAATATGTGCCAGGTAATATTGGATGGCGCACAGAACAGAGAAACACAAAATGAACAAGAACAAAAACCTTCTCCCACTCCCACCCTCTGTGGTCTCGAGGAAAACAAAACAAAAAGGAATCACACCTTGCCTAATCACTCTCCTCCTCCTAGTTCTTGTGGCGCTGAGGTCATTAGGTCTGATATTTTATATATATTTGTGCTGCCGTGCTTTTCCATATGCAGATAGTTGATGATTTGGCTTTGTTAATCCTTGCTTGAGAGAGCTCAAGCATAACTATGTCTAGAAAATACGCTAACCACTGTTTTATACAAAGCAAGTGGGGGGTGGGAACATGCGTTGAGCTATCATTTTCTTGGTTGCAGTTGAGCCGGCTAGCCAGTAGGAATTAGATATCCTATCACATCAAATAGTATTGATGTTGTTTTATGCCAGAACTCATGCACCTGTTCACACTCCCAGACCATAAGTAGGAAAGTTCCAGTTTGTTCAGGTTGACAGAACGTACAATAGGGAGTGGAAATGGCTTTTGAGATGTATTTCTTCTGAGGAGTCCAGTATGTCCTATGACATATGTTGAAGTGGATATACTGGTGATTTGGGTTCTTGGAACAATGGAAAATGTTGTCCAAAACTGTCTCCCAATTAATTGTATTCCCCTCAGGGCTCAGCTCTCGTTCCCATTTCTTTACTATTGGGAGTTCTGGATATTTGCAACAGCTTAGCATAAATCTTGGACACTAATCCTCTCACAGGAAAATAAAAAAACATTTAATGCACCTCAAGACTGTTTCCACATGGCATTGACATGGCACTCCATAACAATTTCGGGCTGATCTTAAGCAAAGATAAAAGTAGAAGGATGTCCTGGGGACCTCAAAACTATCTCTCAGTTCTACAAAACTCAACATACCTTTCTCATTGAATAGCTGGTTTAAAGTATAAATACCTCTGTCCCTCCACTGCTCACAAGCAACGGGTTTGTTACCAGACATTAAGTGGGTGTAACCCACATGACTTTGGGCTAATGGAATTTATATATATATATAGTTGCATAGTTTTTTTTAATCAGGGCAGCAGTTTTCAGATTACATCATGTGTTTACATAATTGCAAAAGGGTTCTCGGCTGTTGTAGACACAAGTGGCTGAAGAAACGCTTGAAAGCCATGCTTTTTGGTCTAAACGTCATACCCAAATTAAAAGTGGTACAGCTCCCATATATTTTGACACTCAGGGGTCAAAGGCATACCCACCTCCGCATTTCATTGAAAAACCAGGTATATTCCTTTTTCTTTGACGCCAAATCGTTTTAGCTGTAATCACAGTGACTCAGTGAATTGCCTGCGAGCGCGAGAAAACAGGTCTCGTTGTCGTCTAAGCTAGTTACACAGACACAGAAATCTGCTAACATGGCGGCAACTAACAGGTCGGTGGCTAACATAGCTAGTGCAATCCCAAACATGGAGGACTTGATTGTTCAGGTCTTGGAAAAGCAAAAAAGTGTGCTTGAATCAGTGGTCTACAACGCAGTAAATGAATGCCTCGCTACAACACATCAGGGCAGAGCTTGAGATGCTGGGAATTGTGGTACGTGATCTGATGCAACCTGACTGCGATGCATTCATAATCCAGCGGCATCGGGAGCTTGAAGAGGAACAGCACAAGCTACATGCTAGGGGCACCTCAGACTTACTTATCTACCTGGCCACCCTGAGAGTGACCCACGGAGGGAGAGAGTTCACCTTCACTACAGCCACAGATGTGGACATTTTCTGTCGGGAGTTGGATGTGGAGGACGACATGACATCCCCACGGGCCGCTACACGCCTGTTGCCAACTACGGAGCCAGAGGATGGCGGGGGGACTTTGCGTCTGGTGCTGGAGCGAGCGGCGGGGCCGAGGTTGGCGGACCCAGCGGTTGTGGACTAGCGGTGTCTTGGATACTGTGCTGTGTTTGTCTTGAGGATACTGTATGTAAGTTTTGGAGCCAAGCTTTAAAGGAACATTTAACCAGACTGAAAGAACATGATAAATGCTGACTATTCAGATCATAATCTATGTTTGTTAGTCCAACCAGGTTGGTGTGTTTTTCACATAGGTTATTTCAGAATTTGATAGCTGGTTGAGACCTAGTTCTAGGGTTTTTGTAACACCGTTCATGTTTAACATAAGAAGTTCACCAGACCTGTTTCAACGTACCTGTGACTTTAGACAGTAGGGGTAAATGTGGGCTGGAGTCTACGCAAGCTGTGTTGATGTGGGGATCAGATAGATACAGATAGGGGATGGGGTCTGCGGTCTCTGCGGTTAGAGGATTTAATTTATTTTGTTCATGTTTTTACCACACTTTGCTCAATCTAACAGTTCACCCTTTGCTACAAATTTAATAATTCCCTTTTCCAGAACACCGCTTTTGATGTAGAATTTAGAGCAAAACTGGCTGAGTTTATTTATAATATCCGTAAGGTATCATTGAACTCAGCAGAGACTGATGTTTAGGACACACCCCCTTTCATAAATGCTGACCCATCTAAGGTAGAGTCTTGTGTGAGGTATCATTGAACTCAGCCGAGAGTTCCGTTTTCATTGGTCATGGTTTAGCCCGCCCCTGATGTTTTAGCCATGCCCCCTTTCACAGCTAAATAACTGTATGATGTAGAGTCTTGTGTAAGGTATCATTGAACTCAGCAGAGACTTCCTTATTCATTGGTGATGGTTTGACCCGCCCCCTATGTTTAAGCCATGCCCCCTTTCATAAATGCTGACCCATATAGGGTAGAGTCTTGTGTGAGGTACCATTTAACTCAGAAGAGAGTTCCTTTTTAGTTGGTGATGGTTTGACCCGCCCCCTATAATTTAGCCATGCCCCTTTTCACAACTAATGAACTGTGTGACGTAGAGTCTTGTGTGAGGTATCGTTGAACTCAGCAGGGAGTTCCCATTTTATTGGTGACGATTCGCAGTGTCTGAGTGCCGTGCAAATGCACAGTCGCAAGGAGCGGCGTCCGCCGGTAACCCCGATGCGCGCCGAGGCGCGAGGGCCCGTCCATCGCTGCTTGCAGCTTTAATTAGGGCCCGAGCGCCGACAGCGGCAAAGGCCCTATTGGAACTGAAGGAATTATTATTATTTTCTGCAAGTAAATTGGCTTTTTGAGCGGCTTAACATATTCAAAAACTCACCAAAATTGGTGGGCGCATTAAGTCTGGCGACAATTTACGTATTTTAATGGCTCGCTAGCGCCCCCTAGAAAGTTAAAAAAATTGAGCCCCTGCTGTGCGTTTAACGTAGACACACGAAAACTTGGTACACATATGTAACATGTCGAGTTGTACAAAAAACTTCATTAGAGCCATACCCTAAACCCAACAGGAAGTCCGCCATTTTGATTTCAATGTTCGAAATTAGTGCGATTTTGGCCACTTCCACATGTCGTACTTTAACGAACTCCTAGAGATTTCATCCGATCAACTTCAAATTTGGTCTGTGCCATCTTAAGATGTTAAAGATAAAAAGTTCTTAAAAGAAAAACTTTGCGTCATAGGGCGTGGCCGTGGCGGGGCGGCAATTTTTTGCGTTTCGCTGCCGAAACAGGAAGTGGGTGTAACTCGAGTGTACATTGTCCGATTGGCTTGAAACTTTTCAGGATTCACAAGAGTCCAACCCTGAGGACAAATAAACGCCGATATTTACTTAAAGTCATAGCGCCCCCTAGTGGTAACAGGAAGTAGGCCTAAAAGTCAAGGTGCTATACTTTAACGAATTCCTCCTAGAGATTTTATCCGATTGACTTCAAACTTGGTCTGTATCTTCTCTATACCTTAAAGATGAAAAGTTATTAAAAGAAAAACTTTTCGTCAGACGGTGTGGGCGTGGCGTGGCAGCCAATTTGAGTATTTAGCGATGAACAAAGAAATTGTTGTTGTTGTAACTTGAGTGTACGTTGTAGATAGTAGTCTAATCTTTCTGATCCCTGTTGGATTTCATCAGATTTACAGTTTGGATCCAGACAATAATACAGTACCAAAATACACCAAACTTGTAATGTGTAGTGAATAGAGCATGGTTTCAGACCTACACAGGTTCAGGTGCATTTGTTCAGTATGTTTTTTGTTTCTTCTGCTGTTGCAGATGCTCTCTTTTAGTTTTTTCAAATCTGCTGTTGCAGATGCTCTGTTTTTGTTGTTCCATATCTGCTGTTGCAGATATCCCTTTTTTGTTGTTCTACTGCTGATGCCTTAATTTTGTTCAACCTAGTTTCACAATAATGTTACTAGTGTCAAGTAAATGCTTCTTACTGTATAGCCTAAACATCCAAACTTTCCCTCAAGTATATGTTCTCCATTTCTAGATTGTGCTGCATGCCGTTAAACATGTGGAATTAAATGGATGCTCCTGCTCGTGTGCTGCTGGAATGGCTTTATGTAACCATGTGGTTGCACTCCAATTTCAAACTGCTCATTATAGCACCATGGGGCTGAAAACTGTGCCAATCCCACTGTCGTGCACCGGTGTGCTTCAATCATGGCACCGACCAAGGACACAGGTAAGTTTGTCTGATGCAAGTTGTGTGTTTAAAGTTTGTAAGTGCACACTGTTGGAATATTGATTCTGCACTACTAGTGTAGATGTTTCTGCACAGTGTATCCATCCACCTCTACACCTCATCCATATGAATTGTTCACGTGGTAATGTAAGATTTGTGTAGGTCCCTCAGATATAGCCATACATACTGTATACTCCATAACGATGTTTGAAATTATAGTATTACACTCACACAACTAGGGCTGGGCGATATGGAGAAATTCAAATATCACAATATTTTTTTACCAAATACCTCTATCGATACCGCAACGATATTGTAGTGTGGACTATTGGTGCTTTCACAAAATATTTACACAGAGAATTTTGATAAATAATCAACATTGGATATAATGAATACGTGAGTAAAGGCAAATAATAGAACAGTTACAACAGTCTGGTAAGTTCAGAAAATTACATCACTTCACTGTAATGCAGCCTTTAAAACCAGGGACCGACAACACGTATGCCATATTACGATATCCAAAATCTAAGACGAAATCTAGTCTCATATCACGATATCGATATAATATCGATATATCGCCCAGCTTTACACACAACCCACACATCACATATGCATATACATTTGTATGGCATTTCCTTCTATTTTGCAGAGCAGCTGTTGCCTGCAGAGAATGTACACCTACAATATGACTTGAATGCTGAATTGACCTGATACTCGCTCACACTAGCAACTGCATTTCATTTCTTTTTGTGTTGATCCAGGGGATTCGTCCGGAACCCACGGATGAACTCGTGGTACGAAAGCCGAAGGCACCAGGAGGCAGTAGTGTCAAATCTACTCTGTATCGAGCTTACCCTGGTAAGTCTTTATTTATTTACTTATTTACTTACATACTTATTATTTTTAATAATTAAGTATAGTAAGGACGGGGACATCAACGGGGACATCAAATGAGAACATGCAGATGGTGCTTTATATTAGATTAGCTACCCTGTCGCTTGTAAATCATTGGCAGTTATTAACTGATGAAATGGTTTCTCTGTTACTTGTGTTTTTAGGACCCCTTCCTGACCCGACGGTGTTGTCAGTTGGAGCCCAACTACGCAACCTTCAGCCACAACCTGGCATTTGCAAAATCTTATGCGGCCTCTCCGACCTGACTTTAGTGGACTCTAAATTTGGACTAGTCCCTTGAGGTTCAGTTCTTTCCTATCAGTGCATAGCAGTAATACCCCGAGAAATCATTAAACATCCAGAAGCCCGCTCATTCCCACAACTTCCATTAATTGGGGGCTGCACATTAGAACGACATCTACAGTTTGTCCCCAATTGTCATCAGTTTCAACACATACAGAGTTTAGAAGTAACCCGTGAATTGGCAAGTATCATTGAAGAGAATACAAGGGGGCAGTCCGAGAATCCTTTGTGGAAGGAAGTCCGACAGCCCCGCCTAACTTCCAGTAGATTTGGTGAAGTCTGTAGCGTTATAGGGGAGTCATCTAGTCAGGCCCTGGCAGCCAGGATCATGAAGGGGGTAAGGCAAACACCTGCCATGAAAAGGAGTATTGACCTTGAGCCAGAAGTTTTACAACAGTACAGTGACCTTTGCAATGTCAGTATCGCGCCTTCTGGATTTGTTGTGAATCCAATTGTTGCACCATACCTCGGTGCTAGCCCTGATGCCAAAGTGTATGATCCCACTGCAAATCCCCTCTTTGGGTTAGACGAAGTGAAATGCCCAACTGTTAACAGTATAACAGAGGTTGTGCATGTGAAGTTTATTGGTGGTCAGGCCAAACTTCTGGCAAGTGCAAGGCCAGTTAGCCATAACTGGTTTAAAATGGTGTGATTTCATCACATCCACACAAAGTGACCTCACGGTAGAGCGAATTTGGCTTGACGAGTCGCTGATCAGTGAAATGAAAAATAAACTTGATATATTTTATTTTGGCACATATATGGAAACATACCTGAAATTAAAGTAACTCTATACATCCACTCAACCCCCTCGCTTTACCAAAGCAAAATTATCCTGTTGTAAATTTCAAATGTTGCACGTTTTATTTTTAGCTGTTCAGTTGACATTATAAGAAGGCGAGCATAAACTCATGCAAAACTACTAAGATGGCGAGTATAACACAAAATCCAAGACTATTTATGCTGCACACAGATGGAACCAACTTTCTGATGATTTTACTGTAAATGTGCTTCAACTTAAGCCACTTTCAAATCTAAATGAAAAAACTGTGCTGTTCTCCTGTGACTTCAATTGATGTGTTTCTCTACTGCACTTTTATTTCCGTTGTTAAATTTGAGGCAACTTATTATTATTACTTATAGTAACTGTATTGCTGGTCTATTATTTTTTGCCTATTTATGTTTTATATAATTGTATCTATTTTTTAAATCTATTTTTACTCTTGCTTATTTGATTATATATACGTTTTTAATGTGTATTGTTGTAGAATGGCGTTCTAATGCTTTTCTTTGCCTATGTGATAATTTTTATGTAAGGTAACATGAGGCCATGAGATTTTAAAGAGGAGACACACCAGCCCGATAATCGGCTGTCGGACGTCTGGCGAGGTCGGTGACTCGAGTCTGGTCGGTGTGTCCCGTGCCGTCGTCCGTCTGAGGAGTCGTCGGCCTTCATTTGGGCCGACCCGACATGTTCAGTTTGAGACAGGACAGTCGGGACTCACCCGGAAATGGGGAGCAGATGAGCCTCTCAAAATCTGATGAAAATCTGTTAAACTGACCTTTGTTGATCTGAAATGAAGACAGATTCAGGAACTGCACGGCCTATTTCTCGCTTAAAATGTTTTCAGAAACACGTTTCGGTGAACTGTTTTAGTCCAATATGAGATCGTATTCTGAACAAGCCGCCATGACAGTCTGGCTGTAAATTTACGGAGAAAAAAGCCCCACGTGATGCGTTCATCCAATCAGCTGCCGGTTTTCATTTTCTGGGAAATAATCAGACTGTTAATGGAAACAATACAGAGCAGCGTCGCCTGCTGCTATGGAGACGTATCGCGCACGTGCAGAGCGTACGCTCAAGTCGGCGTCTCTTCGGTGTGTTCTGAGGCATTTTTTGGACCTCGGGGACCCGACTGATCAGTCCGACTGCCTTTTCTGCCGACGGTCGGCCGTCTGGTTGGTGTGTCAGGGCCTTTAGGTGCAAAATCTGTGTTGTAAACACACTGCAACTGAATCATAATAAAACACTGAATTTCATCAAGACCTTTGAAAGTGTTGGTGTTCTTGTAGGAGGAGAATGTTTCTGACTGGAGGGTGAGTGATGATGGTGCCTCACATCTGAGTTCAATGCAGTCCAGAATAACACGCACGTTCGGGCAGTACTGTGCAAACTTTGGTGGCATTGTTGCTTGCACCTGTTCCCTTGTCATCCAGATTGGTACTGACCCCAAAACAATGAATAGATAATTGGCCCATGTAATTATTATTCTGCTCACCGTAGTGGTACTGATGCCGAAGATGTCGGCAATCACCTTCTCCTTCATACCAACGGCAACTCGACAGCAGTAAAGAAACAGTTCATTCTCAAGTGCCAGCCTCCGGTTCGGGCTCAGTTTCTCCAATGCCATAACATCGCTTGTCCTCTGAGCTCTGCTCCAGTAGACTAGCCTGGATGCTGAT
Source organism: Zingel zingel (assembly GCA_023566125.1). Taxonomy (NCBI): domain Eukaryota; kingdom Metazoa; phylum Chordata; class Actinopteri; order Perciformes; family Percidae; genus Zingel; species Zingel zingel. The sequence continues at coordinate 28,869,772 of CM042315.1, forward strand.
GGGGCAACCGATTCCCAAAACGACCAAAACACCTTCTCTGATTGAAAACGGGTGTAGAACCGGAATTCCTCGTCAGTGGCACAGTATCTGGGTCAAAGACGAATAAGGGTTTAAAATTTGAAAAAAAATGTGAATTCAAGCACTTTCTATTTTTTATTAGTGTTATATATACACATCTCAACGACAGGAATTTAATTTAGAAATGCAATTTCATTGATTTTGATGAATCATGTTATTCATTCCATGAAAAATATCCTTCCTGGGTAACTGGAATGGATTTAAAAATAATTTCAATGTCTACCTTTTTAGCATATTCATGTTTACGCATATCCTGCAGCTAACCAAACACGCACTGCTCAAAAAACAATTTTTTTAACACAATTATTATGATATATTTGGGTATTTATAATTAAATGGGCTCATCTTTTAATTTTGGTCACACAATAGTCCATGCCAAAAACAGAAAAATTATAAAAAGATGTCTTAAAATGCTTTACAGTAAAGGTAATCAGGTTTGTATTGTATACTCAACTCAGGAAAACATGATTGTGAAATATACCATGAAAATCTGAGTTAAATTACTATTACTATTACTATTATTATCAGTATAGTGTTGATTACATTAGATATGGCTTTATTCCCTCGCCCACGAACATCTAGCTCCCGATGTGCCTGCTTTGCCAGCAGTTTTTTTCTAACGAGGCAATGAAACCATCCCGTCTAAAGGAGCACCTAACTAAAATTCACCCCGATAAGGCATCCAAGGATGCTGCATATTTCCAGGTCCTCAAGCAGCAACTTTGAAAACAGTCCATCTCCAAGATGTTTGCTAGTAAGGTAAACCAGACAGAGAGTGGGTTAGTGGCCTCCTATAACATCTCTCTCCTGATAGCGAAGTCCGGGTTGCCATTTACAGTGGGGGAGAAGCTGGTTATCCCAGCGATTAAAGAGGCCATCTCCACTGTCATGGAGAGAGACTCATCGCCAGTGATGCAGGCCATCCCGCTCAGCAATGACAGTGTGGCTCGAAGAATCAAGGAGATGGCGCTGGATACTGAGCAGCAGTTGTGTGCCACACTGCGTGAAAATCCATTCAGTATCCAGGTGGATAAAACCACGACAATGGACAATAATGTTCTTTTGATGGCGAATGTGCGTTATATGTCTGAGAGAGATGTGGCCAAGGACGTTTTGTTTGCCAAATATCTCTCCACTAACACATGAGGGGAGACGATCTTCAGGGCCCTGAGTGACTACCTGCTGGAGAACTCTATTCCGATCGCCAACATCCTGCCACAGATGGAGCTCCTGATATGGTTGGCAGATACCATGGCTTTGCAACTTTTTTGAAGGAGCATGTACCGCAGGTCACAATTTAGTGGCCACCAGTCTCTTAACATCACTGTCAGGGCCATAAACAAAATTAAGGCTCATGATCTGAACGACCGGATCTTCAGGCAGCTGTGCGGGGAAAATTATGAAGCGTTTCAGCGCTTGCTGCTCCACACCGAGGTGCGCTGGCTATCCAAGGGTCTGGTCCTATCTGGCTAGGCTGTGTGAGTTGTTCACAAGTGTCCTGGAGTTTCTTACCGGTGCCGACGCAGCTCTAAGGGACACGCTGTGGTCTTGTCGTGGTGACATCTTTTACCTGGCAGATTTCTTCGGGAAGATGAATGACGTGTCGCTCAAGCTCCAGGGAGAAGGCCTGATACTGGTCCATTCAAAGGCCGCCATCTGCAATTTCCTCGCTAAGCTGTAGCTGTACAAATGACCTGTGGCAGGAATGACCTGGGAGATGTCAAGGGCGTCAACCTCATTACAGGAATGAATGAGGACCTGCAGCACCTCCACCTGCAGTATCCAGGCATGAAGTCCATCTTCTCTGGCCCAGAGATGCAGGTGGAGGGCTGTTAACAATCCTGGGAAGATCGACAAGGCTCGCAGGTTTTTTTTTTCTTTTTCCACTGTGCATTACAGACAACCAACAGACTGTCACACTATGCTCACTTTAATTGTAAAGGCAGCTTTTATTTTTTTACCCAGGCATTTTGACTTGACTGAACAGAGTGCTGCACAAGTGCTTTAAGCTTTATATGTTAAGCTATATTTTTATATTGTGGTTTGTGCACTAGTGATTCAACTACCTCTTTATTATGCAGACATGTCTTGTGACAGTTAAGTTTGCCTTTAGCTTGACCCACAGCAGTGTTTTATGTGTGGAATGTACACTGGATTGTAACAGGTGAACTACATTATTTAATTCATCAATTTAACATAATCTTAAAAATATTGCCAGTGTTTGTGGTTTATGTAGTTTTTGAAATGAATGCCCATTTCAATGTGAAATAAAGGTCTTTCTAAAGCTACATTTGTTGTTTTTCTGAAGAAACTATAGGAACATACACAGTATAGTAGTCATACAAGAAGACTACAATATAATAATTTGATAGAATTTGTAATTGATTTAAAGTGTTTATTTTGGCTTTAATCAACATAAATGATTTCCTAAATGTTACCATACTTGAATGTTGACAAAGAAGGATCAGCAAAATGTAGTTTGTGCTTTTCTTGTGTGTCTTTATGTACAATTTTAATCACCATGAAAACACCAAAATCCTTTTAGATTAATTTATAGGCATATATTTAATTTTTACATACATAGTCAAGTGTTTAGTAGGTAATTGAAAATGCATTAGGTGCTGTTTAATCTATGTAGGGTTCTTGTAAATTCATTATAACAAAAGTATTATCACAAATTGTTGGTTGATTGTGGTAGATGAGCTGGAACCCAGACTCCCACACTCTAAACTCCACTCCTGCAGTAAGAGACAGAGAGGGAGGGAGGAGAGACAGAGAAGCTACCTAGGAGCAGCAGTCCTAACAGTAACACAAGAGGACACATCTATTACAGGACTCACATTTTGAACCTCTAAATGCCAATGACTGCTAAAGTGCTAAAAGTTGTTCTGTCCTTTCAGCAGAAGAAGCTGAACCAAAAATGATTTTCTGGCATTGTTATAATGAGAACACATTTGAGAACTTTGGATGTGGTCAATGCAATCTATTTTCCACAACCAGATGAATGGCACCAAATACGCTGCTCTATACACCAGGTCTTCCTTCTGTAGGCTCTGGTCATTCAGTTTTCAGTGTGGATTCCTTTGTAAAAACAAACATGTAGTTAAGGCATGGTAGATCACAATGAATTATATTAATATATGAGCTTGTACATGAATGTATGCTTCAATGGGACATGCAGTATTAACTAAACATACTCCTACATGTCAAATTTATCTCAGACAATGTGTATTGTACACAACACTTTTTTAGTGATATGTACATTTTGGTAATAAACAGCATTTGTAAATATAGATTGTAACATGTATGTGACTCATCTTAAAACAGATTAATGTGCTGACAGAAGGTCTTCAAATAGATTAGCAGACACAACTACAGTAAGTGGAAGAAAGACATCAGTGTAACAGCATCAACGAGAGTGGTTAATAACTCCTGCAACAGCATGCTTGTTAGGTACATTAACAGTCTGAAATAATGTATTTAGAATTATTTGGGAAAAGAATATTGAACCTGGTGCTTTATACAATACATTTGGCTGCAGAACTAAAGATTTTTCAAGATTGAACACTTATGTAACTTTACAATAATATATATATTTTTTTATCGCAAAAACGGATATTCTGGCCCACTGCCCCGTCCGTCGACGCGCTCCAGCGTGGCTTTGTCTAAGGTGAGGGTGAGGGTGATGCTGTGTGGGTGCCGCCGCGGCGGGGGTGATAGCGTATGTGCCTGTCCTGTGGGCGCCTCCGGGTAACGTTGCCCAACTCTCGTGCGGGGTACGTATATTTCTGTATATTCAAGTAAAAGCAGTCTCTGTTTGTCCCGTGTGAATGCGCCACACGAAACTCAGATGTGAGGGGGTACTTTCTAAATCACACGCGGTCCCAAAATGATTCTAATCCCGTGCAAATAGGTTTTATATGAATTTGCACTATAATGTTAGCTATATCAGGCTTTGACTTTAAGCTAACATTACCATTATATGCACATCGATTAGCAATAACATCACATATGGTTAAAAACAGATCACCAGCGAGACCGTTGTGCATACCTACTGTATACGACTGTAACGTTATATATATATATATATATATATATATATATATATATATATATATATATATATATATATATATATATGTAACAATCTGCAGCTGCCATCGGAAAAACAACACAAGACGGTGCGTTCAATGAAACTGGTAAACTACAGCCTCGTGGTGCATTTGAAGTTATTGTAAATGTCCTTTCCCTATCTGGTGGTTGTTTTTGTCGTTCAACAGCAATTTACTAGTGAAATAAGTTATTGTTATTGTTATACATTATTATTAAATCATTTCATTTTGACCATATGGCCTTAGCAATAAACAAGCCGTTCTTTAATGTCACCAACTGTTGTTTAGTACCCTTTTTTTTCTTTTCTTTTTTTACTTTCTTAAAAAGTATTGGTTCAGGCACCGTTAATTTTGTATGCGATTCATTTCGATTAATTAATCACAGAGTATGTAATTAATTAGATTATTTTTTTTAATCAATTGACGCATAAGCGTTAACACGTTAATTGCGATGCGATTCATTTTTTTTAATCGCATTAATCGCATGCCGGCATTATTTTACACTTCACTCGGCTTTGCGTCGTGCCAACAGGCTCCTATTTTGACCCTTTGCAGCACCGTTACTTATCATCAAGCTGCCACTTCCTCCTAACACATCCTACTGCTGCAGGCTGCAGGCATGATGGAGAAAGACAGCAGCAATGAAATCCCGAATGGCGCTTTTTATTTTCCAAAATTCCCGGACGGCTCGTAGACAAGTCGAAAGCCATATGCACATTGTGTAAAGCCGAATTAAAATATCACGAAGCACATCAAGCTTGAGCTACCACCTATGGAGCTAAGCATAGTTGTACAGTTAACGTGATTCTACCCGCTAGCATGCTACCCACTCAGGCAAAGCAGTATTTTGTTGAGTGCTACTTGCCGACCTGTGGATGAAACCAAATCCCAAAAAATTACTACAGCTCTTGCGAAACGGGTGGCAACTAACTGCAGATCTGTCAGCATCGTAGAAGACTCTGGTCTTAAAGACGTACTACGGTTGGCATGTTCTGACCCATCTCATTGCCGTTGAGGGGGACAGCAGCCCCACACACAGCCTGTATGACACGGAGAAAGCAGCCACACTGGAACTGCTACAAGGTGCTGCTGTCTCATTAACCGGTGATCACTGGACGTCAGTGAGTAATCAACATTATTTAGGAGTTACTAAACACTATATTGACTCTGGTAAGGATAGGGATTTTTAGTTTTTTAGTTAGGTACTTGGAGGAATTGTGCAATAATGACAGATTCACACATGTTTCTTTTGTTTACAGTAAATAAATAATTACAAATCTTAAAATCAAGTTCATAAAGTAACTTTCTTTGCATTCATAAAAATTGCTTTCGATTGTTAATATGCACTTAAAAACTGTTCTGAAATGCAAAATAATAGAATTTTAATCATGTGATAAAATATGTGATTAATCGCGATTAACTATAGAAATTCAGAGATTAATCGCAATTTAAAAAAATTAATCGTTTGACAGCCCTAATATATATATATATATATATATATATATATATATATATATATATATATATATATATATATATATTTTAATCTGTTAATACGGTCTGGTCTGCATAAAGTTATTAGTTAGCCCGCTACCTTGGTTAGCAAGGTGCAATCTAGCTAGCTAACTGATATTAATTGGGATGCTAAAGTTGGCTAACAAAAAACAAAAATGTAACGTTACTTACCGGAAAAACTGAACTGCCAACTCCTTTGAGTGTCTTGTCATACAACCGAACGTTGAACAAGACATTACTAGGCGACCAAGTATCACAGTCACGAAAGACGAAAGCTGGTCAACCCCCAAAATTAAGTTTAAGTGCCATGGATAAGCTTTGCTAAACCTCTGTCAGGATTGACAGGCCACAAACTGTCAATCACATCATAGCCACGCCCTAAAACACCCCCTGCTTTATCGCCGATTTTAAAATCAACGAGACCATAATTCAAAAAATTAACATCATTCTGTGTTGCAGAAGACTTAAAACTAGTGATTGAGAATATAAACTCTTCATTGAAATGTTTACTGAGGTAATAAATCAAGTGAGAAGTGGGTCATTTCGCCATAGACTTCTATAGAAAACAACCTCCTTTTTGCAACCACACGTGTCGCCCCTGCTGGAATTCAAACAGAATGCAGGGTTAAGGCACTTCCACATTTGCACTACTTTGCCGAACCGGATGCGCTGTCCACTAATATATACAGTCTATGACACAGACAGAGAAAGAGAACGAGACAGACAAAGAGACAGACAGACAAAGAGACAGCGAGAGAAACAGACAGTATGTTTGGCAACAACATGTTGTCTTTGTTCATGCCAATAAAGCAAATTGAATTTAGTGAATTAAATTTAATTGAAAGAGACAGAGAAAGAGACAGATAGAGAAAGACAGACAGAGAGAGAGAGGGAGAGAAAGAAAGACAGAGAGAGAAAGAGACAGACAGAGAGAGAGAAAGACAGACAGACAGTGAGACAGACAGAGAGAGAGAGAGAGAGAAAGAGACAGACAGACAGAGAGAACGAGACCGACAGACACCGAGACAGACAGACAGAGATAGAGACAGACAGACAGGGAGAGAGACAGACAGAGAGAGAAAGAGACAGACAGACAGTGAGAGAGAAAGAGACAGAGAGAGACTAGTGAAGCCCAGCCACAGCGACTAGTGAAGCTCAAAGAAAGAAATACAAGGACCACATACTAAGATACTCTCCAGAAACCTTAGTATCAGACTCCATGGTCCTAAATGATAATGAAATAAAGGTAGATTTGGTATTCTTTACAAACCATCCGGAAGCATGGCACCAAACCCTAAGTTCCACCAACAAAGACTTCAAAATGGCAGGGAACAGAGTAATGAGACAACTCTATCTAAATTCCAAGCCCAAATTTAACATTGACCTGTACAACAACGGAAAAGTGATGATCCAGGGATCAGAGGCAAGCCTTGAGAAATTTGAAGGAGACTTTCCTAAACTTAAAATCCTGGCTGAGGAAAAGACCTCTGTCTTCCCTACAGTGACAGCACAGAGAACCCAAACGTTAATACGTCCATGCCATTATCTTATGAGGTTATGATACATCCGAGGGATGTATGTAGCTATGCTGTAAAGCCTGTTAGCTACGTGATGTAACGTCATTAGCGTTTCCCAAACTGGCGGGCTATCGGCTAGCTAGCTAGTTGCTAACATCAGGGGTAGCTAGCATGGCTGTATTAAGATCTATACATAGCTAGCTATATGCCTACATACCGTTACTACAGACATAGTGATTACATCGCCTTGGTTCTCTCTCATGATACATCCGAGGGCTGTATGGTGTAAAGCCTGTAACGTGGATGAAGGATGAAGCCATGGATGAGCTCTGTTCACCAAACTGCAGGCTAAGTGCTAGTGCTATGTAGCGCAACATAATTATTAAATCTCCTTGGTTGTCTAGCTAAAGACATCTATTATTTATTTAGCTAAGCATGTAAACGATAGGGATCAATGAAAACACAATGTTTAACGTTAGTGAATATTTTAGACAATGAAAACGGCGAGTTCATGAGTTCACAGAGACACGAGAGAGGAGCTCATGAACGTGCATGTTGCTACCGGTTGCTACGACAACACAAACAAATTGTTGCTAGTGCGCATGCCCATCTTGAGGAGCCAACCACATGGATGTATTAAGAGAACGGCCAACCAGCGTTATGGGCCAACAATGCGGAAGAGCGAGCTCCATCTTTGCTTTATGCGCTTTTGAGCACTCTCATTGGAATGTACGGGGCTTCCCGCCGAACACTGTATCCAGTTCTCTTAATACATCCATGCCACAGCCATGCCCACACTGACAGCAGAGACTACAACATCACTAATGTGTGAACTAATTAGGAAAAACCTCCAAAAAATCTCCAACCAAAAACACTGCCAACCAAACAACTCAGAAATTAGAGAAAACTACTGCAGCAAACTTAAAGACTATAAACACATGATTCAGAAGAAAAAACAAACACACTATAATGAAACCCTAGAATAAATTGAAAACTCAATAAACCAGAATCAGTTTTGGGAAAAATGGAATAACCTAAACCCAAAACAAAACCAAGACACACCTCTGAAAGATGGAGAAACATGGAGGAATTACTTTGAAAACCTTTACAACACAATCCCATCAAATGACCTTACAATTGGCCAACAAGTCATTACACACAAGTTACACTCCCTTTAAAAAAGCATAAAAGACAGTCAAAACCCACTTGACTATGAAATCACCCAAAAGGAATTAACACACACACTCCATAAACTAAAACCAAAGAAAGCGTGTGGACCTGACAGCATCAGGACTGAAATGCTGAAACACAGCACCCCTGAGCTGGAAAAGGCCCTTTTAAAGCTGTTCAATCTCGTTCTTCAAGCTGGCTGCTTTCCTGAGGTCTGGAACAGGGGGCTTATATCTCCTATCTCTAGGAGTGGAGACAAATTCGACCCCAATAACTACCGAGGCAACTGTGTGAACAGTAACCTGGGGAAGGTTTTCTGCTGTATTCTAAACGCCCGTCTACAGGCCTTCCTTACCGAACACAATGTCTTGAGTAAAGGTCAGATTGGCTTCTTACCAAAACATCGTACCACTGACTATATTTACACCCTACACACCCTAATCAACAAAAATGTTATTCAAGCAAACAAAAGTAAAATCTTCGCTTGTTTTGTTGATTTTAGGAAAGCATTTGACTTTATAAACTTTACAACGTGGTGTAGGGGGTAAAATATATTATATAATCAAATCCATGTATATGGACAACAAATGTGCTGTGATAATTGATAACAGCAGAAAAGAATACTTCACCCAGGGGCGTGGGGTGAGACAGGGCTGTAGCTTGAGTCCTACCCTGTTCAATATCTATATTAATGAGTTACCGGTGTTACTGGAACAATCTACAGCTCCTGGACTCCCCCTAAACAATACAGAAGTTAAATTCCTGCTCTTTGCAGATGACCTGGTGCTGCTCTCGCCCTCCGAACAAGGGCTACAGCAGCACCTGGATCTGCTAGAGCACGTCTGTCAGAACTGGGCCTTGACAGTTAATTTGGCAAAAACCAAGATTGTAATCTTCCAAAAGAAAGCCAGATCCCAGGCAACCAGACACCTGATGATTACCTTGGCCTGAAACTCAGTGCCTCAGGAAGCTTTCACCTTGCAGTGAATGCGCTAAAAAAGAAAGCTCGCAGAGCTCTCTATGACATCAAAAGGAATTTTAGTAAAATACAAATTCCAATTAACATCTGGTGAAAAAAAGTGCCAATTGCCAATTGCACTGTATGGATGTGATATATGGGGTCCACTCAGTAAGCTCGACTTATAGGCTCGAAATATTCTCAGGGTCCAAAGGAAAACACCCACAAATGCATGCAGGGCTGAATTAGGCAGATTGTACAAAAAAGATCATTACTATTCTGGATACATCTGAAATCCAGTGCAGGAAATACATTTTTTGAAACAATCAAAACCCAAGAGGTCAGTCCTGAAACGAGTCCCCTCTGTCAGCTGGTTCTGAATACACTAACCCATCCATCTCAGACCAACACTGCTTTCCAAAATCAGATCAAAGTAAAACAAATTATGAATCAAAGTAAGACAAAATATCTGGAACATTGGGATGATCAAACAAAATCACAATCCAAATTAGAATGCTACTTGTCATTAAAAAGAGATTATGAATTGGCAGAGTACGTCTCCACCGTCAGAGATACAAAGCAGAGACAGATTCTTACCAAGTACAGGCTCAGTGACCATAGCCTTGCCATAGAGAAAGGCCGCAACAAACAAGCATGGCTTCCAAAAGAGCAGCAGATCTGTGGTCACTGTACGACTAGTGAGGTTGAGACAGAGATGCACTTTCTCCTATACTGTCCAAGGTTTGAACAGATAAGGATATTTTTTACAATTCTCAAACAAAATTCCAAATGTTAGCTCCCTTAAAGACTCTGATAAACTGGCCCACCTGCTAGGAGAAAGACTGACTGCTCCGCTGGCTGCCAAATACGTTGCAGCTTGCCATGACATGAGGCACAGTAAGTCGGACCCCTTGCCACAATGCCCGACCTAATGTCTGTACTTAATCCAATGTATTGTAATGCACAGACCGTGTGTGTGTGTGTGTGTACATGCATACGTGTGAGTGTATTTGTGCGAAAGAGAGAGAAAGTGAGTGTGTACACACAATTTTTCATGTTACACGTTACTGTTTCCCTTAATGCTGTCAATGTTCTAATTGTTACTGTGTTATGCTGTTTTGCTTGTGCTTTGGCAACACTGTACCTACAGTCAGGCTAATAAAGCAACCTTGAATTGAATTGAATTGAGAGATAGAGAGGGAGAGAGAGAGAGAGAGCCCGAGAGAGACAGACAGAGAGAGAGAGACAGACAGAGAGTAAAAGAAAGAAAGAGACAGAGAGACAGGGAGTTTGTTTAAAAAAAAAGTGGGAAATGTGTCAAGTAGGAATCTCAATCAACTGACACATACACACGTACAAATCTACCCACACACATATACAAATACACACACACACACACACACACACACACACACACACACACATACACACACACACACACAGGAGGAGATTAAGATAGGAAGAGGAAGAAAGGACAAAAGGAGGTGATGAGAGGAGAAGAGAGGAAGAGGAGGAGAAGAAAGGAGGTGTCATTTGTCAGCTAACAGATGTCATGATGGACTTACTGACTGACGGACAGAGATATACACACAGGCACACACACAGACAAAGATATACATACACATGCACACATAACCACAGAACCACACACACACACACACACACACACACACACACACACACACACACAGTCACACACAGCAACAGGTCAACATATCAGGGATCAGATCACATGGCCAACTGCAGTTAAAGGCTGCCATGACGACTCCTGTCTCAGAGAGTCCTCACAGATACGAGGCTCTGGTGCACCTTTGATATTCCTGCACCTAGCTCAAGAACCGTAACTCCTATCACTTAATGTTTAATACTGTGAGAGATATGACACCCTACTGATCATCCTGTGCAAGAATGGTGTGTGTTGTGTAAGAAATGTGAGGACAGTAGCTGTCCAAAAAGGGGCCTGTTTCTCTTCTTCTCCTGGTATTTCTGGTATGATTTAGTACAGGAGACAGTGCGGCAGTTGGTGGACATGGCTTCACTTGGAAGCTCACTGTGCCTCGTGTGAAAGTCAGATTGCCTTCCTAAGAACATTGTTAGAAAGGGCACAATATTCCCTACATTTTGATGCAAAAGTTATGTATGAAGAGTTAAAACTGTGGATGGTATCGCAAGGTAAACTCTGTCAGTTGGGCCCTGCCCTCTAAGTCCGAACATTCCATCCCATACACACCAATGTAAAAATGGCAGAAAGTCATTTTCTGTAAGCCTCAAATAAGTATTTTTAGTATTCTAAAAAATACTAATGGGATTTGAAAGTTTAATGCCAACCCTGAATGTATGAAAGATGTGGAACGTTTTAAAGTTTGAATGGAGTTTCTCGGTGAATGTATGAATGAGTAGCTAGCAGTTGAAAATGTATGAAATTGTGTCAACTTTGAACATTCAGTCCATCCGAATGAAAAAATTAATATTTCGGAAATTATGAATGTTATAAATAATATAAATAGTAGCACACCATTCTGAATCAAGCTGAACGTTTTGATGTTTGAATGTAGTTTCTATGTTGAAAAATGTGCAAAAAAAGTGGTACGGAAAACAAGAATAAATATTAGTTTAGAATAAGCTCTGTGCACAGCGTCATGACGACCGTTGGAATTTGACAGGAAATCGGCACTTCCACTTCCGGAAGTGCCTTATTTTACTTATTTTTAGCTGATGGTCTGTCTATTTTTAGCCTATCCGGTCTGCCTCCTACTTACATAGCAAGCATCTGTTCCTGTCATCGCCAAAACATGAGTGCTACTAAATTTCTTAAAATAGTAAACAGCTCAAAGGAACACTGCTGTGTGCCACTTTGTTTGGCCTCAGGCCGTTATAACAGTACGCTTAGTTTCCACTGTTTCCCCAAAAATGCAAGTCTTCAGGCTAAGTGGATTCATAAAGTGCGAAGGACGGGGTTTACCGTAACCCAGCACACAAAGGTTTGCAGTCGGCACTTTAAGCCCCACAGAATTGTGATATCCAAGAAAGGAAGGCGTGCTTTGGTAGCAGGTGCTGTCCCTTCGTTGTTCGAGTTGAACATTTATTCAACCAAGGAACGACCCTGTCGCCTGTCGCCATCCCTATGGTCATGGACCATGACTATGAAGCATCTCCTACTGTGTACGTGGATAGGCAACATTACGAGCAAATAAAACAAGAAATCGATGCACTTCGAGAGCAACTGAAAACATGTCATCTGTCCAAATTTGGACTGCAGCGGTTTGCCTCTTCTCCAGAAGACATACGATTTTACACCAGGTAAGACAGCTATCTATAGCCTTCAGTAATTGTCAAAGTTGAACCGGCTTTGATGCCACATATGTTTGTGTAAAACATGTGAAGCACACAGTTACAGAGATTAATCTATATAGGCTACAGGAGGTTAGGCTAATATAGCACATTTGTCACGTAGTGTAACTGGTGAAGATTAATTCCTTAATTAGATTAACTAACTTCCAAATCCTCTTAAAACCTCACAACTCTGTAGGCTTACACTCTCCTTTCAAGTCAATCGATTTGTGCCACTAAACGCTATGTATGTTGTTAAGCTGTATGTATGTTACGCTAGTATGCTACGCTACTAAATAGACTTTCTGATTCAGTATATTGTTGATAAACCAAAATTCCACAATTTTTGTTATTTTAATTTCATTTCAGTCTAAGTAACCTTACTCTAATTGACATACCCTATTAGGTTGCCATCCTACACGCACCTGATGGCGTTTTGGAGCCTGATTGAGTCTGCAACATCAAAAATGATCAGAGTGACCAGCAGAGCCAGGAAAGCATGCGAAATTAGCACAGTCACTGAGAGCCCCATGACCAGACCAACTGTAAATATACCTACCCCGCCATCACATGTACATACAGTGGTGCTCATAAGTTTATGAACCCATGCTGAAATTAACTAAAAAGAGGAATAAAAAAAATCATCTTTTGGAAATTGATCTTAATGCCTTAATTAATTTTTTTTATTCATTCACAAAGAAAATTGGTGTCCTTAAAGGTTGAATTTTTCCAAAAACATTTAATTGAGGCAAATTTTTTAGTCAACTTTAGCATTGGTTCATAAACTTATGAGCACCACTGTACACAAGCACACTGAAGTTTAATCTGAACTAAATCCTTTCACTTTTCTCACCCACTAGAAACTGCTGCCAATAGATGAGTTGTTCCTTTTCTTGACTTACCTGTCAATTGGCTGTACCCAAAGGGAACTGTCTCATCGCTTCAACATCCACAGAACAACAGTAGACCGTATCATAGTCACTTGGGCCAACTTTCTGTACTCCCAGTTGGGCTCAATCTGTTTTTGGATGTCCCCTGCAGCTGTGAAGACCTGTCTACCTCTTGAGTTTGATGGCAGATATTTAGATTGTCTAAATATAACCAACACCATTACCACCAATGAGAATCTGCGTCTCATACAATATAAGCTCATGACAAGGATATACTACATTAAATCAAAAATAAATAAATTTGATGCCTCTATCTCCCCTGTTTGTGTAAAATGTGGCACACATAAGGAGACAATAATACAAAAACATCGCAGGGTTGAGGATGCTGGGAAATGTCAAGTGAAACCCCGCCCCATCTTCTATTTCTATGCGACCCACATCCGTTCTTATAATACATCCATGCCCAGATCCCCTGTGCGGCGTAACATCATATGGAATTATACATTTACAAAACTACATTTTCAAAACTAGATTTTTTGTATGGAACAGACACTTTACATGCGTTTTGCCATGTAAACATAGAAATAAAAATGGTCAATTTTTTCTCTGATGACTTTGCATACATCATTGTCCCTGTAAATTAAGGTGACCAGATTTCTGAGACATTTTCAGCTCAGAAGCGTAAATACCTCCAAAACAGGTAATGTTTTTAGCTTTGTAAAACTTAAAACGGGGACACTTGTCTACTGACAAGTAGACCTAGAGCTGCACTGGGGCACAAGCCCCCCTAGGGGGGTCCATGGACATGTATGTAAGAAAAAATTGTCTATTTTAACATTTAAATGCATCAATCTGGTGCACTTTGAAAAGAAATTCAGAGGTTAGACTTGATTATTATTATCTATGGATGGAAATATTTGTGCTGTAGCCTGAACTATTTTGCACTTCAGAATTATAACCATGCACACACATGTGGAATAATTTTATCTTAATATTTTTGCATTAATGTCACTAGGAAGCATACCAGTAGTAGTACAAATATATTCATATTTGTAAGTGGGATATATATAAGTGGGATTGTCTGGAATTTGGCAATATAATAACCATTATGGTGGGATACACTGGCTAAGCCATTTACAAAAATGTCTGTGCTGACATAAATAGTTTACATGAGAATACATTATAATTTTGGCCCAAAGTTGGAGACCATGTAGAAATTTTGTTGCAATTTCAAAACCATATTACCCAGGAACCGCTTGTTTGTGAGATATTTCACAGAGAGTAATGGGTGTGCAGAGATTTATGCAGAATGCAAACATGACAACATTTCTTGTAAGTTCAATGTTAATTTTCTCGCAAACCATTTGTCACAGCAACTGGCGCTAATATCATTGGAAAGCTTAGATTCTGGTTGAGGTAGTTGTGCTAGACTCACGCCTTTGGCTGAGTCTCTATCTGTCAGAGGGAGAGCAGGAGTGCGGTTGTGAAGAAGTTGGTAATTTCATGGCGCAGATTAACACTTTTGCATGCACTATATCCGTGTCACATTCTCATTAGGGGCTGAGCACCCCTAAAGGTCTGATCCTAGAATTGCCCCTGCTGCTACTTCATACTTATTCCACTACACCTCAGAGGGAAATGTTGGAATGTTTACTGTACTACATTTAGCTTTTGCTTTATTGCTTCACGCTGGAGTATGCAATTATAACTTTTGAGGAAATATTTTCCTTTTACATTGGTCCAGTATTAAACGAGATCGCTGCAGTCGGCAACGACGAAACAAGTTACAATGTAAGTTAATAGGACAATTGTCTAGCTTGTATTTACGTTCATAAAAGTGCTTGTTTTGCCACTGAAAGGCTCAGATTAATATTATAATTGTCTGACAACATTATGGTAAGGATTTCTAAGGAGGTCGACCTTTCTGTTAAAGAGTAAGATCCTTTTTTTAAACATAAAAAGTCTGCGAAATTGCGTTCACTAAACCCACCAGACTCCATGTAAATAAACAACTCTGAGCTCTGAGCAGTGCTCGCTCTGGCTGTCTTGAGCCTGCGCATGTAGGGTGCACGACATTTCTGGGGACAGCTCCAGCCAGGGACAGGTCACCGAAACCGGGGACTGTCCCTGGAAACCGGGGACGCCTGGTAACCCTACTGTAAATCTGCTGAATTAGCAGGTCGTCTTCAGCCGAAATGACAAAATCACACCATGTCAAACCAGTAATGAGCATCTGACCCTGTACCTGCCAGTATTATGCATGTGATTTCTTTAGTTCCAAATTGCCAGATTTCATTTTAAGGTAAGTACAGTCTACATAACTTTTTAGGTTGGGGCATTTCATTTCTATAAGCCCAAACTGAACGGACTCTGAAGGATCAAAAACAAGTCCACCTGGAGACGCCCCCAACCAGGGAGCATCAGGGTGGATTACAAATCCACAGGTGTAGTGATTGACACGTTTTGTTTGGCAGTATTCCCAAATTGCATCAGCCTTAAGCTCTAGACCTCTCCGCATTGCTGCTGTCTGACGAGTTCCTTGCAGAATTCTGTGAACAAGTCCATCTTCAGATTTTTCACTAACATGACACACCACCCTAATCTGAGAGGCAGTCACTCTGGGCCTTCTCAGCTGGTGCCACGCCCTGCAAGTGGCGCTGTTCTCCTTCAGTGGTGACAAAACTGCAGGCTGTTGACTTTAGATGCTAGAAGGGGTAGAGATGGATGTGGTGGGGCAACATGAAAGGAGCGGTCTCTCCTTGTTGCTGCGGGCTGCTGATAAGACAGTGGGCTTCCACTTTGGACCATCCCGAGGCTTGAGTTAGTGAGCAGGACGTCACCGCTGATGGCCATACTGCAGACTATTGGTGCCTCAGCTGGGGGGAACTCTTTGTAGGCCTCGGTCACCTGGAGATGGACTAGTATTTTAACAATATACTGAAATACCAAGTAACTACAATTTCACATCTCACATGTAGCAATAACAAAAGACCAAATTGGCTATTTGATATGGTATGGGACCTGGGTTCGATTCCGGCTTGCAGTCGTTTCACAGTCCCATCCCGTCTCTCTCACTCCCATTTGCTTCTGGTCAGTCTCTACTGTCCTGTTCATTAAAGGCATAAAAACCCCCCCCCCTACCCAAAATATACTTTAAAGACCATTATCCTTACATGTTACTCTATCCCCACTTACCTGAAGCACAGTGAGATCAAGTAAATCCCTGCTGAGGTCTTTGTACAGTGTGCTCCTGTGTGTGAAAAGTTAAGGTCAGGAAGCAAACAGATTTCAAATCAAATATTCACTCACACATTCCAACACAGTGGTTGCAAAGTGCTGCTCCCGCAATACATGAGCATCTATGATGTAGTAACTCCACAGGGTTTTAATCTTTCAGGACCACCTGCAAAATAAAGCTGTCTAAGTAAATACTGAGGCCTATCTAGGCTTGATCATTCACTGGGTACTTTATTAAAGAGAAAGCATAGCAAGGAAGTAAGAGAGCACTAACCCAGTGGGGATCCAGCTAAATAAACTTGCCTGCCTGGCCACTGTTTATACTAAATTTGAGTTGAGCTAAACTTGTATGAGAGAAAACTACTATACTGTAGGCCTAGACCTAATACTTAATTTTCATGTACAAAAAATTGCACTTTTACATTAGAAGCAGAATATAAAACGTACGTATGTGCTTGTGCTTTATGTTCATCATCATGGACCTTAGCTGAACCCCCAAGAACGTTAATACTGGGTTACAACAGTATAATAGCGTGGCATAAGGTAAAGAGACAGTAAACGTGAACAAAGTCCAGATGACCAGCGGGGACTGGCAAAGTAAAGTCACCAGCTATTTTCAGCCATTCAGTAGTTTATGTACAGTGTTGAGCTGAACTTTATCTGTGCTAAATCCCTGGGCACACTGGATTGTGAAAGTCACGTAACAACAACAACAACAGATATCTTATCTAACGTTACCCCTATCCCTATAGTTTCACCATACACTCAAACTGTGCGCTTTCTCCGATTTCTTCATGGACCTGTGACACTGTGCCCTGATGTTAACCTCTCCTGACGCCTGATCTTTATTAGATACTGAGAAAAGCAGAATCAATCAAATTATTTTGACACAGTACAACAGTTATAGCAAGTAAATATATATAAGCTAGCTGCTAGCTCTAGCGAAGATGCTACCATCAAAAACAATGTAGCTACTTACCCTCATAATTGTGGATATAGAATGAAATGTAAAATTTGAATCATTTATTCCTCTTGGAGTTTGGAGCCATTGCACAGGAGTCGACAATCCTGTGTACGTCATCGATATTCAGACGTGGAAGGTCTTGGAGGCATTGGCTAAAAATAATAGCGGCCATTGTTGCCGAGTGATGTTTTGCCAGAAGTGGAGGTGCCGATTTCCTGTCAAATTCGAACGGTCGTCATGACGCTGTGCACAGAGCCCATAATAGAGTTGTGAATGCCTTCAGCATTCACACCAATAACCAATACATAAAGAACAGAATAACAATAGTTGGAATGCTGCTGAATCAGCATTCCCACTAATAAAGAACATGATAACAATACTGTGAATGCTGCTGAATCAGCATTCACACTAAATATAATACCAAGATTTGTTACATGTGACTTTACATATGGGGTAAGGTGGCCTAGCATACTGTTAGTTGACTTTTTGACTTAGAGGGACCACAGATAATTATTTCTGTCTTGTCATCGTTTAGCTGAAGGAAGTTGTTTGCCATCCAACCTTTAATGTCTTCAAGACCATCTAGGAGAGGCTGTACGGAGTCCCTAGATTTTAGCAGCAGATATAGCTGTGAGTCATCAGCGTAGAAATGGCAGTTATATTTTTTAATAATGTTTCCTAGGGGGAGCATGTACAGGCAGAAAAGAACTGGACCTAGGTTAGAGCCTTGAGGGACACCATAGGTGACAGGTGCAGTGGATGAGGAAGCCTGACCTAATGCTACTGAAAATGTCCTGAGACAGAGATGTGACTTAAACCATTTTAAAACTGTACCTGTAATACCAACCCACTGTTCAAGATGTGTCAAAAGGATGTCATGGTCCACAGTGTCAAAGGCTGCACTGAGATCTAGTAGAAGGGGGATGGCATTTTCCCCCGAGTCAGCAGAGAGTAACAGGTTGTTTGTCACTTTTAACAGTGCTGTTTCCATGCTGTGACGGGCTTTGAAACTGGATTAGAATGGCTCAAGGATCTCATTGATATCTAATAAAGGTTGTAGTTGTAAGGACGTTTTTTTTCTCCATTATTTGTTAAATAAAAGGCAGTTTTGAGATGGGTTGGAAGTTGTTTAAACATTTTACATCAAGGTTATGTTTCTTTAAGTGCGGCTGAACAGTTGCATGTTGCAGGAACAGTGCCGCGGCTAAACAGGAATTTACGATAGTTTGAATACCAGGACCAATTGTACGAAATGTATCCTTTATGATATGTGAGGGCACAACATCATGAGGGGAGGTAGTGGATTTCTTATGCATAACTACGTCTCCAAGACAGTGAAACCGGTTCAAATCGATTGAAGGTGGACAACCCCCCGAGCAAATGGGCCGGATGTCAGGGGGAAGAGGACAGAACTGAGATCTAATGGTCTCAATTTTTTCGGTAAACGATTTCAGTAACTTCTCACAAATGTCTGTTGATGGTTCAACAGCAGGGGGGGTACAAGGATTGAGAGCAGAGGTTATTGTGCTGAACCCGACTTTGGGTCTGTGAGTGTTTACTGATTATATCAGAAAAATAGTGGAAATTAGCCAGACAGTTCTGAAATATTTCAAAGGAAACTGAGAGGTGATCGCTTTTTCCATCTCCGTTCAGTTTTCGTTCAGCAGTGGGGAAATTACAATTTTTTCACTATGTTGTCAGAACACACTACACACAGGCCCTGAGCAGTTGGGGGGGTTCGGTGCCTTTCTCAAGAGCACCTTGGCAGTGCCCAGGAAGTTAAAAGAGTCAATAAGATGCATCAAATCAGTAGGTAATGTATTAGTGGTACAGCAAAAATGGATATTAAAATTACCTGGAATTAAAAGCCTGTCATATCTTGACATGACAACAGATTGGAGATCAGAAAATTAACTGAGAAAGGCTTTGCTCTGATTTGGTCTATAGACTACAACACACAGTACAGGTAATTTACCATTTAGCACAAAACCAGACATTCCTGTAGATTACAGCCACACCATCACTGTGACCAGAAAGCCTGGGCTGATGGAGTTAAGCATAATCAGGTGTGGCTTAATGGAATTATATCTGTGTTTAGCCAAGTTTCTGTGACAAAAAACATATCTAACTTATTGGAGGCAATAAGGTCCTTAACAAATAAATAATTTATATGTCAAGACATCACATTCAGTAGGCCAACTGTGGTTTGGTTTTTAGGAGGTAACCTGATTGGTTTGATGGTGGTCAAATTATCAAGAATTACACCTCTGTAAGCTGTATTATAAATCCAAAATGTGGGTCTTACGATATTTGAATAACTATTGCATGCTACATTGCAGTAGCGTTTGCGTTTTTTGTTTGTTAAAACTGGTATGCTAAAATTGCCCTCTTGGCCGTCATTACAATCCGTTGGATGGTAAAGGAAGCCAGTGGCGCAGAATAGAGGTGAAGGAGAGGACACTGGTGGCAGGGAAGAGCAATCTGTGACCAGTGTACGAGCTGTTGTGGAGCAATTTGTGGTCAGTCAATGGCGCGGGGCTGTCATAACTGAATGGAAAATGTTTGTCGAAAGAGCATGTGTGCCGTGGAAGCTGGGGTGGATACCATCTCTGCTAAAAAAGGAAGCTTGTTCACAAAAAAGATTAGAATTGTCAATAAAGAACAGATCGTGTGATGGACAGACTGACTGCAGCCATGAATGCAGTGAGAGCAGCAGAGTGAAACGCCTGTAACCTCGGCTGTAAAATGACAAGGATCTGAAGAGTGAATCATAAAATGATGGCTTAAAACTGCAACATCACTGAAGACCTTCTTGGAAATTGGTGTATTGTCACATATGATGATGAGCTATATCTTGGAATCATTGAAAACATGGAAGAAGATGATTTGTACATCTTTTTTTGTCAATATTCCGTTACATTGCATGATAATATAATACAAACATTCCATTTATTCTGACTTGGCCAGCTTCCATTGTCATATTCCCATTTGCTTGAATCAAACTTTAATTAATAATCTTTTATGTAAAGCCTGGTTCACACGGGACGATTTTAAAATTGTCGGCCGCATTTCCAATCCTGAGTGACCCCACACACGGCGATAAAATTATCACGGGTCTAACAGTTTTGGTCGTACAGTGTGTGGTGCACAGCACACGGCAAAATCAACACATCACACACAAACCGATTTGACTCCCGCTGTTTTGATTTTGTTTCCCGGTGCTTTCCTCGCCGCCTCGTCACCTCGCTTTCTGATTGGCTACACGCCACAGTCCACAGGCTGCATGCTCGTTTGTCCCCGGGGGACACCACACACGAGTCCCGACGTCCTTCCGAGCAGACGAGAGCAGTCTTAACACACCACATACAGCAGGAATATCTGATCAGATTATTTTACGATAATCGGAGCATCCTTAAGATTGTCGGAAGGGGTGAATCGGGGCTAAAATTGGCCTAATTATCCTGCCGTGTGAACCAGGCTTAAGATTGTAATAAAACTAATTAGGGCTGACTTCTTAAGGTCCCTTGGTTGATTAGATGATCAACATGCACTTGTACGACCAAATTCTCATTAGTCAGACAATTGCTGGTGTTACTTTCATAAGGCCGCCTGTCCACCAAAGCTATGAATTCCAGGTGCTCTTCTGAAAACACCCAGCTGGGAGCGCTAAAGCGCTTTGGAGACGCAGCTGAGGCGCCTTCATTGTGTCAGGTTGCTATGATATGGAATATTTGTGGAAGTGAATGTCGGGGTCAGCACAAGTTATAGTACTTGCTTTGGATGAAGGGAAGGTTAAAGCTGGTAGGTATAGAGGACAGATACATACAGAATATACATTCTCCTCCATTGTTGTTGTTGTTCAGCACTTGTACATGTCGGATGTGTATGTTGGTTTTTGTGGTATAAGTCCCGCCCCTCCTCCAGTGTGATTGGACAGCTGGGTAAAAAGTGACAGTAATGAGCGCGGAGCCAAAGTTGAACATTCTTCATCTCTCTGCTAACAAACTCCAGACGCACAGCGCTCGGCGCAGAATAGACAGTCAGTGTCTCATCACACTGCTGCTGTTTGTAACTTTGTGTGAATATGTTGCGCTCCCATTACAAAATGTATAGTTCTTGGTAAAAACATTTAAAAATGTCATAAACAGGTTTACAGTGAGAAGCACCGCAGTGAGGGAAACTTGTCTTCTGCCTACAACTTGGTTTTGTTTATAGATTCCAGTCATCTTACCTAGTTAATAAGAGCAGAATTGATCAAGCACTGCCTTGAATCTAACATGGGTTGTATGGTTTTCATCAATTAGAGCAAGTGTGTTTTGTGTCTTTAAACCGTCCTGGCCACCTTTTTCGATAGTTGCTGGGAAGAACTTCTTTTCTTTCCAAAACCTGTTCTTCTCTAACAAACTTTATTGGGACTAAGGGACTGTTCGTTATTTATTAAATTTCTATGACCCTCCAAAACGATTTGGAAAAAAGGCATGACCCTCTCCCAACAATTTATTGATACCTTCTGTACTGGTTTGCGCTTGGCAAATATATACAGATTCCCATTGTTTTTTCACAGCCATGATATATGTGACTAAACCTCTGCATTCTCATCTGACGCATCCCACTCCTCTGTTACTGAAATGGTGTGGGGGCCATTTCAGTAGATTTACTCACTAACATTGTTGTGGAAACACAATAAGCATGAAAACTAAATGCACACTTCCTGCATTACTGCATTACTTCAAATACTAAGTTACTCCTCTAGTAAACTAGTATTCATATGAAATAAAACAATAAAATATTAAGACCATTCAGCAAGGCACTCTGGGTAACATTCAACACACAAACTGGTTGCTATGGACTCGTCACTAGGCTTTCTCCACTTTGCCGTTTAAACAAAGTGGAATAAACGTATAAAAGTCAAGATCTTACGGAGCCCCCCTGGTGTCAGCTGATAAAAAAAACTAAACCGTGCGCACGGTTTATAAATGTAAGCAAAATTAGAAAGATATTCACAGATTCGAACTTCTGGGATAATTCTCTATAGCGAAATGTTATTAAAACACAAACTACGCATCTTTCGTAGTAAGGCTACACAAAAAAAAATCTATTAATTTAATGTTTAAATAAGGTAGTGTCTCCAAACTTATTTTTTAAAAGTAAGTGCTGTAGTACAACTACAATGAGACAAGTTATAATTGAGATAAGTTTGGAGACACTACCTTATTTAAACATTAAATTAATAGATATTTTTTGTGTCGGCGTTGTAGTTTGTAGATGGTCCCTAAACACGTCCGGTCTGACTGACTGCCGTCTCACCTCCGGCTGCTTATAGAGACCAATAATGTTATTTCTCCAGGTCGGAGGACGGCAGTTTTGATGAAAATGAGTTTGTAGCTCGTTGTTAGCCTCACTACGTTAGGAAAGATGCGTAGTTTGTGTTTTAATAACATTTCGCTATAGAGAATTATCCCAGAAGTTCGAATTTGTGAATATATTTCTAATTTTGCTTACATTTATAAAACCGAGGGCATGGATTATGAATCCGTGCACACAGTTTATAAAACCGAGAGCACGGATTATGAATCCGTGCGCACGGTTTAGTTTTTTTTTTATCAGCTGACACCAGGGGGGCTCTGTAAGATCTAGACAAAACCCGCAATCAATTAGTAAGCTGACATCAAATGTGGTATTTAGGAAACCTTTATTGCAACCTTGGCACGGTAAGATGTCCAGACATAGTGTGTGTGTGTGTGTGTGTGTGTGTGTGTTAAACATGAGAACTGTTACAAAGTCCCATTTCTATTTCTTTCTTTCTGGGTGTTGTCCTTCTGTCTTCAGCAGAATGTATGTGTGGGGGTTGTTATCTTCATGCATTCCAATCCGGCAGGATCTCTGGTTTTACTCCAAATGGGGGTTTGACAGAAACCCCTTGTCTTCCTCTCCTACTCTTCGTGACCTCTCCACTGGCGCCTAAACATTAATGTACTCACTCTAGAAAACTGCACCCAAACCTTTCCCACAGAACGCACAACAACACACAGATAGTGACTTTGACCCCAATACTGTCAGAGAAGCAGGAGCCCTGGCCATGCTTCTGGAGGATCAGGGTCTTAAGTTCTTTCTGGACCTTTATCACCACATCATGCCACATGTCGACTTCCTCTATGCCAAGCTCCAGAAGAAGAACATTGATTCGGTCCATATCAAAAGGAGCATCCAACAGTAAATACAAAAGATCAGGTAACTGTATTCCTGTAATGTGATCATTATTTGCTTTCTCTTTCATTATTAACTGTCTTTCTCTTTTGCCAATATTATAACAAATTATCTTTGGCCTTTGCAGAAACTCTCTCCATTCCATTGGTGAGCAAATGAGTGGTTCTCGGCCAACAAAGAGGCGCCAGGCGCTCAGTCCAGAAGACCGTGAAAGGATTGCAGCAGAGGTGAGTTTGTCAAAATACCATTTTACATTATTGTTGTGCTGCAGAGATGTCCTGCCCACATATCATACAAAACATTTTTCGTTTGGTATAAATCCTTATAAAAATCATAATTTTAACATTATACAACAGCATCTAGAAAAGAATAAATTGGCAACATAAAAATAAATGATCAAATGAAATATGAAGTCATAAACGACCCACCGAAAACTACAGTACTGGGACAAAAAAAATTCTTTTGAAAGTCATTGCAATGGTGACAACTAGTGGCCTACTCCAGGCTACTACCTTACATTTACAAATATATTTGTTTATTTATCTCTATAGGTCTGTGACCATCCTATAGCGTTTTTCCTTCACAGAAGACCTTGTCCGCCGTGCCACCTTGTTGCAGGGGGACAGGTTTGAGGAGTACAAGGATACCTTTCCTGAAGATGCATTGAGCAGCACCATGAAAGCGTACCCGATGCTCAGTGGAAGCAAGCTGAAGACAGAGCTCAGTCCCTTCTACAGCAAGGAAGAGTTCAAAGCCTGCCATGGTGCTGTGTACCTATTCCAGCTGTTAATGGAGAATAATTTCGAAGAAGTCTTTTCCAAAACTGTGACTCTCCTAAGAGTTGTCATAACCACACCCATGACCACGGCTGAAGCTGAAAGGTGCTTCTCAACCTTGAAAAGAATAAAAACTTTTCTCAGAGACACCATGACCCAGGAGAGGCTGAATGCACTGGCCATGGAAAAGAGACTTTTTACTGAGATAACTGACTTTAATCAGAGTCATTGAGAAATGTTCTGGCCAGAAGGAAAGGAGAGCAAAATGTATGTTCAAGTAGTTAACATGCTTTTTGGTACTGCTTTGTATTTATTTGTAGCTGTCTCCATGGTTTCCTGAAAATGTGTACTTAATGTTAACACTGGGAGATTGTACAGAAAAAAAGTGAATGGCCTCTTGCATAGAAATTACTCAAAAGTAAGTTCAGTCAGGAACACTCTCGTCATAGATTTAACCATTTATTGCAACAAATGGAAATACAGTCATGCTTGGCGCTGATGGCTCCGATCTTGATAATGCTCCCAGCCAAGCAGCATGCTAAGCTGAGACAGGGCGCGCCATGCAGAAACTCCCCTGTATACGAGAGTGAGCCAAAAGAAAGACATTGAAAACCATTTTAAACTTTGAGTCATGTTAGGACTCTGTACTAGAAAGGTGGAGGCTGGGGTGGTGGAGGCAAAGCGTTGCCAGCAGCAGTAATAAGTGAAGCAGCATCATTGTAGCAGGGATCAGTGAGGAGGGAGTCATATTTAAAAGGACCGCCTTGATGTGAGAATGGCTGTGATTGGTGTGTGTCTAATAGGAATGATAATTGAATTAGCGGGCGTATGACTTCCGTGTCCTGCTCAGCTTATTTAAGTAAAATGTATGACAGCAGATCATAGTGGAGGAGGCAGAGCATTCCAAAGTCTCTGTGCTACCAACTCGAAGGTTCTGTTACCACAAGTCCTAAGCCGGGTGTGAGGAACAGTTAATACATTTGACATAGTATACCTTAGAGGGGGCGTCAAATAAGGTTCCAGTAGGTCGGCCACATATGCAGGAAACTGGCTGTGCAATGATCTGTATGTTAATGTGAGAATCTTAAACTGAATCCTATATTTTTCAGCGAGCCAGTGCAGAGACTTGAGTACAGGGGTGATGTGAGACTGTCTAGTTGACCTTGTAAGTAGCCTTGCGGCAGCGTTTTGGATGGACTGAAGGCTATGAGGGCAGACATACTGAGTGCAGAGAATAGTGAATTACAGTAGTCAATGCGGGAGGAGATAAAGGCATGTATGAGCATCTCAGTTAAGCAGTTGAAAATACAGATCTAAATGTACTCATATTTATCAGACTGAAAAAACAATACATGTTGTTAGATCCCCAAGTTAACCCCCCTTAAGGAGGTCCTGGACCAGCTCTCCATTTAAAGGGTCCGAGCCTCTTTGCCTATGAGTATTATCCTATTAGGTTAAAAGGACTATTTAAGCTAGTGGCGAGGAGACACGCCTAGCTTCTAACTGCCTTCCTCCGTACGTCTACCCTGCTTACACTAGCACTGCACCTGACCGAATGGCCGGGGGCAGGTACTGCACCAGTCACGCACGTTAGGATTGGTTTTTGTGGCTCATACAGTGAGCCCCAAGAGTCTGTTTAATTTCTTTGGCTAGAGCAACCTATTAGAACCTAACTTTGTTGCTATACACACACACTCCTTAAGAATTCTTGCCTTAGTGAGGCGTCATGAATCCAATGTCCACAATTGAATCTTTAACTTCAATGATAGCTTTATTGCAGAATTTAACAAGGAAATTGCATAATGCATTTAATTCTTAAAACACTGATTCATTATTTATTTCAAAGTGATTAGCTTAACCAATTATTCGTAAGTAAAATTAGTTTAAATCCAAACCCCTGATGTAAAGGCTTGTAGCTGGAAGATTGAATGTCCAGTTTTGTAGGGAGAGAGAGGGAAGGGATGTGCTCGTCAGTACAGTCCTTCCTAGCCTGCTGTACTGCTGGATTGCTGTTGAGACTCCTGACTCACTCCAAAAGTCCGCAAAGTCTTGTATCCAAAACAGTCACTGTTGGCAGGGTGAACGAAAGAGTGCTCCTTAAAATCCAAATTGTAATCCTTAGGCCTGGTGGGGATGGTTAAGCCTTCTTCTAGCCGACACTCCTGTACCGGCCATAAGTAATAGGAGATCGTCTCTCTGCGATAATATCTTTGTTCGTTGCTCTGTCTCTTGAGTTGAATTTTTAAGTCCAAAGATGAGTTGCTCCGATGTGGTCGCTCGAACAGCAAGTCTTGAACCCGAGAGCCGGCAGAAGAACTTAACCCCGATCCACCCTGAGTTGCTTCTTTTTATCCTTTCAAAAATGTGTGTGCGCTGTGGTCTGTATGTGTGTCCGTATGTGTTGGCAGGTTTGTGTGTCTGTAAGTGTATGTGTTGGCAAGTTTGTGTGTAAGTATGTGTTGGCAAGTTTGTGTGTCTGTAAATGCGCACGAGTCACTTCCTCTCTCTCTTGGTGTACGTGCCTTCTCCCTCGTAGCTTCAACATATTTCCTAATACATTACTTCCTCTTTGCTTAATACATTTTGTCTCAAATGGTTACATTCTTCATATAATCATTTTCGAATTACCGTACATGTTTTGCTTGTAGCATTAAAATCACCTTTTAACTTTTAGCTATTATTCATTGTGCATTTCATCACCTACTTAGGCAAAGAGTCCCCAATCTTCCTGGATAGAGACTAATGATGGAAAGTCCCTTGTTTTCCACTTGTTGGCCTACGTCAGGGATTTCAACTTACTTGACAATGTGTTTCAAACAATGTACATAGATTTAGCAAACATCACCCCTAAATTGCCAACCCGTTCTCATTCTGAACTTGTAAAATAAGGATGTTTGGACAGTGACTGTCAGCGTCTGATGCGGCGAAAAATGCATCTTTCAGCGTGTTCGTGTAACGCACTGGGGAGAGCAGCAGTTCGATAGGATTTAGCGAGTAGTATGTAAGGCCAAATTTCCACATAAGGACGTTGGTTGGGGTGGTGGATGGGTCAAACACAGGACTTTCACCCAGGAGAGCGGGGTTCGCATCACGCTTGCTATAGTCGTTTTTTTCTTTCCTCCTGCGTGTCACAGAACCGTACGCCCACCCAGGATCCTTTCCTAAACCCAACTGTCCCATTCTTCCCGCGTGTAACGGAACCGTACGCCCACCCACAACCCTTTCCTAAACCCAACCGTCCCGTAGTTCCCGCGTGTCACAGAACCGTAAGCCCACCCACAACATTTTCCTTAACATAACTGCGTCAAAAGGGACAGCAATAGTCCCGACCAAGCGCGTTTACTTATAGCGCTAAAGGGACGGCAATAGTCCCGACCAAGCGCGTTTACTTAAAGAGCTAAAGGAGACATTTAGCGCCAATAAGAATGACAAAGGCACCTGACCAAGAATCCATATTATACGAGATGGGTGTGAGAACGTGTTGAAATTGCGCAGGTTTGTGGGGATGACCTTTTCTGGAGCAACAATCAGAACCTCGGTCTTAGCTGTAGCTAACCAGTCCCTTAATAGCATTAAGACCGACAAGAAGCCTAGACAACCTGGAGGCCTCACTAGGTTTAAATAAAAAATTTAGCTGGATATCATCTGCATATAACTGGTAAGCAATATTGTATTTAATTATGATCTGTCCCAAGGGCAGCAAATATGATGAGAATAGCAGGGCCCCCAGAAGCGAGCCCTGTGGGACACCACAGGATAGTGGAGAGGAGGTCACACACCTCTGGAGCAACTAGGGGTTAAGTGTCTTGCTCAGGGACACATTGGTTGATC
>CM042315.1:28908356-29333356 GCA_023566125.1 Zingel zingel
ACATGAAAACAAATACGATAACCTACATAGCCTTTCATTCAGTCAGCGTACTGTTTGAACAATGGTATGAGCAATAACTGTTAAGGTTAGGCTTAATGTTGCTGGCATTGGCATCAGCTTTATGGCAAATCTAACACAAGGGTTTACTTACTTTGTATCAGCGATCATGTCTCCGCCAGTTTGCAATTTAGCTAGCTTGCTATTTAGCTAAGGCTTCGACCGACAGTAGCCTAACATTGTTCGTGAAAATCTTTATGTTGTTTTGGGGACCATGACAGTGCTGGATAGTTAGCTTGTCTTGTTGTTAAATATACTGTCACATTATTTTGACTAATTGCCAACTGTACACAATGTTATTTACTTTGAATCTTGCTAGCAATACATAGCATTAGCTTTCTGGCTCGTAGCTGTGCTAAAGGGAGGGACTTCTACGAGCTGAGCGGACTATAAATATCTCCCGTTGCTAAGGGAGGCAAGTTGTATCTAAGGTCCTTCCTATTTCCTGGGGGAGTGAACAACGTTTGCATTGCATAAGAACCTGATGGATGGGAATGATTGTTCCAGGTATTTAAGACCTTAGGTCTCTGTGCTGCCTCTCTGATTAATGCCCTCCTTGCCCGATCCGTGAGTTTTGGTGGGCGGCCGTCTCTTGGCAGGTTTGCTGTTGTGCCATGTTCTTTCCATTTGGTTATGATAGATTTGATGATGCTCCTGGGGATCATCAAAGATTTGGATATTTTTTTTATAACCTAACCCTGACTTGTACTTCTCAACAACATTGTCCCTTACTTGTTTGGAGAGTTCCTTGGTCTTCATGGCAGTGTTTGGTTAGTGGTGCCTCTTGCTTAGGTGTTGCAGCCACTGGGGCCTTTCAAAAAAGGTGTGTATATGTAATGACAGATCATGTGACACTTAGATTGCACACAGGTGGACATCATTTCACCAATTATGTGACTTCTGAAGGTAATTGGTTGCACCAGAGCTTTTTATGGACTTCATAACAAAGGGGATGAATACATACGCACATGCAATTTTGAGTTTTTTATTTCTAAAAAAATAGTTTTATGTATATAGTTTTATCATTTCACTTCACCAACTTAGACTATTGTGTTCTGATCCATCACATACAATTCAGATTAAAAACACATTGAACTAAAGGCTGTAATGTAACAAAATAGGTAAAAAGCCAAGGGGGGTGAATACTTTTGCAAGGCACTGTATATATATATATATATATATATATATATATATATATATATATATATATATATATATATATATATATATATATATATATATATATGTTATGGTTTGGACAATTTTGTTGCCTGTTTTGTTCTATTTCTGTTGCCTGTATCATTATTTTCTGTGTATTACAGGTGTTAGCTGTGTGGTAAAGGCAAATGGTCTTCATGGCTTACGGGTGAGGTAGATAGGATTTCAGGCAGTCTGAAAATAGTTATAGTAAATAAAACAGAATTCATTTTGATTAAATGTATTTCATTTTACCTACTAAATACATGTGACATGTCTTTCTCTAGTCTTTCTCTAGTTGTAGTTGCTCCAGCGCAGTAAATCAAAAGTCAGTAGAGGGCGATAGAGAGCAAACGTTTGTGTATTCAAAGTATGTAAAAACGTGTAGATGCTAAGTAATTCTGATTTTGGCATAATCTCTAATACTTTGCAAAAATAATGGAAACAGCCTCTGAATAGAATTACAGTGAAAATAAAGTGAGGACCGGCCTAAATGTCCTCACTTTGCAAAATGGTCCTCGCTCACAAGGTTAATAACCCATCCTGCTCCTCACAAAGATACCTGTATACACACGCACACACACAGCTTCCTTCCACATGAACCAGGTGCAAGGTCTCTGAGCAGCAGACATAGCAGACATGTCTCCTCGCCACAGCTGTCAGCTCCTGTCAATCATTGATCACCTCTACTTTGTGTGTGTGTGTGTGTGTGAGATCAGGCCAGGTTATGGCATGTTGGTTTCAGCAGAGCAGAACCGTGTTGGGCCAGATCTGATGACCCATTTTCTTCAGGGCCACAGATCTGTCTCCCAGGAAACGCTCACTAAAAATACTTTGCAGGCTGCTGAGTTCACAGCACACACAACACACACACACACAGTTCAGAGCTTTCATTTATGGTGTATGATAACACAGTAACTATCCATCTGTTTCAAACAGCTGCTTATTGATATTTAGCAAAACTGCCAATTCCATCATAGATTGGCTGGAAAGGCTGAAACGAAAGTAATGCTATTATAAC
The DNA here is from genome assembly GCA_023566125.1 of Zingel zingel. Lineage (NCBI taxonomy): Eukaryota > Metazoa > Chordata > Actinopteri > Perciformes > Percidae > Zingel > Zingel zingel. The sequence continues at coordinate 28,910,632 of CM042315.1, forward strand.
CTTAGTTTTATAAGCACAGGAGGAGCCCTTAACTGAACTCTATGGGTAATACTCCTCTCCAATCCTGAGCATGTGTAAGCACACTGAAATTTGCCTAAACGGAGCTGGCCATTCAGGTAATGCCTACCTAGAACCGTGCAGCGTGACGGCTGTCTGACATCCTACGCCCTTTTCAGCAACAGCCAATGTTATAATTGTTAACGAAAACGAACAAAATAATGAACGAATAAAAACATTGTCGTTAATTGAAATAAAAATAAAAACGAGGCATTACAAAAAAAAACTAACTAAAACTGTAATGTCTGTTTGCAAAACTAACTAAAATAAAATAAAATTATAGAGTAAATGTCCTTAGTTTTCGTATTTGGCAATGTCTTTCATAGAGCAAATATATGTTTCAGAGTTGACATTTCCGACCATAGACATATATACAATTTCCAACTGGTAACCCAGATATTCCGACATTCCATGGCAAATTGAACACAGCATAGTCCATGGCGTCATGTCGGTACCGAAAGTCTGAAGAATGCGTCCTATTTGATTATGACTTATGTGTGTCAGATAAAAGAAAGTGCCTTGCAGTGGAAGGTGGTAAAATATGTGGACAGCTATTAAAGGGAAAAAAAACACGAATTTGAAAGTACATTTGAGAAGTGCGAACAACGAAGCTAACCTAGTTTACCTTAACAAGGTAAAGGAGAACGCCGATCCCCCCTCCCCGAAACAGAAGCTAACCCTGGTACAGGGCCAGGCAGCATGACGGAGACAACTGTAGGAAAGAGAACACTACAGGCGTGCTTTCACCAGCGACCCGATAGCTGTTGGTTAATAAATACGCAGGAACACCAAAAGCGGGAGAAAGCGTGGGTTAATATGTGTATTAATACTGCGATGTCTCCACAACTGTGTGAGTCGATTGACTTCAAAAAGTTCGCCACTATACTCGAACCAAAGTTCAAAACACCTATTCATGTATGTCTTCTTTAGTCTATGGCCATTTAGGTTTTTTCCTGGCACACGTCAGTTACACATTTTGCACTTACTGCAACGTCTTGTGTAGACTGTTTACATATTTGTGCTCATCATATGTACATTTTATTTACCAGTGTTATTGTTGAAAACATTGTGAATACATATTTCTAAAATTGTGTTTTTGTTGAGTTATTATTACACAATACTTTTTCTGACCTTTTTGAATCTTGGCCCTGACAAATAACCCATATTACAAAAAAAGACTAAAACACTAAAACTAATAAAAACTAAACTAAAACTAAGCATTTAAAAAAATAAAATAAACTAGCAAACCTGCTTTAAAGCCCCTAGGTAGAGGGCTCCACCTGTGCTTATAGAATTAGGGTTACATCAGCATAACCTTCGTTCTATTTCACTTAGGCTCCGCCCTCTGCTGGACTCTATGGGTACAGTGGCTGGAGCCCGATGTATGAACGCCCTGTCGCGACATAACACCAACCCAACCACAGTGATCCTGGCAGACTATAGTCACTGCAGCCCACCTACTTCTGAAAACCATGTCACCTGCGGGGGCCCCTGCTCACCCAGGTAGTACTCAACTGAGCTAGGTAGAGCCACAGCATAACCATAAAGGGGTGAAAATACAAACAAGGACACCACGCACACTACATCCCCTGAGTCATCAAGGATCATATAGGTGTATAAAGCCCAGAGGGGGCCAGATGTGACACAACTGGCACACACCCATCCCCTTTCACCAGTCACATGTTGTTCCAGTGAGCACGGACTCCTGACATGTCCAAAAGGGCATATTTGTATGAACAGACAAGGCGTAGACAACGACTCCCCCGTACATATGTCCTCGACACTCACGAGCCGGTGATGAGGTCTGTGAATGCATCATTACCAGCTCCTCCTCTTCTGAAAGGAAATCTATCTCTTCCTTAGGGGATAGGTTCACCTCCTCAACGGCCATAAATGGAGGAGAAACGCTGAAGAACTGGCCGACACAGAAAGGGCTGAGCCGGTGATGAGGTCCCAGAACGCATCATTACTAGCTCCTCATCTTCTGAGAAAAATTCTACTTCCTCCTGGGAGGATATATTTACCTACCTGACACCCATAAACGGAGGAGGGACGCTGCAGAACTGGCGAGAATAGCCCAGTCTCAGCGCCCTGTCCATCTTTTCCGTTTACCACAGTTGCACAGTTTACCACCCTTTCCCCTCCTTCCCCCTGCCCCATGTTGGAGTTATCTGACAAGATGAAGCAGCTGGTGGATGCTGGAACCAGGTTTGCCCCCCTTCCTTCTCTCATAATTTGCCCCTGGCCAAAAGTGGAACGCCAGGCACCTCTGCCAGGATGGCAGCAAATTCCCTCTCCCCAGACTGATAAGGATGCTTGTGTACAAAATGCAACAAGCTTTAACTGATATATGGGCCACTAGGCTGCACGCCTAGTGGCACTCATGACTCTCACCAGGACAAGCCTGGGCGCTGTGTATTAAATTCTTCCTCAATTTATGCTGTGATAGGTAATAGAAAAATAATGGTGAATCCGCTAAATAAGAAGAAACACTTAAGCAAACTTAGCAAATCTAGCATGCATTCCTCGTCAGCCACAGCCTGTCCTAAAAAATGAGAGAGATCATTCTTTTAACACACTAACACTAGCCTATTATCACCTTAAGAATATCTCAGGTCTTCATTTTGAATCAATGATTTTATTATTAAGCACAATCTTGATTTTATATTTTTAACTGAAACCTGGTTAGACCATAACAACAATGCTGCTGCTCTCATTGAGTCAGCTGCCCCTAACTTCAGTTTTATGAGTGAGAATAGAGTGAATAAGAAAGTTGGAGTCGCCATGTTGTTTAATGACTCATTCCAATGTATGCAAATATCTTATGGAAATTTTGCATCTTTTGAATATGTGGGTCTTCAGCTAAGGTCCTCCCCTCAAGCTATATTTCTGAATATCTACAGGCCACCCAAATACTGTCCAACCTTCTTCGATGACTTTACTGAACTGCTGTCTATAATCTGTATTAACTTTGACTGTGTAATTATTGCTCGTGATTTTAACACCCATGTTGACAACCCCCAGGACAGACAGACCAAATAATTGTTTTGTGTTTTGGAGAACTATGGACTGACTCAGCATGTGACAGAGCCCACTCACAATAAGGGGCACACTCTGGACATGATTATCTCCAAGGGTTTGAACATTTCCAAGGTTGTGGTGACTGATGTTGCTCTCTCTGATCATTCCTGTGTTTTCTTTAACGGCACTATATCTGTGCACAAAAGTGCCCAAACAAAGGTAATCAGAAAACGGTATATCACTGAAAACACCAGTGAATCATTGATTCACCTTTTCTCCTCCACACTCGCCTTTTTTGGGGTCTCAGTCATTGAGCTTGTAGATAATTTCAATTGTTATTGATGCCATTGCTCCCACTAAGGTGAAAACTGTCTTTGGTAAGAAAAGATCTCCATGGAGAAATGTCTTACTGGTAAGAACAGAAAAAATACAGTGTCAAAAAGCTGAACGCAGGTGGCGGAAAACTAATCTCCAGGTCCATTATGACACCTATAAAGAGAGACTTTGCATTTATAATTTGGAAATAATAATAATTGTTTGGCTTCTGATCTTCTACAGATTGTAAACACGTCTCTTCTCTCAGGTATCTTCCCACAGGCCCTGAAAACTGCAGTCATTAAGCCACTCTTAAAAAAGAACAATCTAGACACGTCACTAATGAGCAACTATAGGCCGATATCAAACCTTCCATTTTTAAGTACAATCGTTGAAAAAGTGTTTTTCCAACAACTCAACCTTTTGTTGTCACTAAACAACAGTTTTGATGCCTTCCAGTTGGGTTTTCGACCACACCACAGCACTGAGATGGCTCTTGTTAAAGTCTTTAATGACATTTTTCACAATTTCAGTCTTGGTATTACTTGATCTCAGTGCTGCATTTGACACGGTCGACCATGACATATTACTAGACCGACTTGAAAACTGGGTTGGCCTTTTTGGCTCAGTACTAAACTGGTTTGAATCCTACTTAAAGAATAGGAACTACTTTGTATCTATAGGTAATTATGTATCTGAGCATACAAATGATGTGTGGAGTTCCCCAAGGCTCCATTCTGGGGCCTCTTCTGTTTAATAATCGCCAGGGGACTATAATCCAATACAAAACTGACTAAGTGCATTGAACTAATTAACGACTGGATGTGCCAGAACTTTCTTAAATTAAATGAAAAAAAAATTGAGGTGGTTGTTTTTGGAGCAAAAGAGGAACGATTTAAAGTCAGCGCTCACCTTCATACGACAATGTTAAAAACACCAGACAAAGCCAGAATCTGGGTGTAGTCATGGATTCAGATCTGAATTTCAACAGCCACATTACGACAATTACAAAGTCAGCCTATTATCACCTTAAGAATATCTCAAGGGTTAAAGGACTATGTCTCAGCAGGAATTGGAAATACTTGTCCATGCTTTTATCTTCAGTACACTTGACTATTTTAATGTGAATGCATGGACACTACCTGACTTCATAGCTACGCACTATGTCCCAAATTGCAAGAGTTCTGGTGCGACATATTTTATTTTCTCTCTATGATCTTGGAGGTCCAGATAGAGCCTGACCCTGTTTTAATTGTTCTGGGTACATCTGAAGAGTTAAGGAAGTTAAGAGTAGCACAACAGCGTCTTCTGGCATATGGTGTTATAATCGTGAAAAAACGTATCTTACTTTTTTGGAAAAAGACAGAGGTGCCCTTCTTCAAGCACTGGCTGACAGAACTGACCAATACTCTACACATGGAAAGAATTAGATTCATTCTGAAGGACAAGCTTAGGGACTTCGAGAAGGGTTTGACTTCCCTTGGACTCTTATCTTGAAAGAGAAGGCCTTTAAGACATGAGTAAGAATACACTCCTGGGGTGGGAGGGGTGGGTAACTAAAGAAAGGGCTCCTGAGAGGAGTTAAAGGGAGGGGTTGGTAACCTATGTTGGGTTTTTATTTTTATTAGGGCTGTCAAAATAACGCGTTAATTTCGATTAATTAATCTGAGAAAAAATAACACGTTAAAAAAAATAACGCAGATTAATCCATTCCATATTGACGTTTGACCCGGAGCCGTTCTAGCCACCATTGGACTGTAAAAGGAAGGAGGGAGATGATAAAGTGCTGCCTGGATCATTAATTGGAACATTTACTTGTAAAAATCTTCTTCCTGCCAACCCTGACTACCGAAATCTGGAGCCACTGATATGTCTGCTCTTCTCTCTGATTCTCTGAAACAGACGATACAGGCAACACAACTCGACAGCAGCTAACGTTAGCCTACCGCTAGCTAGTAGCTGGATTGAACACGATTAAAATGCTGACAGCTAACACTAAACGGCGTATGTATCAATCTGCAGCTGTCGGAGAAACAACACAGACGGTGCGTTCAATGAAACTGGTAAACTACAGCCTCGTGGTGCATTTGGAGTTATTGTAAATGTCCTTTTCCATCTAGTGGTTGTTTTTGTCAGTAATTTACTAGTGAAATAAGTTATTGTTATTGTTACACATTATTATTAAATCATTTAATTTTGACCATATGGCCTTAGCAATAGACGAGCCGTTCTTTAATGTCACCGACTGTTGTTTAGTACCCTTTTTTTTCTTTTCTTACTTTCTTAAAAAGTATTGATTCAGGCACCGTTAATTATGTATGCGATTAATTTCGATTAATTAATCACAGAGTATGTAATTAATTAGATTAAATTTTTTAATCGATTGACAGCCCTAATTTCTATATATATTTATAATTTGTACAATGTGTGTCACTGGTTCTGTTACTATTTGTATGATTTCTGTTACTGTTTTTTGTTGTTATGATCATCTTAAAGAAACCGATCTCAGAAGCCTTTATTTCTCGTGCATCTTAGATGTTTGTGTACATAGAAATTCATAGGCTACATTATCGATGGATATCACATACAAATACACATCATGTTATCTTAGTAGTTATGTTAAGTTAAATGTTTGTAGTGAATGTTGCATGGTAGTTAGACTGTCACGAGGAGACCGTGCACCAGGCTACCGAATGTAACCGCCCATACGGAAAAGAAACAGAAAAAAAATAAGAATTTCCTATTGCCGCCAATAGTAAATGTTTATGTTTTATATGTATTGTATGTCTTATGAGAGTTATATGTCTCATATTATGATTTACTCATGAAAGTGGCCACTTTTGCATTTTTCTCATACAACATAGTTATAAGAATAAAGTATGAATCAAGCAAACATTATGAATGTAGTTTATAAGGAAAGTGCATGGCAAATTATGTTTTCCGCATATGTTCCATATAATATTTGTGGTTTTTAATTATATATTAAAACATGTCTCAGTTATAAAGACATATGCTTTTTATTTGTAAATACATACAATTTCATATGTTTTTTGTGTGTAAAGTATATCTAATTTAAACAGAAACTATAATTTCTTTATATCTTTTTATAAGATTGTGATATGTCAGCCAATGAAAATTACCATATCGGTATAAAAATCATATAATTCTTATATAGGAATATATACCATTCAATATAGTTTTTTTGTATGTGAAGTGTATTTTGTCATGGTAAACTATGCTTTCATTATGTTTTTTAATAAGATTCTTATATGTCAGCCAATGAAAATTACCATAGCAGTATAAAAAAAATATACTTTATGTATGAAATAATACTAACTCATATAATATTCAATAGTCAAAAAACATATGAATCACATATTATAACAACATTACTTAATTTGTCCCTACTGATACTATCTGAAATGTGATCAAATTTGAGTTAAAACTGGCATGGCATGGTTTGGTCAGTGCCCAGAACAACTCATTTCTACCACACAGTAACATAAATGCACTCTGTATAGATCTGTAATATTGAAACAAAATATAAAAGAAAAGCTGTTACGTAAACTTTTCAATAGTCTTTATTAACAGTGACACACTGGGATTACAGTGCCAACAGCTGTAAACCATTATCTTAAAGAAGATTGTGTTTTTAAAGATAGTTTGAATGAATTAGTGACAAGATAGGAATATCTTTCACAATTTGACATTTTCACACACGTGTCATGCCTCAATATACATGAAGAGCACATGCTTACACAATTGCTATTGTAATATGGGAACTATGTCACCAACAAACAAGTATACACATCTGACTGATTTGCCCCTTTACACTCAAAGAAACGGGGAACCGTGTGTAAGTGCAAGCTCTGAGCATATGCTAGTACTGCCTATATTTTGAGTAAACTCGATTAGAAAATTGCTAAATACACAAAATGTCAACCAAAGTGGGTAGAATGTAAACTTAAAATGCCTTTTTGGCTTACTTAGTGTACATCACAGTTTTGTTACGTACTTTCCGTGGGATACTGTCCAGGAAGAAAACTCAGAGCAAACAAAACTGTTTAATGGGGAGCTGCAGCAACGTTTTTACTTTTGTAATCTTGGCATTGATCGTGCTTCCAATGCTGGAGAGCTGGGTCCCTGGCCACCTCTCAAGAGTTGCAGCTAAAGATGACAAAAAAAAAACAATGCAAAAAATTTGTACAGTAGGCTGAAATCAGGAAATACACAAAGGCGTAGACTACTGGCACAAACACCTATTAAAAAGCTGAAAACGTACTGTGAATGGCATTTAATTTATTTTTGTCCAGTGGTAGACAAGCCTCTCCTCCGCCTTGTTTGTTCCCCCGAAGATTGCTCACCAGCAGTACTTCCACTGGGAAGACTGCGGTGAGCGGATGTCTCACAAATACTGTGGCAGAATTTGCATTGAGGGCATAGGCCCACGCCAGTTTCTCAACCATGACTCCGGTCCCAGGATGGATCTCCACCTGTTTACACAAGGTGAGCATTTCAAATCAGAATATGTGTGATTTATTCAGACATAAAAGCTAATTACATCTGCTATACTCATTAAAAGCAAGTCTGACAAGCAGTAGATCTATTTTATGTGCTGTAATTATTTATTATTTATAAAACAATTACCTTAGAAGACTGAGAGACAGTCGGTGATGGAGACACAGACATTGAACTGGACAGCATAGATCTGGGGAGGGACAGCGAAGTGGCAGATGGAGAACTGGACCTGGACTGCGGAGAACCTGGAAGGGCCGGCGATGGTGTGGCAAGCTCCACCCTGGATCTCTTAGGAGGTGCAGCCTAATCAATTATATTCCTCAAGCTCTGTAGAAGTCCTGGCACATCTAGACACAGTACATCAAAAACCAATAATTAGTTATTATCACTCTTCTTTAACACAAAGTAGCCTACAATACAGTAAAAACAGCCTACAGTCAATTAGAAAAAAAGTGTCTGACTGATATGAATCAATGATACCTTGAAGAGCCATCTCCTTCAATTTAGCATTCTCTGCTTTCAGGTCATTGATCTCCTGCTTTAGTTCCACCACAGTCTTAGTCAGATTGTTATGATTATCTGAAGAAGGCTGTGATTGACCGTATTGCTTAAGGAACTCTTCTGCGGGGTCTCCCCTTTATGGGAGCCTTTGACTTCTGGGTGTCAAGAGAAAGGAAAGTACAATCATTGAGATAGAAAACCAAAAGAAAAACACAGCTACTGCTGGAGTTGAGCAGCCATACTGTACAAGAGAATCAATATCAAGAACCAATTAGGCTTACAGATTTTTTTCTAGCTAGATAATAATGCATATTACACAGTAGTTATATGTGCATGGTACCACTAGAAAAATATGGTCATTGCATAGGAGCTTAGAGTAAATTGACTTGCAGTAACTGAGTCTCATCATCGGTTGAGCCATCCAAATCGTCCCCATATTTTTGGGGGGGCACTGACGCCCTCTTTGTCAGCTTTTGTCAGGTTCTTCTTCCTTCAGCAGTGAGTTCAGTTTACGGAGTGTGTCAAAATGAGTAGCTAGAGAACAAAAGAAAAATACATAAACCTGAGTTACACTCAAACAGTTGATTACTCCAGATCACTCTTTCGTAACACTAAGACTAAATATATATATATATATATATATATATATATATATATATATATATATATATATATTATATATATATATATATATATATATATATATATATATATATATATATATTATATATATATATATATATATATATATAATATATATATACACACACTTCAAGTGCGTGATGTGTGCTTGTAAATACTCTTTATGCATTGCTCACATACTTGTAGACCCTATGTACTCTTTGTAAGTCTTGAAGGGGTTAGGCATAAGGTATACATGACACCTGACATAAAAATACATAACCATTCAATAAGGTTTGTTCCATTAGTGTCAAGTGTCAAAGGGTTATTTCACTTTTAGAGGCTGACAAATGTCACTTGACAAACTGATTATGACCCTTTAAGCACCAAAACGACCTAGCACTTGTGTTTGATAGAGTACAATGGGTATGACTAAGGGATTAAGGGTGTCTTAATGCATTAACTTTTAGTCAAGTTAACTTGTGTAGATGGGTAGATGTTTCTGAAACAACACCGTTTCACTCCCAGCTAACAATTTTCCAGCACTTGTAGTGCAATATATAGGACGCAATTGTGACAAAACTGTTACAACAAAAGTATGAGCTCTGTTTATATGAGTTACAGTTTAAATCAAGAGTTGACTTGTTTAAATGGGACTCATCTTACTACTTTAACAGTTGTATTGCATTGAACACATTCCACAAAGAACATTACAAACTATGGACACTAACACATTAGTAAATTAAAGAGGTTATATCCTGATTTGAGTTAACTCACCACTAATGAAAATGACAGTGCCTCTGTAATGAGGCCACCCTCCTCGTTGTTTCCTCCCATGGCGCCATTCAATAACGGCTGACTAGGTGGAAATGGGATTCACGTCCTGGTCCATCTTAGAATCATCATACCCCCTTATGGTGTCGCTGAGTTTCCCAAAATCCACCCCTTCACTCCACCGCACCACAGCAAACTTCCTCTCCAAGTGTTCTGAAGTGATCAACTAAATAAAATCACAGCTTGGCATTCAATAAATGACTGGAAGACAGAAATTGTTAACAGCTAGCTAACCTTAAACATCAGTTTTCTGACAAAACACACAACTATACATGGTATCTGCAAGTTTAGCTAGGCATATTAGCTAGATTTAAGACTAACGTTACCCACTTTGGATAACTAATGATAGCTAGCTAGCTAAAAATGACCGTTAGCTAAATTAGCTCACGTTAACTAGCTAAATTGACACTACGTATAACGTTAAACAAGTTAACTTAACTTTAGACAGACAGAAACTCAATTGTTATATTTAAATAGCTACATGTCAAATGTAAGTTTTGTATATGTAAGTTAATTTACTTAACGTAATGCTAGCTACCTCTAGCTTCGCCAGACTGCATCGTAGCCGAATCCATTGGCTGTTTGTATTGATTCAAATCCAAATATGACTTTTTTTCAACCTTCGATTTTCCCCCCTTTGATGTCCCTTTCCGGGCTCCGTACAATCCCGAGTGAAGGTAGCTTGCTAATGTTTCCGGTAGCTTTCAAGCGGTAAAAGTGTCAGTTCACACTATGGTTCACAGCCAAGGGCATTAGCTATCTTCCCCAGCTACCCTAATAACAAGACAGTAATAACTATGTCGAAAAGAAAACAAAACGTTTCTCCTAACACAAAAGAAAAAGATTGGTTGAGGGAAAATGTCCCTATACGTTGTTTGACAAGATGGAAGAAAAGGTTTGTGCTAGCTACATCTGTTTCCTAATGCAGCTTATAATTAACGTTACAGTGATTTGTCCCCAGTTAAAGTTACTGTTCCCCGATTCTTTAGAAAAATCAACAGAACGTTGACTGACATCGAAAAAAACAATGCTCAACAACAAGTGTAGCCCAGTTCTTGTGCTCTGTCTTATCAGCTAAATGTATACATTGTAACAGTTATGATACTGTAACTAACTGTAAAGTCTCCCTTTTTTCTGTGATGCAATTTTTTTGTGGACAAGTATTCTAAAATAGCAAATTCGCATTGCGTTATAGGTGTGAATACTTTTGATGCCTCAAATTCATATGTGATGTTTCGCATTTTCGTGTTGTTTATCCACAATGTACCTAGTGTGTAAATACCTTAATTAAGGTAAAGGCTGATGTAACATCATGTTGAAACGATAAGTACAGAATTTACAGTAACCACTGTACAGTTAAATAGCCAGTAGCCTAGTAAGTCCGTCTCAATCGCTCACACTACAGTTACAATATTGTAAACTATTATCTCTCTGTCTCTACCCCATCTCTCCCCCTCTTTCTCTTATTTTTTAATGAATAAAGGACTTGTGTTCTCCAGGAAAGTGATGAAGATCCCAGCCAAAGAGGCGAGCAGAGAGCAGAACCTTTGAGATTAGCGCAGGTGAGACAAAACTACAGTAGTCTGTCTTTGTCTCTCTCTCTCTCTCTCTCTCTCTCTCTCTCTCTCTCTCTCTCTCTCTCTCAATTCAATTAAATATGCTTCATTGGCATAACGTTTTAGTTCAAACATGTTTTTAGCATATATCTAAAAATCAAAAAATACTAATAATAACACTTGTGTTAATAGCACAGTCATTAATATAAACAACAACACTGATTTATTTTCTATATTAGTCTGAGTCTCCACTGGTTGTTCTCAGTCCATTGCATGAGAAGATGCATTTTGCTGCAATTAATTGGCATTTCTCCCAGTAAGTAAGGGACTTTCTCTGTGTCTGATTTAGATTGGAGTTCAAGATATATCTGGGAAATTATTTTCTCACAAAGTTTTGTATTTTCTCACAAAGTTTTGTATTTCGGACATGAGGTGAGAAAGTGCAGCTCTGTCTCTACCTGTCCAGTCAAACTGGGGGCAGAGTCTCTCTCGCTCTCTCTCTCTCTCTCTCTCTCTAAGGGTTTGTTGATTTGTTTCCTTTCCAGGAAAGTGATGAAGATCCTAGTCAAAGAGAAGAGCAGAGAGCAGAACCTTTCACATTAGAACAGGTGAGACAAAACTATGATAGTATCTCTCTCTCTCTCTCTCTCTCTCTCTCTCTCTCTAAGGGTTTGTTGATTTTTATCCTCAGGAAAACAATGAAGAACCCAGCCAAAGAGAACAGCAGAGAGCAGAACCTTTCATATTGGCACAGGTGAGACAAAATTACAGAATTATACAACCTACTGTCACAATTTCAGTTTCAATTTAATGAGCTTTATTGGTATGAAAAGACAGTGCTTATTGAGCAAACACATATTAACAACAATAATAGTAATAACTATGTTAGTTATAGATAACTAATAATGGCAACAGTTACAACAACAATAATAACATAATAGTAATACATATATATATATACATACGTATATCTATTTGTACAATCACAAGCTCTAATAAATAGGGAATTGTAACTATATGACAATGAACTAACAAGCAAACAAACAACAGTTAATTCACACACTAAAAATAACCAGTATTTAATCTAGTGGCGTTTCACTGGATGTCCCTCAGGTTTCGGCAAGCAGCCAGATATTTAGCTGCCAACATGCAGCCATTTAGTTTTTCACCTAATAGGTAGTTGAGTTTGTCCCTTTTTGATTGCGTTTTAAATTCCTGATATGTGTAGAATTTTGAATTGAATTTCTGTCACTCTCTGACTTTCTCACTCACTCTCAAACTACAACTACTATCTCTCTGTATCTGTCCCTACCCCATCTTTCACAGGAAAGTGATGAAGAAGAGCAGAGGGCAGAACCTTTCATATTGGCACAGGTAAGACAAAACTACAGTATTAGCTCTCTCTCTCTCTCTCTCTCTCTCTCTCTCTCTCTCTCTCTCTGTATGAATCTTTCTTTTTACGGGTTTGTTGATTTGTATCCTTCTTAGGAAAACAATGAAGATCCCAGCCAAAGAGAAGAGCAGAGAGCAGAACCTTTCATATTGGCACAGGTGAGACAAAACTACATGCACATTTATGTTAATTACATAGTTGGTATGATATTACATTATTAAAAGACAAGTAATGCAATGACAAAATGCACAGATTCATCTCTGCAGTTCATGGAAGTGTACAGACCACTGTCTGTCCTTCCTCTTTTTGTTTGTTTCTTACGTGTGCTCTGGCTTCCATTACATTTTTTGTACTAAGTACAGTATAACAAAACAAGGTTATGTAATTGAAAAGTAAAAGCAAATGCAACCTGCTAAGTGTTAATACTGTGCTTCTTTTTCTATAATTTTAGGACAACGTTCCTCAAGAAATAGATAATGATGTCCACTCGCATGGACTAACCGAAGGGCAAAGTTGGATGTCGAGTCTCTCCTTTGCATTGAGACACAGCACTACAGGTGTATTGACGGAAGACCTGCTGAAACTTCTAAAGTTACATTCTGCTGGGACAAGTGCAGTTTCAGCAAGCAAGTATTTTTTGGAGAAACCATTAGCTGATATTGTAGATCAATTAAAACGCCATCATTACTGTAGAGTATGTACTAAGTACCTTGGGACTTCACAATCACAAGAAGAAACACTTACATGTGTGTCATGTTCCTCATCCATAACGGTAAAAGCCAGCTTACAGGAAGGAGATTTCTTTATCAGTATTCCATTAAAGGATCAACTGAAGGATATTATTGAGAATCAAGGAATGCATGATCTTTGTTTTCGTACTGATGACAGTAGTAGGCATGTAATAAATGATATATGTGATGGCACTTTATATCAGACCTTGAAATCAAACAGTGAAGAGGATTTCATCTCGCTTACATTTAATTGTGATGGTGTACCAGTCTTTCAGTCTTCTAAATTCAGTATTTGGCCAATACTGTGTTGTGTTAATGAGATACCCCCTGAGAGTAGAGATAAGCATGTACTTTTATGTGCTTTGTGGTTTGGATCCAAAAAGCCTGACATGACCTGCTACTTCCAACCATTTGTGGAGGAATGTATTGACCTTTCACAAGCTGGTTTTGAGTGGCAGCATCCTAATGATCAGACAAGAAGACATGTGAAAGTGCACCCATTGTGCTGTGTGTGTGATGCAGTAGCTAGGCCATTACTACATCATTTTAAAGAATTTAATGGTGAATATGGCTGTGGAGTCTGCCTTCACCCTGGGGTGCGAATGAGCAAACGAAAAGGAAACACCAGGGATTACACATGTGCCGATGAAAAACCAAGTTACAGAACTCATAAAACCACAGTAGCTATAGGACAAATTGCTGTAAGAGAAGAGACGACTATATTGGGCATAAAGGGCCCATCTGCCATTGTAGATTTACCAAAGTTTGATCTAATCAATGGGATGGTCCCTGACTACATGCACTGTGTGTTGCTTGGCGTGTGCAGACAAATGGCGACAGTATGGATGGATTCTAAAAGCTATTCTGAGCCATGGTACATTGGCACACAAACTGCAATCATGGACAGACACCTCTTGTCTATAAAACCTCCAGGTATTGTTTCTCGAGTTCCACGATCTCTTCCAGATTCTGGAAAGCCCATGAGTGGCAACACTGGCTTCTGTACTATAGCTTACCAGTTCTTAAAGGCATACTTCCTCAGAAGTATCACTCTCATTGGGCATTACTGATTGAGGGCATAAGCATTCTGTTGGGGTCTGAGTTAAATACAGAACAGATAAATCACGCCCATGAGGCATTAGTGTACTTTCTTGGAGGTGTGCAGTCAGTGTATGGGAAGGAGCGCATGACATTTAATGTTCATTCCCTTCTGCATTTAAGCAAAAGTGTTGTGCATTGGGGTCCTTTGTGGGCCCACTCAGCCTTTATGTTTGAAGATTTCAATGGATACCTCCTGAAACAAGTAAAAGCTGTACCACAGCAAATATGCAAACGAGTGCTGTTATCCCGTGCTTTTCCACGTTTAGCAAAGCAATTCCTAACAAACGCACCTGCAGAAGTTACAGATTTCTGTAATGAAATGAGATCCGAAAAGCATCATGTCAAGAAGTTTGCAAAGTTCACTGAGGTGACTGCCCTTGGTCCACCAAATGTAAGATTAATATCTGTTCGTGATCAAGCTGCCCGCCACACAGTGAGAGAGGTTTCCACAAACTCTGTGGTAAATTACTACAAGATAATTGCTGTAAATGGAGAAGTTGTTCATTGTCTTACCTACAGCAAAACAAAACAAAGAAACAATTATATTGTGCTTTTAAAAGATGGGGGTATTTTTAGAGTCTCCCACTTCATTGACATGGGAGATCAGTGTTTATACGCCATAGGAAACTATGGTAATTGCACTGTGCAGAAGTTAGCCAGAGGTACTCTTATCAGAACTTCACTGAGCTACATGTCAACTGTCCACTTTCCCACAGGCTTTCACAAAGCCATAAACACTGCTCAGGTAGTAAGACCATGTATGTATATTCAATGTCAGTCCAGCTCGATTGGAAGCCG
The DNA here is from genome assembly GCA_023566125.1 of Zingel zingel. Taxonomy (NCBI): domain Eukaryota; kingdom Metazoa; phylum Chordata; class Actinopteri; order Perciformes; family Percidae; genus Zingel; species Zingel zingel. Next base: position 28,926,078 of record CM042315.1, read on the forward strand.
GCTACTGAAGACATATTACTGTAAATGAATGAATGAATGTGAAGTAATTGTAAAGATGGTGACTTATTTATTTAGGGTCACTAAACTAGAAAGTAACTAATTGCTTTTGCTGTTACGGTCTATGTTACTATAATGAAACAGCACATTTCAGAGTAAAAAGATTAATACAAAATGTACATTTATTCTACATTTTGTAGTGCATGTCATCAACATCAATGTATTTCAATGTAATATTCAAAAGGACACAAGTACAAGGTATAGTGGCAAAAGTATTCTAAAAATTGCATCTTAAAAGGTCCAATGTGTAGACAATTTCTACCATCTAGTGTTGAGATCATATCGCAAAGTAAACACATTGCGCAATCAACTCTCTCGCACCACGCAGTTCAAAGAACATATTACAGCTACGGTAGCCTTCACGCTTAAAAAAAAACGGTCTCTTGCTCTTTTCAATATCCTTTTTCTTTTTCTGGGCGAAGAAGAAGACTCCTGTTCCTGAAATTTGGATTTTGAATATGTGTGGTCCTCCATGTTTCCCTCTTCAAACTTGCCCGGGGCCGGGAAACTACGATACCCATTAGCAGCATTAGCAGCACCTGTGAGTTTATCATGTGACAGCGAAAACATGAAAGGTGGAGAAGTATGTCCTGTATGTCCCTTACCGGCGAATGTATTTCAAGATGGAGCATGAATATAGAGCGTCTACCCTAGTTCATGCAAACGCAAATATAACATTTCAAGCTAATGGGAATTGATGGTGGTGGTAAATATTCATGAAAAAGGAGAAGTTTGTGAATGGGCAACACAGATTTTGAGAATGAACAACTAAATACATTACACACTGGGCCTTTAATGAACTTGGGTCAGTTGGGTCATGTGAACTTTTCAAAATTTCAAATGTAAATTAAAACTTGTATAATGTCATATGCTAATTATGTGCAACATTTAAATCTTTCTACGGCAAAGTCATATTTGTTTTTATTTAGCTTGATTTTGAATACATTGAATGGGGATTTTGAATATTTGCTGCATACACAAGAACTTAAAAAACTGTGAATAAAAATTCATTTTGTCTATTTTATATCGATATAATTGCCCAATAAATCTTAAATAAATAACAAATATTTCCCATTTAATCATTTTAGTAAATTCACTAGTTGAGAGAGGAGGCTAAAACATGAGAAAATGCTAACCTTAGCAAAACTTTAACATTCTGATATGTCATAAAATCTTATAAATACCCTAAACTGTATTTGGTCATCTCATCATGTGCTTTTTCATGTAATTTTATTTTAAGATTTTTTTGTTTTTGAATGTCTCATATATGTGACATCTTACATATGTTTTGTAAGGTTTTTATACAATACTTGAAAGATTTCAGTTTCACAAATGGTTGCCCAACTCATCAAGTTTGATATTACACATATCTAGGATATTGTATGTGGATTTACTGTCATATATAGTGCTTATAAGTTCCCAAATTATGTATGTTTCATATTATACAAATTTACTAAAGATATTGTATCTCGTTTGACTGTCATATATATATTACTTACAAGTTTCAGATAAAAGATATAAACATTTAGTAAAATGTATCTGTCTTTTCCATATGGGCGTGGCTAGAGTGCTAGAGTCTAGTGCCGGTCAGTATGAGTGTGTAAATAGTATGTCGAGACCGATTGTAACCGCAACCGCTCGAATCTAATGTAATCAAGCGGTGTCTTGGTTCCTGGCGGGAAAAATTAGGTGTATTACTGTTTATTTGCGTAATTGTAATGCTCAACTGTTTTATGAGAAAATCCGGTAACACTTTACTTAACCCTCAGAGCCCTACGGCATCGTCCACGACGAGATACGGCACCTCTCATTAATATTTAGATAATTTGATAACAGTTTAATTTAGCCACTTACCAAATTTTGCTGCTAAAAGCTAAGGAGTTAGCCATCACGGGGGTGTCTTTGGTGTCTTTGTAGCCTTTACAGAAGGTTTTCTATCCAGCCCGGAATTTGTGCCTCTTTTCGAAGTTGTTCAGCAATAAATAAATAAAACGCTTACATCCGAGATTTATCCACTTGATGTCCATAATTTATCAATTTTCCGTCATTTTTGCCGCTAGCTCGATGCTAGCTGGCATTTTGAATATCCCATAATGCTTTGCGAGATTGTGTTGACGTCTTTCAACCAATGGGAAGGCAGGTCCGTCATACAAAGAGTAAATTGAGTGGACAAGATAGATCACTCCAGCGAATCCGAGTGAGAACAAAGGCTAAAGAGTGTAAAGATAGATCACTGCAGTCTATTACCGTTCTACAGAGAAGATTGTTTTGAGATGTGGCATACATTTAGGCCTTTTTTGAAGAAATGTAAATAGTTTGTCCTTTTACATAAGTTATAATGTTCATTATGTTTATTTTTGCACTGCATGACTCCAAATATATAGGAGAACTGTTTTAGAACATTGCTGTGTGTGTGATTTCAATAAATATATTATTATTTGATTATTGGCATAAGTGAATGTCATGAGGGCAAAAGCGTCTGGACTTTTTTTGAAAAAAATTATATATTTAGTCAACTGTATAAGTTATGTTTATTTCTTCACAGTGTGACTCCTAATACATATGGGAACTGATTTAGACAGGAAATTGGCTTCACTTGTATTGCTCTCAGTGTGATATCAATATATATCTGTGAGAGTCATGTTCCGTTTTATTTATTTATTTATTTGTCTTTAAGGTCATAGAACCTTTTTTTTACATTCAAGCGACCTCACTGCAGCACAAATATTCTAATAGCCCAGTTTTTCCTGAAAAAAATGATGTTCAGAAATTGACTGTAGTCAACAGGGTTAATGTTTTACAAGCTTTTTTAGAAAATAAAACCACACGGACAATGAACTGTAAAAATGGCCTTTAGGTATCTGAGCGTCACTCTTATGAGGTATCTACATAAGAGTGACATGACACTGTCATGAACACATGACACATGAACCCTAACTCTACTCCCTATACTTACTAAAAGAAGCGTTATGTCATAAACGTTTATGACTTTATGACTTCTTTATGTTTATGACACGTTCATGACAGTGTCATGTCACTCTTATGTAGATACCTTCAAGTAAAGTGTGAACCGAAAATCCTTGTGGCCTCATAGGCATTTGTAAAGCATTACTCTTACAACTTATCTAATAGACAACCCATCATTTAAACTTATAATTTTCAGTTTCTAGCTAGACTGAGCTTTAACACATAACATTTACGCACCACTGTGTGGTTGTAAATTCCTGTACTCCTGCAACGTGGAATATTATATTTATTAAAAGCTAATGTTTTAAGTCATTTTCTGTGTTCTAAATACTCTTCATACAGTGACAATACAAGAAAGTAATGGGGTATCTCAGTTAATATTCATGAATTTTCTTGGTATGTAGCCTACATATCTAAGAAATAATAGGCCTTTAACACATTGAGTGAGTTTCGTGTGAGACCAACTTTATTTTTCACAATTAAAGCATTCTTTTGGAAAATGCACCCACTGAACTTGTGAAAAACGTTGTGAAAAGGTATTTTTAATTGCATGGCACTAAACGAATTATTTGGATCTGCTGCCACAGGCTTGAACTAAAGTTATGTAACACTACATGAATTATGAAAAATTCATGATTTGTGCATTATTTAATTCCTTTATATCTTATGAATCATCAGGAATTGACATGAGTTCACATTTTTTTGCAGAAAAATAAATAACCATGATCATGCTTAATAAATCATAATTCATAATGATGTGCCCACATACTTAATGCTTTAGCTGTGTTGTTCATGTATGGTCATGAATGACAGACTATGAGCACGTCAATTCCTGATGATTTATGGGATATTAAGGAATGCAGTAACACATAAATCATTAATTACATAATAATACATATATTTAGTTGGGACTCGGGACACGCAATTCAAAATCGGGACTGTCCCGGTCAAAAAGGGACATCTGGTCACCCTAGGAAAACATGATAGCCAAAGTCTTGGAAAAGCAACGCAGTGAGGGAAGCGTTAGCAGATATTGATACCTCGCTGCAACACATTAGGACGACTGGACAAGACGCAGGGAGACAACAGGCAGATGAGAAACACGGTGAAAACCTGCGTTGATGACCAGAAGAAATTTGAGTTTAAGCTAGCCGAAAAGGAGGACAGATCATGACGCAACAATGTATGCATCACTGGACTAAAAGAGGTGATGACCCAGTTGGGTTCCTGCAAAATCAGTTACTGGTGTGGATACTTGGAGCCAAGTTTTAAAAAGGAACATTAGGCTGGAAAACATGATGAATGTGGACTATTCATCTTATAATCTATGTTTATTTCTTCTATTAGGTTGGTGTGTTTTTTGCATATATTATTTCAGAAATTAATAGCTGGTTGAATATAGTATGTAAGTTTTCGAATCAAGCTTTAAAAGAACAGTTAATTAGACTGGAATAACATGATGAATGCGAACTATTCAGCTTATAGAGTAATCTATGTTGATTACTCCTACTAGGCTGGTGTGTTTAACAGTTTTGAGCTGGAGTTGTGCGCAAGCTGCGTTTGATGCGGCCACGTACCTTACAGACAGGGGAGAGGGTCTGCGGTCTCAGAGGGTTAGGGGATTTATTTTATTTGTTATGTTTTTGTCACGGCCCGCTGACCGTGACCCTGGCCTCCTTCATAGTATGTGTGTGAATGTAGTTTTTGTGTTCTTTTTTTCCCCTTTTGGTGTGCCTGCTGTATGCTTGGTGTGTTTTGGTTTGGCGTCCGTCTCTGTGTTTTGCTCTCTCCCACACGCTCTGGAAGCCACAGGTGGGCATGGTCACTGAAGCTCCTGCTTACACACCTGAGGCTTATCACACCACTCAGTACTCCTGTTCCTAATCAACTCTCCTTTATAAGCCAGGCCAACCTTCCAGTCCCCACCGGATCGTTGAATCAACCTGTATGATAACACGCCAGCCAATCTAAAAACTTTCACTATTGTGAATGACATTTTGCTAACTTGTTTTTGTCCTGTCTCACCTCAGACAATCTCGCCCTGTGCCTGAAACCTGATCTACCTGCCAGCACCTGGAGACCCAGAGCTCTGGAGCCCGGACCCCATTCCCTCTCTTTGACTCAGCCGAACGACCTGCCACTCAAAGCACATTCTGTTTGTTCAGTTAAATTATATCACCTTAATTGCAACTATCCTCTGGTCTGCGTTTGGGTTCTGGTCACCGGTCCTGACAGGTTTTAACCACACTTTGCTTAGATCTAAAAGTACACGTGTAAATTTTGAAGATTGCTGAGCTTTCAATCCTTTCAGTTAACATCAGGGGGCTGAACGGGCTGATCAAACGAGCTAAATTCCTGGACTATTTATGAAGGAAGAACATAGATGTGGTGCAAGAGTCACATTTACGTAAAAAAAAAAAAAAAAAGATGTAAATCGTCTACAAAATAAATACTTCAAGGTTGCTGCCTCATCTAGCGACGACTCCAAAACCAAGGGCTCCATTCTGTTGCGGAAATGCGCATTCACCATAGACAAAAATAGTAAAGACCTATCAGGCAGAATATCTTATATGTACCACGATAAGGAGTAGGAAAATAGCCTTTGTTTTGGTATATGCACCGTCTACGTATGATGAAAGCTTTTTCCCACGTCTAACCAATTAATTGGTTAACGATTGACGATTGACGTGACGATTGACGTGAATATTCACTAATTATAGGGGGAGACATGAATGCAGTACTCGATTTAAATGGGGGTTAATCACAGAAAAAAACCCAAAACATGTATCGGACATGTTTAAAGCAGTTGTGGAATCTCACTATTTTACAGATATATGGAGGATGTACAACCCTACTAGCAAGGAATACACCTTCTTTTCCACACGTTACCTCACCCACTACCGCATTGATTATATGTTGTGCTCCAGTGAGCTTAAGGCAATGTTCCACACGATAGCAATAGAACCAGCAATTCTGTCTGATCACATAGAGCTGATAACCACATTCCATTGTGATATGTTAGGATAAAGATCTAATAACTCCCTTCTCTAGAACACAGCCTTTGATGCAGAATTTTGAGCCTGACTGGCTGAGTTTATATCAAATCAACACCGACTCACTTTCTGAACTTGTCATAGCTTCAGAGAATGTGTAGGACCCAAATGCAGAGACTGACAGGTAGTGTAGTGTTGCTAGAGGATTTAGTAATAAAATCACAGATATACCAAAGTCCATACCCAACAAAAGGTGTCCTGAAAACAGCAGGCAAAATACAAAACAGAAAAGGCAGAATCCCAAAAACGGGAAAAGGCAGAATCCCCAAAACAGGCAGGAACAGAATCCTAAAACAGGAACAGGCGGAATCCCCAAAACAGGAATAACAAAATACCAGGAACACAGAGACCAACAGGGTGACGATTCACATGGAATACCATACACAGTACAATGACCTGACAACAGGCAAGGGGAACACAGAGACTAAATACACAGGGTAATGAGGTAACAAGGAACAGGTGACACTGGGGCTGGGGAACAGGTGAAACACATTAGGGTTGGGCAGAACAATCAAAAAAGGTGGGAAAACACAAGGCAGGAAGTAATACCAGACATGACCAGGGAGAAAAGACAGACTTCAAATTAAAACAGGAAACAGAACATACACAACCATGACACAACTAAAGGATTTATTAGAGATTTCACATCTTCCATTGCGGTCAACTTGAAAAGAAAAAGAGAGGCAAGGATTGCGGAGTTGGAAGAATGCTGTAAATATCTAGAGGGGTCTCTTAAGATGTGTTTTTCTAAATCTACACATACTCTTCTAGTCACAAGTAGAACAGAGCTAAATGATCTGCTAAGGAGAGCTGAATTCATAATGCACAGAGTGAGGCAAAATTATTATTTTAATGGCTGTAAACCAAGCAAATTGCTTGCTCTGAAATTAAAACAAAGCAAATCCAGAGCTACTATCAACAGCATCCGCACAGACCGAGGTATCTTAACAAATCCTAAGGATATCAGCGCCACTTTCCAATTCTTCGATTCAAAGTTGTATGAGTCCTCCTGCAACTCAGATTCGACACAGTGCCAGGAGTTCATAAAATAACTAAATCTGCCTCCTCTTGACCCAGAGGAGGCAGAAGAATGGGATCAACCTATAACTTTAGAAGAACTTAAATCAGCATTAAAAACGGTTAAAAAAGGGAAAACGATAAGGTTGGATGGAATTCCATCAGAACTTCTTCTACAGTATTTTGACATATTAGGACTTACCATCTTACAAGCTTTAACCTCAGCCATAGAGAATGGTACTTTCCACTTTCCACCAACAAACCAACACTGCGCTAATTTCTGTCATGCCCAAAAAGGGCAAAGATCTTACGGATTTCCCAAATTTCAGGCCCATCAGCCTCATTGGGACTGATATTAAGCTTTATTCCAAAGACTTGGCTCTCCGCCTAGAGCGCTTTATTGAGAAGCTAGTCCACCCTGACCAATCAGGTTGTATACCAAAGCGTCATGCTGCAGACAATGTATGCAGACTATTTCACGTAATAGAAGAAGCCAAAAACCTTCCAACAACGGCAGCAGTGTTATCAGTGGGCGTGGAAAAAGGCTTTTGATCGCCTAGAGTGGAACTACTTGTGGCAAGTAATGGAGAAGCTTGGCTTGGGGGCCAAATTAATTGACATTGTGCATACTTTATATGTGAATCCCACGGCCATAGTCTCAAAAATTGACTTACATTCTCAGTCATTTCCCATTTAGCGGGGCTCGCGATAGGGATGCCCGCTTTCCCCCATTCCGTGTGCAATCTCTCTTGAACCGTTAGCCCAAGCCATAAGGCAAAATAAAATCTGTAATTTCAGATTAAATCCAGTAACAGCTCAATATCATTATTTGCAGATGATATTTTATTGTACATCTCTGATCTTGAGGACTCTATTCCAAAAATTCTTAAAGGTCCTATGACATGCTGCTTTTTGGATGCTTTTATATAGTCCGTATTGGTCCCATAATACTGTATCTGAAGTCTCCCGAAATTCAGCCTTGGTGCAGCCACAATTACAGCCACTAGAGCCAGTCCCACAATGAGCTTTCCTTAGTATAAGCCATTTCTGTGTCTGTAGCTTTAAATGCTATTGAGGAGGAGAGAGGGGGAAACTATAAAACTATATTAAGTAGGGTTCAAAGGGATCTGGCCAATTGGTCTGTGCTGCCGGCATCGCTACGATCCAGGATTGCTGTTGTTAAAATGAACATAATTCCTCGTGTGAATTTCTTAAGTACAATGATCCCCTTACCCCCACCAATACATTTCTGGAAGAAACTTGATACCATAATTCGGCAGTATATTTGGAATAATAAACAACCTAGGCTAAAATACTCTACCCTGCAACAGAACCACAGAGTGTGGATGGACCCCTCATCTACAGTTCCATGGAAAGAAATGAAGCAAAACCTCACTGGAATTCTAAGACTGTGAGACCTTGCCTTTGCAGGTGTGTGTCCAAAAAAGTGTATGCTAGCCTATGGCCCTATTATCACCAACACATGACCAACTTCCAACAGGTGAAGGAGCAACTATGTTACACCAATAAGTGGCATTTAAATACCCCAATATGGCACAATGCACACTTAATGTCTGGTAACAAACCCTTTGCTTGTAACCAGTGGAGTGACAGAGGTATTTATACTTTAGACCAACTATTCAATGAGAAAGATATGTTGAATTTTGAAGACTTGAGAGCTAGTTTTGAGGTCCCCAGGACATCCTTCTTCTTTTATCTTTGCTTAAGATCAGGCGCACCCAGTCATTAAATGGTTTGCTGATTTTCCTGTGAGAGGATTAGTGTCCAAGATTTATGCTAAACTGATGCATGCACTATCCATAGGAGAACTCCCAATAGTAAAGAAATGGGAGCGAAAGCTGAGCCCTGAGGGGAACGCAATTCATTGGGAGACAGTTTGGGACAACATTTTCCATTGTTCCAAGAACCCAAATCACCAACAGATCCACTTCAACATATGTCATAGGATATATTGGACTCCTCAGAAGCGATATGTCTCTGAAGCCATTCCAACACCCTATTGCACGTTCTGTCAACCTGAACAAACTGGAACTTTCCTGCATATGGTCTGGGAATGTGAACAGGTGCATGAGTTCTGGAATAAAACAACATCAATAATATCTGATGTAATAGGATGTCGAATTCCTGCTTGTGTCGTGGTGGACCACAACATGGATCACCATTTCCAGTCCATGTCCTACCACCGGGAAGATGTCACAGTGCATGGGGATGGAGTGTTCAGCGTGAAGTGCCAGACTGCAGAATATCACAAGATAGTTTTGGTTCCCACACAATAATGCCCACCAGAACATGTGAAGACTGGCAGAGGACCAATTGCCTTGCAAGCACTAATGTGCTGTTTTCAGCATGGTACAGAGGTGGGGCTGGGAGAAATTCGTAGTCACATATAGGAATAACCCCCTATTTTTCTTAAAAGTGGTGTGTAAAACACTACAGCTGCCCTCCGACAGGGGAGGCTTGGGCCTGCCGAACATAATTCTTTACAACTGGGCATGCCACGCTCGCTTCCTGTGGGAATGGTTACATGCTCATCTTGAGTCCAAGCCCTGTCTAGATTCATGGTCCTCTCTGCCATCCTCGCTATGGAGCTTGGTCATGAGTGATAAGAAAAAGCTACACAAGGATATCAAGAATAACCCGATTATATACAACACAATTAGAGTGTGGCAGGAAATTTGTAAATACTTAGGCAGAGGAAGCTATGCCTCATTCTTAACCCCTATTACGAGGAACCTGGATTTCCCCCCAGGTCTCCATCCCAATATTTTTGATATGTGGCATGGCAATGGGGCGCGTGTGATTGGAGATTTGTACCAGGATAGGATATTAATGACTTTACAACAACTGCAGTCCAAATTCAGTATCCCTAAAGAACACCATTACGGTTTTCTCCAGGTCAGGCACTTTGTTGGATCCAAGACCTTACCCCCTCCTGATCTAGTCATGTATAGTGATGTAGAGAGGTTCCTTATTTCCCGGAGAGGCATCACACGTTTTATCTCTTCCTTCTATGCCTTGCTATACTCTCTTAGTCCAGGTGATATTACAAGCATTGCACAGAAGTGGGAGAAAGATCTCGACACAGAGTATATTGAGGATGACTGGCAGGAGACCATTGAAGTATTTAAATCCACCTTTACATGTAATAGATTGAGAGAGACACAGTATAAAATATTACACCGTCTACACATAACACCTTACATACTAAATAAGATGGACCGTCAGATCTCACCTTTGTGTAACAAGTGCCATAGAGAGATTGGAACATATTATCATTACTTCTGGCAATGTAAATTGATAAAAAGATTTTGGGGTACAATTTCACAGGAACTAAGTGGCATCTTTCATGCGAAAGTTAAGAGGGACCCAGGCCTTTTCATTCTTGGCCTCCCCTCAAGGGATGTGACTCTAACCCATTTAAAGTTCAAACTATGCGACAAATTGCTATTATTGGCTAGAAAATGTATTTTAATTAATTGGATCAATGATAAACCACCTACTGTCACATTATGGTATAGGGAAATATTCAGGGTCCTCCCTCATGAAAGACTTAGTGCAGTTGCGAAGGGTAACGAGAGGTATTTTAATGAAACGTGGGCTCCGCTGCTTAACTACCTACCTGAGGATTTGACACGGCTAGTGATGAGGGGCCAGTTTTCCCTAAAATGGCCACGCCCACCTGGGATAAATCCATAAGTGCCTTCTCTCGTACTGTGTTTTTTTTTTTTCTCTCTCTCTTTTTTGTTTTAACTCCGCTTGATGTATCTCTGCTTACTTTTGTAGAATATGGGCGCCGTTGTGATTATAGCTACACGAATGAACAATGTGTGTGTATGCAGAGCAATATGGAGAGAGGCTCTAATATGTACTGTGAAGATGAAGGGGAGGCAGTAGATTGGGACTGCTAAGAATAGATGGATGGCAATGTATATTTTTATTTATTTTTTTATTTTTTTATTTATTTATTTATTTTTTTTTTATTTTATTATTTTCTTTTATCTATCTCTGTTACTGACATGATGGCAACATGTATAACTTGTGTTTCTGTTGAAAACCAATAAAAATTTGTTAAAAAAAAAGAAAAAAAAGTGGTGTGTGTAAGGAGTTCTACCCCTCCCAGAGAGAGCAGCATTCAGCATAAAGACAACAGCCATCTTTCCAGAGACACCAGCAAGACAAAGTAAAGGCAAAAGTGTGGGAGGTTACTGCGCTAAATTTCAGATCTCATTTACCATCTACAGGATGAGCCATTTCTGGACTCCTTGATTGTTCGACTGAACGACCTTTTGGAGGATGTGAGGAGTCATACCCCTCATGATCACACCCTTTCCCCATCTTACACACCTCTATCCAAAAAAATTTGATACCTCAAACCCCTCAGCATGATCCCTGAAAAACATCCAACCTCTGGAATGTTTGGCTGTTGTGCTGAAGCAATGATAGCAAGCTTCATGCTTTGAATGCAGATGTAATGTATTATTTTATTTGTAGTAGGGGGTTAAATGTTTAAATGTGTGTATAATTGTTCTTCGGGTTAATTATTATTATTATTATTATTATTGGCATTGTGTTTGTGTGAGCAGGAGTGTTAGTTAGTTAGTGTAGTGTGAATAAAAATGTAAATGTGTTTCCTGCAAACAAATGGTTGTGAAAAGGCTGCCTTTCTCCCTTTTCACTAGCCTCTGTTCTGAAAATGTACATTTTGTGTCTGCTTAATCCTTAATTTCAGTGTAGTGTTTTAGTTTATTTGCTACTTAATCATTTGACATAGGCCTGTTTAGTGGGTTGATGGGTCATAGTATCTTTGATATGGTTCTGTCTGTGATGTGATCAGCTTCTTACCAGCACAATTAAGAAGAGTGACTGCAGGTTTGCCTGATTAGGTCATTTCAGCAGGGAGGGGCTGGGCACTCCTAAGGTGTAGAACAATGGATAAGATATTCTGCAGCAAATTACATTTTCTTATATTATGTGGGGTGATTAGTGTTGTGGGTGCACACACACACACACACACACACACACACACACACACACACACACACACACACACACACACACACACATATATATATATGAATAGAAATGTCAGCACTAACTAATCTATCTACATGTAATGGTGTTTTCTAGATCTGGAGTGTTATGTTTAGCCTTAAATCACCTGTGCAGGTGTTAGGGTCCAATTAGGTGAGGCTGAGGGGTTAAAAGTGTCTTCAGGAGAAGATAGAAAGGACTTGGCAGCTTGCTGTGAGGGTGCCCGGTTAGTTGTATGTTCCTTTGCCACAGTTTAGTTTTCTTTTTGTATTTCCTGGGTTTCAGTTTGGTCCCTTTGTCTGAGTATACAAGTTCCTTTCCGATGCAGAGGCACCGTGACTCTGTGTCTGGTGCTTAGCATCGCCCAAGACGATTGTGATTGGTTTTAAAGAAATGCCAATAAACCAGAACACGTTTTTCTCCCATCCCGGAATGCTGTGTGGACACGCCAGACGGAAGATCTGGCAATGCGAGACTAATAAACCTCCAACAACTCCTAATCTAAAGGCCAGAGTAGTACTTTTAAGTTGCCAGGCACTGCCAGTATTTTTGATTATATTCACTAATCTTCCAAGTTATGTTATATTTTGTTATATGAATATGTAACAAGTAAATACAGTATATCAAAAAGAACAGAGCTTCTGGTTTTATACACACACAAAAAAACTTTATTCTAGCTTCACTCATTCATTCATTCTTTTTTTTTAATCACACTTAAATGTTGGTCATTTTTTCAAAGACAATCCATTTTTCAAAGTCATTTTTAAGCAGAACATTTGTTTTATATTTACATTGTTTTTATATTTCTTCCATTAAAACTATTTTCTGTTGGAATAGTAGTGTAATATTTTCCAAAATCTTAGAGGGCACCACAACTTTTCTCCTTCAAACGGCTTACTTACAAACTTTACATATTTACATATTGTTCTGCTTGTTAGGCTGGAGTGGCAGGAGTCAATTCCTTATTTTTTTTAACACTTAAATACAACAAAAACCTGAGAAAACTGCATTGCAGAATACTAACTTCATATTTACATTTTCCCCTTCACTTTTATTTGGAAACTACGGAAGCCCTGAAAGGCAGGGTGAAAGGCATTGTTGCCAACAACCTACGTTCATCTTGTACGTAGGCGATATCACATATGGAGATTATATCTTAAAGTTTATCTCCTAATTAGGAGAGGTTATCTTGTTCGTACAAGATAAACTTCTAGCCTTAATTAGGCTGTTTTTAGGGTGAGAAAGCGGTGCAGAATGAAACGCTTAGTGCATGATACAAAGGAAACTGAATGTTCAGCCAAATGCAGCATAAACAAAGGTTTCTCCTTCATAGTTAACCATAATGGATTGGGTTAGACACTGTACATAGACTATGTAGATATAAGGTCTGATGAAATCACATTGTGAGGAGACTGTGTTAATCTCTGTCAGGTGATTGTAAACTCATCTGCTTGCTGAGATGAACAAGATGCTTTTTCCTCTTTACCAGTGGTCCATGGTTCATTTATATTCACATAAATCGGATGACGTCATTTACGTGAATATTAATTAGCCTTTTGGACCGCTGGTAGAGAGGAAAAGAGGCTGGTTCTTCCCAGCAAGCAGCTGACTTTAAGAATTTGCTAACTAAGAAACAGATTCCCTTCCACCGAATATCCGCAACACTGACTGTATTTCCAGTTTCAAAACTTGCCTAAAAACACCTTTTTTAAACTGGCTTATTCTCTTTGATCACTGTGTATATATCTATCAATTGCTGGTCTGATTTTATTTTATTTTTTTTTGCTTTGTAAATATGCCCTGTACCTATTATGAATGATTGATTGTTATATTGTTTTTAACTTAGTATATTGTTTTGTTATTGTAAGGGGACCTTGAGTGCTTTAAATAAAATGTTGTTGTAGTATTATTATTATTACTACAACATACAGACACCTTTGGTTTTAGCATGTTTGTTATTCCTACAAACTACTAAAAGTTGTCCGTTTGCAGGCCAGCTGACAGTCTTGCCTGGGCCCGGGACGAGATAATCTTAGATGGGGGCCCCCCCGTGCCCAGATCTCTCCTTTTCCCTTTGTTCTTCTTCTCCTCTGCTCTTCCTCTCCTCAAATCTCTATCTCAGACTCTCCAACGGGGCAGCGGGCCTCTCCCGCATCACTGTGACTCTTTCTCTCTTCTCTCTCACCAGCAGCCTGACTCTGTTCCTCCGTTGTGGGGCAGCAGGCCCCTCCCGCATCACTCTCTCTGTCACCTGACTGCAGCTGGATCTCTCTCCTCTCTGTCTCATCCCCTCTGACGGAGCTACCAAACTCAACAGTTTGTCAAAGATAACGTGTTGTGTCAGGCTTTTATACAAGCTAATGGACGTTAACATGAGAGCTGGCCGGTTAAGTTACGTTAAAAGGCTTGTAAACGTTGGCTGCGCTGTTTCTTACCTTGCTCTACGTTGACTTTACTAGTTCCAGCGTCACCACCTTTTTTTTTTTTTTTTTTTTTTTAATATTTGTTTAGTAAAATCTCTAAGGCCTCTATTTTCTCTTCCTCTCTTTTCTGAGCCCCGGACTTGTGCTGACCGGACATTTTGAGCGTACTGAACTTCAAATCAAATTTTTATCAGTGGCCAAACCATTTTTTGTGTTGGGGGTGGGGGGGTTCTTGACCACTATTTCAAGGACAATTAGGAAGAAAACAAATAAAAAGCTTTTATGTAACTCTTCCATTAAAAAATATTCCATAATTTAATGGAATCTGGACCCCCCCCATACCCTGGGCCCGGGACAACAGACCCATTTGTTCTCCCCTATCGGTGGGCATGTCTGTATGTAGTCCATTTATCTTAAGCTTGGTTCACACGGCAGGACAATTAGGCCGATTTTAGCCCCGATTCACCACTTCTGACAATCTTAAGGATGCTCCGATTATCGTAAAATAATCTGATCAGATATTCCTGCCGTGTGTTAAGACTGCTCTCGTCTGCTTTGAAGGACGACGGGACCGCTCCGATCTCAAATCGGGGATATCCAACATTTCGTATTTTTTTGGCCCGATTTCTCCTTGTATCAAGCACACAGATAATGGACCCACGAGGCACGACTCAGAATGTAAAATACAATAGTTTATTTATCAACAAATAAACTAAGCAACAGTGTCCAATAAACGACAGGCAATAGGAAAAAATCCAGGAGACAGGCAAAGTCCAAAAATCCGGGAAATCCAAAAACAGGTAACAGGAACACGGGGAAAACGCTCAAAAGCTGGACACATGGCAACAGACAATCTCACACTGGAGAGAGGGGGAGACAGAACTTAAATACACAACTAAATTAGACACAGATGCAACACATTAGGGCGGGACAGGTAATCACACAAGCTGGAAAGAAACTAACAGGAAATAAAACAGACAACCTTCAAAGTAAAACAGGAAGTTGAAGACAAAACAGAAAATGTAATACAAACTAAAAACCATAACTTGACACAGGGATAAAACATGACAGTACCCCACCCTTAAAGGCCGACCCCAGACGGCCCAGGATCTCCAGGATGCAACCGGTGGAAGTCCTGAATGAGTTCAGGATCCAGGATATTGCTGGCGGAAACCCAAGATCTCTCCTCAGGCCCGTACCCCTCCCAGTCCACCAGATATTGATGACCCCGTCCCCGTCTCCTGACGGCCAAAAGTTTCTTGACAGTATAGACGGGACCACCATCGATGATGCGCGGAGGAGGTGGAGCAGGAGTCTCGGGCACCAGCTGACTCTCCCGTACTGGCTTCACTCGACTGATATGAAACGTCGGATGTACCCTCATGGTCCTGGGAAGTTTCAGACTCACAGCAACAGGATTAATAACTTTCTTGACAGGGAACGGGCCAACAAAACGGGGTGCCAACTTACGGCTTTCGACGCGGAGAGGAATATCCCTGGTCGACAGCCAAACCTTCTGCCCCTCCGTGTAAGTAGGAGCTTTGGACCTCCGGCGATCTGCAAACTTCTTATATTGGGAAGAATTGTGGAGCAAAACTTGTCGTGCCCTGGTCCACGTCCGCCGACAACGGCGAACTAACGCCTGGGCGGATGGTACTCCCACCTCTTGTTCCAGAGCCGAAAACAGTGGTGGTTGGTATCCATACACACACTGGAATGGAGTGAGGCTGGTGGAAGAGCATGGCAGAGTATTGTGGGCATATTCTACCCAGATGAGCTGTTTACTCCAACCAGCAGGATTCCTGGATGATAGACAACGGAGACCTACTTCCAACTCCTGGTTCAAACGTTCGGTCTGCCCATTGGATTGTGGATGATACCCTGAAGATAAGCTCACAGTGGCGCCGAGCAGGTTGCAGAACGCCTTCCAGAATCGAGAGATGAACTGGGCTCCCCGGTCCGAAACCACATCCCTGGGAAGTCAGTGTAACCTGAACACATTTGAGAGCATAACCTCCGCCAGCTCCTTGGCGGAAGGTAACTTAGGCAGGGGAACAAAATGAACCATTTTAGAAAATCTATCAACTATGGTAAGGATAGTTGTGTTCCCTTCCGAAGAAGGCAAACCTGTGACAAAGTCTAGAGAAATGTCAGACCAGGGACGAGAGGGCACAGGAAGGGGATGCAGCAATCCGGCTGGAGGTTGGTGAGAAGATTTATTCTGCGCACACACCGGGCAGGCTGCCACATACTCCTTCACAGAATCTCCCATGCCGGGCCACCAGAACCGTTGTTGTACCACGAACGTTGTCCTTTTAACCCCGGGGTGACACGACAGAACACTGGAGTGGGCCCAATGAATGACCTGAGATCTAAGCTCCACCGGAACAAACAGTCGATTTGGTGGACAACCGACCGGGACAGGTAGGTCTCCAGTAGCTTGTCTGACCCTCTCCTCCACCTCCCAACCCACAGCTCCGACCACACAGGAAGCGGGTAGAATGGTCTCTTCAGACTTAGGGGGGGAACCAGAGTCAAACAGTCTAGATAGTGCATCTGGTTTCACATTCTTGGAGCCCGGACGAAATGACAGTGAGAAATTGAATCTGTTAAAAAACAACGCCCACCTGGCTTGCCGAGAATTCAGTCGCTTAGCTGACCGAAGGTACTCCAAGTTCTTGTGGTCAGTCCAAACCAAGAACGGATGCTCCGCCCCCTCCAACCAGTGTCTCCACTCTTCCAACGCCACCTTGACTGCCAACAATTCTCGGTTCCCAACATCATAGTTCCTCTCTGCAGGGGACAGTTTACGAGAGAGAAAGGCACATGGATGGAGCTTACCATCGGTGGGCAGGCGTTGAGAGAGGACAGCACCCAAGCCAACATTGGAGGCGTCCACCTCCACCACAAACTGTCGGTTGGGGTCCGGCATGGTTAGAATTGGAGCCGTCACGAAGCGTCCCTTGAGAGATTGAAAAGCCGAGTCTGCTTGATGAGTCCACTCGAACCTAGTCTTGGCAGAGGTAAGGACATGCAGAGGAGCAGCAACAGAACTGAAATTTCTGACAAATCTACGATAGAAATTGGCAAACCCCAAAAAACGTTGCACCTCCTTGCGATTGGTGGGGACCGGCCAATCCATGACTGCCTTGACTTTCTCAGGATCCATGCTCATCTCTCCCTCCGCCACCACATATCCCAGAAAGGACACCTTGGGAACATGGAACTCACATTTCTCAGCTTTGACAAATAGTTCATGGTTAAGTAGTCTCAGAAGAACAGCACGGACATGTTGAATGTGCTCAGTCAGATTGCGGGAGAAAATCAAAATGTCATCCAGGTACACAAACACAAAAATATTCAACATATCTCTGAGAACATCATTAACAAATGCTTGGAAAACAGCTGGGGCATTAGTTAAACCAAACGGCATGACCAAATACTCATAGTGTCCACTAGGTGTGTTGAAAGCAGTCTTCCATTCATCCCCCTCCCTTATCCTCACCAGATGATAGGCATTTCTTAAGTCCAACTTAGTAAAAATAGTAGCACCTTGTAACAGTTCAAAGGCAGAAGAAATCAATGGGAGAGGGTACCTGTTCTTTACAGTAATGTCATTAAGTCCACGATAATCAATGCATGGCCGCAAAGACCCATCCTTCTTCCCCACAAAGAAGAATCCTGCACCGGCCGGCGAGGAAGAGGGTCGTATGATCCCAGCCTCCAAAGCAGAATCAATGTAGTCCCTCATGGAACGAGTCTCAGGAGCGGAGAGGGAGTATAACCTCCCCTTAGGAGGAGAAGTTCCTGGCAATAATTCAATGGAACAATCATACTGTCTGTGTGGAGGTAGAGCGGTAGCCCTAGCCTTGTTGAAAACCTCCTTCAGGTCTGCATAGCAGGAGGGAACTGAAGACAGATCAGGAAAATCTCCCTTCATCGTAGTCTCCGGGTCCACAGAGGAAGGATCAGCAATCCCCTCCTCAGCATTCCCAGGTTCGACCTGGGAGGAAACAGGAGCCACCGCCACCCTCGCCAGTGTAGGAACAGGCGAAACATTGTCAGAAAACTCCCTAGGGCAGGACTGAAAACACATACTGGCACAAGCCTCGCCCCACTCCGTAACATCCCCTGATGACCAGTCAATGTGTGGGTTATGTTTGTGGAGCCAGGGAAACCCAAGAATTACCGGGTGGAAGGATGAATTCACCAGCAGAAAAACAATAGTCTCAGAATGTTGGTCAGGAAAAGTCAGAGTGACAGGAATGGTTTGGTGGGTTACCTGCCAAAGCAGCCGACCGTCCAGCGCTGTAGCTCTTAAAGGGGCAGACAGGAGAACAGAACCCAGCCCCAACTCTTTAGCCAGGGAACTGTCCATGAGGCTAGCATCAGCCCCCGAATCAATCATCGCCTCAAGGGATCTGGAAAACTCAGCTGAGGATATGGTCACTGGAAACATGGGTCGAGAGGGAGTGTTAGACATAAAAGCATGGCTCACCAGTACCCTGTTCTTTACTGGCGAGCCTGCCCTTTTACCGGACAACGATCAATGAAATGTCCAAGCTGCCCACAATAGAAGCAAGCTCTCTCCCGGAATCTCCTCTGTCTCTCTTCTGTGGACAGTCGGGCCCTCCCCAGTTGCATGGGCTCCTCCCCGGAGTCAGCCTGCGGTGACGTAACAGCCGGCCGACGTAGAGATGAGGAACTTCTGATGCCCGAGAAACCCCTGCTCGGAAGATCCCGCGGAGAATCCTCGGCACCACACCACTCTCTCTCTTGATCGAAGAGCCGTTTGTCGATTTTGATGACCAGGGCGATGAGAGCGTCGAGGTCCTCTGGAAGATCCAGTGCTGCCAGCCGATCCTTCAGCGCACTAGACAACCCACTCTCTGCTGCCACCGTGCGGAAATCAATGGCGTAATCTGAAACCCTCCGTCTGCCCTGACGAAGGCTCACCAGAGCCCGAGCTGCTTCTCTGCCCGGAGTGACGTGTTGAAAAATCTGAACAAATGTCTGAGTGAAGAGAGTAAATGAATCACACAGAGGTGAATTCCTTCCCCACTCCGCTGTGGCCCACGCCTCTGCTCGTCCGGTCAGATGAGAAATCAGGTAAGCAATCTTAGCTCTGTCCGTAGGATAGTGAACAGACTGAAGCTCAAAATGCAGTCCACACTGAGTCAAGAAGGCTCTACAGTCACCAGACTCACCGGAGAAGCGTTCAGGCCGGGACAGATGAGGCAGAGCTGAGAAATTGGCAGACGACTGGACCGAGGAAACCACAGCACCCCTTCCGTCCATGGTACCAGCAGATGAAACCGGTTCTGTGAAGCTCTGGGGGGTAGGCGACGTTACAGCAGCTTGAGTGGTTTGAAACTTTGTAGTCATGAAGGAGACTTGCTCACAGACGCTTCTCTGCAGCTCCAGCTGACTGTGAGATACTCCTCATCTCCGTTTGAAGAGTGGAAAGCACCTCATCTAACTGATGAAGTCTCAGTCCTTGAGATCGGATAGCGTTCTGTATTTTACTTGAGTCTGCGGAGTCCATAATTGTGGCGAGATTGTTCTATCAAGCACACAGATAATGGACCCACGAGGCATGACTCAGAATGTAAAATACAATAGTTTATTTATCAACAAATAAACTAAGCAACAGTGTCCAATAAACGACAGGCAATAGGGAAAAATCCAGGAGACAGGCAAAGTCCAAAAATCCGGGAAATCCAAAAACAGGTAACAGGAACACGGGGAAAACGCTCAAAAGCTGGACACATGGCAACAGACAATCTCACACTGGAGAGAGGGGGAGACAGAACTTAAATACACAACTAAATTAGACACAGATGCAACACATTAGGGCGGGACAGGTAATCACACAAGCTGGAAAGAAACTAACAGGAAATAAAACAGACAACCTTCAAAATAAAACAGGAAGTTGAAGACAAAACAGAAAATGTAATACAAACTAAAAACCATAACTTGACACAGGGATAAAATATGACACCTTGTGTGTGGTGTCCCCCGGGGACAAACGAGCATGCAGCCTGTGGCGTGTAGCCAATCAGAGAGCGAGGTGAGGAAAGCACCGGGAAACAAAATCAAAACAGCCGGCGGCATGGCGCGCCAGAAAGTCCGGTCATGCTCGCGTTGTCTCCACTTCTTTGACAATCGCCTTTTCTTTTAATAACGTTTTTTTTTCCGGTTAAAAACAAACTACAAACTATTGCCACTGCATCCTCTTCGTCCTCATGATTGTTTACTCTAAAGTCACGTTTGATCTCGAAGGATTTTGCGAGATTTCCCGTCTGACCTGGGAATGCTCGGGAGTCAAATCGGTTCGTGTGTGATGTGTTGATTTTTCCGTGTGATGCGCACCACACACTGTACGACCAAAACTGTTAGACCCGTGGTTTTTTTAATCGCAGTCCGTGGGGTCTCTCAGGATTGGAAAAATGGGCCGACAATTTTAAAATCGTCCCGTGTGAACCAGGCTTTAGTTAGCAATCTCAGTTTTCTCAATCTCAGCTGCTTGCTGGGAGGAACCAGCCTAGTTTCCTCTCTACCAGCTGTTCACACGGCTAATTAATATTCATGTAATGACATCATCCTTCTTAATTAGTCATGTGGACCACTGGAAAAGAGCAAAAGCATCTGGTTCATCCCAGCAAGCAGCTGAGTTTACAATCACCTGACAGAGATTATAAACTGCTCAAGGATGTAGGAAGTCTCCTCACAATGTGATTTCATCGGACCTTAGGCTATGTACAGTTGTGTTCAGAATAATAGCAGTGCCTTTAAAAAAGTGAATGCTGCTCAAAATCCTTAGAACAGCTTTTAATTCCATAATATAAATGCATTGGGAACACTGCACATTCAATTCCAAATCATGACCAAAATTGATCACGTTTGTGTTATACCTTTACAGAAAGTGAAGAAAAAGGAATATTAGGCTGTGCTTGTATAAATTGAATCACTGCACTAATATTTAGTTGCATAATGATTATTTCTGACAACTGCTTCACATCTGTGTTGCATGGAGTCGACCAACTTCTGGCACCTGTGAACAGGTATTCCAGCCCAGGACGATTGAACTACATTCCACAATTCCTCTGCAGTACTGGGTTTGGCCTCAGAAACAGCATTTTTGATGTCACCCCACATGTTTTCTATGGGATTGAGGTCTGGGGATTGGGCTGGCCACTCCATAACATCAATCTTGTTCATCTGGAACCAAGACTTTGCTCGCTTACTGGTGTGTTTTGGGTCATCGTCTTTGTTACGTCCCTAATCTGTCTAGGGGTAGAGGATGCAAACAATTTAAAAATAATAAACCCAGGAGGTCTGAACAAAGGAAAGATAAGTTATTATACAAAATGAACACAAGACAATCTTCAGAAAGAAGACGATTACTGGCTCTTAGTCACTGGATCGATTCAGCGTCTCACAGCAGCACTCCTCACTCTGATCAAACACGGCTGGCTTTCACTGCAGTTTCCCCACTCTCTGGCTTCCACTGAAGCAACAACTCACTCTGGCCTGGCTCAGCCATTTAACACCTCCCCTCATCAGCCAGCCAGCCAGCCAGCCAGCCAGCCAGACACACACACACACACACACGTTAGTTCCACGTCACAAATACCGATCCACTAGTGTAATCAGAATCTCACTTATATTTCTCAACCACAATGTTGTCGGCTCCCTTCTTGTGTTTGATGCAGATGTTGTAACCTTGGGCCAAGAGTGCCCAGCGCATCAAGCGCTGATTGCTGTTGTACATCTGGGCTAAAAAGACAAGCGGGTTATGGTCAGTGTAAAGAATGACTTGTTATGAACTTTATTCTACATACACTTTGAAGTGCTGTACGGCAAGGAGCATGGCTAAGGTCTCTTTCTCGATGGTAGAGTAGTTCAGCTGATGGCGTTTGAACTTGGTGTAAAAGAAACAAACAGGATGACACACATCCCCATCACAGTCCTGCAACAACACTGCACCAGCTCCAGTGGCGCTGGCATCCACCTCAAGCTGGAAAGGTCGATTAATGTTAGGCGCAGCCAGCACAGGAGCACTACAGAGGAGAGACTTAGCAGAGTTAAAAGCATGGTCACACTTATCATTACACACAAAAGGAACCACAGGACTACACAACCTAGTCAGAGGAGCGACTACTACCGAGAAGTTCTTACAGAAACAGCGATAGTAACCTGCCATGCCTAAGAAACGCCTCAGTTCTCGCCTAGTGCTGGGCACTGGTAGCGACACAACAGCAGCCACCACTGGCCGGACCTGCCCCTGACCAACCTGCTTACCAAGGTAGGTAACAGTAGCCTTACCAAACTCACACTTGGCCAAGTTAAGGGTAAGAGAGATGTCTGCCAGCTGCCGGAATACAGTTTCCAGACTGGACATGTGACTCTCCCACTCACTGGAGTAGACCACCACATCGTCAAGATACACACTGCAGTTAGGTACATCTCCTAATACACGCTGCATTAGGCACTGAAAGGTGGCAGGTGCGTTCTTCATGCCGAAAGGCATCACGGTGTACTGCATAAATGCATCA
The DNA here is from genome assembly GCA_023566125.1 of Zingel zingel. Taxonomy (NCBI): domain Eukaryota; kingdom Metazoa; phylum Chordata; class Actinopteri; order Perciformes; family Percidae; genus Zingel; species Zingel zingel. Next base: position 28,949,205 of record CM042315.1, read on the forward strand.
GGAGTGACAAAGGCTGATACTTTAGAAGCTCGCTGTGTCAAAGGAACCTGTCAGTATCCTTTAAGTAGATCAAGCTTTGTGACTTTTGCGACACAGTAACAGCATTCACTTTGCGAAAATCAGTACAGAAGTGAGGACTACCGTCAGACTTAAGAGCCAATGAGCACGGAGAACTCCATGGACTATAGCTGGGCTTGGCAAGGCCATTCTCTACCAGATAGCTAACCTCTTTTCTCATGGCTTCCCTTTTAGTGAGCGGACAGTGATAGGCATGCTGTTTAATAGGAGCGGTGCTCCAGCACACTTGTACGTGATGGTACATCTTGTAAAATACCAGGATACCTGTCAAGCAACCTAATCACATCTTGTCTGTGAAGCGTGGGGAGATAAGACTGCTGGTAGATTGTAGACAAGAACTCAGTTAGCTAGCCTACCACACAGTTAACCTTCACAGGGTGTCAACAAGTCGACCTCCAACTCAGGCTGAGTACCGACGAGAGAAGAAACCCCTACCACAGCAATGCTTCTCTGGCCCTCTCCGGTCAGCTTCTCTGGGATGAAAAGATTTCAGCATGTTAATATGACACAAACCTGTCTTCCATCTACACTTAGGCGTACGGATAACATAATCTGTGTCTGAAACTTTACCTTCCACCACGTATGGACCTGAGAACCGGGCAGCAAGAGCAGAGCCAGGTGTGGGCAGCAAGACCATCACTTTATCGCCTGCGTCAAACTGCCTTCTTGTCAAAATGTCTCTTCATGTTGACCTGAGGTTAAGACAGTGACTCCTTGGCCAACCGTGTAGCGTGGTGCAGACGCTCTCTACAGAGGGATACAAAGTCCAACACGTTATTTTCACAGGGGTTATCACCTCCCAGGTTCTCCTTCAACACTTTCAATGGGCCACGCACATTGTGACCGAACACTAGCTCTGCTGGGCTAAACCCTAGAGACTCCTGCTTTGCATCACGAATAGCAAACAGAACAAAGGGCACACCCTCATCCCAGTCATTCAAAGTCTCGTAACAGTACTTTTTCAGCATTGGCTTCAAAGTCTGGTGCCAGCACTCAAGCGCACCCTGAGAATCAGGATGATAGGCACTAGACACAGAGTGGGAGATACCAAGAGACTGGAGAGTCTGCTTGAAAATCCTGGACAGGAAGTTTGTTCCCTGATCAGTCTGTACGGTCTTAGGCAGACCGTACTTTGTAAAGAACTTAATCAATGCTTTAGTGACCGCCTTAGCGGTTATCTTGCGCAAAGGAACGGCCTCTGGAAAACTGGTAGAAACACGTCATGGTGAGCAAAAACTGATTTCCAGACTTGGCTTTGGGCAACCCACACAGTCGACCAGAACATGCTCAAAGGGCTCACCAACTGCGGGGACAGGCCGCAACGGAGCAGGGGGCACAGGCTGATTAGGCTTACCTACCATCTGGCAAGTACTGCAAGTTTTACAAAAGCGCACTACATCTGCCTTCATTCCTGGCCAAAAGAACTGCTTGAGAACACGATCATAGGTTTTGCTGATGCCCAAGTGACCTGACCATAAGTGCTCATGCGCCAATGCCAAGACATGCTGCCGACAGTCAACAGGGATCACTACCTGCATAACTGCGCCCACCGTGAGACCCACCTACGCATCAAGACACCATTCTCCACAAAAAATGGCAGTTTTCCATTACGCTCTGTCTTTTTGACAACTGACTTCCAACACTTGTCTAGCGAGGGATCATTTTCCTGGGCTTTAATGAGAGCCCCCCGTGTAATCGGCAAGGGTGCAGCAGCATCAGGCACCAAAACTGTGTCTACACTTTCCCCCCTGCATTATCATTCCCCATGATAAAGTCAACACCGTCAATAGGGAATCCTGACCGGGCACCTACTGTGAAAAACCCTGTCACTAGGCCAGACTGTACATAAATCTGATACAGCGGTGCCGGCACAAAACCAATTTCAATTCCCCTTACAACTGCACTCACACTTGAGCTGGGACCTAGTGGCAGAATGTCAGACAGGATCAGTGACTGCGAACAAGCCGTGTCTTGCAGTATCCTCACTGGACGCTGATCCTCGGATTTACCTGAAAGAGACACAAAACCATCAAAGATGAACGGTTTAAAACAGTCATCAGGCACGTCAGGAGTTAGACTCTCCAAGGACTGGACCCTGGGAGAAGTCTTAATCAATCCCACACCCTTAGGCTGTTTCTGAAACGACCCCTGCTGCTTCCGCTTCCAAGCGTCACAACCAATAGACCGGATTTACGGCAGGTCTGAACAAAGGAAAGAATTTATTATACAAAATGAACACAAGACAATCTTCAGAAAGACTATTACTGGCGCTTAGTCACCGGATCGATTCAGCTTCTCACAGCAGCACTCCTCAGCTCACTCTGCTCAAACACGGCTGGCTTTCACTGCAGCTTCCCCACTCCTTCACTCTCTGGCTTCCACTGAAGCAACAACTCACTCTGGCCTGGCTCAGCCATTTAACACCTCCCCTCATCAGCTGACCAGCTGCAGGAGTCTCATCACCAGCACACACCTGAAGAGAATCTCTCTCTCTCTCACACACACACACACACACACACACACACACACACACACACACACACACACACACACACACACACACACACACAAGGTATTTTGATGTATTGAAAACTGATCCATGATCACTGGTATGCGATAAATAGGCCCAACACCACAGTATGAGAAACAGCCCCATAACATGATTTTTGCACCACAGTACACTATCTTCACAGTGTACTGTGGCTTGAATTCAGTGCATGGGGGTCGTCGGACAAACTGTCTGCGGCCCCTAGACCCAAAAAGAACAATTTTGTGCTCATCAGTCCACAGAGTGTTGCCCCATTTCTCCTTTGGCCAGTCAATGTGTCCTTTGGCAAATTTCAACCTATTCAGTACATGCCTTTTTTTCAGCAATGGGACTTTGCGGGGGCTTCTAGCTGATAGCTCTGCTTCACATAGCCTTCTTCTGATCGTAACAGTACTCACAGGTAACTTTAAGTCTTCTTTGATTTTCCTGGGGCTGATCATTGGTTGAGCCTTTGCCATTTTGGCTATTCTTCGATCCATTAGAATGGTAGTTGACCGTTTTTTCCCACCTCGTTCAGGCTTTGGATGCCATTTCAAGGCATTTAAAATCATTTGCCTGAGCAGCCTATAATTTTCTGCACTTCTTTATGTTTTCCCCTCTCCAATCACCTTTTTAATCAAAGTCCGCTGTTCCTCAGAGCAATGTCTGGAACAACCCATTTTGCTGAGTATTTCAGTGTGAAATGCACTATAACCAGCATGCACATTTGCTTCCTTCCTTCCTTAAATATGGGTCATAATTGATACCAGTTTCTACACAGAATCAATCACCTCACTAATTGAACACAACACTGCTATTATTTTTAACATGTCCCTTTCAATTACAGATTCAATTACACAAAATGAGCAGCATGCATGTCATGACTGTTGGGTCTGTTGGTTTTCTATGACTCTACAACACTTACTAGTAAATTATTTGCCATGTAGACATATCACTTCTACCAAAAAAATTGATTTATGAGGTTAGTGATGTTGGACTATTATTTTGAACACAACTGTGTATATCTACACTGTCCAACCCAAGTCGGTGCCTATGCACAATTCCATTATGTTTTACAAAGGACATTTGTTGTTCACTACGAAGGTGAAACCTTTGTTTATGCTGCATTTGGCTGATCAGTCAGTTTCGTTTGTATCATGCACTAAGCGCTTCATTCTGCACCGCTTTCTCACCCTCAAAACAGCCTAATTAAGCCTAAAATTTAACTGTACGAACCAGTTATTTCATAATTAGGAGATAAACCTGAAGATACTATCTCCTACATAAGAATTAGGCATCATTTGTGCATTTTTAATAGCCTGGAAAACCAGACCCAAATCCGAAAGATTAAGGGTCTGGTGTTGAGTAATGAAAATGGCTCAACTCGAGGCATCCAAGCATGCATTTGAAAAACTCACTGCGCGCAATTGGATAACACTACGACCGATCACAACAATACACGTGGTGACATTTCCAGAGCCCCACATCCATGGAGCTAAATGGTAGATTAAACTGTCTTCATCTGTTTAGCTCGCCTCTGGCCCGCCTATATCAGATACACCGATTGGTGCAGCTCGGCTACAAGGGCATAGTTAATGAGCATCAATACTCAATGCCAGAGTGACTCGCTGAGCAAATAGACTTTATAAACTATCTTTTTAATAAACTGTCTGTACACTTACAAACTATCTTTTTAATAAACTGTCTGTACACTTACAAAGTTCTCAATGCTTTGGTTTACATGTAGGGACACTCATTATGCTACCGTGGAAGTGTGGTGCTATTTTGAGCCTTGTTAGTGGTATAGAAATAGCGATTTCTTTTAACTTTATCCGTGCCCCGACGACTAGCTTCATAAGCTAATTAGCGGTTTGCACTAAAACTGGTCACATACGATTAGCATGAAAACATATCCCAGAAAACGGTCGACTCGGTACATGTGTTATTGACCCCTAGGTTAATTTTGTGCCGGATTTCTCCTTCAATATAGGTAGTCTATAGATCAGGTTTTCCTACACTGTGCGAGAACAGGTCAAAATTATAATTCAATTTGCAGCAATTCTCGAGCGTCAAAGTTTTTTGCTTTTTCTCGTTATGATTCGACATAACAAAAGAACAACTGCCAGGGTCATTAACATACTGATCAGCATTCATGAGGTGCTTTGCATTGACTATTCCTGGTTAAAAAAATGGGGGTGTACATGGCGGGATAAGAGGCGGATTCACGTAGGCACACTTGTGGGTAATCTGTGATTTATAAAGGGAACATTGCTTACAGATGTGCGTACGCACGGTTTTATAAATCTGAATTTTTTTTTTTAGCCGTACGCCGTTTTTGTCCTTTGAGTGTAATACACTTTTAGTAAGGATACTATGCACAGTTTTATAAATGAGACCCAGGATTCTCAGTGCAAGGAAGATGTTCTGGCTGCCAGTTCATTTCACGCCACACAGGATTATCAGGTTCAGGAATTGCAGCTGGATGGTTTACAGGGGCTTGGTCACCAGCCATGCCACACCCTTGTACTTGACCTCACCATGTCCATTAGATTCACATGTCTGACCTCTGCCTCGTTGCTTTGTTCGACCTGTATATAATAATGAATAATTAGAATTACTATGAAAATGTTGATATTTTTTATTTAGCAGTTACTCAATTATATCATTCAATATTTCTGGGCTTTTCCTTATCTTGTCTTACCTCTATCACCTCTGGCAGGTAGGAATGGAGAACGTGACCCTGACCTCAACTCTGAAATAATACACAATAAAATATCATATGAATATCAGTTTGGTAAATATGATAAATGCCTAAATTGTAAGATAATAGATGCTGAGAATAGTGCTAACATACTATTAAGCTAATCTAAATTATCATATCTTACCTCTTGCAACTCTGGAGGGTGGGAATGAAGGAGACCTGGACCTTGAATCCCTTAACCCTGTCTAAAATATTACAATAAAATATTTAAAATATCAGTTTGGTAAATATGTGCACAAAATAAGAGATACATATTTCTATTTAATCTTCTATCCAAAGTTAGACATTTAGTAGATGCTTATATCTTATAGCATATAATACTATCTGTCACATTAACGTTACACATACTATGTTTAGTATCCATTCAGCCTCTTTTTTCACATGTTAAATAAATATTTTGTATTTGTTTTGTTTAAGTGTGCACCAACAACCAAGGCAAATTCCTTGTAGGCTAAGTGTTACCTGGCAATAAACAGTTTTCTGATTTCTGATTCTAACATAACCTAAAGTTACTATCAAACTAAATAAAACAATTTATTATTGTGTTTTACCTCTTGCACCTCTGGCAGGTGGGAATGAAGTAGGGCTGGGCGTATCGATCTAAATATCGATAGTATCGATACCAAGATGAGTATTGGTATCGGATCGATACTGTCGTGATGAGATCGATACTTCTGTTGCAGTTTCTCTCAGAGTTCATGCGAGCACAGCGTCTCTCCAAGTGGGTGCGCAGTGTGCAAACAGCGCACCTCTCTCTCTCTCTCTCACTCTCTCTCTCTCTCTCTCTCTCGCTTGCTCTGCTCTGCTCCGCCAGAGGCGGAGAGTCAGAACAGTGAGAGAAGCCTGTGATGATGGCGGAAAGAAAGAAAAGCGCTGTGTGGAGTTTATTCACTCCAGCTGATACGGACACTGCCACATGTGATGTGTGCAAAAAAGTAATTTGCTACTGTGGTAACACCACCAATTTGCATAAACACATGAAATCAAAATCAACTAAGAGTAGTATTGGTATCGGTGATACTAGCCCTGTATTTACTTGGTATAGGATCGATACCAAAATTCCCAGTATCGCCCACCCCTAGAATGAAGACCGAGATCTCTCCAGTTTACACAACTTTTTCTTCACTCGTTTTTGGACGCTGCAGTGCTATATTTTTTCACAAGATCCACAAGAGCGCCCCCCCCCCCCCCACCCCCCACCATATAACAGCGAAAACACGGATTGCTGGGAATGTGTTAAGGTGTATATGTGTGTGATTATGTGGGACTAAGGGGGGCGTGGGGATGGAAGCATTGAATTATAGAGGGGCAAAGGAAAGGTGGTAAGGCTCAGCATACAAGCTCAGTGATGCTTGTCGATCGTAGGGTTGACATGTTTTGTTCAGCCTCTGTTATCAATTTTTCATAACCTGAGGCTGAGAACATTGTTCAGTGAACTATCATGCTCCTGTGAGCTTCATTTTCTTCTGCTGTGTGGTTGTGGGATTAGCAGAGCCACATCAAATGTACCACACCAAAACCTACAGATTATCTGGATGTTCCTTTGAGTTAGCTCATTTTTCAGCTACTATCATGTAGGGGTGGGAATCACCAGAGGCCTCACGATAAGATATCATCACGATACTTATGGTACGATAATCCAGATAAAATTAGCATTTAAATAACTAAAAGCAATTACATCCAAAATCATGAGTATTTGAAACCAGTGCTCTAAACTGCCCATATGTTGGAAGATAACTTAATTTAAATGATTGTTGTAGTGTGTTCCAGTTGGTTGGTGCATTATAGAAGAATGTTCATTTTTAAGGGTTCAATCAGAACTATGGAAATCGGCAGACACCATAGGTTTTCACTTCTTACTGCTAATGAAGATAGACCCGCTTCGGCATAGAGCGCACAGTGATGGGTGTTGTAGCTGAGTCTTCTCTCAGTATCAAAAAGTTCTCTTCAGGATGCCAGCAAACCCCCAAATAAAAAAGTAACAGTCTCAAGTTCCCCGCTGGAAAATGAAAACTAAACTTAGTGACGCCTCTTGCATTTCTTGGGCAATCTCTGATTTCCTCCTTAGCAATTACCTCCTGTTTACCGGCCAGTACTCTGGTGTCGGTTTCGGGGACTATTGACTGTGAGCGTGCTGGAGTCACAGAAGAAGGGTGGATGATGGAGTAATCCGCTTCTTTAGAACATGTGGCTAAGAAAACTGACTGTTTTACTCCTTACCAAGAACTGGAAAGCTACGGAGACACTCCAGGATGGACTCAAACTTTTCCACTGGTGAGTGACCGCGCCATCTTGGTTTGAAAGTTCCGGCATAATTATCGAGGTGTTCTGAGGGTGTGTCTGTGATGCAGGACGTGTATGATTGAAGGCGGCGATCGCTATCAAGGTTATTATAGTTTTGCATTTTCCATTAGTTTTTATTTCGTTTTGACTTTTTGTTTTCAAATTCAGTTTAGTTTTAAAAGCAGGTTGGCTAGTTTAGTTTATTTTTTGAAAATGCTTAATTTTAGTTAAGTTTATTAGTTTTAGTGTTAGTCTTTATTGTAATATGGGTTATTTGTCAGGGGCAAGATTCAAAAAGGTCAGAAAAAGTATTGTGTAATAAAAACATACATTTTTAGAAATATGTATTCAACAATAACACCCAGTACATAAAATGTACATATGGGCACAAATATAAAAACTGTCTACACAAGATGCAGTAAGGGCAAAATGTGTAAGTGATGTGTGCCAGGAAAAAACCTAAATAGCCAATAGACTAAAGAAGACATACATGAACAGCATGTATTCAACCCATTTTTGAGCCACACATGACATTGCTGTCAGTGTCATGGAGCTCAATCTGAGAAAAGAACATGAAAAATAAAAATAAACTCTAGAGGGTCAACACATTTAGCTGAACCATCTCATAATTAACTAGGCTACTTAATGAATTGGGCTGCCCAGCATTACTGCTGATGCATGTGCTGCAGCTCTATGGCAAATCATTGCAGTTGAATAGCAATACAATACTGCATATGTTGTAGTTGACATCATTAATTAACAGTGAATATTTTGGACACTTCAAGTACACATGTACCTGGTAGTACACTGAGAGCCAGACAGCTGGCAAGATACTGCACCATCTCAGCTGGAAGCTGATGTGGTTGGCTTTTCTATGTTAAGTTTACATAGACTTGTGTCCAACATTGTAAACAAAAGAATGTAAGTCCCTTGCATTAATGAATCAGCTGTTTTAAATACAGCTTTTCAAGATTGTTATTGTGTGTGCCGTGGGGTGTGTGTGTGTGTGTGTGTGTGTGTGTTGTGACAGTTTGTCTTTATCCATTTTATGTTTTCTCTATGCAGTCATGGGGTGCCAGCCAGGTCTCTCTCCTGACATCTAAGATGGGCCTAGTCCAGCCAAAGGTTCACATCAGTTGTATGTTTTGTTATGGATATTGAGCAAACCACACAAGCATGCACATATAAAAATGTACACCCTACACACATCAAACAACAAAAAGACAAACCCAACAACCACAAATGCACAATTCAAGGTTCAAATCAAATGTTCATATTTTTAATACAAAAAATGAAGTAAAGCACTCAAAGTCCCGCAGAAAAATAAATGTATTGTCCAAAATTCCACAATAGAGATGGCCACACAAGAAAATCCAACAAAAAAAATCCACCTCAGGTTTTCCTACACCTAGTTCATTTGTGGAGCAAAGAAAAAGAAAATCAGGTCAGTTTGGTTCAAACCCAGTCTTGTAGTCCGTTCGTCGTGCAACAGAAACAAACAAGAAATAAAGACACGTTCTGGTAAAGTAAATAGTTTGGTCACTTACAAACTTTAGTCCAGTCAGTCAGTCACGTCAGCGGGAGCCGGGGCGAAAACCAGTGTCGGTGAGCTGCTGAGAGGAGGAAGTGGAGTGATCCGGAGTTTTCAGGTAGGCTGAGGTGATGAGCCGTCAGAAACGATTATCGCGAAAGTGTGTTACTTCGAGGGATTAAGACTACCTCTACTCATACTGCCGCACATCTGAGCTGTAGCTCCGCCGACCCTGTGCACTGCCTGCTCCTGCGTATCATTCCACGCACCTAATACAAGGAAATGCGTTCCTCCCACTCTCGCACACCAGGACAGAGCAACTCATCAGTCCTGAAGGCGGTTCCACTGCACCAGAACAGCTGATGCAAAAATGGGCGACATCTTCCAAGCTGTCACAGTGTGTGAATGGGTGAGAAAGATGGCTTACTTCAGTCAAGCAATAATTTCTTATTGATCTTGAGAAACTCGTTGCTCCAGAGATGTGGTTGTTCCTCAGGCCAGATGACAGCAGTCCACACAAAGAAGATGCGCTCCACAAAGGCTTGTGAGGCAGGGGCACTAACGTGATCCAATGCCACAGGGACAAGTGTTGGATACACAGCTTCTCTAGATCTCCAGATCTGCAATTGTGTCTCATTAAACACTCCCTTTTTGACTTTGTAGACATACTTCTCCATCTCGATCAACAGACTATCGGTCAGATAATGCTGATTTGTGGAGGACACGTTGACCTCTACATGGGATGCAAGGAAGCGGCATTTCTGAAGCACAGCGATAGCAGTTGATGCCATGATGCCAGGCGAGGGGCATGGACTATGCTGTGTTAAATTTGCCATGGAATGTCAGAATTTCTGGGTCCCCATACTGTATATATGTCTATAGTCGGAAATGTCAACTTTGAAAAGTATATTTTCTCTATGAAAAAAATTGACAAAGATGAAAACTAAGGACATTTACTCTATAATATTTTTTATTTTAGTTAGTTTTGCAAACAGACAATACAGTATTATCGTTTTTTTGCAATGCCTAGTTTTTATGTTTATTTGTTAACGACAATGTTTTTTCCCACCTAGTTTTCGTTAACAATTAAAACATTGACCGCTACACAATCAGGGACATGTTTTCAGGTATAATATAATCTGCTGTAACCAGTGTTGTGTGTAACGCGTTACAGTAATGTAACTACTTTTTCAGGTAAAAAGTAATCTAACGCGCTACTACTGAAAATTTGGTAACGAAACATAGTTCCTTCTTCAATTCGGCGCAACATTACTTTTCCCAGGGAGAGATTTGACAGCGACACTGCCTTCTCAGCTACGCGCTCACAAGCTCCACACGGGACGTGAAAAAGGCTGGTAGCAGAGCAATCATGGCAAGCGAGAAGCAGCCGACGCTAACTTTTGAGAACGTTTTAAGCTTTGTGGTTTTTTGCTGGATGGCGCTCTGAGCAGAAAGCTACGTGACCCATGCCACTACGTCGCTGAGGACTAGCGGTTAAATCTGCCGTACTACAAACAGAGCATGCCAGGCAGACACAAAGCTGACAACCTCAGATGGATGCGGTGGAGATGGGCTCATACATAGGCTACACGCAGTGGACCGCTGTGGACTTGTGTCAGTCGCACGAACACACAAGGATTTCCAGAAAAGAGGCTGCATGTGTCTACGACAATGCACGGACCATTGTGGCTGCGCGACCGGTACAAGTCGATACAGACATTACATAGTATACACTAACACTGTGTGACGCCGATGACCTGCTGATGTGCATTCAACCTGCGCTGGACTCGTTCATAATGACTCAGCCGTCACTCTGTGAGGAGAGAATCTGCAGTGGAGTTCAGACACTTCCCTGATAAACCAGAGATGGGATTTATGGTCAAAGATAGTTTTAGTATAATTAACTTCAGTCTCTGCCAGAGACGCCTGCTTTTAAAAGTAACGTAAAAATAAAGAGTAATGTAAAGTTACTTTCCATAGGGGGTAACTAAGTAAAGTAACGGATTACTTTTTTAAGGAGTAACGAGCAAACACTACTTTTTAAAAGTAACTTCCCCAACACTGGCTGTAACCATCCCCTGCACTATATAATGTCTCTGTCATACTTTATATGGCTAGTTACTGGTTGGTCAGGAATGTCTTTCTACTTTACACAAGATATGATGTAAGGTGTTACTGAGTGCATTTCCGAATATGATTATTTTCTAAATTGAATATAGATCATGAAAACAGCATATTCTGTTTGGATTTTCCAAATAAGCTCCCGAATTTAGTATTTTTCTGATTAAGACATGTTTGTTATGTCGGTATTATTCAGGTTCATTAGGGTTGGGTACCGAACTTTGTACTTTTTTGGGTACTGACCGAATTACGTCGGTACTACCGAGGACCGATTCATGTTAAATCAAACGGTGCCCGTTTTGGTACCCGAGAGCGCATAAGCTCGAGCATATCTTTCCTCTCTGCATGTTGACAGAGAGCGGAGCTCCGACACACACACACACACACACACACACACACAAAAAAACAACGTTGACTCTGCAGTTTGTTAAAGACACAGTGAGTCACGTCGATGCCGGTAAAGCGGTTGCAAGTGTGGTTTCAGTTTTCAAAACTTAACGCAGACAGCGTATATAATGGCGAGGCGAAAGCTGTCACAGTAGCGTTATTAGGGATCCCACTTCACTTCTAGGAAAGTTCCTCCCTACAAAGCTGGCCGATTGGTTGGGGTTAGGCATTTACCTTGAGTAGTTAAGGTTAGGATAGCCGATTGGTCAGGGGCTAGGACCTGAACAAATCTGGTTACGTTACCTTGTGTAAGTGTGGTGACTTGTAATAGTAATGCTGTGATGCTGTATGAAGAGGAATCCGCCGACACTGTTCTTGATTATAAAAGGTTTTATTCAAATTCAAAATTTTCAGTACCAATTTGACAAGCTCCTGCAGAGAGCTTGGAGAACGACCAACCCAATTCTTCCAATATGTCGCTCTGCCTTTTCTTTGTGTGCATATGGTATATATTCTGTGCTTTGCATTAACATGATTGGGTCAGAACTGACCAATGATACCTTCTTTTCTGGCTCATCTCCAAATAAGGGCTCTTCTGTCCAAGAGGGCTCTTCTGCTCATGTTAACAGTTTCCAGATGTTTCAGTAAAAGTAGGGTAAGGGTCAAAGGAATCCCTTACAAGAAAATCCTCAGTACAAATGTATACAAAGTCATGACCTGTTCAGATACCACATAAGCATGAACGCCTGGCCAATAGTAGTGTGTGAATGCTATTGAAGGGTGGGTCTTGCCTATAAGTTGCGTGGGTTCCATAATAACGCGTCACGGTATGGTTAATGTAGACTTCCTCTGTGACAGGCAGGCACCACAGCACATTTCTAAAGCACATTTTAGCAACAAGGCAATTCAAAGTGCTTCATATAAAACATTAAAGAGCAGTTTAAAAAAAAAAATTAGAAACTAAAAACAAAATTACTTTTTTGAATGGCTGCAAACCAAGCAAGTTGCTTGCTCTGAAATTAAAACAAAGCGAAACCAGAGAATATTTCTATTCAAAGCTGTGAGAGTCCTCCTGCAACCCAGATCCGACACAGTGCCAGGAGTTCCTAAAAGAACTAAACCTGCCTCTTCTTGACCCAGAGGAGGCAGAAGAACTGGGTCAACCGATACCGTTAGAGGAACTTAAATCAGCATTAAAAACAGTTAAAAAGGGAAAATGCCGGAGTTGGATGGAATTCCATCAGAACTTCTTCTACAGTTCTTTGACATATTAGGACCTATCATTTTACAAACTTCGGCCATAGAGATGGGTACTTTTCACCAACAAACTAACAATAAACTAATTTCTGTCATACCCAAAATGGGCAAAGATCCTACGGAGTGCTCAAACTGCAGGCCCATCAGCTTCATTGGCACCGATACTAAGCTCTATTCCAAAGTTTTGGCACTTCGCTTAGAACGCTTTATTGAGAACTAGTTCACCCCAACCAATCAGGTATTATACCAAAGCGTCATGCTGCAGACAATGAACGCAGACTAGTTCATGAAATAGAAGAAGCCAGAAACCTTCCAACAACGGCAGCAGTTTTATCTAAAGTAGAACTAGTTGTGGCAAGTAATTGAGAGGCTTGATTTGGGGGCCAAATTCATTTCCCATTGAGCGGGGCTCTCGACAGGGATGCCCGCTTTCCCCCATGCTGTTTGCAATCTCTGTTGAACTGTAGCCATAAGGCAAAATAAAATCGGTTTATCAGATTAAATCCAATAGCAGCTCAATATCATTATTTGCGGACAATATTTTGTTGTACAATTCTGATCTTGAGGACTCTATTACAAACATTCTTCTTGTGTTGTCCTCCAGGTCCCGGAGGACAACACAAGGGTTATGTACTTCCGTTTACTTTGAGAATTGCTCTCTAAACCCTGTCCTTGTAAAGTAAGTAAGTAAAGTTTATTTCTAAAGCACATTTAAACACAGTTTAAGCTGACCAAAGGTGCTTTATTAACCCTTGTTTTGTCCAACACAAGGGTTAAGATCTTCAATGAATTTGGCTCAATCACCAGCTATAAAATTAACTGGAATAAATCTAATCTTCTTTTATTAAACAAAAGGCATGCGACATCAGCCATTACTGTTACAATACCAACCCAAAGCAAAATTACATATTTGGGCATCACCATACATGCAACAGCGAGTTGTCCAGGACAACTATGAAACTATATTAAGTAATGTTCAAAAAGGATCTGGCCAATTGGTCTGTGCTGCGGTCCAGGATTGCTGTTGTTAAAATGAACATAGTTCCTCGTATGAATTGCTTAAGTACAATGATCCCCTTACCCCGACCAATACATTTGTGGAAGAAACTTGATACTTTAATTCGCCAGTATATTTGGAATAATTAACAACGTAGGCTAAAATACTTTATCCTGCAACGTACCACAAACACGGGAGGCTTGGCCCTCCCCAACCTTAAAATGTATCACAGAGCCTTTCAGCTACAGGCCCTCAGAGTGTGGATGGACCCCTCACCTACAGTTCCATGGAGAGAAATAGACTTCCACTGAGGTTTTGCTCTAAAGGCCTTTTTATACTTCTGCGTCAAATCTACGCCGTAGCTACGCACGTAGGTACGTGAAGACACAAACCTACGCAGGACCCTACGCCGTAGCCTGACGCGCACCTCTCGAAAAATGTAACTACACGTCAAGGCGACGCAGACCGCAAGGACTGTGATTGGTCAGTTGATACATCATTTCCGGCGTGTAGCTTTTCCGGTTTTCTCGTCCCTCCATTGTTTTGCCCGGAGTTGTTTGTTTCATAAAAACAACGATGGATCAAGTTGAGGAGCATCTTATAGAAGAAGTAAGAAAGCACGACCATCTTTATAACTCGTCTTCGGCGCACTACAAAGATTGCCAGATGGCAAACAATTCATGGAGGGAAATTTCCCAAAATATTGAACTGGACATCACGTAGTGTATGAAGCGGTGGAAAAGCCTGCGGGACAAATTTGTTCGTCTCCGCAAAAAGCTGGCGCCAAGAAGCGGTGATCCAGGTGGCAAAAAGGTGCCCGCTTTATACCATTTTCTGTCTTGGCTGGCACCCCATGTGAAGCACCGGGACACCGAGTCGAATTTCGCATCTAAGGTAAATATGAGTTCATTGTTTACCTCGGTTTTGTGTGGGCTACTAAGCGAGCTCGCTAACAATGCTATCAGGTTGTCCAAATACATGCCGCCATGGTACATAGTCAGGAACGTCTGTGCAAACAAAATATAACAGCATGCTGAAAATGTTGGTTTGATATGCTGTTTTTGTAGCGCTAAGTTCGTTATTTACCTCCGTTTATGTGGGCTACTAAGCTAGCTAACAATGCTATCAGGTTGTCCATATACGTGTCACCATGGTACATAGTCTATAAATGTTGTGATATGCTGTTTTCATAGCGCTGCTAATTCCATACCTTATAACAGACTTTTGGTCGCAAATCACAATGCATAGACCACAAATGTAATTACCTGCACAGACAAAGACCAACCAACTCTCTCTTTGTCTTTCACAGGAACAGACCTCAACAACAACATCCTCAGATTCCAACTCTGTGCCACCCACTTCACCTATTGAGCCATCCTCAGTGTCCCCCCAGCCACCAGCCTCACCTGCGCAGCCATTGTCAACCCAACCACCACCACCTGTGTCTGCTGTGTGTGGGTCCCCACTTGCAATGCTGCCAGAGTTGGGTTGAAACGGAAGAGGAACCCGGAAGACTAGCTGGTAAAGCAGATGGCGCAGCTAGATGAACGCCGGATGGACCTCCAAGAGAAGCTAGTGCAGGACACCAGCAACGAGTGTAGCAGATTTGCCCAGGCAGCTGCTGATCTGCTATGGAGGGTGCCAGAGGTCTGATGTCATGTTCAATGTGTACAAGATGCTGTATGACAGCAGACAGCAGCATGACTGAACATTTGCACCCTTACTACTGATTCAGTGCACTTTTGTAAATGGTTAACATTTTCATATGTTGTATATTACAGTAAAGTTGTGTGTTGTTTTTTTTTTTTTAATATTTCTTCTACTTAAACTGTTGCCCTTTGTTTTTGGCACTTTACTTATTTTTACATTAATAAATCCAAGTTTGTTTTGAAATAAGTTTATTTACAATTAAAGATTCATGGTTACATCATGGTATCAGAAAAAGCTTCATAGCCAAGTACATTTTTTACATGAGGAACTTGTTTTGGTGTTGTAGGTACAGGTCACACATTCTCTAAATGTAAGGTTAAGAAAATCAAGTATTAGAATATAAACAATATAAGTATAACATATATACACACACACACACACAGCAGTACAGCAGAGTAAGAACAGTGGCATGTAGAGCCAAAGGTGGAGAGTATATATATATATATATATATATATATATATAAAAATCACTCATTGACCAAGTGTGCCACGGCACACTACATCATCCTGCCATGGCACAGTTCCATGTGGAGACTGAAAAAAAGCCTTCAGGTCATTCCGAACAGCTATGGCAGCTCGGGTGGAACGGGCCCTGGACATCTATGTTGGATCTACAGGGGCAAAGTTTGTGTCGTCTACCACCATTCTGCGCCACTCTCCAGGCTGCACCGTTCCATCAGAGTCACAGTCTGCAAAATGTGGGGGTAGGTATCGGCTCCCTGGGGTGCTCGCTTCGTCTGTGTAGGTGAGGTAGTTATGCAGTACTACACACGCTTTAAATACACTCACAGCTTTGTCTGGCTGGAACTCAATTAGTCTTCCCAGAATTCTCCACCGCACAGCCATGATGCCAAAGGTATTTTCAATCACCCACCTTGCTCTGGAGTGGCAGTAGTTGTAGATTTGTTTGTCCTTGGTCATGTTCACTCCTGTTAGGAAAACAGAGTATTATTCACAGTACCAGAATCAGCTTTATTGGCCAGGTTTGTGTTAACAAACAAGGAATTTGACTCTGGTAATCTTTTGCTCTCAAAGTACAACTCTGACTTAACATATAAAGAACAATGAGTAAAAAACAGAATGAAGAGTAAGCGAAAGTAGTCAGCGGTTTAGACATTAATGGCTGTGTGTTGAGTTATTGAGGGGACAGCACATTTACACTGTTTTACAAGCTGTACACTTCATACTTTACATTGGAGCAAAGTGTCATTTCTTCAGTGTTGTCCCATTAAAAGAAATAATGAAATATTTACTAAAATGTGAGGGGTGTACTCACTTTTGTGAGATGCTGTATAACCAAAAAAGAATAATGTTAAGTATGCAGTATAACTATACAATTTACATAAAATATCCAATAACAGAGAGGGATCAATCTTAAGGTATAACAAACATGTTATGAAGCCACAATGTACTATGCTTTAATTTATTGTATTTACATACCTGGAAAAGGACGCATGAGATTGCAGTGTAGGGGGAAGGCAGCATCAGCAACGATAACGTGGGGCATTTGGACTCCGGTCCCAGGAAGTTGAGCTGGTTGGGGCAGATTCAACTGGTGGTCCAGCAGCATCGACCCAAATGCACTCTATGAAAACGCCACCATTGCTCTGCCGTCCATATCCTCCCACGTCCACCATCGTAAACCGATACCTGGCATCACATGTTGCCATTAGAACAATGGAGTGAGCCCCTTTGTGATTAAAATAGTCACTCCCGACGTGTGGTGGTGCCTTGACGTTAACGTGTTTCCCGTCGAGGCTTCCAACGCAGTTCGGGGAGTTCCAAAGTCGCCAAAAATCTGAAGCCATGGCTTCCCACTGCTTGGTTGAAGGGCAGGGCAAATATTCGGGCTGCAGTGCAGTCCACAGCGCTTTGCAGACCTCCGATACTATTGAGGACACTGTGCTTGCAGCCATTTTGTAGCTCAACCTTGTGATCTGTTGGCTTGCACCTGAAGATACAATCTTCAAAGTCACTGCCAGTCTCTGAGCGGCATCAATAGGCCAACGGTGTGTGCTCTGATGGTGTATTAAAGGTTTTAAACAACGAGCAAGATCGTCAAATTGACCTTTCGACATCCGAAAATACTTGAAGTGCATTTCTTCGTCCAAGTCCCTCAGCGGTCGAACAACCGTAACAAATTTGCCCATCGTTGGCCTCTCTTCGACGTCTTCTTTTCCTTCTGCGATTTAACATTTGCAATAAAATCATTTGTTGTTCAATGTCGATCATCTCCAGCTCCAACAACACTCTCGCTCTTTCGCTCGCCATTTCCGGAAATGGAAAAAGCGGAAACAAAACAAACTATCAAAGAGTTTCGCGATTGACCCTCCGGAAACCACACACCCTCTAGCGTTCTGGCGGTGAAATGCACCGCGTTGCAAAGACACACGTTCAACCCTGACGCAGAACTCCGAAAGGTCACGACACCGTAGAAGTGACGCCGTAGCTACAGCGTAGATTTGACGCAGAAGTATAAAAAGGCCTCAAGACTGCAAGACCTCGCCTTTGCAGGTATGTCCAAAAAAATTGTATGCCAACCTATGGCCCTATTATCACCAACACATTGACCAACTTTAAAAAGGTGGAGGAGCTCCTACTACACCAATAAGTGGCATTTGAATACCCTAATATGGCACAATGAATACTTAATGTCTGGTAACAAACCCTTTGCTTGTAACCAGTGGAGTGACAGAGGTATTTATACTTTAGACCAGCTATTGAATGAGAAAGGTATGTTGAGTTTTAAAGATCTGAGAGCTAGTTTTGAGGTCCCCAGGACATCCTTTTACTTTTATATTTGCTTAAGATCAGCCCTAAAATGTTAAGGAGTACCATGGCAAAATAGTCTTGAGGTGCACCCAGTCAAATAGTTTGATTTTCCTGCGGGAGGATTAGTGTCCGGGATTTATGCTAAACTGATGCAAGTAGTCATAGGAGAACTCCCAATAGTGGGGAAATGGGAGCGAGAGCTGAGCCCTGAGGGGAACACAATTAATTGGGAGACAGTTTGGGACAACATTTTCCACTGTTCCAAGAACCCAAATCACCAGCAGATCCACTTCAACATATGTCAGAGGACATATACAGAAGTTTACGCGCCAAATCCCGGGTGGCGCCATAACTCTACACAAATGCACTTAATTTCTGCCGGAAGTGGTTTGCGCAGCGTCTGCCGGTGTAAATAAAGCGATTTTTCGATGCTAGCTTGGGAACACGGTTCAACTACTTTGACTGGAGATGGCGTTACTCTCCCCCACCCGAATTCAGTGCAGATCTGGGAGGATAACATGACGACGTGGCCCAGCATAACGTACAGCAAGATTTGCTCCTACTTCGTGCGATCCATGGCAATAGATGGAAAAGCAATGGACAATCTGAAAGCCTCCGAGGCATATCAATATCTGCACAGCAACAAAGTCGGTTGTGTCATGTCATACAAACATGATCGTTTTTTTGTTTATCTGAAAGCAAATGTAAACCTAGCCAGTGTTTGAACAATGCGTGGCATAATGCTTGGGTGCTGGTAAATGAAGCTGGAGAAGTCAAAACTGCGGGATGTACGTGTGTTGCTGGACCAGGGAGATCTTGTTCCCACTCAGCTGCGATCCTGTGGAAGGTAAGAAGATTATTTGAACGTTGTAGCCTAGGCCTATGTATGTGTATATGTGAGGAGCTCTTTTCCAAAACGCAATAAATCCATTTCAATAGCTTTCAGGAAAAATTTTTTTTTTTTTACCCAGACCCACACATTTTGTGAATATTCAATTTATCCTGTTAAAATGTTTTTTGTGGCTCAACATGTTGAACAATGATTATTAAATCAAACAATATTGTTGATGATGAATTCAAAGTATTTTTTTCTTTTCAAAACGCTGTAAATCCGTCCAATTTCTTCCAAAAATGTATGGTTTGTCTTTTTTAAAAAGTCTTTTGTGTTTTATTTGTCGTGTTTGCATTTGAGGAAAAAACATGTTAGAATGTTTTTGCAACCAGGCAGCCTGGTGTTGCTGAGAACTTCCAAATTAAGTAGCCTATAACTATTATTCATTGTAGGCTATGTGTGCAATGTATTACATCATATGACGTGTGCAGTGAACCCATTATAATATCTATGCACCGTTTTTACTATATCTCTCTAGGTAGAAAATGCTGTGAGACGGGAAAACCGGGCATGCCTGCACAGATGGACAGCACCAGCACAGGAGGTGACACTCTTTAGGACTCATGAAGAGTGGAGGAAGAACGCACTTGCCTCACCAATGGCAGAACTTTTCAATTGCCCTAGGAATAGCCTCCTGCAGCTCTGCTTTAATGCTAATACAACCTCCATCTCCTAACCCATGATGAGCACCACACACCACTGGCTTGTGTAAAATGCAGAACCTTCTATGATGAATATGTTAACATGTCCACAGCCCAGCTTGAGGAGATTGAGAAGGTTACAAAAGCACAGAGCAAAGAACAGGTCTAGCATGATGCGCGGAGAGTGTGCGTCACAGCGAGCACGAAAGGTGCCCATTGCCCATTCGCTAAACCACGGCGCCTGACAAGTTTTTGTCAGAACACTCACACCCATCCTTCCATGGCAATGCCGCAACCCGTCAAGGAGCGGAGGGGGAGGAACTTATAGGGGACTATTTGGAAACTCTGGGCAACAGCATTGAAACCAAAGGCTTAGTGGTGTGCGAAAAGGAACCATGGCTTGCAGCATCTCCCGATGGAGTGATAAACAAAGACATTCTGTTGGAGATCAAATCACCTGTGATGGGAAACAAGTCACTTGCAGAATTTTTGGCAACAAAGAACTGCGACATCACAACTGTGGCAAACGGAGATAGGGTAGATTACCATATTGCCTGCAATGGTCCAAAAGGCTTCTACATGCGGGTACAAATTGGGATGCACTGCACAGGTCTTCAGCACTCCAAGTTGGTGATCTGGAACACAACAGAGCACCTAGAAATCGAAGTACCCTACGACCAAGGCTTTGTCCAGGGGCATAGCATAAGGCTGCGCACATTCTATTTTGCCCATATGCTCCCAAAAATTGTTGATTTTGTTGAGGGAAGGTTACAGTTCTGCAGTAAATATCTCAGCATTTTAAAACCAAAATAAACTGCCTTATTTAGGTCATGCCCACAGGAGACAACAGATGTCCGTTGTTTACATAATGCACAATTTACATTATCTCTTTATGCTGTGCAATATATCAGTGTGCCTGTACTGTTTGAGTGAAAATAAAGTTTGATGTAATTTCATTTCATTTAATTATTGCACTGAACTACGATCATAAATGATAGGCCTTATGTTCCTTAGAGTGCTACAATTTCTTTTAACACAGTTCATCATTCTTAGTAAGCTCATACTGTACATAAATAACACTGGCTGAATTAATTGTTTTGAGGAAACTAAACAAATGGCTTCAACAAGAAAGATTGTGTGTTTAATCCTAACATGTATTAAAAAGTAAAATACAAAAGCAGCCCACACAATTACATCACTATGAGAATATTTATCTAATATTATAAAATACAATGCATGCAGTATTTGTTGTGTTTATCTGTATTTAATGAACAACATGGCTGGGTGTTGGTAGACAGGGACACAAGGCAAGATTCTAAACCTCACTGATCAGTGGACTCTTCAGGTTAACTAGGCCAGCACAGATGGTTAAGATGTTGTCCAGTTTCGGTGCCATGCTGATGGGAACAGTCTGTGATAAAATCTTAAAGACCTTCAGTCTCTGGATTGCTCTTTCCATGTGTATGCGGACATTGGCTACTCGCCTGGTGCGTATCGTCTCCTCATGGTCAACTGATTGCGCCTGTAGGTGAATGCAGGGATGTTCAAACGGACCCTTCTCTCATCAAGCAAGTCTCGAATGGTGAACCCACGGTCCGCCATGACCTCATCACCAGCCCTCAGTCTAGGAACCCACTGTCCATGTTGATAAACTTATCGCTGCTTCTGCCAGCATAGGCATCAGATATACATGATTAGCCCATTAGGGGCCACAGCGACGAGATACAGTGCCTTGCGAAAGTATTCGGCCCCCTTGAACTTTGACATTTTGCCACATTTCAGGCTTCAAACATAAAGATATAAAACTGTAATTTTTTGTGAAGAATCAACAAGTGGGACACAATCATGAAGTGGAACGAAATTTATTGGATATTTCAAACTGTTTTAACAGATAAAAAACT
Source organism: Zingel zingel (assembly GCA_023566125.1). Classification (NCBI taxonomy): domain Eukaryota; kingdom Metazoa; phylum Chordata; class Actinopteri; order Perciformes; family Percidae; genus Zingel; species Zingel zingel. Next base: position 28,971,063 of record CM042315.1, read on the forward strand.
GAAAAATTGGGCGTGCAAAATTATTCAGCCCCCTTAAGTTAATACTTTGTAGCGCCACCTTTTGCTGCGATTACAGCTGTAAGTCGCTTGGGGTATGTCTCTGTCAGATTTGCACATCGAGAGACTGAAATTTTTGCCCATTCCTCCTTGCAAAACAGCTCGAGCTCAGTGAGGTTGGATGGAAAGCGTTTGTGAACAGCAGTTTTCAGTTCTTTCCACAGATTCTCGATTGGATTCAGGTCTGGACTTTGACTTGGCCAGTCTAACACCTGGATATGTTTATTTGTGAACCATTCTATTGTAGATTTTGCTTTATGTTTTGGATCATTGTCTTGTTGGAAGACAAATCTCCGTCCCAGTCTCAGGTCTTTTGCAGACTCCATCAGGTTTTCTTCCAGAATGGTCCTGTATTTGGCTCCATCCATCTTCCCATCAATTTTAACCATCTTCCCTGTCCCTGCTGAAGAAAAGCAGGCCCAAACCATGATGCTGCCACCACCATGTTTGACAGTGGGGATGGTGTGTTCAGGGTGATGAGCTGTGTTGCTTTTGTGTGGCTTGTGGCAAACTTTAAACGACACTTTTTATGGATATCTTTAAGAAATGGCTTTATTCTTGCCACTCTTCCATAACGGCCAGATTTGTGTAGTATACGACTGATTGTTGTCCTATGGACAGAGTCTCCCACCTCAGCTGTAGATCTCTGCAGTTCATCCAGAGTGATCATGGGCCACTTGGCTGCATCTCTGATCAGTCTTCTCCTTGTATGAGCTGAAAGTTTAGAGGGACGGCTGGGTCTTCGTAGATTTGCAGTGGTCCGATACTCCTTCCATTTCAATATTATCGCTTGCACAGTGCTCCTTGGGATGTTTAAAGCTTGGGAAATCTTTTTGTATCCAAATCCAGCTTTAAACTTCTCCACAACAGTATCTCGGACCTGCCTGGTGTGTTCCTTGTTCTTCGTGATGCTCTCTGCTCTTTAAACGGACCTCTGAGACTATCACAGAGCAAGTGTATTCATACGGATACTTGATTACACACAGGTGGATTCTATTTTTCATCATTAGTCATTTAGGTCAACATTGGATCATTCAGAGATCCTCACTGAACTTCTGGAGAGAGTTTGCTGCACTGAAAGTAAAGGGGCTGAATAATTTTGCACGCCCAATTTTTCAGTTTTTTTATCTGTTAAAAAAGTTTGAAATATCCAATAAATTTCGTTCCACTTCATGATTGTGTCCCACTTGTTGATTCTTCACAAAAAATTACAGTTTTATATCTTTATGTTTGAAGCCTGAAATGTGGCAAAAGGTCGAAAAGTTCAAGGGGGCCGAATACTTTTGCAAGGCACTGTATTTCACAGTGTTGCGTGATTTGTACTGGCTGAAAGAGTCACTCCTTGAGTCGTGGTTTGTGGCTCTCTGCATGGCACTTTCGGCACAGTCAATGATGCAGGTGGTTCGAGGGTAGTTCCTCTGAAACGACAAGGGCATGGTGGCACGAATGGTCGCTCTTGGAAGCCAGGGGATCAGGACTTTGAACTGTTCACCCATCACGTCAATCCAGTGACTAATCACAATGCTTGCCGTGGATGTAGACACATTGAAGCGGTGAGCAATATCTCCTAATATTAGGTTTAGTTTTAGCTTTATCAAGGTCATCAGGATTTGGTCAACAACAGGAAGGATAATTGCTGGCTTACTGAAAGGCAACAACATAGTCACCAGGGTGAAAATTGAACCATACGCACTCCTGTATACAGCCGGGACCTAGCATCATCAATGACCGTGGTGCTAGTCACAGTAGGACACATTTCTGCCTCGCACTGTGTGGCGTTGTCTACTTTAACAGACTGTGTTGTTGAACAGTACATGTGGTCAATATGTGACGGAAATTTTGGTGTAGCAGGCTTGGCCTCACAGGCAGGCTGGCAGGTTTCAGGAGCATCTAAAAAGGGGAAGAGAAAACGTGGACGGAGCAAAATTAATGCAGGCATAGAGTCCTCTCACTACAAACATCACAATGGCAAACTCACACGCACACACACAATCATCATCACAACAGCCTGCCACCTTGCATTGTATTTATGATGTAGACTAAGGCGCACACACACACACACACACTTAATGATGTAGCTATCGTGGGGATAGTTTGTCCCATCTCCAACACAATCAACTGCCTTAGCAAAATACCGGTAGCAATGTTAGTATATGACAACTTCTTCATAATTAACAGTATTGTCAGCTTCATAGCTAAAGTTGCTGAACTTACCCTCAGATTCAAGTCAGCGTTTCTTTATCTGGGGGGAGGCAGTGGTCTGCTGGGTGAGTTGATGCCTCTTTGGCTGGGGAGGGCGATTGTATCCCAACCACAACACTGGGAAAGGATTATCCTTGGGAGGTTTTTGGTCAACAAAGTGATAGGAACAAACAAAAACGTTGCGGGGTGGTTTCTTTAGATTCAATGCATTCAGCCAGGTCCTTGATTCCAAGTCGGTATCAGGCTTGCGAAAAAATGTAAATAATGGAGCGCATGGACATTGCCTCTTCATAGCTGGTTTGTGGTCGTAGCACTCTAACCACTCGTTCAGGTGCTTTCGAGTTTTTGCAACCAACTACCGCACACGTCGTTCCCGAACCACTTTTCTTCATGTTGTAATTGATATATCCTCTTTGTCACTGCGATATCACTGCTTTGTCGGCACAACGGAGCTAGCTAGCAAAACAAACCCAGCCCGCCAGAACGGAAGTGGATTGCATCGACGGGAGGAGTTTAGGATGTAGAGCGGAAACGGCTCAAAAACTTGTGAATCGGACTCCTCAGAAGAGACAAGTCTCTAAAGTCATTCCCACTCCCTATTGCACGTTCTGTCAATCTGAACAAACTAACTTTCCTGCATATGGTCTGGGAGTGTGAACAGGTGCATAAGTTCTGGAATAAAACATCAATAATATCTGATGTGATAGGATCTTGAATTCCTGCTGACCCCATTGTTTTGTTACTTAACCTCTTTTTGGTCTAAACGTCATACCCAAATTAAAAGTGGTGCAGCTCCCATATACTCTGACACTCTGGGCATGCCTGGCATCATTGGAAAGGAAACACTCAAGTTTTTGCTACAAGTGTCAGGGTGATTCTAGGCCTCACTGACAGAGTTACAGAGGCTAGAATGGAGGGTTTTTATTTCCGTCCAAGTCATACATCTGTAAAATTATTAAAATACACTGCTGTAAACACATCTAGTGAGATACAGACAACACAATGTCATAGCCACAGCTTACTACAGAAAAAAAAAAATCCAGAAGCCAACAGACTCAAAAATTGATTTTATATGAATTATTTTCTACATATGTCTGTGCATTTTTCTAATTTAAAAAGTGCAAAGAAAAAAAGCCAATAAAGTACAAAATAAAACCCTTTCAAATACACAAACACACCCACATCACTCATACTTCAAATAACTATATACATAAATATATAGAAATAAGTCATTATAAAATTGTACAGGGTTTGAAATGCTTATAGGAGGCCCTATTTTTGCTTTGAAACAGCTCCAGCCATTACAGGGTTAAAATTTCAGTGGCAAATGTGGTATCTATCAACTTGTAGCATTTAAATCTAACTGGTCCGAGCAAATGTTGATCGTTTGCACATAGGCTCACATCGCGTCAGAGACTTCTTCGGCTTCCATTGGGGATCTCACCGGCAAACATGCACCGAGTGGCTTATACAAGATCTCTATGGAAACCATAGAAGTCAGAATACAGTGACGCCCACATCAAGTTGCTAGGACCATCGAGAGAAGAGTGCGACGCGATAGAAGTGCGGAAATGTAAAACAGTTTAGCGATTTTCCGTTGTTATTTGGCCAGAAACATCAAGATTGTGAGGCGAACAGCTCGTTTTGGATATAATGGCTTGGATATTCCATTTCCTTGGACTCTTGGGGATTTAATGACGGCTCTAAAATTACACATGCTTGGGAGACCGAGGAAAATTTGGCGAGCCAGCTCAACTGCAACCAAGAAAATGATAGCTCAACGCTGGCTCCCCCCCACTCGCTTCGTATAAAACAGTGGTTGGCGTATTTTCTGGACATAGTTATGCTTGAGCTCTCTACAGCAAGGATTAACAAAGCCAAACCATCAACTGTCAAACTATGGCCAAGCGCAGCAGCACAAATATCAGACTTAATGACCCCAACCTCACAAGAAGTAGCAGAGAAAGGTGTGATTTATGTTTTGTTTGCTTTATTTTCCTCAAGACTGCAGAGGGTTGGGGTGGGAGAGGATTTTTGTTCTTGTTCAGTTTGTGTTTCTATTCTGTGCACCATCTACTATTACCTGTCACACGTTGTGTACTTTGTTTTGTATGTCTGAAGGTGGCAATAAAAAAAAAAGTTGATCAAAAAAATAAAAATAAATCCACTGTTCCGCATGTGCAATGCGCCCTGTGCATTTCTTGGATGACATCAATTTTCTTATGAAGTCCACCTTTCAAAGACATTATGGCTTTCATTATATCTTCATTGGTATCATCTCTTGGGTTAGCTGCTTAGCAATCTTCGTCGGGGCCGTCATCCATGGCAGTCATGGCGTCGCTCATTTCTTCTCCATCTGAATGTTCGTCCTGTTGTATTTTGGACTTTGACTCCTTTGCGACATTTTAATTCCCGGTACTCTTAAAAACATGTTGCTTAACTGTTAGTACAGTTCTGATGATTATTGTACAATAAATTACAAGTTAGCAGCAGAGCTCAAAAGTTGCAACCTCTCAGCTATTCACCATAACCAGAAGTCCCCGTGAGCTCATTTTTAGTAGTCTGCTGCGGAAATTGCTCAACTACCAACACTTTGGCATGCACAGGACGACATGCCCCTGTCCAACCACCCTACCAAGGTAAGTCACAGTTGCGCGAGCAAACTCTCACTTTGCAAGGTTCACTGTGAGCTTTGCCTCCACCAACCGGTCAAACAGTGCAAGGCAGCCAGCTAGCCCAGCCACCACACGATTCATCAGAAGTTGAAAAGTGGCCGGTGCATTCCGTAACCCAAACGGCATCACTTTATAAGAAAACAGCCCAGATGGAGGGATAAAAGCTGCCACTTCCTGTGCTATTTTGGACAAGGGCACCTGTCAGTAACCCTTCAGCAAATCAAGTTTGCTCACATATTTCGCAGCACCCACCTGGTCTACCCAATTCTCTAAACGAAAGGGAAAGAATCCGGCTTTGTCACCCTGTTGACCTTTCGAAAATCTGGACAGAACCTGGTGTCTTGTCACTTTTAGGCACCAACAAACATGGAGAAGCCCAGCTTGATGAAGAAGGCGTCGCAATATCGTTAATATACTCCACTTCAGTCTCTAAATATTTAAAATTCCCCCGATTGTTCTAGTCACCAAGGCAGGAATCACCACTGTTGATCCTTGCTGGACAGCACCACCCACACTGGAAGTGTGAGCATAATAGGGTTTAAGCAAATTGACATGGAATAGTTTCACAGGCTTCCTTCGACCAGGAGTCAAAATCAAATAATTCTGGTCTGAGATATGTTTCACCACTGTATAAGGACCAGAAAACTTCACCTGGAAGGGTGAACTCACCAACAGACACTGAGTTTTTAAACACCCGTAACTCAGCCCTGCAATCAAACTTTTTTTTCATTTTAGACTGTGATGCAGCAAACATTTCCTTAGCCAACTTCCCTGCAGCATACAGGCGATGTCAAGAAGGTAAGTAGCAAGACGCAGAAAACAAAGTTTATTTATTAGCAAAATCTTACAAGTGGTTCCAAAAAAAACAGGCAGGCCAGGAAGACAGGAACAAGCAGGCATGACCAAACAGTCAACCCACGGAGGGGCGAAGGGAGGAACAAGAGTCAAAGGGGTTAGGGAACTGAGGTCTGTGGGAACTCAGGAACAGAACAGTGGGGCTTGGGGACCGAAGTGCTGTGGCCAGCTAGGCACGGGGTCCGGGGCTGCAGACAACAGCGAAGGTGGAACCCTCTCGCGGCCGAGCAGGACAGCGAAGACTCTCAGGAAGATGATGGTGAAGGCGGAGACCTTCTGGAGGCTGAGCAGGACAGCCTCGGGAGGAGGGACAGAACCGCAAAGACTCTCTGGAGGTCTGCGGCGAAGACATAAGCCCTCTGGAGGCAGTCGGCGACGAAGGCGATACCCCTCAGGTGGACAAGCACAAAGGCAGAATCCCTCTGGAGGCAGTCTGCAAAGGTGAATCCCCTCTGAAGGCCGAGTAGGTTGACAGCAAAGGTGGAATCCCTCTGGAGGCCGGCGGTGAGGGTGATATCCCTCTGGCGGCCGACGGCGAAGGAGATACCCCTCTGGCAGCCAGCGCCGAAGGCGATACCTCTCTGGCAGCCGTCTGCGAAGGCAAATCCCCTCTGAAAGCCGTGCAGGTTGGCGGCGAAGGCGAAACCTTTCTGAAGGCCGGCGGCGAAGGAGATATCCCTCTGGAGCAGGAGTCAGCCGTACCACCGACAAAACACTGGGGACAGGAGTCTCTGGGAAGCTGGGCACCGGAGACCGGCAAAGTCACTGGGACGCCAGGAAACGGTACAGTCTCATGGTCGTCCGTAAACAAACATTCAGGGAGAGCGGTCGATGTAGACTCTGGGATGTCAGTCGACGTAGACTCTGGACGACTGGAAGACTCTAGAAGAGCGATCATCAAAGACTCTGGGCTCCGGCTCGCTGCACAACACCGAGGGCTCCAGTCTGCAGCACAACACAGAGGGCTCTGGAGGACTGTTCATCAGTTGAAGCTCTGGAAGGCGGGTCCGCTGAGGCTCTGGAAAGCTGCACATCAGCTGGAGTTCTGGGCCACTGCACTTCAGCTGGGGTTCTGGAAAGCTGCACGTCAACTCAGACTCTGGAAAGATGCACGTTAGCTCGGACTCTGGAAAGCTGCACACCAGCTCGGACTCCAGCTAGACAGCCAGCGAGCCTCCATGAGGTGCCTGGCAAAGGCGGGATCCTCCTCATGAATCTCACAAAAGAAATTCACCAGACTGCACTAGACACTGCTGGGTCCATTTCGGGTGGGATCATTCTGCCACGGGGCTTGGACCCAAATGCAGTTCAGGTCAGAAAACAGTTTATTAGCAAAAATTTACAACAAGTGGTTCCAAAACACAGGCAGGCCAGGAAGACAGGAACGAGCAGGCATGACCAAACAGCACAGAAAAACGGAAACTCGCATGCAGCACACAGACAGAACGTAATGATCCCACAAGACACAAAGGAAACACACAGACTAGGGATGGGCATGATTAATCGACAATCGAAAATTGATCATTAAGAATTTTGTTGATCACGTTAATTTGTTATTGATAACTAATGCAGGTTGCATAACGTATTGTGAGTCTTGAAGCAATGAAATGAATTTCACTGTGTGGCAGCAATTAAACATTTTACCACACTGGGGCGCCATAGGCTACTCAGTTACCTGCAAGTGTGTTTTGATTTCAAAAGTAATCATGAAGAGGTCACGGCGAAGTGTGGCGTAGGACCATTTTGATTTAAAAAAATGACTTTGTTCACTGCAAACACTGCGATGCCGTGTGCAGCAAGGCCACGACTCAAATGATGTACCACTTAAACAAAGTACATCCGACCCTGCTTAATGTCGGTAGCGGTGCATCCTGCTCTCAGTCTCAACCTAGCATCGTGTCAGCCTTAGCACAGAGGAGCTGCGATGCACAACGAGCAGCGAAAATTACCCAAGGGATTCCCCGGGCTGGCCAACTTAGCGCGGAGGTACCTGTGCATCATCAGTCCCCTCAGAGCGGGTGTTTTCGGCGGCTGGACTGGCGGTCATCAGGTTGCGGTCGCGTCTGACCCCAGATCATGTCAACATACTTATCTTTCGCAACAAAAATCAGTAGACTGGTGCAGAAGTTGTATGTGAGTTACTAGTTATGTTTTATGAGGCTTTGTTAAGTAGCCTAATTCATTGTTTAGGCCAATCTCTCTCACCCTCTTTCTCGACTCCGTGCCTTGAATAGTTTTGAGTTACATTTTGACGAAACCTGTCAGATTGAAGTATTATTATTTTGGTTAAGTTATTGTTTAACATGATTCTTTTTTTTAATGCATTTATTATTTGGGAACAAATGAGGGTCTGTTTAAGAACGCCGGCTCGCAGCTGCAGGTTCCGCTGCTTTAGAGCACTGAAGCACATATCTTTAAGTTTAGTTTAACGTCCAATTTAACTGCTACAAGTTGCTCTTCTTGTAATAAAGATATCACCGAAGAAAAACACGCTGTATTTTTTGTATTTTCATTGCATTTTTAGTTTATAAAAAGTTAAATAAATAATTTTAATATAAAATTATTAATGATTAATCGATAGTCGATCGTTAATTCTCCCGACGATCGACAAAGACAATGTAATCGTATGCCCATCCCTAACACAGACTAAATACACAGGGTAATGAGGAAACGAGGGACAGGTGACACTAGGGCTGGGGGAAATGGCAAAACCAACAGAAAACATGAAACCAACTAAACAAAGAAACTTGACACAGGGACTAGGCGTGACAGGCGATGCCTAAACCCATTCACTTAGTCAATAAGGTTAGTGGGCAGATCGGACTCCTTCCACTCATCCTTGAAAACAGACAATGGACCTCAGACAGTGTGGCCAAACACTAAATAATTTGGCTAAACCCTGTACTTTCCTGCACCACCTCCCTTGCAGCGAAAAGCAACCACAGCAGCCCCTCCTCCCAGTTCAGTGCAATATGCACGTAAAAGACACTTTAGCGTCTGGTGGAAACGCTCCAAAGCACCTTGACTATGTGTGTGATAAGCTGACGACAGTTTTAACACTTTGGTCATCAGGTGGGAAGAAAAGTTAGAACGGATGCCGAACACAGTGATAAATTGCGTCAGAGCCTCTACCACAGACATTGCAGTTATTGTGCGCAAACAATAAGCTGTGGGGTACCTGGTGCTTTGACACATAACCGTTAAATACTGGCTACTAGACCTTGCACACAATCAATGATGTTGTACTCAAATGGCTGACTGATGACTGGAGGAGCGGGTTTATTTACCTGGTATCGGCTAACCAGTCAGCTGACAACTACTACAGTTTTTGATATGCAGAGAGACATCCTTTTACAGCCGAGGCCAGAAATAATGGCGTAAAATCCTGTCATAGGTTTTCCGGACCACCAAGTGTCCTGACCCATCATGAGCTTACGGAACCGGCGTGGAACTACAATTTGAAAAATGGGAAAAAACTAGCTGAAAATACAGTTCCTAGAATACGAGACCCTAGAACAAACAAGGTCAAAAACAAAATAAGTGAGATTCATGAAGCATTTTACAAAATTATATACAAGAGACCCAGGAGGAGACATAGCCCAGATCGATACTTTCTTGAACACCTTGAAATGACCCACTCTTAATGAACAGCAAAACCAAGAGCTAATGGCTAAGATACAGAAAAAGAACTGCAGGCGGCGATTAGCAGACTTAAAGTAGGTAAATCCCCAGGTTCTGATGGTTATACAGCTGAATGGTACAAGAAGTTTAAGAATGAATAGATTCCTACCATACTCCCTGCACTTAACTGGGTCCTGGAAAAGGAACAAGCATCTTCTATTTGGAATGAGGCCATTATTTCTGCCATTCCAAAGGAAGGCAAAGATAAAACAGAGTGTGCATCATTCAGACCAATATCTGTTTTAAATATAGACTATAGGATGTTCACTTCTATTATGGCCAGAAGACTTGAAAAGTTTGACTAAATTGATCCATAACGATAAGTGGGGTTTCATGCTTCAACGTCAAACACAAGACAATATATGAAGGACCTTGCATATTATGAAAAACAAAATGGAAGCAATGATAATTAGTTTAGATGCAGAGAAGGCTTTTGATTCCATCAATTGGGATTTTCTTTACGGAGTTCTACATAGATTTGGTTTCCATGCCAGGATTATTAAAACCATACAAGCATTATACAATAATCCTACTGCAAGGGTCAAGGTCAATGTTATTTATCAAATAAGTTTACCCTGGAAAGGGGTTCAAGACAGGGCTGTGCATGTTCACCATTATAGTTTTGTCTTATTTGAACAAGTGGTTCAAGAAAAAGTGCAAACAGAAATAAGAGGCATTCACCATGCAGAGAGAGAGAGCATAAGATAGCTTGCTATGCAGATGATGTACTAATTTTCCTCAGCCAGCCAACACACTCTTTGCCTCAGTTGATGCTGGCACTGAAGCATTATGGACAATTATCAGGATATAAGGTCAATGTAGGTAAAACCCAAGCGCTATCATATAACTATAATCCAACACCAGAATGGGAGAACAAAATCCTTTAAGTACATGGGCATAACTATTCCAAAAGATCTCATAAAACTATAAGAATATAACTACTCTCCTATTTTTTTTTTAAATCAAAAAAAAAAAAAAAAAAATCAAAGAAGCTATCACAACATGGAGCCTCATCCTTTCTTTAGTTTCAGCTCAAGATTAAAATCTGTTAAAATGAACATATTACCCAGATTGTTGTATCTATTTCAAAACCTACCAATAGAAGTTCCCCAAAGCCAGTTTAATGAATGGGACAAAATATTATCTAGATACTTGTGGCAAGGCAAGAGACCAAGGGTTCACCTTAAAACACTGCAGTTGGTGAAGGAGAAGGGAGGATGGGGTTTGCCATCCCTCAAGGAATACCATTATGCCGCCCAGACAAGAGCTATAATATGCTGGTGCAATCCTTCATATTCTGCACAGTGGAAAGACATTGAAGAAAACCTGTTTTCCATTCCAATACAAGCAATTGTAGCTGACTCTAAACTGCAACACTACATAGACAGTTTTGATAATCCATGGGTCAAATTGACTCTTAAGGTGTGGAAAAATATCATTAGAGAATATAAACTAGGGGTGCCTGTATAGCTCTCCTGGTAGAGCGTGCGCCCCATGTACAAAGGTTCAGTCCTTGTTGCAGCGGCCACAAATTCAACTGACCTGCGGCCCTTTGCTGCATGTCATTCCCCCTCTCCCTCCCTTTTCACATCTTCAGCTGTCCTATATAATAAAAGACCTAAAATGCCCAAAAAATAATTTAAAAAAGAAAAAAAAAAAGAAAAAATTAAGAATATAAACTAGAAGGGGATCTACTGTCTCTTAAATGGTGTGGATATGACTCAGACTTCACACCTAATAAAATGAACACCAGATTCAAAAAGTGGAGAGCTAATGGAGTAACAGCTCTATGCAATATTATGAATGGAAACACTGTTCAGTTTTGAAATGATTCAGAAAAATTATTTGTTGGAGAAACAGGATTTCTTTCGATATTTACAGTTACGGCATTATGTTGACAAAAATGTTAGAAATGTAAGAGGCTAATTATAGTCTCAGAACTATTTAAAAGAGCATACAAGTCAAATCTCAAAAAGGGGTGATATCAGCCATATATAAACGCTTTATGGATCTTAAAACTCATTCGACAGCATACATTAAAGCGAAATGGGAAAAGGAATCTGGGATAGATATTTCTGACGAAGAATGGACATTAACATGGGAGAATCATTGGAAATGCACCAGCTCAATGAGCTGGCAAGAGTTTAACTGGAAAAATAGTATAAGATATTTCATTACACCATCTCAGACATCTCATAGCGATAACATCCGTCTGTTGGAGAAAGTGTGGATATCAAAGTGCAAATCATTACCACATCTTCTGGGACTGTCCCAGCATTAAACACGTTTGGAAGGCGATGCATAATGCTTTACAGGTCATCTTCCGTGAGGACATTCCCTTGGACTTTAAGACTCTGTATCTTGGAAATATACCTCAAAGTTGGCTGAAAGGGGACAAACACTTAATAAATGCAATGCTGGTGGCCAGTAAATAGACTATTACCAGAAAATGGCTACTACCGGAATGTCCAACAATTACATCATGGAGAGACATTGTAACAAAAATCTACAGAATGGCGCAGATTGCAGCTCATGTTAACCGAAGAATGGAAAAATTTCTTGAGCACTGGCAGAAGTGGTCCAACTATGTCTCAGATAAATGGCCTGACTGTATTGCTTCACTTTATTGAAAATTATTTCTCCCAGTTTTATTTATAGTTTTGTTACTATGGTGTTATGTTTGTTTATCTCATCTTTTAATTTCTATACTTCAATAAGTAAGAAAATAAGTATGTTTGTCATAGAATCTGAAAAATTTAATCTCATATACACCTAATAAAATACAAATAAAAAAGAAGAAAAAAAAAAAATTGGATCCCCAACAAAGTCCTCACCTTGGGACACCCACTTCCTAACCAAAATAGCTAGGTCTAAAAGCTCCAACAGACGAGAAAGACCAAACACAGAACCAGAACTACCAGAGTGACCCAGGTCAACTAGTGCACAAGAGACCACTAACTAGTGTCTCACAAATTAGTGTGGAAATCCCCCTCTAGGTAAACTGCCTATCTCAAACTAATCTACCTCACTGACCCCTAGTCTTCATGCAGATTAGCGGTGGACTATTTAAACACTTAAACCAGTAGCCCGGTTAGGCCCCCAGCAAGCTGGTTACTCACCTGGCAGCTACGGATGTGCTCCTGAACCGCGCACCACACAAAAATAACAAACTTTAAAAAAAAAAAAAAAAAAAAAAAAAAAAAAAACACCAACAACAACAACAACAACACACCTATACCTACCCAGGTGATGATGATGAAACTCCACAAAAACAAAAAAGTAGCACGCTAGAGGAACAAGCAATCACCACTGATAACTCACACCTGCCCAATCATGTCAACACACATTAGCTGCAGGACCAAACCTCCCCTAACAGACACAACCAACCAAACAACCAAATCACATCTCCAATAAAAAAAAAAAAAAAAAATTGCATCCCATGTCAATATTGGTACAAAATAACAGCCTCAAAACGCATCAAATTCCGCTAGACGAGCCACCACTTGTTAGAAACCAGGACACACGGCCATGACAAAAAATAAAGAGATGCACTAAATAAAGCCAATTAACAAATAACGTATTAGTTTAAATCATGAAGCAAAAATAAACTTAAACTAACAGTGGGATGTGTAATCAATGAGCTCAGTAAGAAGAGTGTGTGCATGAGTGAAAGAATGTATGTGTAGTGCTGTATGGTGCAGCAAACCAAACCAAAAAGCAACAAAGGCCAGGATGATGGTGTGTCAGCGAGGAAGGAATACAACTGACTCCAAAAGGCCTTTTTAAAAGTTCATTAGCTCATAGAGCACAGGTGTTGCCAGTGAAACAAACTAGCTTCCACTCTACAAACGACACCCTCTGCCACGCCCACCTGCAATACCTGCAAGGAAAGCAGCCACACAAACAAAGTAACAGGCAAACGTGGCGGTGAGGGTCATCACAAATATGAAAATATATCTATTTCTTTAACTGTAGTTTGGACCAAACTCCCCCAGCTCTGGATCCAGGTGCGCTTTGTAGCTGTTTGTAGCTATTGCCCCATGCACAATCCTCCATTAAAGGTCCGCTGCCTGTTTTTCAATGGGCAACTTGTAAAGGGACCGCCAACTCTGCTGACTCCTTCACACGGGCAAAAGACGGCAGGTTCAGAACCTTGATGAAGGTGTAATAGAATGCTTTTTTCCCTGCAGCCTGAAACTTGTCCAGGTGAGAGGATGAGAAAGATAGTGTAGAGGCTAAACCCAAGCTTTAAGCCCCTGAGGTGCTTTTCTACGGGTAGAGTAATTGACGCACTTTTTACCTTTTTGATCAATGAAAGTCTAAGTCATATTTGCAGTTAACACCATTGGTTCAATTTATTTCCATGCTTATTCTTTGGTTTCCAGAAAATTACTGCTTGTGTATGCTTGTGTGGTGTTGGTGTGCGTGCGTCTGTGTGTCTGTGTGGTCAAAAACTGTATGTGCTTCCCAGTTGCACCCGAGGAACCAAAGATTGGTTCCTATTTATACCAAGAGCACTAATTAGCTCTTACACACCGGTCCCTAATTGTAAATGGCAGACAGGCATTACAATTCAAAACAAACAATAGAAGAGCCACATGTGAAAAACATCAAAACCCATCCATCCATCCATCCATCTTCGTCCGCTTATCCGGTATTGGGTCGCGGGGGTAGCAGCTCCAGCAGGGGGCCCCAAACTTCCCTTTCCCGAGCCACATTAACCAGCTCCGACTGGGGGATCCCGAGGCGTTCCCAGGCCAGGTTAGAGATATAATCCCTCCACCTAGTCCTGGGTCTTCCCCGAGGCCTCCTCCCAGCTGGACGTGCCTGGAACACCTCCCTAGGGAGGCGCCCAGGGGGCATCCTTACCAGATGCCCGAACCACCTCAACTGGCTCCTTTCAATGCAAAGGAGCAGCGGCTCTACTCTGAGCTCCTCACGGATGACTGAGCTTCTCACCCTATCTCTAAGGGAGACGCCAGCCACCCTCCTGAGGAAACCCATTTCGGCCGCTTGTACCCTGGATCTTGTTCTTTCGGTCATGACCCAGCCTTCATGACCATAGGTGAGGGTAGGAAGGAAAACTGACCGGTAGATTGAGAGCTTTGCCTTCTGGCTCAGCTCTCTTTTCGTCACAACGGTGCGATAAATTGAATGCAATACCGCACCCGCTGCGTCGATTCTCCGGCCAATCTCCCGCTCCATTGTCCCCTCACACGCGAACAAGACCCCAAGGTACTTGAACTCCTTCACTTGGGGTAAGGACTCATTCCCTACCTGGAGAAGGCACTCCATCGGTTTCCTGCTGAGAACCATGGCCTCCGATTTAGAGGTGCTGATCCTCATCCCAGCCGCTTCACACTCGGCTGCGAACCGATCCAGTGAGTGCTGAAGGTCACAGGCCGATGATGCCATCAGGACCACATCATCTGCAAAAAGCAGCGATGAGATCCCCAGCCCACCGAACTGCAACCCCCCTCCACCCCGACTACGCCTCGATATCCTGTCCATAAATACTACAAACAGAATTGGTGACAAAGCGCAGCCCTGGCGGAGGCCAACTTTCACTTGAAACGAGTCCGACTTACTGCCGAGAACCCGGACACAGCTCTCGCTTTGGTCGTACAGAGATTGGATGGCCCTGAGAAGGGACCCCCTCACCCCATACTCCCCCAGCACCTCCCACAGTATCTCCCGGAGTACCCGGTCATACGCCTTCTCCAGATCCACAAAGCACATGTAGACCGGTTGGGCATACTCCCAGGCTCCCTCCAGGATCCTTGCGAGAGTAAAGAGCTGGTCCGTTGTTCCACGACCAGGACGGAATCCGCATTGTTCCTCTTCAACCTGAGGTTCGACTATCGACCGAACCCTCCTTTCCAGCACCTTGGAGTAGACTTTACCGGGGAGGCTGAGAAGTGTGATACCCCTGTAATTGGCACACACCCTCTGGTCCCCCTTTTTGAAAAGGGGAACCACCACCCCGGTCTGCCACTCCTTAGGCACCGTCCCAGACTTCCACGCAATGTTGAAGAGGCGTGTCAACCAAGACAACCCCTCCACACCCAGAGCTTTAAGCATTTCCGGACGGATCTCATCAATCCCTGGAGCTTTGCCACTGTGGAGTTGTTTAACCACCTCAGCAACTTCCACCAGGGAAATTGACGACAATCCCCCATCATCCTCCAGCTCTGCCTCTACCATAGAGGGCGTATTAGTCGGATTTAGGAGTTCCTCAAAGTGCTCCTTCCACCGCCCTATTACCTCCTCAGTTGAGGTCAACAGCGTCCCATCCTTACTGTACACAGCTTGGATGGTTCCCCGCTTCCCCCTCCTGAGGTGGCGAACGGTTTTCCAGAAGCACCTTGGTGCCGACCGAAAGTCCTTCTCCATGTCTTCTCCGAACTTCTCCCACACCCGCTGCTTTGCCTCTTTCACGGCAGAGGCTGCAGCCCTTCGGTACCTTGAAACTGCCTCCGGAGCCCTCCGGGATAACATATCCCGGAAAGACTCCTTCTTCAGTCGGACGGCTTCCCTGACCACCGGTGTCCACCACGGTGTTCGTGGGTTACCGCCCCTTGAGGCACCCAAGACCCTAAGACTCTTCGCCGCAGCTTCAGCAATGGAAACTTTGAACATTGTCCACTCGGGTTCAATGCCCCCAGCCTCCACAGGGATGCACGAAAAGCTCCGCCGGAGGTGTGAGTTGAAAGTCTGTCGGACAGGGGCCTCCTCCAGACGTTCCCAATTTACCCGCACTACCCGTTTGGGCTTACCAGGTCTGTCCAGAGTCTTCCCCCACCCTCTGACCCAACTCACCACCAGATGGTGATCGGTTGACAGCTCCGCCCCTCTCTTCACCCGAGTGTCCAAAACATACGGCCTCAGATCAGATGAAACGATTATAAAATCGATCATTGACCTTTGGCCTAGGGTGCTCTGGTACCAGGTACACTTATGAGCATCCCTATGTTCGAACATGGTGTTCGTTATAGACAATCCATGACTAGCACAGAAGTCCAACAACAAACAACCACTCTGGTTTAGATCAGGGAGGCCGTTCCTCCCAATCACGCCTCTCCATGTGTCTCCATCATTGCCCACGTGCGCGTTGAAGTCCCCCAGCAGAACGATGGAGTCTCCCACTGGAGCCCCATACAGGACTCCATTCAAGGTCTCCAAGAAGGCCGAATACTCCGAACTCTTGTTTGGTACATATGCACAAACAAGAGTCAGAGTTTTCCCCCCCACCAGCCGCAGGCGTAGGGAGGCGACCCTCTCGTCCACCGGGGTAAACTCCAACATAGCGGCGCTCAACCGGGGGCTTGTGAGTATCCCCACACCCGCCCGGCGCCTCACACCCTGGGCAACTCCGGAGAAGAAAAGAGTCCAACCCCTATCCAGGAGTACGGTTCCAGAACCGAGACTGTGCGTAGAGGTAAGCCCCACCAGATCTAACCGGTAGCGCTCCACCTCCCGCACCATTTCCGGTTCCTTCCCCCACAGAGAGGTGACATTCCACGTCCCCAGAGCCAGCGTCTGCTGCCCGGGTCTGGTCCGTCGAGGCCCATCATCAAAACCCATACATATGTAAATCACCATTAATCAATTTACCCTTCTTTGATTAAGCACAGTTTAGTTATAGGTCTCTCAATAATGTTTTTTGTCTGTAGCTTGACAGAACGTACCAGACCTATTTTGTCAGGATGAACTTCAAGCACTTTGCCAAGAAGCCAAGATCCACGTGGAGCTGTGGAGTCCAGGATGACTACGACATCTCCAGCAACTAGGCTCCTCTTCCTTTGGTTCCACTTCTGTCTTTCCTGGAGTAACAGCAGATACTCCCTGATCCATCTCCTCCAAAACAAATCCGCGAGATATTGAACCTGTTTCCATCGCCGTTTCATGTACATGTCGGAAGGTTCAAAAAGACCAGGTGCCAATGCTGGTTTCCCCTTTAGTAACAGGAGATGATTTGGTGTGAGAGGTTCCAGATCGTTTGGATCGTCAGATAGCCGTGTAATAGGACCATCGTTAAGAATAGCTTCTACTTCACACAGAATAGTGTGGAGTCCATCATCATCCAAGGTCTGCTGGTGCAAGGTTGATCTAAGAATGTGGCGTACCATTCGTATCATGCACTCCCAAACACCACCATGATGAGATCCCGCCGGTGGATTGAAACTCCATTCAACTCCAGCTGGAATGAGAGCTTTTTGAATTTGCTCCCGATTTAATGCAGCCAGAGCCTCTCTCAACTCTCTCTCCGCTCCAACAAAGTTGGTCCCATTGTCAGATTTGATATGGCCAACTTGACCTCTCCTGCTGATAAACCGTCGGAATGCATTTATGCAGGCATCAGTCTCAAGTGAGTTTGCCACCTCTAAATGAACTGCTCTACAAGCCATGCATGTAAATATTACTCCATATCGTTTGCAAGTTGTTCTTCCTTTCTTTATTTCAACAGGACCAAAATAGTCCACCCCCACATTGGTAAATGGAGGTAGATCTGGGATTATTCTCTCCTTCGGAAGGTCTGCCATCTTTTGCTCATAGCTCTCCCATTGTAGCATCTGCAAACGCTACATTCAGCAATGACTTTCCTCACTGCCGAGTTTGCATTAGTTATTCAATATTTCCTTCTCAATGCAGACAGTGAATGATTTCGACCACTGTGACCCAATAGTTGGTGAATATCCTTAAGAATAAGCATGGAAATATGCTGCTCCTTGGCAAGAATTAGTGGATGTTTTATTTCCAACGGCATTGCTCCCTTGCTTAATCTGCCTCCAACCCTTAGGAGACCATCCTCCAAGATCGGATCCAGTTTATAGATGGAACTTTGTCTGCTTACTGTTCTAGATATCTAATAATAGCCAACTCTGCTTCCTCCAGAGCCTTTGGTGTCAGGACTCCTTGAAATGTTTGTGGGCTTTACCTTTTCCATTTGTGTAGCCTTTACATTTCCAGCAGCCTCCAAAACCTTTCTCTCATGACTAAGCTTCAACAGAACTGCTTTCAGCTTGAGAAACCAAGCCACTGCAACTTTGAGCCTCCTCCAGTCTGAAAAATAGCTCACAAGACGATCTGTAGCTTTAAGGGAATCATCCACCACGAAGTTCACCAAGGTCTCTCTTTTGACATCTGGATCATCAGAGTCCACTCTGATATCACCATCATACATTGCTGGCCAATCTGTCTCCAACTTCCAAAGAAACCTTGGACCCTCCAGCCAACTGCTGTTCTTTAGGAAGTCAGGCACCTTCATTCCTCTGGATGCATCATCAGCAGGGTTTTCTTTAGAGCTGATGTGCCTCCATTGGGAATGATTTGAAACCTCTCTTATGGCAGACCTATTTTCCAAACCCTTGTCCTCATTATTAATATACTTTAGTACTGCAGTACCGTCCATCCAAAACACAGAGTCATCCAACTGAAGTTGAAGCTCTGTTTTTAGCATCATATCCACTCTAGCAGCCAAGACAGCAGCTGTCAATTCCAAACGTGGAATAGTTATGGACTTTATCGGCGTTACTCTGGCCTTACCCAACAGGAAAGCAACATGAACCCTGTTTCTAGAGTTCTGCAGCATGAGTTAACATACAGTCCCGTAGCCACCGTTACTGGCATCAGCAAAGTGATGTAACTGCCTTTGTATGGGTACTCCAAAGTCCAGCGGGGCATGGACAGCATGCCCCCGTCTGGTTAGCGATTGCTGTTTCACTTCCAACTTGAATTTAAAAGAGTCTGATTCAACACACCAAAGCAGACCTAAAGCTCTTTCTATTGGAAGATCATCTCGGTCAAGATTCAGCTCCTTTAGCTCCTTGGCGTGCTGGTCTTCTGGAATAGTCTGTAAAACTGCCCGGCTATTGCTGATCCATTTTTCCAGTATGAATCCACCTCTTTTACAGAGAGCATTGAGCTCTTTAACCATCTGAATGGCCTCCATTTCTGAGCTGAAGCTCATTAAACAGTCGTCCACATAAAAGTTTAGGTGAACTGCTTTTACGGTCTCATCAGAAAAGTTGGTTCTGTTGTCATTAGCAGTTTTCCTAAGTGCATAGCTAGCACAACTAGGTGACGAAACTGCTCCAAACAAATGTACCGTCATCCTGTAATCCTGGAGTTCCTTACTCAAGTCCCCTTCTGGCCACCAGAGAAAAGATTTCTGTCTTGTTCCACCACCTTCACTTGATGAAGCATCGCCTGTATGTCTCCCATAACTGTTACAGGCTCCTGCCTGAATTGAGTGAGAACTCATAAGAGTGAGCTGGTGAGATTCGTCCTTGCAATAACTGGCTGTTTAATGATGTTCCTTTGTAGGTAGCTCCACAATCAAACACAACTCGCAGAGAAACCTTTCTGGGATGGTAGACACTGTGGTGTGGGATGTACCACACTTTACCACCTCCACACCACAACTGCTCTAAGGTACTTGCTCTGCATAACCTTTGTCAATAACTTTATTGAGATAGCTGGAATATTCTTTGTGCAAAGTTGGGCTATTCACAAACTTTCTCTGTAGCCCAAGTATTCTTTGTTTAGCCACTGCAAAGTTATTTGGTAGAAGGATCTCGCTTCTTTGAGGTAACTTCAACCAGTACCTCTCTTCCTGTAATGTTGCAGAAGAGTCCATGATTTCCATGAATCTGCAGTCTTCCCTAGACATCTTTTTCTGAAGTCTTTTCATTAAAATCATGATTGTACTGATTGTTCAGCATGAGCTCCAAGTTGGATACTGAAATCCTATTTACCACTACAGAAGGAAGCTCCATGTCGACACTGTTGCCATTTCCATTTAAAGGACCATTGATGACCCATCCCAACACTGTTCTTATAGCGTATGGGCCACCTCCACAGCTGTTGAGAATTTCCCATGGTTCCAATAACTTGGGAGCGTTGGTTCCTAACAACATGTCAACATTGGCCTTTAAGCTGGGAATATAAACCTTTGACAAATGAGGCCACCTTTTAACATCTGCAGCAGTAGCAATATTGTCTGTAGTGACTGGCATTTTCTTCTGTGTAAGGACTTCTGGGAGAAGATAAGTTGTTTTCCTCCAAACCAGACACCTCCAATCCATGTACGGAGTATGCTGGAACAACCTTTTCCTGTCCCATCGTTTTCAAGAGAAAATTAGTCATTTTTCCTGTAATGCTCAATCTTTCCATAAGCTCCTCTGAACAAAACGTAGCTGAGCTTCCAGGATCCAAAAATGCATACGTCTGTATGACGTTGTTTCCTTTAGTGGACTTGACCTGTACCGGAACAATAGAAAGAATACAGCTATCCTTTCCGGCCCCTGTATGCCCACATGTCTGAGATGTAGTTGATTGTTTAACTTTAAGTGGCTCAGAAAATTGTTCTGACTCCACATTACTTCTCCAGATATGGAGCACAGTAGGATGTTGTTTATCACAAACTTCACAGGTCAAGCAATTACCACAATCCTTACTTATGTGTCCCATACATAAGCATCCAAAACAAATGCCTTTTTCCTTCAGAAAATGGATCTTGTCTCTTTGCTTCTTACCTTTAAATTGTTGGCATTTCTCTAAAGGATGAGCATGTGTACAGCAATGACAAGACAAGCTCTCTTTGTTAAGGAAATTTGCTTGAGTTTTGCTCTCATCGTTTTTTGTTGGAGTGACTGTAGTAGCAAAACTGCTTCATTTTAGTCTGCTCGTTGACTGTTTTAAACTTGTTGGAAGTGTTTAAGCCAACAGGCTTCTGTGGTAGGCTTACACCCTCAATATCTCAAAAAATTGGATCTGACAAGATTCTTACATGTCTCTCAAGGAATGCAACCATGTTCGTGAAATGAGCTCTGTCATTTGAGGCTTCCCAAGTATCATGAGCTTTGGCTCGCCATCGTCCCCTGAGCTTGAAGGGCAACTTGGAAATAACAACTTTCATGTTAGTTGGTATATCTAACTCTTGCATAAACTGAAGTTCTTCCATCACATTACAACATCCCCGCAGGAATAATGCATAAGCTTGGAGGGCTTTGACATCTTCCGACTTGATTGTTGGCCAAAGTAAAGCTTTTTTATATATGCAGTAGCAATTTTGTACTCATTCCCAAAATGCTCTTTAAGAAGACCCTTTGCCACAATGTAGCCACGTTCAGGAGCCATGTGTTGACAGCTACGAACCAATTCCTTTGGCTGTCCTCTTGTGAATTGTTCCAAATAGTACAAGCAGTCAGCTCCACTAGCTTTATCCTCCACTCCTTGCTCAAATGCCTTTATGAAAGCCTTATATTGAAATGGATCTCCTTCAAATATGGGAATGTCTCTTGTTGGCAAAGACAGCAAGCGCTGCTGGTGAACAAGTGCCGCTGTTATTTCATTCTGCTTCTGCATAATAGCCACAACATCTCCTGATGATATTTGTCCTTATTCTTTGGTTTCCAGAAAATTACTGCTTGTGTATGCTTGTGTGGTGTTGGTGTGCGTGCGTCTGTGTGTCTGTGTGGTCAAAAACTGTATGTGCTTCCCGGTTGCACCCGAGGAACCAAAGATTGGTTCCTATTTATACCAAGAGCACTAATTGGCTCTTACAGATAGTATCTGGACTGCTTCCCCGCCACACAGCTGGGGTGATGGTCAGAGAGGGGAAAACTGTACTCCCATCCCTCACTCCACTGATCACAGTCACTAAATTTAAGCTTGTGCTTTATTTTTCCCGTAGGAAGATCCATGATAGATACATGCGGGCCCGTTCATTGCCCATTTAGAGGCGCGCTAATTACGCTAGACGGCGGAGTATGGACTGATTGCTTGATGGGTGTCAGGTTTGATAAATACTATGCAAAATGAGGAAGCATAGCGTGCCGATTATTACCGAATTCGCATAAACAAACAGCGTAAACTGCGCTAGTGTTAGTAGATCTACCTGCCAGCCTCTCTGATACTTGCCCACAGGCTGGCAGACGGTAGTGTTTGAGTCCTTAAGAAGTTGCTTAAACACAAAAGTTCCTCAAACAGCCCAGTGGGGTCCATATCCTTAGTTTGCAGAATGAAAAGCTGTTTGCCATAGCCCAAGTGGCCAGCTCTCCTCAGCAGCAGTCGAGCTGTGTCCAGCCAACTTGGGTCATATAGTATTCTTTCTGCAGTCTGGAGTCTGAAGAAGACAATTTTGGACTGGATATCCACGAGCCCTTGGCCCCCTTCAGCTACAGGTAGGTAGAGAGCTGCTGCCCGGACGCAGTGCCAACCAGACCAGAAGAAATCCACAATAGTCCTCTCCATCATGTCTCTTGGTGGCACGAGAAGCAATGAGGTTGTGCCACAGGGTCAAGTAACCAAATTATTAACAACCAGAACTCTTCCCATATATGACAGCTTGGGTTCATTTCCATTTAGACAACCAAGCGCAGACCTTCTCTTTCACTCCCTACCAGTTCTTTTTAACAAACCCCTTAGAGCCCCAAAACACCCCCAAACCCTTTAGACCTTTCTTCCCTCAATCAGGTCCCCCTGGCAGACTGGGCACTACCTGACTGACCATACTGAAAAAGCCTCACTTTTACAGGCTGATCCTCCTCAATTGACTGATTGTTTTTGCGAGTTGAAAAACTGTTAAGCAACTTTGTAATCTCTCAATTATAGGAGATCTTGAAAAATCCATGACATGTTTCACAGCTTTTATGTCCAGAAATGTGTGTCAACGTGTAGAGAAGGGTAGGACCCAAATGCAGTTCAAACTAGAGATTTATTAAAATGAAGAAAACACTAAAGCAACCCACGACATGAAACACTGAAAAACACACTAACAGAAAAACAAGCATCCCACAACAGACAAGGGAAACAGAGAGACTAAATACACAGGGTAATGAACACTAACAAGGGACAGGTGATACAAACAGGTGGAACACATCAGGGCGGGGCAAAACAATCAAACAAGGCGGGAAACCAACAAAGACAGGAAGAAGCTTGACAAGACAAGGGAGACCAGACAGACTACAAAATAAAACAGGAAACGGAACATAATACCAAAACCCTGACAGTACCTCCCCAAGGGACAGATCCCAGATGTCCCAAAAAAAAACCCCAACAAGAACAAAAGACAACCCAGGGAGGGCGGAGGGGGACCGGAGGAGGGACGAACGAAAAAAGTCAAACGGGGCTAGGGAACAGAGAGTCAATGGGGCACAGGAATGAGTGCCCTGGGGCACAGGGGACAAAGTCACTGGGGTGCCCAGGGAAAGCAGAAGGGCCGCTCGGGGGGGAA
Source organism: Zingel zingel (assembly GCA_023566125.1). Classification (NCBI taxonomy): domain Eukaryota; kingdom Metazoa; phylum Chordata; class Actinopteri; order Perciformes; family Percidae; genus Zingel; species Zingel zingel. The sequence continues at coordinate 28,994,772 of CM042315.1, forward strand.
CAGAGAGGAGCCGCTCGGGGGGAACAGAGAGGGGCCGCTCAGGGGGGGGAACAGAGAGGGGCCGCTCAGGGGGGGGGAACAGAGAGGGGTCACTCAGGGGGGGGGAACAGAGAGGGGTCACTCGGGGAAACAGAGCCAGGTCACTCGGGGAAACAGAGCCAGGTCACTCGGGGAAACAGAGCCAGGTCACTCGGGGAAACAGCGAACAGAGAACAGAGAGGCCTCGGCAATAGGGAACAGAAAGCAACAGCGAAGGCAAAAAACTTTCCGGGGGCCGCCGGCGAAAACAGAACCCTTCAGGCGACCGGTGACGAAAGCAGAATCCTTCAGGCGGCCGGCGGCGAAGGCAGAATCCTTCAGGCGGCCGTGCAAGACGGCGAGGGCTCTTGGGCGGCCGTTGACGAAGGCGAAACCCCTCTGGAGGCCGGAGGCGAAGGCCAAACCCCTCTGAAGACTGGAGGCAACGGCGAAAACAGAATCCTTCAGGCGGCCGGCGGCGAAGGCAGAATCCTTCAGGCGGCCGGTGGCGAAGGCAGAATCCCTCTTGAGGGCGGCGACGAAGGCGAGACCCTTCTGAAGGCCGGCTGCGAAGACGAATCCCCTCAGGAGGCCGTCCGCGAAGGCGAATCCCCTCAGGAGGCCGTCCGCGAAGGCGAATCCCCTCAGGAGGCCGTCCGCGAAGGCGAATCCCCTCAGGAGGCCGTCCGCGAAGGCGAATCCCCTCAGGAGGCCGGCAGCGAGCAGGTGAAGGGCCAGCTGGGCAGAAGACAGGCGACGGGTCCGCTGAGCTGGAAACAGGCGACAAGGCAACAGGATCATGAGTCGGCCAGTCCGCCGACAGGGCAGCAGCAACAGGTGTCGGCAGTTCTGCCAACAAGGCAAAAGGAACAGAGGTTGACAGAGGTGCCGACAGGGCATGAGGGGCTGGAGTAAGGCCGACCGAAAACAAAGGCAAGGTCTCTGGGAAACAGAACAAGGGCAAAGTCACTGGGGAGGTCTCAGGAGCGCCGGAGACCGGCAAAATCTCTGGGGAGGTCTCAGAGGCGCCGGAGACGGAAGGCTGCACGTCAGCGGAGGCTCTGGAAGGCTGCACGTCAGCCCAGGGTCAGGAGAGCTGCACGTCAGCCCAGGGTCAGGAGAGCTGCACGTCAGCCCAGGGTCAGGAGAGCTGCACGTCAGCCCGGGAACAGAAGGGTTGCACGTCAGCTCGGGAACAGAAGGGTTGCACGTCAGCTCGGGAACAGAAGGGTTGCACGTCAGCTCGGGAACAGAAGGGTTGCACGTCAGCTCGGGAACAGAAGGGTTGCACGTCAGCTCGGGAACAGAAGGGTTGCACGTCAGCTCGGGAACAGAAGGGTTGCACGTCAGCTCGGGAACAGAAGGGTTGCACGTCAGCTCGGGAACAGAAGGGTTGCACGTCAGCTCGGGAACAGAAACACTGGTCAGCTCAGGCTCAGGTACACAGATCAGCTCAGGCTCAGGTCCGATAAGAGGTTGATGCAGGGCATGGCACTGGGAGCCATGTCTTCCCCTCCTCCGTCTACGACCTCCTCGAGTACCAGGAATACTGGTCAGCTCTGGAGCACTGGTAACACTGATTAGCCCTGTTACACTGGTCACCTCAGGCATAGAAACACAGGTCAGTTCAGGCTCAGGAACACTGGTCAGCTCAGGCTCAGGTACACAGGTCAACTCAGGCACACAGGTCAGCTCAGGCTCAGGAACACTGGTCAGCTCAGACTCAGGTACACAGGTCAGCTCAGGCTCAGGTCCGATAAGAGGTTGATGCAGGGCATGGCACTGGGAGCCATGTCTTCCCCTCCTCCGTCTACGACCTCCACGGGTACCAGGAATACTGGTCAGCTCTAAAGCACTGGAAACACTGATTAGCCCTGTTACACTGGTCACCTCAGGCACAGAAACACAGGTCAGTTCAGGCTCAGGAACACTGGTCAGCTCAGGCTCAGGCACACAGGTCAGCTCAGGCTCAGGAACACTGGTCAGCTCAGACTCAGGTACACAGGTCAGCTCAGGCTCAGGTCCGATAAGAGGTTGATGCAGGGCATGGCACTGGGAGCCATGTCTTCCCCTCCTCCGTCTACGACCTCCACGGGTACCAGGAATACTGGTCAGCTCTAAAGCACTGGAAACACTGATTAGCCCTGTTACACTGGTCACCTCAGGCTCAGAAACACAGGTCAGTTCAGGCTCAGGTACACAGGTCAGCTCAGGCTCAGGAACACTGGTCACCTCAGGCTCAGAAACACAGTTAAGCTCAGGCTCTGGAGGAAAAACAGGCCTGGAGACAGGGAGGCCGAATTCCCTCGCTGTAGCCTGCCAACAGACCTCCATAAGGTGCCTAGCAAAGGCAGGATCATCCTTATGAAGACCGTAAAAAAAATCCATCAAAGATTCTCCCACAGAATCCATGGGGTGAAAAATCGGCACAAACCTGACAACCGCTGGGTCCATCTTTGGTGGGATTCTTCTGTCAACGTGTAGAGAAGGGTAGGACCCAAATGCAGTTCAAACTAGAGATTTATTAAAATGAAGAAAACACTAAAGCAACCCACGACATGAAACACTGAAAAACACACTAACAGAAAAACAAGCATCCCACAACAGACAAGGGAAACAGAGAGACTAAATACACAGGGTAATGAACACTAACAAGGGACAGGTGATACAAACAGGTGGAACACATCAGGGCGGGGCAAAACAATCAAACAAGGCGGGAAACCAACAAAGACAGGAAGAAGCTAGACAAGACAAGGGAGACCAGACAGACTACAAAATAAAACAGGAAACAGAACATAATACCAAAACCCTGACAATGTGTCGCTTTCTGGATTCAATGCAACAAGTGCACTCGCCAAACGAGAGATGCTGTCGTTATCATCATACCTGTGTCCTGTTGTTGTTTTCATAACAACATACTCCTTTTTCATATTCCTTTTTGCTTTTTGTCTCCGTTTGGGGACCGCGCTGAAAGCTGTATCCCACACCTTCTTAAACAAATCGTCACAACAAAATTTCCATATACAAGCTGTTGCAATAGCCACAATACTTAAACCTGTCATCAAGTCAGTGTTCTGTCTCTGTAAAAGCTTGTTAGGTGGGTCCAGCAGGGCAAAAACTGTGTGCACTAACGTCACAATATATGACAAACTGGTCAAGATCATCTCGCGCAGTAAGCCTCCATTCGCATCTCTGTGCCACAGGCCCGTGCGGAGTCGATCTCAGTCAAAAGAGATATGTCGTTGAATGATTGTAGAATGACTGACACAGGCAAGATGTCCCATCTATCTCTGTTCTAGAAGGCGTTTAAGATGAACACCCTTATAGTTCACAGCAACTGTGGCTTTTTTACAGAATTTGTAGAGGGCATTATACATGAAAAAAGTCCACTACAGCTGTCCCATAGACATTGCTTGTACATAATGTATCTCACAACCTAGTTTCTCTTGCAGTAGCTTTTGGACACCGCCATGCTTCCCTAACATCATAGTGGCTCCATCAAATACCTGGCTTAGAATCTTTGTTGTGTCTAAACCTACTTTATCTAGCTCTCTCAAAATAGTGTCTTGTTATTGTTTGTGCGTCACCTTTGTCAGCTGTTGGTTAACAGGTGCTTTGTGACCTCATATGACTTATTTACAAATCATTTAACAATTAATATATTTTCACATTGGGTGGGGTCACGGTATCCATCTACATTCAAACTATAATAGGAGTCGCCTAAGTACAGTTGTGTTCAAAATAATAGCAGCCCAACATCACTAACCTCATAAATCAAATTTTTTGGTAGAAGTGATATTTCTACATGGCAAATATTTGCTAGTAAGTGTTGTAGAGTCATAGAAAACCAACAGATAATTGAATCTGTAATTGAAAGGGGCATGTTCAAAATAATAGCAGTGTTGTGTTCAATTAGTGAGGTGATTGATTCTGTGATGAAACAGGTGTCAATTATGGCCCATATTTAAGGAAGGAAGGAAGCAAATGTTGTGCCTGCTGGTTATAGTGCATTTCAAACTGAAATACTCAGCAAAATGGGTCGTTCCAGACATTGCTCTGAGGAACAGTGGACTTTGGTTAAAAAGTTGATTGGAGAGGGGAAAACAGCCATGCCTTGAAATGGCATCCAAAGCATGAACGACGTGGGAAAAAACGGTCAACTACCATTCGAATGGATCGAAGAATAGCCAAAATGGCAAAGGTTCAACCAATGATCAGCTCCAGGAAAATCCAAGAAGACTTAAAGTTACCTGTGAGTACTGTTACGATCAGAAGAAGGCTATGTGAAGCAAAGCTATCAGCTAGAAGCCCCCGCAAAGTCAAATTGCTGAAAAAAAGGCATGTACTGAATAGGTTGAAATTTGCCAAAGGACAAACTGACTGGCCAAAGGAGAAATGGCGCAACATTCTGTGGACTGATGAGAGCAAAATTGTTCTTTTTGGGTCTAGGGGCCACAGACAGTTTGTCCGACGACCCCCATGCACTGAATTCAAGCCACAGTACACTGTGAAGACAGTAAAGCAAGGTGGTGTAAAAATCATGTTATGGGGATATTTGCCATACTGTGGTGTTGGGCCTTTTTATCGCATACCAGGGATCATGGATCAGTTTCAATACATTCAAATACTTGAAGAGGTCATGTTGCCTTATGCTGAAGAGGAAATGCCTTTGAAATGGGTCTTTCAACAAGACGATGACCCAAAACACACCAGTAAGCGAGCAAAATCTTGGTTCCAGATGAACAAGATTGATGTTATGGAGTGGCCAGCCCAATCCCCAGACCTCAGTCCCATAGAAAACTTGTGGGGTGACATCAAAAATGCTGTTTCTGAGGCAAAACCCAGCAATGCAGAGGAATTGTGGAATGTAGTTCAATCGTCCTGGGCTGGAATACCTGTTCACAGGTGCCAGAAGTTGGTCGACTCCATGCAACACAGATGTGAAGCAGTTGTCAGAAATAATCGTTATGCAACTAAATATTAGTGAAGTGATTCAAAGTAAAGCAAACCCTTGAGACATTTTTCAGTTCATACAGTAACTGTTTGAGTTTGTAAAGAAAAATGCAAATACTGCTATTTTTTGAACAACCTAACATTCATTTTTCTTCACTTTCTGTAAAGGTATAACACAAACTTGATCAATTGTGGTCATGTTTTGATTTGGAATTGAATGTGCAGTATTCCCAATGCAATGATATGATGGAATTAAAAGCTATTCTAAGGATTTTGAGCATTATTCACTTTAAATGCTGTTATTTATCACTGTTATCACACTGCTATTATTTTGAACACAACTGTATGCTTGTTCTAGCAGAACTAACTCTTTAGCCAGCATGTGACAGTGCAATATCCCAGTAGAGACAGCTGCTGTTCCTAAAACAATCTAGACAATCCCCACAGCACACAACCTCGCTAATTGAAACTCAGCTCTGGGAGTTGCAGATACATCTTGAAATCAATTCTGGGGGCACAGTGAGAGAATTCTTCCCACCTGTGTTACACCTTTTTTAAGGTAAAGCACCTCTTCACAAGTCCTCAAAGTCCCTGGATAGATTTGTTCTCCTCGGCTGCTGATAATTGCATTAGATTTGCTGGATGAGCTGATACAGTAGCTGCACTGAGGTATTGATCCCTGCTTGCAGCAGTCCATTCCTTTCTACAGGGACTTTTTTTCTTGCTGCAGAATTGTGTGAGAATGAGTGTAAATGTTGTAGTTTTCACCGGTTTGTGCTTATGTTATCCTTATCATATAGCCTGTCATGCATTCATTTTAATAGTAAAGGGGCTTTAACACAGCATTATTAAACCATTATTAGATTATCATGGAGATGCATTACTATTTACTTTCTTTACTTCAACATAAATATGTCTCTAAAAATAGCTGCATATCTTCACATTACAAAATAAACAAGCAAATAATGTCCTTTACCATAAAACTTAATTTAAAGACAGTAGAATTAAGTTCTCCAGTGTTGCCAACTTGGCAACTTTTCAGACCCTCTTAGCAACTTTATTTCTAAAAAGCGGCTAGCGACAAATTTTAGCAGCTTCAGACCATCAGAAGAAAAGGAAGATATGTTATATTGTAATTTATGTCCATGCATGCTGCACAGAGCAATCATGCTTCTGCCAACAGCATGGGGTCTCTCTCCCTCTAGTCTTGCACTGTGAGCAGCAGGCAGTCAGATGACACAGCCACTGACCTTTATGTAAATGATACGTGATGGCGTCACCAATATTCAAATGAGCATATAACATCATCTGGCGACTTTTAGCAACTTTTGGAGCTAGTGCTAGCTACTTTCATTGTAAAAGAGGTGGCAGCACTGCTCTCTTCCTCGCTGCTACTGCACCCTGGTTGGTGCTAGACTAGTCCTGCTTTGCCAGACCTTCCTTCACAGAGGATGATCTGGCTTGTCCATACCGCATTCTGGGATGGTAGAAAAACGTGCTCTGGTTTATTGGCATTTCTTTAAACCAATCACAATCGTCAAGGGTGGCGCTTAGCGCCCGACAGAGCCACCGTGCCTCTGCAAAATAGTCTAAGGAAGGAACTTGTTTTGGTGGAACATGTGTAAGTTCAAAAGTTGTTTTAGGGGGTCACATGATGACGGTCTAGGAGACGGTTAGTTTTGCAGGAGCTCCGCCAACACCCTCCATATATTTTGCATTCTATCTTAAACCACGCTGTCTTTTTATAATGCCAGTGCAGTAGTATGACTCTTGAACACTTCTGGACAAAACAACACCAAACAATGCCAAAGGGAAGGGATTAAGTCGCGACAGCCAACCGACAACATGGCTATGGAGCTAGCCCAACATGGCAGCGAGCATGATGAAGACGGTGAGGAGGCAGAACTTGAACCCAGACTTGCTAAAGCACTGGATTTGATGACCACTAAACTAATGGCAGCTATTGACAACAAACTTGACCCTTTGGCTAAGACAGTCCTCTCTCATACTGCCGAGCTGAAGAGGGCTAATTACCGCTTGGATGAAGCAGAGGCTAGGATGCTACAGCTTGAGACCGCTAACGTGCCGCAAGCTAATCGAATAGTAGCTTTGGAGAGAGAAGTAGAATTCCTCCTCGACCATATAGACGAACTGGAAAACAGAGGGCGGCGGAAAAATATCTGCATCTTCATCCTGCCCGAGAATATGGAGGGGAGTAATGCTTTGGACTTCTTTGAACACTGGCTACTTGATTTTCTTGACATGGATGCTAAGGGGGGCCGAGTTAAGCTAGAACGGGCTCACCGCTGTTATGTGGGCAGCTGTTCTCTCCCCGTTCTGTGTTCCTCTCTCCCCTTGTTTTGTCCCCACTGTGTCTGTGGTGTCTGTATGTGTGTTTGTCCCCACTATGTCCGTGGTGTCTGCAAGTGTGTTTGGCAGACTCGCCTGGAAGTAGGTCAAGGGGCGTGGCTGGAGATCTACCTCTCTGTACAGCTGCTGGCGATTCTACTGATTCTTACCTGCGCAACTGTCTCTAATTCCACTCTCCTACCTGGCAGTATTTATTCCTTGGCATGGCTCTCCACCGGCGCCAGATCGTTGCACCTACCAGTGTGGTAACTAGGCTCCCAAGTCGTATCAGTTTGTGATTTTTGTCTTCGAGTTTTGTTCCTCGTGCTTTTGCTAACGTCCTGTTCTTTTCTGCTCAGACCTACACCTTGAGACCTGTTGCCGTGTCGCCCGCTCATCACACTCCTATTTTTCTACCATCTTGTTTGGATTTCTGCAAGAGAGTTTGGACATTCCTCTGCCTGCCCGCCTCAGCCCCTTTCCAGCCCAGAGCCGACCTTCTTTGTATCCACATTCCTAGGTTACTTTAAAGAACTGAACTTTCATAAAAACATTTTTGTTATATCGTTACTCTGAGTCCATGTTTGTTTCTCAGTGTGCTGGGTCAGTACCAAAGCCTAACAACCGCTCTCTAATGCCCTGTCATCATTCGGTTCACGCATTCCCGGTAGGGCTGCAACTAACAATTATTTTAATAATCGATTAATCGGTCGATTATTTTTTCGATTAATCGATGAATTGGATCAAAAAGCATTAATTTACATCAACTCAATACATACATACTTGTTGTTTTAGTTAATAGTTGTGTAAAGGTAAGTAACCCAAAGAGCAGATACAGACGACAAAACACACACACACACACACACACACACACACACACACACACTTGAAGCTTATTCATTAAACTATTGCCATCATTGTAGTAAGTGCAAGTTCATTTATACACCACATTTAAACACAGCTTAAGATGACCAAGTGCTATAAAAGAACTTTAAAATGAAATTAAAAAGTACAACACACACAAACATATTTGTCAACAATTACTGACAAAGCACAGAATATATACATGACAACAGATTGAAAAATGAATGGGCCAAAAAAGGCAAGTGAATAAAAACGTGTCTTTAGTCTTGCAAATTATACCACCCCTGCTTTACTACTGTTATTAACGAGCTAACGCTAGCTTGTCATGCTTGTCAAGCTGGATAAAGAGTAAATACCACACCAGCACCAGAAGAGCTACTGGATGGGCGTTAAGTTCCTCAATTCAAAACGGAACAAAAGTAGGATTCTGTAGTGACTTTACCCTGCTGTTGAACTCCCTTCCTCCTCATCAAGGACTCCAACATGTTTACGTTGTAGGTGCTGAATCATCACCGTGGTGCACCTGTGCCATGCCATGTCGCTTTTGCTTATCTTGCAATTAACACGTTTTCGATTTATTTAGTGTGAAATGCTCCCACACCTTGGACGACTTAGTTCGTACTGATTTCTCTGCCTCCGCCATGTGTTTCAGAACAACGTTACGGGTCTCTCCGGTCTCTCGCCGTATTTCCTCGCTCTGCTCTTTTTTCTTTTTTTCGCTCTGCGCTGCTGTGCACTGCACCGCTCTGCGCTCAACTCAATTTTTTTTTTTATCTCCGCGACTGAGTGTAATATTGATACAACGAATCAATAATGAAATTCATTGCCAACTTTTTAAATAATTGAATTTTATCGATTTTATCGATTAGTTGTTGCAGCCCTAGTTCCCGGACAAGCACAGAGTGATGGCAGCAGTACGGCAAAAAGCAGCAGATGGGGAAATTACTCTGGAGGGAAGGAAAATATCCTTCTACCATGACCTGTCTGCCGCAGTACTTAGTAAACGGAAAGAGTTTAATGAAGCCAAACAACATCTCAGACAAATCGGTGCTAATTACTCCATGCTCTTCCCTGCAAAGTTACAAGTATCACTGAATGGCACCAAGAAAACCTTCCTCTCCCCGACAGAGGCTCTGACCTTCGCAGCCAGTGCAGCACGTCAAGAATGACGGACTCTCCGACCATATGAGAGCTAAGTTTGGACACTCGGTCATGTATACTGGTGACTATACTCTTTTATGATACATCTTACATTTATGTGAATCATTATTCATTATCATTATATGTATTAAGGTGTCCCCCTTGCTTAATTATACACCAGTATTCATTCAGTGGAAGTCCAGCTGGTTCAAGAGTAGATGACGATTCACATTTAGAGGCTTATAAGTTGAACATTTTTGTTTATCATGTAATAATTGGGTGTTGGCCTTGGTGGGAGGTGACTTTAATTGTCTACTTAATCCTCAACTTGATAGACATCCCCCATGAAATTATCCTCTGTCAAACCAGGCTAGAGCCCTCTTGTTGACTTGTGGGGAAATCAACCTGGTTGGGTACATCCATCGGATAGAGAATTCACCTTTTACTCCCCTCATCACAAGTGCCACACACAAATTGATTATTTTTTCGTACCCCAGTCTGTGATGCAATCTGTGTCCTCCTGCTCAATAGGCAATATTGTGGTTAGCAATCATGCAATTCTGCTCCTTGAATTGTCTCTTGACATAGAATATGCGAAAAGTAAACGCTGGAGATTTGATACGCGTCTCCTTAAAGATGACAAATTCATCTCTTACCTGAAAAGTGAATTTAAGATATTTTTGTCTATTAATTCACAATCTACTAACGACCCATCGTTACTGTGGGAAACTGCTAAAGCATACATCAGGGGTAAAATTATAGCCTATTCAGCTTTGAAAAAGAAAAGACAATTAGAACAGCAACTAAAACTCGAAAAAGAACTGGCAGATATTAAAAGTGCACTTTGCTTAACATCAGACCAGTTACTGTTGCAGAGGAAATGCGCAAGACAGGCTGCTCTAGACACTTTACTAACCCAGCAGACTAATAGTGCTCTCCTCTTCTCAAAGCAAAGGCTATATGAGTATGGGGATAAGCCCAGTAAGTATTTATCTCATTTGACCAAAATTAAAAGGGACCCTTAAATTTTAGATGGGAATGGCGCCTGCCACTTGAATCAGATCAACCACATGGAGTCTCGGACAGGATGGAATCCTTCTTAGGAAGACTAAGTAGTATCTGAATGTTTATACCTTTAGGCTTAAATATCTGATGGACCTTTGGACCACTTTTGCTGAAACATCTGGAAATTGTTAACATTAGCAGAGGGGCCCCTAAAACAGAGGTGACTCTGTTGGAGCTATGCCATGTGGAAGGTATCGATTGGTCCGTTCCCTGCTCCAATCATATACTCACACATATCACTTCTATGTTAAACAAAGCATAGGGGAGATATATACTATGCTTCACCAGCAGAATTTTAGAGTAGCCATTTTTTGGGATTGACTGAGGTGCTCTCCAGATTTCCATGGAGTCTGTAAATTGATGCTGAAATCTTTGATATAATGAAACTTTTTATAATCAAGAACAGTGTCAGCGTCACAGCATTGAAACTAAAGATACCCCACTAACCCTTCCACAACACTAACCCTTCCAACCATCTCTGATTCCCAAAAACGTGAATTAAATGCTCCCATCTCCAGGGAGGAGGCCTTATTGGCACTTAAGGGCCTGCAGTCTAGCAAGGCACCAGGGCCTGATGGCCTGAGCAGTGAATTTTATCGAGAATTTCAAGATGTGCTTGGAGACACCTTCTTGGAAATGTTGGAACATTCTTTCATCACTGGTAGCCTCCTCTATTCACTAAGAGAAGCCGATATCACCTTAATTTAAAAAAAGGAAGTCCCCTGAGGACTGCTCAGGATACAGGCCTATTGCTCTTCTGAATCAGGACATTAAAATACCATCCAAAATATTGGCATTACGTCTCAAGAAAGTTCTACCTTTTCTCATCAGAGAGAATCAGACAGGCTTTATCAAAGGTAGAAGTTATAGTTACAATGTCAGGAGGCTTCTACATATTATCAATATGTGTCAGGCACATGAAATTGATAGCATGGTCATTTCATTGGATGCAGAAAAGGCATTTGACCGTGTCAAATGGTCATACCTGTTTAATGTCTTACATAAATTTAATTTGGGAGACAATTTTATTATCTGTTTGGATGTTTAAAATTATATGGACTCCACTCCCCTTGGCATTGCTTGGTAGAGTTTCTATCATTTAAATGAATATTTTGCCAAGATTATTATACCCCCTACAGATGATCCCTCTACTTTTGTCAGGCAAGGTACTGAAACTGCTTAATGGCTGTCTGAGTGACTTCATTTGGAATAAAAGAAACCCCAGGCTAAAGGTAGAAAAACTACAACTCCCTAGTTCGAAGGGTGGTCTAGATCTTCCGAACATCAGATGGTATCAGCTAGCAACCCATTTAAGATTTATAGCAGATTGGGTCAAGGAGGATCCCTCTTCTGATTTGCTGAGTTTAGAAAAATCACAGGCTCCCTGTTAGGCCTTTTGGCCTTCGAGGACTTAAAGTCAGCCAGGAGCCATTGTAAAAACAACCTTATAATCTCTAATACATTAAAAGCATGGTTTATTACACAAAAGCTTGAAGGTAGGTCTGGACTAATATCTCCATTGGTTCCAATTAAGGGCAATCCTAACTTTTTACCAGGCATGGTGGATGGTGGGTATTAGGGGTGCACCCATCGGATATCGGCCCCGATATTGACAAAATAGCTGGATCGGGGATCGGAAAAATTAACAGATTCACGAGCCGATGCATTTTTTATTTTTATTTTTCTCCGTCGCAGCACAGGGACCCCGGTTAACTGCGTACCCTTCTCACTCATGGCAGTAGCTTTATAACACAACAATTAATAACCCACAACTAACTTTCTTTAAAAGGATAAAACACCATAGCACATAACAATTTGTGACTTAAACAGTTTCTAACGCTAATAATTTTACATTAACAAATGTAGCTATACCGCCGAACGGCATGTTGGGTAACATTATAGCTGCTAGCTAGCCAGGCAGCATAACAGTCTGTTAAGCTGGGAGAGGCTTTCAAGAACAGAGAAGAAAGACCGGAGATACACCAGAACAATGTATGCTCAAGAGAGGAGCCGTCTGTTGTTGCAAGGTTTTGTGTTTTAAAAAAAATCAGACATAATTTAGCCACTATTGTTGCCCGTCGCTCTAACGTTACTCGGCCCTACTAACGTTACCGTGCTAACGTTAAAGACATGTGTTGTATATTGTTGCAGTGCTGCGCCGTCGAGGTGTGGAAAGGAATTCTGCTGACACTGATCTTTGATTATAAAAAAGGTTTATTACATCAAGTTTTCAGCATCCCTTTAACAAACTCCTGCAGAGAGTTTGGAGAACGACCAACCCAATTCTTCCAATATGTCGCTCTGCCTTTTCTTTGTGTGCATATGGTATATATTCTGTGCATTGCATTAACATGATTGGGGCAGAACTGACCAATGATACCTTCTTTTCTGGCTCATCTCCAAATAAGGACTCTTCTGTCCAAGAGGGCTCTTCTGCTCATGTTAACAGTTTCCAGATGTTTCAGTAAAAGTAGGGTAAGGGTCAAAGGAATCCCTTACAAGAAAATCCTCAGTACAAATGTATACAAAGTCATGACCTGTTCAGATACCACACATGTCACTTCAAGCATGCAGCGGAGCAACATTATGAACACAATCCAACTACGGTCCCGCTACAGACCGTTGAGAAAGACGGGTTCAGAGCAATGATTAAAACACTTGATTTAAGATGCCAACCTGCTAACATTATTCAAACAGCGAAGGAGGCTGACAGCGGAGCTACGTTCAGTCGCCCACTACAACCACACTACAACCTAACTTACCTGTGGCCAAGGTAGTGTTTATACAACTAGCTTACAACTATTTAGTTTTGAAAGAGAAACAACGTTAAAGTTGTTTGTATGAGTATTCATTCAATTTGAGTTTATTTTACTATGCAGTTTGCAGAAAAAAATATTTAGATTCTGTAACTGTTTGATGGATTCTCCTTCATATAACGTTATTGTATAATGTTGATGAGCCAAGCAAACCCTTTAGTAATCAAAGCTTTTAGTGAACATGATGCCATTAAAATGTTTTTGTGATATTCTATGTACTCCTGACAGTAGAATAAGCCATTATAAACCTATATAAAAGGCCCATTATTGTTATTTATTTAAATTTATTTTAAGAAGTTTGATTACATTATATTTTCGATTTGAATGCACAATTGTTTTTTTAAATAACAAATAAATATGAATTAAATACATTACATCTGTTATTTTGTCTTAGTTAGGAAAGTAATGTTTAGTTAGTAAAGTCTGGTGCCTTTAGTCTCTTCCACATGGTGGAAGGAAGGTATAAGGTGAAAAAGGTATACAGTTTATTATTAATTCAACAACAGTATCGGATCGGTATCGGGTATCGACAGATACACAAAGCCTTGGCATCGGTATCGGGACTGAAAAAGTTGGATCGGTGCATCCTTAGTGGGCATAACACTTGGACATCTCGAGGGATAAAGAGGATGCATGATTTCATCCATCCATGCTATTACTTGCACAACTTCAAGAAAAGTATAATCTCCCCAGGCATGACTTTTTCCAAATACCTGCAGATTCGGGACTTTATAAACAGGGGAACTACTCTCAATATTGATGCCACTACATCTGCAGTTGAACAATTACTCCTCCTTGGCCCAGCTAAGAAATCCATTACTCACTTTTACAATGTCTTAAGCCAGACTGATGTGATAAATGTACAGGATGTTATGCAGAAGTGGCAAGGTGAACTTGCTATAGATATTGATGGGGATAAATGGACTAAGATATGGACTCAAACAAAGAAAATGTGTGTAACTGTGCTAGATTGCTGCAATTCAAGATTGTGCACCGTTTACAAATATCTCCTAACAAAACACATAAAATGAACTCTCAACTCTCACCTGCATGTTTAAAATGTAAAATCTCAGTGGGCACCTATACTCATTTTATCTGGTCTAAAATTCAAGCATACTGGCTGGGTGTTTTGCAAGATCTGGAAAATATTTTTGGTGTTGTGTTGCACATGTGTTGGACCCTCTTTCTTTAATCATGGGTTACCCCAGTCAAGATACTATTGTGGATGCTAACTCTACCAGACTGCATAATTGTTGTGTGATGCAGGAAAAGGTGGACCCAAAAGCAAAGAGCAGATAGGCGAGAGTTGAGCTTGTGGATTTATTAGGCAAAAAGAACAAAGTACTTTTGGAGTCCCAAAATGAGCAGGCAACAACTGATTCCAGGGCGAAGGTAAAAAAAAAAAGAGAACTGGAAATAAGAAAAACAAAAGGCATCCAAAACACAGGAACTAGAAACAAAAGGAAATCCAGGGAGTACAAAACTTGATCTTAACTGAAACACGAAACACTACTGGAACAAACAAACGGACAGGAAAACCCACAAAGCACGCTGACGCAAGGACATACTACCAACAATGACCTGACACAAGACAAGGGGAATACAAAGACTGCAATGCAAGAGGTAACGAGGGCTAACAAGGGACAGGTGATAACAGGTGAAACAAATAGGACAATCACGAGGGCGGGAAACTGAAGACAGGAAGTAAACTAGACAAGACAGAAAAGACAGATTTCAAAATAACACAGGAAACTGAGCAAAATAGAAAACCTGGTCATTTTAAACTTCCAGAATTGCGAACTGGGGTGTATTTTCTTGTCTTTTCTTCTTATTCTTTTATTTATTTCCTATTCATTGTACTGGTTGGGTGCATGTGAGATGTAAATGTGTATAGACTATCTAGACCAATGTTGTACTGAGCATTGTTGTTTTGTTGTTGTGGTTGTATTGATATACAGAAAGCTCAAACATATTTAAAAAAAATAAAATAAAAGTTGTTTTAGTCCACAGAAAATTCAGATAGGACAGATAAGTAGTCTAGCTAGCTGTCTGGATTTACCCTGCAGAGATCTGAGGAGCAGTTATCCAAAGTCCTCATTTATCGACCAGAGTTTAAAATTCCAACACAAAGAAAGCAGGTAACGGACATTCAGATGAAAAGAATGTCATCCGGTGGAATTTCCGGCGGCAAAGGAGCAATCCCGGAAATAGAACGTCGTGGATATAGACTAGTGCTAGACTAACATGTATTCTAAACTCTATTTTATACTCAATGTTGTTGCATATTGTTAGTTATGACTTGACTGGCCAGTGTTAAATGATTTTTATCGTGTTGGGTTTTTGATTTTAGTTAACGTGTTCCTGTGTAAATATTTATAGTCTGGTAGTCTTCTAGTTAAGATGAGCCTGCTGCAGAAGGAGAAATAACTTCAGTTAGCTCTCTGTAACAAAAACAAAATATTATAAGCGGGATGGATAAACACTTAAGAAGCTGGGTCTAAACTAGTTTATTGATAGTGTCACGTCATAATCCAGCTGTTAGTTGATTTGCCGTCGGGCTGGGGTGTGTGTGGCCTACCTGTGCCATCAGGTTGAAAAAGCGTCTGTCTGTAAAACAAGGTGCAACTTCTGCTGCTGCCAGGTATAGAGCTCTCCGCTCCCCACCGCCATATGGACAATGTAACGTAATGCTAATGCTAGACTTGGCGAACTGTGTGAAGGTACAGTATTGCTCAATTTCAGCTCAAATAAATTGATTATGACCTGTTGAACATTGAAATAATTCACGTTGTATTGTTTGCATGTAAAGAAGTGTAAGGTATTGTATTGTGTTAGCTCTCAGTTGAATGGTAAGAGGAAGTTACAGTAAATCATAGAGCTTTTATTGTGAGAGGAAAAACGGAAGTGGAAAAAGTGGTAATGTGTGGCTATTGACTGTGTTCTTGGTTAATGAGATGTCATTTTGGTTGTGGCATAGTAAGCCTGTGTTTCTTTATTTTATAGTTAAGTGGTTAACAGTGTTATTGCTGCATTCGATTAGCATGAAAACCGATCCCAGAGAACGTTCAACTCTTGTACATATATGTTATTAAACCCTAGGTTCATTTTGCGCTGGAATTGTCGATTAACTAACCATAATGAACAGAAAAACACAATTTAAGCTACAAACAAATGTAGCCATAACACTTGACAAATTTCCAGCCAGCCTTCCACCTGCACCTTTGGGTCAGTAAAAAAAGAAACACAATCTTCATGCCAGGTTGCTGGAGATGAAGCTGGTCCTCCATCACAGGCATCAGCTTGATGAAAGAAAGGGGAGAAGATGAGATAATTACCCCCACTGTGACTATGGGAGAGAAAAAATAAATGTTTCAGATAATGAAAAATAAACTTAGCACAAAAAGTAAGGACATTTGTGTTTGGTAGATTATTTCTCTGTGGTAACAATGCTTTTTGGCAATAAATCTTATACCGTTGGAAAGCCTGTTTAGTTTTCTTTCAAATGGGGCCCCATTTGTAAGGAACATGCATTTGTGGGATGAGCAGCAGCCCTGAGTATGTGGGTTGCGCCCTTGAAACATTTGCCAAATCTTCTCTGCCAATGCCAAACAGCTTATTCTGCAATTGACTAGTTTGGTGTTTGGTGGATTGGATGATTGAAGAAACAAGACATATCGGCAATTTCACAATTTATTCATTCCACAAACAGTAGCCTCAGTAGCGTGTGGAAGAACCATACACAGCCACAGCAGCCTGGCACCTCCTCCTCATGCTGGTCACCAGCCTGGTCACACACTGCTGTGGGATGGCATCCCATTCGTCAACCAGCATTTGTCGCAAGTCAGCCAACGTGTTTGTGTTGGTCACTCTGGCACGAACAGCACGCCCAAGCTGATCCCACAAGCAGGGGTGCCGTATAGGGGGGAAAAGTTAGGACAATTCCAAGGGCCCATGACTGACAGGGGCCCCAAAAAATAGGTAAAAACTAATGAGAAAAAAATAATATATATATATATATATATATATATATATATATATATATATATATATATATATATATATATATATATATATATATATATATATTAACCATCATCATTCATCCCTCCTAGGGCTTAGTGGTCACATACGTGGACAGCACTTTTTAGCTCTTATGTCCACAATTGTGTTCACTGCTGAATTGGTGGTGTTATGGACACGTATGGGGGTACTTACACTGCCATCTGGTGGTGTCCGAAGTTTATAGCACACTACGGTCAAAATTCAAAATGGCGGCGAACACAAGGGAAGATTCAAGTGGTAGCTCCATACACAAACGTTGACCAGGTAAGAAGTTCTGTCATATTTCATGGCTTATTCTGATTTAGATATTTATAAAAGCGTTGTATATTTGTCATGACATGCAAATTTGAAAAAAAAAAAGTGTAAGACTAGCAACTTTGTAGGTCGCTAAACAGGAAGTACACGTAAGTATACTTATGGACTGATGCTCCTCGAAACAGCTAATATGCTTGTAAACATGCACACATGTAAAATGGGAAAAAAGCTAGCTCTGATGCAGCTAAAAAGCTGTACATGGTCCCAATGAAATAAATAACAATTAAATCACTAAATACATACATACATACTTAAATTAGTTGGGTTGAAAATGTTAGTAAAAATGTAATATGCTAGTACAAATGTACACATGTAAATTAGCTTGCATATTATCCCATTGGAATAAATAAGAAATAAATAATGCAAAACTACATACATAAATTAATTTGTATTTGATTTTATCATGTTTTTATTTCCAGGGCGTTTTTCTGTGCAAAGAGCATTGGAACTACGTTAATTGATGGAGACAACTCAGATTTGAACATGTCTGACAACGATGATCCCATCCTAGATGGCAATTACCAACCATCACCACAGGAGGAAAGCAGCAGTGAGGACAGTAGTGATGATGAGGACCCCATTCCTGAGCCCACTGACCACAGCAGAGGACACAATCATCTCCGTAGTGCAGATAATGGTTAGCCAAGACCCAGTAGATATTTGTTTATTTTATGCAGTTAGGGCCTTAGGGCTATGTGAAGGATTGGAAGCAAAATGCTTATTTACAAAACTTGTTGACAGGTTCATGGACAGGGACAGAGACAGGTACAGGTACAGGCAGAGGTTCAGGTTCATCCCGCACTCTCAGACGTCACCGTCAAAGTCAAGAGATTGAGGCTGATAGCTCAGAAGATGACCTGGAAGAGCCAACACCAAGACCAAGCCAAACAAAAAAAAAGAAAAAGGGAGACTCTGAACAAGGTAATTATTATTTTTGGCCTTCACACCTTGAGGGTAAATCTTCAAATTTCATATAAACTTCCACACAGATTCAAGTATTTTAAGCACCAATACACCTCAATTGCTTACATGGGTAAAAATGTAGCTTCCTACAATAAATACTATTTTTATTCTGATTCTGGTTGTGCAGGACGTGGACTACGCTGGAAGGCTACTCCATTGACGCCAAACCTGGCAGAGTATCAGCATCAGGACGAAACTGATCTAGACAGACATGGCTGGACCCCACTAGACTATTTTGAACAGTACATAGATAGAGATTTGATGATGACATTGCAGAATGCTCTAATATTATGTCACTGTCTAAGAGTGGGGAGCCACTTAACATGACAGTAGATGAGGTTTACCACTTTTTTGGTGCCTGTATTTTGATGTACTGCATCCGATACCCAACCATTAGGATGTACTGGTCCAAAGCCTTGAAAATCACTGCCATCACTGACAAATTCACACGTGCCAGATTCTTCAAACTGAGGGGAGCAATAAAAGTGGTTATTGATCATGATGTGCCAGAAGACCTGAGAATGTTGGACAAATTCTGGAAGGTGAGGCCTTTTCTGGATCGGATTCTGCGAGGCTGCTTATCTCTGAATCGACCTGATTGCGCATCTATTGATGAGCAGATGATTCCTTTCACAGGAGCCTGTCTGTGCAGACAATATCTGCCAATGAAGCCAAACCCAGTTGGCATAAAGAACTTTGTTTGTGCTACAGCAGATGGCATTGTGCTTGACTTTGAGCTGTATCAAGGCACAGGTTCACTGATTGAGAAGGTCGAAGAACCAGAGGGCCTGAGTTTGGGAAGCTTAGTCATCGAGCGTCCGTGCCAAACTCTGCATTGTGGCACAAAGGTGTATTGTGACCAGTTCTTCACCACCATCAAAGGTGCGCAACAAATGATGGAGAAAGAGCTGTACATGACTGGTACAATAATGAAGAACCGACTCGCTGAAGCGAAGCATAAGTTACCCAGTGACAAAGCCATGAAAAACGCAGGAAGAGGTACCTCATCAGAAGTTTCCGCTGAAGATGGAAAGTTGTGTGTAGTGAAGTGGTACGACAACAAACCAGTATTGCTGATGTCTGTTGTTCATGGTACACAGCCTGAAGACACCTGCCAGCGCTGGGACAAGAAAGTGAAATAATACGTCACTGTCTCGCGACCAAGCATTGTCCGTGAGTACAACATCAAGATGGGTGGAGTTGATTTGATGGATAGAATGATAAGTTACTATCGCATGAGCACCCGTACTAAGAAGTGGACAATGTGGATGGTAATGCACTTCACGGATCTGGCTTTAGCCAACAGCTGGCTACTCTACCGAAAAGACAATGCAATATGTGCTGGACCAAAGACAAGACCCATCCAGTTCCTTCAGGTCCGCATGGAAGTGGCTGAGATCCTCTTGGCCCAGCATCATGGTGCAGATGCAGACCTTTCGACACAGTCAGAGGAAGAAGAAGATTCAAACCAGGGAGTGAAACGTCATGTGACAGAGTTGCCCCATGTCTCGGTCCGCAGGAGGGCTAATGCCCACCTCCCAGAGATGATCGGCCTGAAGAATGCAATGCGCTGCAGACAACTAGGCTGCACTGGAAGAACCCGAGTGCGTTGTATGACCTGCAAAGTGTTCTTGTGCTTGCAAACCGAGCGCAACTGTTACTCAGCCTTTCACACATAAGTGATGGCAGTGATTCTCAAGGTGTGTACATGTTCCTTGGTTCCTCCATGTTCTCCGACTCCGTGAAGGTCAATCAATCAGGTGACCTCTGGGCCTCTGTAAGCAGGCCTGGTCCTTCAGTGCTCAGTTATCGCAGCCATTAACATGTTCCCTTCTTTACATTACCGATGCAAAATGTCACATGAGCTACTTACCTACTATGTTTTTTCTTTTTTTCACTATGATGTTCAAAACACAGTAGTAGCCTAATGCAAGAGTGATTATTTAAAATGCTTTGAATGTTTTATATTTTGTTACAGACATACAATGTCATCCTGCAACTGTTTTGCAGCATATCAAATGTTCCAAACACTATTTTTAACTGTCCAAAATGGGCAAAAATGCAATGTTTCCATGTTGTTTTTACTCTCTGATAGTCAAAACATGTTCAAAAATATGTGTGTATGTGTTATTAATACATTAAAAAACAGTCAGGGTAAAACTGCTGGGTTCAAGGCAGAAATAAAGTGTTTTTCATTCTATTACACAAAGGTGACTTTATTGTGTTTTATGGAAATTCGGACCATGAATCCACATATGTGGACATAGTCTTTCTCTAAAAGTACATCATATTAAAAGATGATGCTTAGTTTTTATTCTAATTAGGTTCCAATAAGCCCAAATAGCAAAGACAAATAAAAAATGCATGTAAAAAAACAGCTTGTGCCTTAACCCTTGTGTTTTCGTCCCGTCGACCATGCACCTTTTGTCCTCCCGGGTCAAATTTGACCCAGTCTGGTTTGCCTGTTTATAAAGCCTCCAGTATAAAGTATCACCCAATTCTGTGTTAAACCTTCTAGCCAACTTCATTACAACTCATAACCAACTCATTTTACACTCCTTTATGGTCAATAAACCTCATTCACATTTATTCTACCTCTAATTTTTGAGTAAAATAAGCAGAAATGATTAGTCATTTTGGATAATAACAGACATGCAAAAAAGACCCCAGGTCAAAATGTAATGCAATTTTATTCACAAATATCAGAGCAAACATAGAGCAAAATTCCAACATCATAGAACAGTTAACTTTTATTTCCTAAAGTTTAACAATTTCATAACAATTCAATTCATTTGGATTAACACAGAAAAACAGCGTGTGGTTGTTTGTGCGTGCAGGTGTGTGTCTGTGTGAATGTGCCTTCATTTGCATGAGTGGCAGTGTATGGTGGTAATGGTGTGTTCTTTGCAAATGTTTGCATGGCATTTTTGGCACCTGATGCTGGTTTTAAGATCGCTCTTGCCAGGGCAGTATCTGCACCTTTTCCTTATGGCTGGTTGGCCAGTAGTAGCTGCTGCAGAGGTAGAGGGTGCATCCTTCTGGACATCCACAACCAAGCTGGCAGAGCCTGGCGTGCGGGGGAGAACCTGGCGTCTTTTGATGAAAGGTGTCACCAGTTCTCTCCCTAGCTCCTCAAGGAACAGCTTCCTCCTGTTGCACTTCCCCTGATGGTATGCCAGGTTGATCTCAGTCCAGAGTACAAATGAATTGTAGGCGGACACGTCCAGTATGTTATAGAAGATCACCAGGGACCAACCGGCTGTCTTTCTCTTGCATGTGTAAAGACTTGTGAGCTGCAACAAAATAAACAAACAATAAATCATTTGAAATTGACACTATTATATTTTATTACACAAAAATGAAATCGAAGAATGACGATAAATATTGAATGAAAAAAGTGTAATACTGTACCTTATCGAGGTTGTCCACTCCCCCTTTGTTGATGTTGTAGTCCAGAATGAGTTTTGGCTTTTTGTCTTCCCTGGCGCTGACAGCAGCATCCCAATGAAGCGTGCTCATCAGAAGCACATTTTTTCCCTTTTTGGGACAATAGGACACAAGAGTATGTGTCTCAGAGAACGCAAACTTCGAAGAATATCTGGCCCTGTCTTTTGTTGCAGTCAGTGCAGGTGGAAGCTCAGGTTTGTTCTTCCTTACTGTTCCCACCATGAATAGCTTTCTTTTGAGCAGCTCCTGGCCAAGTGCATATGATGTGAAGAAATTATCACATGTGATGGTTTGTCCCCGGAGACCTTCTGCCATGTCAAGAACCACACGCTTGCCCTGTTGTTTTTCTGGCTGACCATCAGTAGGTTTGCCAGTGTATACTTGCATGTTGTAAGCATAGCTGGTCCTGGCATCGCATGCTACCCAGATCTTCACGCCATACTTGCCAGGTTTACTTGGCATGTACTGCTTGAAGGCACAGCGACCTGGATTGTACATTAGCTGATACACCCACTTTTCCCAGATGTCACTGATAGCAGCAAGTTTGTCCCGTGCACGGCGTGCTGGTCTCGTATCCCGATCATCGAATCGAATTACCCTCAAGATGATGTGAAACATTTTGAGAGACATTGTAGCCCGAAAAATTGCTCGACCAGACAGAGCATTCCATAAACTGGCTGTGGCTTCTTTACTTGACCAGTATACGCCAGCAAGAATCAACAGACCCAAGTATGCCTGCAGATCTACTTGATCCAAGTTGCTCCACTTGTTGCCGTACACACGACGCCCCTCCTTATTCGTCATGTCCAGCACGACCTTTTCGATTTCCTGCATCAGAAACAGCTGAAAAGCAGACCTTATGCTATCAATGCGAGACACAGCATACTTTGTTGCACCCTCGGGGCTCCTCTCTCTCTCCGCTCCCAACATGCGACGTTTGTCAGCAGGAGGGATGGAAGACCACAGCAAACTCCCATCTTTCGCCTGGAAACCATCTTCCACCTGAGGTTCCTCTTCCTCATCACTCAGTTCATCCACATCGGTTGAAACATCATCGACCTCACTATCATGACCCTCACCATCATCGACCTCACAATCTTCAAAGTTGTCCTCTTCCTCTGACACATCTTCTTCTTCAGATTTCTCCTGGTCTCTCTCCTCCTCAACATGATTCCAAATTAAATCCAGAGCCTCTGACACAGTATAACTCCTCTTCATCATGCCGTCTCAGACTAAAATGGCTAAAAGGCTGCAAAAGTTGTTGTTTTGAAAGGCATATCAAAGGTGAGATCAGAACACATTTACAGAGATGTACTGTACCTTTGAAGTTTTGACACACTTTGAAGTGTGTGTGTGTGTGTGTGTGTGTGTGTGTGTGTGTGTGTGTGTGTGTGTGTGTGTGTGTGTGTGTGCCTCTGGTTCCAATGTCTGGAAAAGTTCTGATGAAAGTACGTTTACACAACTGCACTGTAGCTTTGAAGTGTGTGTGTGTGTGTGTGTGTGTGTGTTAATCTGCTGGAAAGCATAATAATGTGACCTATTGACCCTTTGCTCAACACAAATTAAATGAAATTAAATAAAACACCCACAATTCAATGAAAGTAGTGATCATTAGTAGTACTTGCGAAGAACTTCATTGGGAACCACCCATGTTATTTTTGGTTAATTTGGTTGAAAAAAACCCATATTTGTGATAAAGAAACTTTGTTTCACTTACCACCAGTCTGCTCATTCCGTGACAGCTACAGACTAGTGTTAGCCTACATTTAATCACCCTTGCCCCTTTTAGCAGACTTAACAGATGAGTCAGCAGCACCCCAGTCTCCCCCTAACTGTGCCCCTCCCTGTCCCAGTGAAGAAGGTGAGCAACATTGTGTTCAATGACATGCCAGTTAGCATCATTGCAGGGAGTCTGTTTGGATTTCTGTGTTTCTCTTGCTCTTTTTACCATTACAAAAAAGAAAATGAAATATTTATTAATGACAGAAATTCAAATACATTAATAACAATTATTTTCTCACATAATGATCATTATAAAATAAAATAAAAAAAAACAACAACCTACTGTCTGTACTGGATGCTGGACAGTTGGAAAAAGTGAGTAGCTAACCTCAAAACCTTTTGATTTAGTGATCACTTGATCCGTTTTGTAGCACTATAATAACCCTGGTGTGGAAATTCCATTTTACATGTCCACTTTATTTTCTTGTTGGCATATATGTGCAGCTAAGGTAAAAAATCAGCTGTTTTCATTTTGAGATGTTAATTTATTTTGATTGAAAAGTTAATATATATTTAAATTTGGTGGTATATCAGTGGCACAGGAGAAATCCCGGAAGTGGAACGTCGTGGATATAGACTATTAAGATAATAATCTTGCACATCGCTGTCGATAGCAGTTATATAACACAAAGCTTTACTCCCCCGCGGAATGTACTTTTTTCATTTTTGTCAGCTTTTTCACCTGTGCCTATGTTATATTCATGCTCACAGAATACTCAATCATCTGGATGAACAGCTGCTGCAGAGCTGAAGACAGAAACTAAAATAATAATAATAACAATGGCTCAGTTCACACATTACTCCACACATGCCTGTGATAATCACATTGGATTCAAATTGGATGAAATCAAACAGCGCTGATGAGGTGTTTGATGAGCATTCAGCATGTAGCCACAGGCCTGCCGGCAGAGCTTTGTGTTCTGTGAGACCTCCCTCCCTCCCTCCAGGGTGCACAGGGCCGTACACGGCTACCTGTGGCCCTTCAATATGACCCCATTCAGTCAGCCCCACTTTCTGTCAGCACCACTTCCATTTCCTCTGCTCATAGAACTGGAAAAGAACCACAACAGTTCCTAATAATCGTAGCTTCGCTGTTTCTGCAGTCTGCTGAGAAGATTGTCTTTCAAATCAGACAGGCAAAAAAGAAGTGCACAAGTGTGCATCCAAGACACGAGACACCAGAGCGGAAAAATAAGAACATGACAAGAAAAGAATATAGTAGCCATATGTTCTGCAATTACTGTCAGCACGATGAATATTTACCAATCCTGAGAATGAAACTGAATGGAAGAACTATTCTCAAATGTACAAATCGGAACTAAAATAATCTACTACAGTTTAATAATCTATTTAACATACCAGCTGATCATACATTCTGCACTGTTAAACAACATGAACATAATGAGGAAATACAGATTTCATTTTCTTCCCATTATAGCGCATATACCTACAAAATACAGTAAATTCAGAACTCTGCTCTAGGATTAACATCAAAATCTGTAGTTTAATATGGGAATCAACAGTTATTAAATGGAATTTAGCACATTTGTGCTGTCTCTCAAATAGTGCACTTCTGTACTTACACTTGCTATTTTGAGTACATAGTATGTATACTGTAAGTATGGCCAAATGCAGCACTACGAGTACCCAAACGCTCACTCAAAATGTTGAGTGTGGAACACCAGAAACTACTCGCCCTCAACGGCCATCATCGTTGCTTCCAAGTGGAAGCTACGGGACCACCATAACATTTTCAAACTTGTCTGT
Source organism: Zingel zingel (assembly GCA_023566125.1). Lineage (NCBI taxonomy): Eukaryota > Metazoa > Chordata > Actinopteri > Perciformes > Percidae > Zingel > Zingel zingel. The sequence goes on from CM042315.1 coordinate 29,020,313, forward strand.
TTTGGTCTGGTACAATGCAATCAGTGAGTCAAGCAGGTACACCTCACCCATATTCTTTAACTACAGCAAGGCAGGGTACTTTGGTGATCAACTTTCGCTTGCGATCCCACCTGTCAACTTCAGTGACTGGGTGTGCTCCAGTGTAATCACTCAGAAGGGACACCGAGCGGTTATCATACCACTTCAAAACATGGAAAGTGGTTTCTCCAACAATGGCCATCTTTTGTTCAAAAGATCCACGTCCTGCTCTCTTTAGGTCTGTATCGTACATCAAGTTTATGCCTGGTAGTCTGTTGCCACGAACAGTACCAGTGCAGTGAATTCCCTGCTGAGCCAGTGTGAGCACAAGAGGAACACTTGTAAACGAGTTGACGAAGAAGAGCTTGTAGTTCTTTTGCTTAGGTATAGGCTAAGCCAGGCGGAGAACAACGTTGCCACTTGCTCCCACATCTGCTAGCTCAGTGGGTTGTACTGTATAGACTTTTAGGTTACGCGGTACACCATCAGAGCCAGCCAAGACTAGTATCTTGTAGCCCTGTTTCCTTGGTTTTGATGGCAGGTACTGCTTTAATTTAGATCTTCCCTTGCATGGGACCATCTGCTCATCAACTGCCAGCTTCTCACCCATTGGGATTGATTAATGTCAGTTTTGAGGTTAGATGAGTGACCAGTGGTCGGATCTTGTGGAGTGGTTCATCATTTTCCTCCTGTCGTTCTTCATTGTTACTAAAGTGCAGGGATTTTTTGAGGGCCTCCCATCTATTCAGTACCATGGTGTCAGCTACTTGGGACACTCTGGAGGCTTTGTTCCAAAACATGCGGGTGCCTGGCAAACCAAACAATGACATGTATACCACAATACCCAGGAACTGCTCCAATTAATTGGGGGGTGAGATTAAGTGGTTTGTTTGGGTTACATTGTATCGCATATAAATTTGTCTGCCCCACAATAACTTCCCAGAAAAAAACAACTTGAAGTACTGGAGGGGGGACATGATATCATCAGATCTTGGAAGCAGGCCCTGCTATTCAGGATAAGCATTTAAGTTTTGATTGTGGAGTGTTCTCCACTAACCTGACTCCGCCAGATGGATTGCTTCGCATTTGCTCGGCATATACATCTGGGAACTTTCCGTTGGAGAACTTTTGTGAAGGGGCGAAAATACTGATTAGCTGATTGGATAAACTATCTGTCTATCACCATCTATGTTGGTGATAGACGGGCCAAATCAACCAATCAGATCAACAATATATCAAACTCTTGCCGTAGCCAGTCGGGAGAAGAGCAAAAACATCTTTTCCTCCGAGAAAAGCCTGCCGTGCCGTTTTTTGCTCTTCTTTCAATGAAGGAATACTTTCTAATTTGGATAAAACTTGCGTGATAGCTACGCTCATCTCATCCGTGGAAGCCGCCAGTCGCTTCTAGTTGCGTCACACCTAAACCCGCCTCAAAACCAACGCTGATTGGTCGGTCATTCGGCGAACGGCTCCAAATTTTCTCTATCTCAAGATGCCAGACTGATCTGCGAGTGGAAAACTGGAGCTCACAAGATCAGGACGGTCTCACGAGGCTAGTTCTCCCCCGGGGTAGACGTGGAACATCAACCTCTGCTACATCTTCATCCTCAGACTCAGTCTCATTGTCAACAGAAGCCTCTCCTTGAAAATAGAAAGCAGGAAGCACACATTTGAATGTGTCATATACCCTTCTTCATTTACTGACATGCATGCACACAAATGTACACTCACTCACACACACACACACACACACACTCACACACACGTTACTTTGCTGACAGACCCCTAACTGATCCCTGACCTCCTAACTGTCTCTCAAACCTGATTCGGTGATCCACTCTTCCTGACTCTCTTCAAGCTCACTGTCGTCATTGTCAGAGGGAATGACCCTACCTGCTCCATCATGTTCCTTCCGGCCATAACATGTTCTTGTGTCCATTTCCTGTAAATATCAGTAATTGACTCTTGACTCTATTGTCCTCTGGAGGACATAGCCAGACCAGCTAGCAGCTACTACTGCACTACTGTTTGTTTTTTTAGGGGGGAATAAACTTAAAGACGTGACATGACCTGTCCTCTGGAGGACATAGCCAGACCACCACCGCTCCGTGGATTGTTGTCGGGATGATTATCACAGAAGCCTGGCTGAACACACTCACCAGACGGCAGCTACCGGCAGGATCGAGACAGGGACCAGGGTAGGTGAATTTAAACAATGTTTGAGTTGAAAACGCATCTTGTTGTCATGTAAGGGCCCTGTTCATGTTGCACAGACATTTTAATTGCATTTTGTGTCTGTTAAGAGGCACAAAGGCACTCTTAAACTTGCCTTGACAACTGCCATTCTAGCTCAGTGGAAGCTTGTACACGTAGCTGCAGCTACTCCGTGTTGCCTGCACCGATTCGGGTCGGAAACTACACGCATATTTATAGCAATCAAGATTAACGTAAAAATTGGCCTGTGAGGACTAGAGGTGTGAATCTTCACTGATCTCCCGATTCGATTACGATTATCATGTCTTCTATTCGATACCTCGATGTATCACGATGCGTCAACATTTTTCTATTAAAGCCATATAAGATATTTGACTTGACAAGCTTGCATTGTCAAGTGCAATGCCCAAGCTGCAATACGTAACTTTAGACTGGAATGATGAGGTGTTTTGGTTCGTTTGTATAAGGTAGCTACCACGAAGGTTTACCTTTAGTCATAGTCACCCTACGTTTAACCTGCAAATCTATTGTGCTGTATTGGAGAAACCGACCCCAGACAACTCTTTAACAAAAAAGGTATTGTAACAATAACTGAAATGTACAAATCATATTTAACCGTTAGATTGAATAACAAAAAAACAACATAACACAAATCACACCCTTCAAATATGCTAACTGCAATATTTCTTCAAATGATATTACACACAACTACCCCTTTACCCGTTTCTCTATCAGTTTCCACTTAAAACACTCCAGCTACACAAAATGATTCCTCCTTATGGCAGTTTCAATGGAAAACTTACTCAAACCCTATTAAACCACTCTTACCGCGCACACACACACGCCAAGAGGAAAAAAGGTTTGGCAGGCTCTCGTGTCCGACATTATCTTCAGTGAAGCAAACACACATAAATTCAACTTACAGTTAGCTGTTATTCCTAGAAACGCAGCTCAAACACGAAACCGAAAACCAGTCACCAGCTACGACAAAGTCCTCTTCAGCAGGGAAACACGCTGTCGTCCTCTCCGGTCCGAAATCACTCCACTTAGATCTTCTCCGAGCTAACTATTCTAGTGTCTCTCGATGTTACTCAGTGATTTCTTTCCTCTTCTCGAGTTGCGATTCTCTCCACTGTCTGTCTGTGTGTGTGTGTGTGTGTGTGTGTGTGTGTGTGTGTGTGTGTGTGTGTGTGTGTGTGTGTGTGAGAAACGGGTTAGGCTACTGAGAATGTTATTTTTCATTTGAATGTTTATGCCGTGGCCAGGAAATTAACGAGTGACATCATTGCGTTATAATAGATTATGGTCGGCCATTGCATCGATGCAGCATCATCCATATCCGCATCAAGATGCATCAATTATTTATTATTATTACCCAACAGCTTGGTGAAGATTGTGTTTGTTGATTTTAGCAGTGTGTTTAACACTAATCAGCCCCATCTGCTAGTGTGCAAGTTTATGGATCTTGGGGTTAATCCAAGGTTTATTTTGTGGGTTCATTATTTTCTTTTGAAGCTAATCCAGTGGGTTAGATTTAACACAGCTATTTCCTTTTCTAAATCTATAAATATGGGGCCCCCACGGGCTGTGTTTTGTCTTCAATATTGTACATGCTGTATAGGAACGAGTGTCGAGCTTCAGTCTCCACTCATACCTTTTTCAAGTATGCAGATGGCACAGCCTAAAGCCTGACAAATCATCCCTGAGTGGTTTTGAGGAGGAGGTAGAGAATGTTATTAAGTAGTGTTCTGACAATTTCCTTAAAGGACAATTCCGATGCAAAATGAACCTAGGGGTCAATAACATGTGTACCGAGTCGACCGTTCTCTTGGATATGTTTTGAATATTTGATATGGATCAAATGTGTCTGTAGCTTGAAACAAGCTACCGCAAACCGATGATTAGCTTGTAACGCTAGTAGTCGGGGCAGAGGGTAAATCGCTATTTCTACACCACTAACAAGGCTCAAAGTAGCACCACACTTCAAGGGTAGCATAATGAGGGTCCCTACATGTAAACCGAAACATTGACAACTTTCTAAGTGTACAGACAGTTTTGCGCTGGAATGGTCCGTTAAAGAGGCGCTATGCAGTTTTGGCAATTTCTTCGATGTTTTCTCACTTTTTGCTTGCAGGTTTCTCTATCGAGCTCCCCCTACAGCTTCAGAATAGATAATCGGCAACACTGTTGTAAAAACTTGTTGGCGACTCTCCCCCCTCCCATCTTCTCCCTCTGGTCATATGCTTTTGTTTTCAAAGAAGCTGGCTAACGCACGGAGCCATGTCCATTGAGGTAGACAGCTAGTAAGCTAGCTAGTAAGCCCGTAACAGACAGCGATCATAATAAAAACCTTTACAGACAATAGCAAACATCCTGAGGTCACAATAACAAGAAATACAAAGATTAAACAGAGTTTATCCCAAAGATACTTACAAGTGCAACAGCAAGAACGCCAGGTCAGCATCGGATTTGCAGGCTTCTGTTTGTCTCACTTCTCGCGATTCTGAAAACGCAGGTCCGATGTTTACTTGTGTCTGACTCCTCGCTTGGTCAGTCTGCCGTTTCCTCTTTCTCTGTTCCTCCGACAATGCTTTCCTAGCTTTCTGCTGTTTTTTGCCGGCTTAGCCATGACAATAGTGTGAAAAACACCATCGCTACCTTGTTCTTATAGCTAGCCGGTTCCTGTATGTGTGCAGTGCTATGAAGCAATTTGTTACATTGCGAGACCTGATATCACGCGATACTTCCTGACGCTGAGGCCGGCGCCTCGCTGGCCCAATGTTGCAAGGGTGGTTTTTCCGCTCACAGGCACTAGGGGGAAGCAAGACGACCACCATTCAACCCGAAAAAAGTCATATAACCATGTGGCCAGGTTAGCTCAGTTGGTAGAGCAGGTGCACATATATAGAGGTTTACTCCTCGACGCAACAGCCTATTTTTAAAACACTAAGAAGGCTCGACACAACATGAAACTTTGCTCTAAGTATCACCAGGGGCTCTACACCTTAACGAAAGCATTGGCAATATTGTTTGTGTACACAGAGTTTACTAAAAAGAGGTTTTGAGCAACTCACTGTAGCTCACGGTCGCTGTATATTGAGCCAGTCAAAAATAGTCAAGGGAGTAAAGATGGAAAGCTCCAAAAGCTTAATTCCATATAAATCCACAGATAATGACAGTTGTTTGCAATTACAGAGATCATACGTTTCCTGTAGTTCTTGTTCTTCTTCAGGTTTGCACACACTGCAGCAGGGATTTTGGCCCACTCCTCCATACAGACCTTCTCCAGATCCTTCAGGTTTCAGGGCTGTCGCTGGGCAATACGGACTTTCAGCTCCCTCCAAAGATTTTCTATTGTGTTCAGGTCTGGAGACTGGCTAGGCCACTCCAGGACCTTGAGATGCTTCTTACGGAGCCACTCCTTAGTTGCCCTGGCTGTGTGTTTCGGGTCGTTGTCATGCTGGAAGACCCAGCCATGACCCATCTTCAATGCTCTTACTGAGGGAAGGAGGTTGTTGGCCAAGATCTCGCGATACATGGCCCCATCCAATACCTCAATACGGTGCAGTCGTTCTGTCTCCTTTGCAGAAAAGCATCCCCAAAGAATGATGTTTCCACCTCCATGCTTCACGGTTGGGATGGTGTTCTTGGGGTTATACTCATCCTTCTTCTTCCTCCAAACATGGCGAGTGGAGTTTAGACCAAAAAGCTCTATTTTTGTCTCATCAGACCACATGACCTTCTCCCATTCCTCCTCTGGATCATCCAGATGATCATTGGCAAACTTCCTTGCGTGTGCTGCAGGGTTTTAATCCATGATGGTGTAGTGTGTTACTAATGGTTTTCTTTGTGACTGTAGTCCCAGTTCTCTTCAGGTCATTGACCAGGCCCTGCTGTGTAGTTCTGGGCTGATCCCTCACCTTCCTCATGATCATTGATGCCCCACTAGGTGAGATCTTGCATGGAGCCCCAGACCGAGGGAGATTGACCGTCATCTTGAACTTCTTCCATTTTCTAATAATTGCGCCAACAGTTGTCGCCTTCTCACCAAGCTGCTTGCCTATTGTCCTGTAGCCCATCCCAGCCTTGTGCAGGTCTACAATTTTATCCCTGATGTCGTTACACAGCTCTCTGGTCTTGGCCATTGTGGAGAGGTTGGAGTCTGTTTGATTGAGTGTGTGGACAGGTGTCTTTTATACAGGTAACAAGTACAAACAGGTACAGTAAATACAGGTAATGAATGGAGAACAGGAGAGCTTCTTAAAGAAAAACTAACAGGTCTGTGAGAGCCGGAATTCTTACTAGTTGGTAGGTGATCAAATACCTATGTCATACAATAAAATGCAAATTAATTATTTAAAAAATCATACAATATGATTTTCTGGATTTTTGTTTTAGATTTCGTCTCTCACAGTTGAAGTGTACCTATGATACAAATTACAGACCTCTACATGCTTTGAAAGTAGGAAAACCTGCAAAATTGGCAGTGTATCAAATATTTCTTCTCCCCACTATACTTCTTTAAATACTCATGCGCATGCATACATTTTTTATATAAAAGTATTTCAATTTAAACATTTAAAAAAAAGTAATATTCGTCTTACCACTTGGTGGCACTCTGTCTTATGCAGCTTTGCTTCCTGAAAGGATTGCTCCAGGCCAAGACAAAAGGCCACACCCACTTCAGCCCCTCGTTTCATTGGACACAGACATGTCAGGAGATATTTTATATATATATTTTATAAAAATAAGTTAAAGGGGCGGTGTGAGGTCAAAAAAGGTTGTTTGTTGCCTGAGGGTCCATGCCATAGAGGGTTACATTTAATTATTTTTGAAAAGGTCATGTTATTTTCATTACTTTGTATTTGTGATTGATAATTAGCATTACAGCTCCGTAAAGTTCGGGGATTGGGCATAGGCAGCTTCTCCCTGACAAACTTTTGAGCTGTAGTAATTCTTTTTGCTTATCTGTATAGTCCTGTGTGCATTTTTTGCTCAGGTCCAGTGTAAGATCTGGTATAGAAGTGTCATCAGATAAAAAGACAATATTAATGTAACAGAAGGTCATTGAAGGTGAAGTAATTTTTCCATCAGCCAGTGGTGGAATGTAACGAAGTACAAATACTTTGTTACTGTACTTAAGTACATTTTTCCAAGTATCTGTACTTAAGTAGAATCAATAGTGCATACTTTGACTTTTACTTAGTTACATTTTGCAGCAATTATCTATACTTTCTACTCCACTACATTTCTACAACGTTCTGTTACATTTTCATTACATTTTCTGATCTGTTTGTCTCCCTACCAAAACGTGTTCCTGACCGTCACACGTTTGCAGTTCGCAGGGAAGCTGTCAGTACCGTTCTCTTAATACATCCATGGTGAAGCCTTCAGCAGTGGCTCCTGCTCTGCCACGCCAAGACCCGCCCTTCAATAGCATTTATTGGCCAGGCGCGTAGCGCTCCCAGGACTACCGCTGCTCCCGTTGCTGCTGCTCCCGATACTCTGCTTGGTCTTATGTGAAGCATCCGTTCACATAGGGTTAATATACAACCCGTATATCTATCTTAAAAACACTCCCGGTCATCCTTAGCTGTGAAACCATGTACTTGTTGACCAAGCCCGTGTGTTCTCGCTAGATACATGTGTGCAGCATTCACTGTCCCGTGGGAAATAATGCAAAGTTGAGCTTTGAGCAGATCACCCTAATACATAACCAGAATTGTAAGTCAGAATGTAAACTAGGCCACAGATGGTAAGCACAATTAAATTAACCTAAAACTAACTTAATTAAAATGCCACAGCCCATAGGCCTACTGTTTTTTTTAATTATTAGAATACAGACATAAGAATAAATCATTATGCAAGTACTTTTACTTTTAATACTTAAAGTACATTTAAAATCAGGTACTTTTTACTTTTACTTAAGTAGGGTTGCCATTGTGGTACTTCTACTTTTACTAAAGTAAATATGTCTCTGGCTATTTGTACTTTTACTTAAGTACTGAGATTCAGTACTTCCTCCACCACTGCCATCAGCAGCACATTGTACCAGAGTATGAGTCCAGTTGATCGGTTAATTCCTGTGAGTTTAGGTTCTTAGCTTGAAGCTCTTAAGTGACACTTTTCAAAATGGCTCTGAGCCTTTTCTCTCTCCTTATAGTATTGCCAAGGTCTTTTCCTAAGCTGTCATGTTTGGCCTCTGTCTCAAACCACTTCCGTTTTAGAGGCTCTACACAATCTGCAGCATATGAATGATGTCCATATTAAAAAAGCAGCATATTATTATAAATGACAATTAACATTTTTTATTTCAAGTTACTATTTAAAGTATTTTTGCCTTAGCATTTCTTCTGAAAGACACAATTTGAAATGAGACTGCATATGCTTACATCATCTGCTTTCACATTCTCCATACTTCTTGCACCACACCACGCACAATAATGATCTTGCTGTCAAAGAAATGTTGATATAGGTCTTTTGTTTAATCTGCCTGTGAGGGTATCTGTGGTATTGATTGTTTCATAACTTTAATTTGACATGAATATAACTTCATTAAATACTTACAAGGTGCTCAGCTGTGGGAGTTGCTAGAACTTCACTCTGCTTTTAAAAGAAAAAATGTTGATATAATAGTAAGTGACCTGACTATTTTGCGTGTAATGTCTGAGAACCCACCAACAACCTACCACAAATAACGTGGGAATGGCTTTATCTCCCAGCCTTTTTTGTTGAGAAATTTCGTTACCTGGGTAACACCAGGAAACATTGATGAATGTGAATACTGTTACAGGCAGCCCCACTATGTAATGTACGTGAAGAGAAATGTAAACACCAGCTTAGTGTTAATGACTTTTATTGATAAAACCTTTCTTCAAATTTGTCTAAAATAATCAGCAAGGTTGTTGTGTCCTTCACTTCTCCTCAGCCCTTGGTATTACATACATGGATGGATGGATGGATGGGTGGATGCCAAAGGGAAATTCAAGGTCCAGGTTGCTTAAAGACATCACACACAACATACACATATTTTATAAACAGGATGATAAAATAACAAATCCACATGAATAGCATGGACAATAAAAGAAAAAGATACCTAAACAATCCACATGAAATACAAAAATAATATATAACAGCAGACGTCACACGGAGGCCACTCAGGCTACGTTCAGGTTAATTAAAAAAATATATATAAATAAAAAAAAAAAAATATATATATATATATATATATTTTAAAAAGGAGCACAAAATGACAGTCGGTGACATTAACGAACGGCTTGTTTATTGCTAAGGCCACAGGGTCAAAATTAAATGATTTATTAAAAATGTAATAACAACAACATAACTTATTTCACCAGTAAAATTCCTGTTAAACGACAAAAACAACCACTGGATGGGAAAAGGGTATTTTACAATAACTTTGAATGCAGCACGAGGCTGGCGAGGAGAGTTTCAAGAGAACACACCGTCTGTGTTGTTTTTCAGACAACGGCAGCAGTTGTTGAACGTCCCATTGTTGGAATCCTCTACAGTGAAATACAGACAAACTTTTACCCTGTTTTGCTGTCAGCATTTTAACAGTATTTATTCCAGCTGCTAGCTAACGGTAGGCTAACGTTACCTGCTGCCAAGTGTAGTGTTAACTAGCGGCGAGGTTTCGGTTACCTCTAACGTCTGTTTCGGAGTATCGGAGGCATTTAAGTGGCACCGAAATGAGGCACTGAAATCCACATTGCTATTCGGTCCGGTAGATAATGGTCGTTAAGGTACCGGTGCCGTATTAGCACTGGGACTCGGTATCCAACCCTATACAACATTCACCTTAGCAAAGCCCCCTCCGTCATCGAAATGGCCTTTGGTATGTTGAAAACAAGGTGGAGGAGCATTTTCTTCAAGGCCCTGGAGGTGAACCCAACATTCATCCCTGCTATTATTACCTGCTGTGCTGCACTCCACAACATTTGCTTGGGAGTTGGGGACGTTGAGGAGCCTGTGCAGGAGGCATGGAGTGACAATGTTGACCAAGCCCCTCTTGCTTTTTTGGTCAGTGGTGCAGGATTAAGAAATAGGCTGGCAGGTCGCATCTCTGCACCTCTTTATCAGCTCAGTCACAAAAATGTATAAATAAGTTGAGATTTTTTTTGCATGAAGAGGTTTCCTTCTTTTTCAAACAAGATATTTCCTTCTTTTTCAAACATGTTTTTCTTTTGCAAACATGAAAATGTTTATTTTCTAAACTTTAAAAACATAAAGTATGGAATGTATGTTTACATTAAAATGAAAGAGGAAAAAATGAAGTCGTGTGTTTCAATTTAAATTTACTGAAACTCCACCAAAGACACAAAATTATAGAAAAATAAATCCGTAGCTTCACCTAAATATTTAGAAATAACATTTTGTCGACAATCTTTTTCAAAAATGTCGAGCATTCTTTCCATTTGCACGTCCAGGCGCCCAAATATGGCCTCATCTTTCTCTCCTTACTTTAAAATGGCCTCAACCAAAGGATTATTTCAGCCTCTTTGGTTGACTGGACATCTCTTCTGAGGACTGCTGCTCACCACTTTCAGGCTGCAAGGGTGTGCCTATTTATTGGTGGTGATGAAGGTGGATGAGGAGGTGAGATACCTTCCTCAATTGATATTTCAGAGGGCCCTGGCACACAACTGGCAGCAAATGATGTTGACAGCTGATCTTCCCCTGTGCACTAATTAATGGCTGTGTCCCAGTTGTCTCATGCATCAAGGGAAACCATTGTGAGTTTAAACACTATAGTTACATATGACTTGGAGATAGAGTTTGGATTCTCTGGCCGGGTCATGCCGATATTTCCAGCCACTATCCTTGGGCCGGGCCAGGCCTTGATCAAGCATTTGTGTTCTTAATCATTACTTTATTAGCCTAATTGGGTGTGGAGAAAGCTATGCCTCTCCAGCTTCTCCCGTAGCTCTGGGTATATGTCCTGCACTGACTTGAGAGGTAAACTGTGCTTAATCGTGTCCCCCCCATCTGTAGCACTGTCTTCGATAATTGCGCAACTAGGCCAGATTGTTTCAGATATCTCGCGAGTCCTTTAGCAGCAGATATGATCTCTCCTATACCCGGCGCGTTGTCGGCCAGTACGTCAGCATGCAGACCGTGGCGAAGGACAGTGTTAGGTGATCAAGACAAGAAAGTCTCCTATATGGTTACAGGGCGTTGATTATGTTACTGCCTTGATCTGTTACCCACACTATTCGGCTGAGGGAGCTAGGGTCGAGTTTTTTTTTTTTTACGTTTCTTCATTCAGATCCATTTCATTCTAAATAAACAAACTACGCATTTTACATTAAAGGAACCGCACTAAGCTGGTTTAAGTCCTATTTATCAGATCAATCTCAGTTTGTTAATGTTAACGATTAATTCTCCAGGCACGCTAAAGTTAGCCATGGTGTTCCACAAGGCTCAGTGCTTGGATCAATTCTATTTACCTTATGTATGATTCCTCTATGCAATATTATTAGGAAACACTTCCCTTTCACTGTTATTGTAGCAGGTGCAGATTGACTACAGAAGGATGAATCTGTTGCCTCATATTTTAATTTAAAATAAACTCTGTAATTGACAGAAGAAAGACAATATAAGTTGCACTGTAGTTTCCACAAGCCTAATGGCTGACGACATTAACAGACGCTTCTGCAAAACTAAGTAAAACTCATGTTGGTTCTGCGCCCTAGAGTTCACACTGCCATTTACTGGTCAATGTCGGCGCCTAGTGGCAAGGAGTGCAACTGACTTAAACACTGCTAGACAGTCTTTCTTGCTGTAACTACATGCATCTTAAAATAACAAAAATAATCAGTAGGCGAGTAACTAAACTGTTCTAAATTGTATGGGGGTCCTATGGACAGCATATTTTCAATATTAACATATTAACCTCAAAACCTGGCGCCACATTATGCAGATGATACCTAATTATATCTAATAATCAAGCCAGATGAAACCAATTAGTTATACTTCGAGCATGCATTAAGGACATACAAACCTGGATGACCTAGAATTTCCTAATGTTAAACACCTCTGCAGCTCATTATCTAAATACATAGCTACTCTGCATGTCAGCTCGGGAACAGAAGGGTTACACGTCAGCTCGGGGACACTAGGGAGCGAGGACTCTGGGGTGGAGAGCGGGACATAGCGACGGGAGCAATGACGTCCTTCTCCCCGTCTCCGACCTCCACGGGTTTCAGAGAAGACAGCCAGGCGGGTTCCTTCATAGGACTGTTGGCGGACGGGGGCGCACGCTGACCAAGCTGCATCCGAGGAGCTGCTAGTGGGTGTACTGGGCCTCCAAATAGCAGCCTGGAGGTTGGCTCCCTTGGCCCTCCCAGTCCGCTCAAGCCACAAAGAAAACTGTCCAAACAACGATGTGCAGGGCTTTGGCTCCTCTCTGGGTGAAGCTGTGGCTTGACTTTGAAAAGCAGGCAAGGAGGCAGACGGGGTGACAAACACTGCCCCAATAGCCACAGTGTTAGCTGGCTGGGGAATAGGCAGGCTGGTGGGTGAGTCCTTGAGATGAAAACACTAGTTTCTTCTTGATGTCATCCAGGTGGGGAACAAAATGACTCACCCACGGCCTTCGCTTAAACCAACGCTGTTGGGTGGCGATCTTCTCCAGGACGTGGGCATGCTGACCGGGTCTCGACTTCAACAGGCTTTCCACAGTGTACTAAAACTCTGCCACCTTCACTTTGAAGAGTCGCCTCTCTGCTAGGTCCATGGTGGTCAGATTGTTCTGTGATGAGGTGAGAGATGGTGGACCCAAATGTAGAGAGAGACGGCAGGCAGGAGATGGTGTGAGCTCAAGGATTTTAATAGTAACAAAAAAAACCGGCAGAACAGAGGCTTGAAAAACCAAGAGACAAGACACAGGGGGATACACACTGACAGCACAAGGGAACAAAACAATCTGACACAAGACAAAGGCGACACAGGGGTTAAATACAAGAGGTAATGAACAAATGAGGGACAGGTGGTACAACAGGTGAAACACATCAGGGCGGGGCAGGACAATCAACAAAGGCGGGAAAACAAAGTAAAACTAGACATGACAAGATAGAAAACAGAGTATCAAAATAAAACAGTAAACCGGAAAAACAGACAGAAAACATGACATAACCTAAACACAGGAACTTGACCAACGCTAGACAACACAAGGGAGAACAGAACGCAGGGATAACCAAAACATACACAATTCAGAATAACCAACAAAAACAGGGAACCTACAGAAAATAATACAGGCAACAGAAATAGAACAAAATACAAGGCAACAGAAATGTCCAAACCATAACACTCTGAATGGCATTGCCCTAGCCTCCAGCACCCCTGTGAGGAATCTCCAGGTTTTCCAGGTTGTTAAAGGATATATCCTTTAACAACCACATCAAAATCTCAAAAACCACCTGTTTTAAACTGTGTAACATTGCAAAAATTAGGCACATACTGTTTCACAACCATACAGAAAAAGTAGTCCAGGCATTTGTTACTTTGAGATATCCTTGGATTGGTATGTGAAGGGGATTTTTCGTAAAAAGTGGAAGGCCCAGAGGCCAGAGAAAATCTGACTCCATTAATCTCTCTAAATTCTAATTCCCCGCGTATTCGTTAATGACCTAAATGACCAGAAACCTTAAAAAATCACTGATACGATAGAATAAAGTCAAGTACTTTTACTGAACAGTATTTTAAGTATTTACAAACGCATGCTGGCCTATGACCCATGCGGGCCTACCACCGAGATCTCTCCATGCCTCCCAGGTAATGAGCAAAATAATGAAAAGTTACAATCCTATTTATCTCTCTCTGGGTGTAGTCCTTCCTCTTGTCGTCAGCAGGATGTGGGGGTTGCTTCATGCACACCAGTCCGGCAAAATGTCTGGTTTTACTCCAGATGGGGTTTTGACAGAAACCCCTTCTTCCCCTCTCCTCTTCTCACACATTCCTACCAGCTATTTCCTGTCATTAAACTGCGCCCAAACCTTTCCCTAAGAACACACACAACATCATGATACATTTTTACATACAATATGACAGATCTAGTGAAATACATGTCTAAAATAATAGAAATCTCTCTTCAGGTGGCACCTAAATTATGGTTGCAGATGTTGCCATGGTCCTGCTCGATGCCCTGCTACGCCCTACTATTATTTCTAGTCATAGTTCCATTATCCTAATTGTTACTATAATTGCCACTGTTTATCATACCAACTTCTATAATTAATCTGAATCATATTTCTGTATATCTGTATCAGTGTCTCCGTTTCCCAACCGGCAGTGGCAGATGGCCGCCCACCAAGAGCCAGGTTCTGTCCGAGGTTTCTGCCTGTTTAAAGGAAGTTTTTCCTCTGCACTGTCCACTGAATGCTTGCTCTTGGTAGGAATTGTTGTCTTTGTAAATTATAGAGTGTGGTCTAGACCTACTCTATCTGTTAAGTGTCCTGAAATAACTTATATTATGATTTGACACTATAAATAAAATGTAATCGAATTGAATAGAATCTCCAATAGTCAAATGGGAGCCAGAGCATTCAGCTATCATGCTCCTCTCCTGTGGAACCAGCTCCCAGTTTCGGTTGAAGAGGCAGACACCGTCCTCTTTGATAAAGCTTATAATTAGAGCTGGCTCAGGTTTGCCTTGGACCAGCTGGTAGTTATACTGCTACAGGTTTAGACTGCCGGGGGACTTCATACAACACACTGAGCTCCTCTTGTCACCTCTCTCTTTCCATCTGTGTGCATTCTTGCCCATTAATGCATGTTACTAACTTAGCTTCTTTCCCAGAGTCCTTGTGCTTTCCCGCATCGCAGATTTCCTTGGATTGTGGTGGCACCTGGATTGTGATTATAGCTGCTGCCGTGGTCCTGCTTGACGCCCACTGCTACTGTCGCGTCCTTGCTTATACTCACTATTAGGAAAGGTCCGTCAACAGAATAGAATTCAAGAAGTTATAATAAAATTATTTAATTATCAGAACTGGATGACAAAAAGCAGGAATACAAATACGAAAAATAACAAAATGTCTTGCAAGACAGAGTGCAAATGCAACAACGCAACAGTCCACATTTAATCAGTTAGCTGTCAGCTCTTTGTTTTTGTAATTCAAGAAGTTTTTTTATTTGCTTTTTCCTTTGGTGCATGACAGTTCAGCATATCACATACAGAGACATTTCCTGTTACAATACAAACCAAGTCTTAACCATGGACAGAACAAACAAACAAAAACAGTAATATTAAAAATAATAATAAATATATATATACACACATACATACATACACAAACATATATACATGAAATCAGTTACAACAACAAGACTATAACATCAGCAGCTTTAGGGGCACATCAATATTGGGATAATTAGCAGTGTTGTACATAATACAGGCTTATCAGTCAGTGTGATGTATGTCCAGAAACTATCCCATTCTGGTGCTTTATCTTTTTTTACAGTGTTTATCCTGTTTAGCATATGCTCATATGAAGCTGTTTTTATCATGGTGTTGGCCCATTCTTTTAATGTCGGGGTTTTAGGTGTTTTCCAGTGTTTAAGTATCTTCCTAGCAGCCACTGTAATGCCAACCATGATTACAGAGAACTCTTTACTTGATATGTTGTGTAATTGACTTATGTCACCTAATAGACAGAGTCTTGGAGATATTGGTAGGTTTCTTCCGGCCCAGTTACCTAAATATTCCAAAATGATTCTCCAGAAGGGCATTCCCAAATACAGTGCAACAGAGTGCCTACTTCTTTATGACATTTACAACACAAATTGTTATTCATTACTCCCATTCTGTATAATCTTAAAGGTGTCCAATAATATCTGTGTATTATTTTATATTGGGTGAATTTCCCTTTTACTTCCCTTATGTATTTTCCATTGTCAGATACTATTTTCAACTAGTCCCCGTCCTCCATTATACATCCTAGGTCTTTCTCCCATATTACTTTTAGGTTATTACAGTCGTTGCTGAGCAGTTGGTTGGTTGTTTTATAGAATACGGAAGCTCGATGGCACTCCTCGGGTAGTGTGAAGTAGTCCATGATGTGCTTTCCAACTGTTAACTGAATCTTGGTGGTAATACCGCTCCTGATTTGTAGGTACTTCCAAAAATGTTCTTTCCCCTTGAGCTTGTATTTTGATAAGTCAGAGTATGACACAAACAAGTCCTCTTCAAAAAGATCAGCAATGTTACATATACCATTATTATGCCAGTTCTTCCAAAATACTGATGTCTTCCCAAATTTAATTTATTTTAATTTATGCCATACAGAAGAGTAGGATTTCTTATGGTGTGACAGTTTAAACATTTTATGTATTTTAGTCCAAATTTCTTTAGAGTGTGACATGATAGGATTGAATAAGACTGGGAGAGTCTATCTAAAGGCGAAAATGGAAATGTCAACTTATTTTCAATAGCAACCCAATCTAATTTATTATCTTTAGTGCTTGGCTATTTTGGCCATTTCGAAGGAGATACAATACAATCGTGGGTCTGGCAGTCCCAGTCCTCCTTTATCTCTAGTTGAGCACATTTTGCTAAGCTTAATTCTGGGTCTTTTCCCCTCCCACAAAAAGTAATTATTGTGTCATATTGTTTAAAAATCTGAGGAGAAGTAGTAACTGGTACCATCTTTAGTATGTAATTGAATTGTGGTGATATCACCATTTTTATAACGTTAACCTTTCCCCATAATGTAAGCCTAATTTTACCCCATTTATCAAAATTTGTTTTTATTTTTTGTAGTACTGGTTCAAAGTTTAATGCCGTTATGTCCTCAACATCCTGGCTTAGCTTTATTCCCAAATATTTCATCCCTTTTGGAACCCATTTAAACCCAAACTGTGACACTGAAGTTGAATTACAAAATCCCGAAATAGGCATACCCGTTGACTTTGTCCAATTAATCTTGTATCCTGATAATTTGGAATATGATTTTATTGTGTCCATTAAGTGGGGTATCGAATTCAATGGGTCTTTAACCAGCATCAAAATGTCGTCCGCGTACAATAGCAATTTGTGTTCTTTCCCGCCTCCATCCACTCCCTTAATATTTCCATTCCTTCTTATAGAAATAGCCAGAGGCTCCAATACGATATTGAACAATAATGGGGATAAAGGGCAGCCCTGGTGGGTTACTCTAGTGAGGTTGAATAGGGGTGATTAAACCATTGGTTATCACCGCTGCCTTTGGGCTTTTATATAATGTTTTGATCCAGCTAATAAATGTTTGTCCGAATCCAAAATGTGATAAGGCTGAAAACAAAAATTCCCACTGAACCCGGTTGAATGCCTTCTCAGCATCAAGTGAGAGGGCAACGACCGGATCCGTTCCTGTCCTACTGGACCACATCAAATGTAAAAGTCTTCTCATATTGTCTGTGGATGACCTGTTTTTCATAAATCCCACTTGGTCAGGGTGTATGATGCTTGGTAATGCACTTTATAGACGTAAGGCCAAAATCTTGGTTAAAATTTTGTAATCCAGGTTAATTAAACTCAGAGGTCTATAATTTGCAGGATCTGCTATATCCCTGCATATCAAGGCCTCGTTGAATGTTGGAGGGAGAGATCCTAATGTGAATGCCTCATTATATACGCCTTTTAATATTGGTGCCAGGATGTCTATATATTGCTTATAATATTCCACCGGGAATCCATCCATGCCAGGTGCCTTCCCTGCTTTCATGCATGAAACAGCCTTCCTGATTTCAGTCTCTGTTATTGGGCTGTCCAGCCAGTCAATCTGTTCGGTTGACAGTTTAGGCATATTAATGTTAGTAAAGAAGTCCGTCAATTCGTCCTGTTGGGGATTAATGTCCGATGTATATAATTCTTTATAGAAGTGTTGTAGAACCCCATTTATTTCCTTTGTTGAGGAAACTAATGTATTTGTTATGGTTTGGACATTTTGCTTACCTAGTTTTGCATGTTTCGGTTGCCTTTATCATTATTTCTGTATATTCCCTGTGTTTGTATATTTATTCTGTATATTTCTGTTTAGTTATCTCCGTGTCTATTGTGCATTTTTTGGTTAGTTCCTGTGTTCTCTGTTGTGTCAAGTTTCTGTGTTTAGTTGATTTCATGTTTCCTGTCAGTTGTCCCTGTTTCCTGTTTTATTTTGATAGTCTGTGTCCGATCTTGTCTTGTCTAGTTTTACTTTCTGTTTTCCCGCCTTTGTTGATTGTCCTGCCCTGCCCTGATGTGTTTCACCTGTTGTGTCACCTGTCCCTCATTAGTTAATTACCTCATGTATTTAATCCCTGTGTTCCCCTTGTCACGTGTCAGATTGTTTTGCCTATTTTTGCCCTTGTGTGTGTTCCCGTGCCGTCAGCCTGTGTCTTTTTTGAATCCCTCTGTGTCTTGTTTTTTGGCTTTTCCAGCCTCTGTGCTGCTGGTTTTTTTGTTATCATTAAATCATTTTGAACTCTCACCATCTCCTGCCTGCCGTTACTTCCTGCATTTGGGTCTTCCATCGTAACAGAATTACCTTTTTTAATTGCTGGTATCACATTATGAGAGTCTTGTTGCTTTAGTTGTCTAGCAAGTAACTTGCCTGTTTTCTCACCCCCTTCATAGAATGTTGTCCCAAGCCTAAATAAAGCATATTCTACTTTTTTATTATAGATTTCCTGCAGCTGGAACTTAAGCTTACATAGATGTTGATATAGCTTATCCAAAAAATGTTTTGATAGTTCCATTTCCAGATTTTTGATCGCTTTTTCCAATTCCATTAACTTTTTTGTGTACTATTTTTTTCTTTTTAGATGATTGTGCTATAATTTCCCCTCTAATATAAGCCTTAGACGCCTCCCATTCCATTTCTCTTGTATTAGTGGTGCCAGCATTGATTTCAAAGAGTTAATGTCCGCCTTCAACAGGAGTGTAAAGTTCTCATCTTGTAATAACGACGTATTCATTCTCCATCTACCTTTTTTCTCTACATCAGTATTTATATCAATGCCGAGCTCCACCGGAGCATGGCCTGAGAGGGTGATTGCATTTATTTTACACTTCACAACTTGTCTTATAATAGAGTAAGATTTTTGGCAATGTGAGAAGAAAGTGTATTCCCTTCCAGTAGGATGTATCAATCGCCATATGTCGACCAACCCTAAATCCTCGTTCATCATATGGATTGCAGCTCTATCCTTAGGCATCACAGGGCCCCTAAATTTGCTTCTATCTAGACAGGAATCCAAGACTTGATTAAAGTCTCCTGCCAAAATTATTTGACCTTCCATTTCTCCCAACGTCTTATTCACATCATGAAAAAAGTGTGAAACACCTTTTATTTGGTGCATAGATATTGCACAGTATTGTCTTGGACCCATTAGTAAGTGCTTGTATACACACCATTCTACCTTCTTTATCCTTTACTTCTTTGAGTAAAGTGAAACTTACATTTTTATTTATTAATATTATTACTCCATTATGCTTACTGGAGAATGAGCTATGGAAAACATGTCCGACCCAGCTCCGTTTCAATTTCAGTGCTTCTCCTTCTTTAAAGTGCGTTTCCTGTAGAAAAGCTATGTCAGTCTTATTATGCTTCAGATAAGTCAGTACCTTCCCTCTCTTAATAGGGTTCCCACATCCATTGATATTCCAGCTTATGCATTGAACAAAGTACCTAGACATATTTTACGTGTGAGTTTTATATCAATATTAGTTATGTCCCCCATACGCGCTTCTTGTAATTGCTATGTCTCGTTTGCATCATTTGCTCTTGTATCTGTCATCACCAAACACAGCTTAACACACATCTTAGCAGTACAAACCATAACTGTCATGGGGTTACCCCATGCCTTCATTTAAGCCAGTGGTAGCATTGGTCCTAGCATGCTAAGCTAACCCTAGCATGAGCATTAGCATAGGACTGTTAGCATTAGCATTACATTAGCATGTGGGCTAGCTTCAATGGACACATGGCTTGTCAATTCATGTTATTTCCTTTTCAGTGTATTTAAGTACTAGTCGAAAGAGTAGAAATCATGATTTGATAAATACGACACATACACAGTTAATTTCAAGTTATTTATTTTAGGTTATTGGATTTACCCAAGGTCATCCAAATGTTTGCAGGTCTCATTCACCTGTTCTCATCTTCAAGCAGGGATCTGGGTCGAAGCGGCAAATAGGAAGTGACAGAGTTTGGAGTAATTTATAGGGGGGAAGACCTGGAACGGTCCAAGTGTAAGCCAGTACAGAGGGGGTACTGGAGTGCCTAAAGTTTTCTGTTTTGAGAAGCTTGTTTAGCATGTAACATTTAATTTCTGGTTTTATAGTTGGTATATTGTGTATTAATGTAGCCCGAAATGTTTTGGAATGTTGAGGTAACATGATGGGGTTTGATTGATTTCCAATGAACTTTGGTTTGTCTTCTAGGAGGGGCTTCTGGTATAAAGGAAGGAGGCAGGGGCTCCTCTGGGCAGAACAGTTTTGGCCTGGAAGGGTGCAGGTGCAGGTGCAGAATAGTCAGGGCCTGATTTAGGCTTTTGTATAGTTTAATATTTGTTTGGTATGATAATTTGAATAGTTTGTACTTAGTTTCCTTGTTTTGTTTTTGTTATTTTTTTAATAATTCATCCTTGCACTACTGCACTTTCCCTGTGAATGGGGAAGAAATAAATCAAAGCACCAGGTGAAGAACTCCTCCACGAGTCCACGTCTCCTCCGTCCACCACTGGGCTAAACCTTACAATAACACTTCCAGAAAAAGAAACGTATAAGAAAAAAAACAGAGAAAACACCTAACTCAAAAGAAGCCCACAAAACACGTGGGGCCTCTGGCTTTCCTCCAGCCATCTAAAACGAACAGAAAAAATAAAAATAATAAAAAACCTAGCGTTCGGGTCAGTGGGTACACCCAGCCAGGAGAAGCTCACTCTCCGGCTCTGTTGCTCAGGCAGCACACAATCAAAACTCAAACCCACCTCTTTAAGGCATTGTCCCCTCTTTAATCAGCCTCTTTTCTTCTTTATAGTCCATATTATAGTCCAAATTAATCTTCGCAGTGCAACACTCCTCAATTAGACATAGCCTTCCAGCTCATTCATCTGTATTGGAGTTAATCCTGATTAACTTCTCTGCCTCGTTGGCGCTTGTGAAACTTTGATTCTTCCCCTTCCACGTGAATCGCAGGGATGCTGGCTGAGCCAGTGTATATATCTCACGTTGAGCCGCTGCAGCACTCTCTTCGCGGTTGTGAAAGTTTTTCTTTTCTCAGCTAGCTCCTGTGTCATATCTGGGAACATGGACAGTCGGTTGCCTTCCCATTCGATCCCGCGCTTTTCTCTGGCCACTTTCACTACTTTATCCCTAGCAGACGTCATAGGAATCTGTTCAGCACTGGTCTGGGCGGCTGGCTGTCACTGGGCAAGCGATGCGCTCTTTTGATTTCAAATTCACCATTCACGTCAATTCCGAGTCCCTCGCCCAGCACTCTCTTCACACAGCTCTCCATTGTGCCGTTCATCCCGTAGGTTTCTCTCAGCCCCACCGGTCACACGTTATTTCCCTTACTGTGATTTTCAAACATCTGCATACGGTTCCACATAGCATCCATCCTTTTGGCTTTTGGGCTTTTCCTGGTCAACATGCGGCTCACTGTCGTCTTGTCTTTAAAATACTTCGAAGTTGCCATTACGGTTCAAATAACCTCTCTCGGTGATTCAGAAGTTATTAGGAAGCTGCTATTACCAGAAGAGTATGTAGTATTGTGAGAAAAATTAAGTAATTCATATTAATTTTGGTGGGCGAGCAGAGCTCTCCTAGTGTGCCGCCATCTCGCTCGACGCATCCACGTGACTGTCCAGCTGTCAGCTCTTACAGTTGCACTCCCAATCGTCTCAAATGTCTCTACTTAAATTGCTTGTCTCACATTGGTCCATCGATCTGACTCCTCTTCGTTCTCCTCGTGCAACGTTTATCTAGGTTTCACTCCCGTACACCGTCTGCCTGTTTCACATACTTTAAGTGGTCCGAAGGGAAAACTTTCTGCAGAAACACACACACATATACTATATATATATCTTTGTTTAGACTTTCCAGACCTTGAGGCCTGCCGAATCTAGTTTCTACAAGGCTGAAAGCGAGGGGGGGGAGGGAAAGTCTGGTGATCACCGGTTCTATCAGGGAATAGACACTTATGGAATTCCAAGGAAAGGGAGCAATAACACCTTATCTACTTTGAAACATTCATGATGAAAACAAACTGTGAAATGTTGAAGCAATAGAAAAACAAACCTGTAATTTACCATTAATTAAACCATACAAATGTATATTACCATTATACTGGCAAAGCAAAATACATTGGGTATATAAAACTAAATACATTGGGTATATAAGAGTACATAGGTATTAATTCTAGTTTTCACCACACTAATATTATCATTAGTCAAAGTTATATTATCTTTACTGCTACTCTAATTGCCAATACTCATCATGTATTCCAATATACCCACTGCTATAATTATCATGAGTCCTATTTCGCCCACCAAGAGCCTGGTTCTGCCTGAGGTTTCTGCCTGTTCACACCAATGCTTGCTCTTGGGGGGAATTGTTGGGTCTCTGCAAAATATAGTGTGGTCTAGACCTACTCTATCTGTCCTGAGATAACTTCTGTTAAGCTTAGACATTATAAAATACAAATTAAATAGAATTTTAATTGGATGTGTTTATAGAAAATATGATTAACTATTGCTTTAGTCATTAGAGTATTTACTTATTTTTTTCCGTAACCTTTTATTCAAAGAGCACATTGAGTTATTTAGATAGAAAATGAATAAAGACAGATGTGGATGCATGGACATGGTGGACTCAGGGTCACATGTTTGCACGTTGATGTTTGTGCTGTGTGTTGGTTGCTAACTATACTCAGCAGGTCACAGTGACCGTGGGATAAGCCTTGCTGACAGGGCAGCAGAATAACGTTGAACCACCATGCCAGCCTGTTATGAAACACAGGGCAGCCCATCACCAGCAGCAACTTCAAAGTCACATGATTATATGTCTTGCATATATTTTTCTCTCTCTCTCTCTCTCTCTCTCTCTCTCTCTCTCTCATGTAAGAGAGAGAAAAAAAATCTAATTAGAATCTGTTTCGACATTATCGCCTGATGTACTTCACCAAGTCTGTTTGTATTTCATTCAGGAACAGTGTCTAGGGGGTGATCCAGTGGTGACTATATTGGCTGATTCTGATCTATAAACGCTGTGCTGTGCTTTCAAAATGGACTATCAGAGGCACAACTTTAAGTTGTCCAAAGGAGAAAAACTTAACTAATCAAAATATTCTTTGCTAAAATCAACTGCAAATACATGAGTCATTTATTTTACGAGCTCTGCTGCAAACATAATGTCATTTATATGGATGTATGGATTATTTACATTCATTTTCAGTTGAGTCAGATTTTCCCCTACCTGTGGTGGGGACTAAAGATCTATCAGTTTTTTGTCCTGAATTTTATAAAAGGTGTCGCAGGGGCAGCAGCTCCAGCAGGGGACCCCAAACTTCCCTTTCCCGAGCCACATTAACCAGCTCCGACTGGGGGATCCTGAGGCGTTCCCAGGCCAGGTTGAGTCCTCTGGGATAACATATTGCGAAAAGACTCCTTCAGTCGGAGGGCTTCCCTGACCACCGGTGTCCACCACGGTTCGTGAGTACCACCCCTTGAGGCACCTAAGACCCTAAGACCACAGCTCCCCGCCGCAGCTTCAGAAATGGAAACTTTGAACATTGTCCACTCGGGTTAAATGCCCCCAGCCTCCACAGGGATGCACGAAAGGGGCCTCCTCCAGACGTTCCCAATTTACCTGCACTATCCGTTTGGGCTTAATAGGTCTGTCCAGAGTCTTCCCCCACCCCCTGACCAAACTCACCACCAGATGGTGATCGGTTGACAGCTCCGCCCCTCTCTTCACCCGAGTGTCCAAAACATATGGCCTCAGATCAAATGAAACGATTATAAATTGATCATTGACCTTTGGCCTAGGGTGCTTTGGTACCAAGTACACTTATGAGCATCCCTATGTTCGAACATGGTGTTCATTATAGACAATCCATGACTAGCACAGAGGTCCAACAACGAACAACCACTCGGGTTCAGATCAGGAAAGCCGTTCCTGACAATCATGCCTCTCCATGTGTCTCCATCATTGCCCACGTGCGCGTTGAAGTCCCCCAGCAGAACTATGAAGTCCCCCACTGGAGCCCCATGCAGGACTCCATTCAAGGTCTCCAAGAAGTCTGAATACTCCGAGCCCTTGTTTGGTGCAAACAACAGTCAGAGTTTCCCCCCCCCCACAACCCGTAGGCGTAGGGAAGCGACCCTCTCGTCCACCGGGGTAAACTCCGACGTAGTTACTAATCAGGATCGGGAACTCAACTCAGCAGTCTCCTGCTGACTCTGCTAGCCTGCCCGCTCAAACTTTAAATGTAAACATCAGCGTGAACACAGAGGAAAAGGTGAAGATAAAATAAAAACTCTAAACTAGGGTTGCAACCCGTCACTTAAAATACGGAATCGTCCCATATGTCAAAAATAACTGTGCGTCCCGTTTTGTTTTCTGTTCCTGTAGAAGCCACAAGTCTGTATGAAATGAACATTGTTTTAAGAAAAATATCTCCTTTATTTTTCTGCATGAAAGGTGGCAACCCTAGACCCCTACTCTAGATTACCTAACCCAAGTATAAGTAGGGTTGGGTACCATTTGGATTTTTACGATTCCGAACCGGTACTTTTAAAACGTTTCCAATTCCTAACAGATTCCTAAACAGATTCTTGAGAAACTGAAAAATTACATAAGAGGCTTTTTTTAATGTTTTTTTTTTTAAATTGAAAATTATTTAAATTGAACAATATATTAGCGTTTTAAAGTACTTAAATATATAATAAGTAAACCTAAGTCACCTAACACATAACTACAATAATTTAACAAATAACACTTACACTATTAACAAGTAACAACAAAATAAATGTTGAGTTGGTATGCCAACCAGCTTCAAACTTTAAAAATGACCATATTTGCCTTCTCTGGCAAGATAAGACACCTTTCCTGACTAATGGCATGTCCTGCACAGGAGAAAACTCTCTCAGATGGTGTCCAAGAGGCCTGTACACACAGGTATGAGTTTGAAAGGGCAGACAATTTGGGGAGGCTGTCCCACCTCCCCCACCACCAGGCTACAGGGTCTTGTCCTGAACGATAGACTAGCAGAGCAAGTGTAATATCTTTACTAGCAATCACGTGCAGTCAATGAATGGTTAATATGTTTTTATGTCCATTTTGGTGACCCCAGAGGGAAAGTCATTTTAAAAGTAGCCTACATTAACGGTAGCTAACGGTAGACTACAGAGAAAGTGTGATATTTTTATGTCCATTTTCGGAGTGTGTACAAAAAACCACAGTGATTGTAGAGTGCATGTCTGAGAATAGCACGGACATGCGCTTCACACCGCGAGCGGGCACGTGCGCCACTCGGCAGAAAAGGGAGAAAGAAAAAAAAAAAAAAAAGACTGCCGCTGTCCGAAGCGACAGAGGGACAATATTTCAGTCGGAACCGAAATTTGCGTTCTAATCTGGTCCGAATACTATCGTTTGTGTCGGTACCCAACCCTAAGTATAAATCTAGGTGTAATGGATTTATGGCATTAAGTAGTTTCTTTAGAACTTACATTGTCGAGGTAATAACACACTCTTCTCTAGAAATACCAAATGCGTTTTTTTAGACCCTAATGAAAGTGAAGGAATTCTTCATCCGGCAAATTAATTGCCTTTTTGAGGGGCTTAACATATTCAAAAACTCACCCAAAATTGGCAGTTGCATCAAGCCTGGTGACAATTTACATATTTTAAGAGTTTCAGGAATAGGCGCACAAAAATGGCTCGCTAGCGCCTCCTACAAAATTGAGCCCCTGCAGTACGTTTAACGTAGACTAACGAAACATGGTACACATATGTAGCATATCAAGATGTACAAAAAAGCTCATTGGACCCATACCGCAACAGGAAGTCCGCCATTTTGAATTGAAAATTCAAAATGCGATTTTGGCCATTTCCATATGCCGTACTTTAACGAACACCTAGAGATTTCATCCGATCAACTTCAAAATTGGTCTGTGCCATCTTAAGACGTTAAAGATGAAAAGTTATTAAAAGAAACTTTTCGTCATAGGGCATGGCTGTGGCTGGGCGACCATTTTGTGTGTTTCGCAATTGAAACAGGAAGTGGGTGTAAACTTTTCAGGATTCATAAGAGTCCAGCCCTGACGACATTTACAGGCCGATATTGGCTCAAAGTTATAGCGGCAACAGGAAGTAGGCCTAAAAGTCAAGGTGCTATACTTTAACAAACTCCTCCCACAGATTTCATCTGATGGACTTCAAATTAATTTGTGTCATCTAAAGACCTCAATGATGAAAAGTTATTAAAAGCTTGAGTTTTCGTCAAACGATGTGGGCGTGGCGTGGTGGCCAATTTGGGCATTTAGCGATGAACGAAGAAGTTGTTGTAACTTTAGTGTACGTTGTCATATCTGCCCGAAATTTCTCACGTTTGCCTAGAGTCCAGGCCTGAGGACAGCTATAGGCCAATATTGACTTTTGGTCATAGCGCTCTCCGCTGGCAACAGGAAATCAGCCTTATATGACAAACATCATCCGATTTACATGAAACTTATAATGTAAATCGGGTTTGCTGTCTTTCCATTTCATCAAAATCAGCCGTCTAGCAACGAGAGTAAGAAACGCAATGCTATCAGATTCTGCCTTAGTTAGATGGCTAGGCTTACATTGAAATAGTCCATACCTTGCACAAATTGATGAGTTATGTACTCTGCATAAGGCAGCCTCCCAAGATGCTTCGGTGATAGGTTCCCCCAGCTCCCCCTCCCACTGAGATTTTACGTCAGAAAGGGTAGAATGTGAGAGTGCCATCAGTTTGCTATATATGGCTGATATAATGCCCTTAAATGATGAAGGTTGATCAAATATATGATCATAAGGGGGGTTGATTTGGAAACGCTGAGGAGATATTCCTAATGAAGTCCCGAATTTGAAGAAAGCGAAATAAGATGGCTTTTTGGGATTTTAAAGTTATCGCATAAATGTTGAAAGGAGACAAAAGTTCCATTATGATAGATTATAAAATTGTTTAATGCCTGCGTTGCTCCAAATAAAAAAGGCTTTATCCATTACGGTTGGTTTAAAATAATGATTAGGATAAACGGGAGACTTAAATGAAAAAGATTGCCATCCAAAGTGCTTTCTTATCGGATTCCATATTTTCAGGGAGGATCTGACTAGCACGTTTGTTGTGTGGGTTGTAAAGGCTGAGGAGAGAGGGGCGTAAACAAGAGCAGCCAGTGATGATGATTTACAAGAATGGGTTTCAATAGATTGCCAAGACAGAGCATCTGCTCCAGGGTCTTAAAATAACCAGTGTATTACGGGGCAAGTGTTACAGGCCCAGTAGTAAAATAGGAAATCAGGAAGAGCCAAGCCACCATATTTAGGTTGTGTTAAGAGACTCTTCTGAGCTCTGGCAGGTTTATTATTCCAGATAAATCATGAAACAGTTCCATCTAGCCTACGGAAATAGTACCTTGAAATGAAGACTGGGATATTTTGAAAAAGATATGTGAACTTTGGGAGTATAGACATTTTAATTGAGTTGATTCGGTCTGCAACAGACAAGGGGAGTTGGGTCCAACGTTTTAGGAGCTGCTCAACCTTTGTCATGAGAGGAGGAAAGTTCTCTTTAAAAATTGTATGGCACAGTAATTCCCAGGTAGATAAATTTACGAGTTACTTTAAAGGGGAAGATATTAAATGAAAGTGCACACGCTGATTTCTTTACTGGGAATATCTCTTAGGTTGATTTTGTATTTAGAGATCTTACCAAATGTATCAAATATATGAAGGGCTGATGGCAGGGAAAGAAGGGGGTCAGAGATGTAAAGCAAGAGATAATCCGCGT
The DNA here is from genome assembly GCA_023566125.1 of Zingel zingel. Lineage (NCBI taxonomy): Eukaryota > Metazoa > Chordata > Actinopteri > Perciformes > Percidae > Zingel > Zingel zingel. The sequence continues at coordinate 29,048,563 of CM042315.1, forward strand.
AAAGGGAAACCCTGTGTTCTTGACCACCTCTGAAAATCCCAGTTAGTTGCTGCGTCTGGCGCAGAGCTAATGCTAACAGCTCAATTACAAGAGCAAACAACAGAGATGATAGAGGACAGCCCGGATGTGTGCTGCGGGAGACTGGAAAGTGTTCGGAGGAAATGTTTGTGCTGTCACAAGCCGGCTCACAGACTGTGGCAAATAAGTTAGACAGACCCTCAAAAGTACTAACTTCAGAAGCTCTGCACCAACGATTAAATGCCGAAGTCAAATCGTGAACAAACTCAGAATAGGTTTGTGAATCTAGCTTTTCCCTATAACGAAAACGTTGACAATATGCCTCTGGCACAAGCTCGTAGACCTTGAAAACTGCCGATTTAACTTTAGCATAAACTTAACTGTCAGCTACACTCAGTGCTGAAAAAGCCTCACGTGCTTTTCCTGTAAGTACACATTGCAACAACATAGTCATGTCCAAATCTGACCAAACTCTAGCTCCCGCAATACGCTCAAATAAAGTAAAATATGTATCTGGATCTGACTCATCAAATTTAGGCAACAAACGAAGAAGATTCTGTGAAACATCAAATTGTGGTACTCCTTCTGGGCCATTAACATTTCGCAAACGCGCTATTTCTAACTGCATTTGCAACAACTCCCTCTGCTGTTCAAAAGTTAATGAAGGGCTAGACTGAAAACTTGCACCCTCACTACTAGCAGACTGACCCCAAAGAACACCTTCTTCCCTAAGACCCTGCTTTAATCTAGCCTTAACAGTCTCTTTAAGTTTTTTATCAGCAATCTCAATCTGATAATGGTCATCAATTTCAATTAACTGCTCCTTAGTACACAACTCTAAAGCTACCTCTGAAGGAGCTTGAACAAAACTACTCAAAATAGAAGACATTTTACTCAACCAATACAACTATTACAAATGCTGGAGAAAAAAAATAAATAAAAATAAATAAATACACACCTCACCTGCTGCCAGTCTGGGTTTAAGGACAGGAGCCACACCCCACTATCCTCCAAAAACAACTAACTAACTGGCCCCTGGTCTTCGTGCAGTCACATGTGGTGGGGTTTTATGCACACAAAACCAGCGGAGTGGAAAAGACAACCAGAACCTGGCGGCCACCCCCACATCCACGGAGGTGCTCCTGAGCCGATGTAGGGGAAAAGGGAAGCTCTACCCACGTTCACTGCCACCGAAAACAAAAACACCACGAGCCTCCTATTGACACTCGCTGAGAGGACTCCCACCTAAACAAAACCCAGAAAAGGCCCAGAGTGAATTGCTAACCAAATTTAACTATAAAGCTAACTAAACATAAGGAACACATGGCTCTCAATGCTCTCTCCAATAATATTGGCCATACCAAAGCATCCCCTCAAACAAAAGTTTGGCAATCTAAACTAAATTAACAAAACTACTAATCCAAATTAACTACAAAACAATAATCAAATAAGCCAAACTACAAGCAAACAAATGAATCAATAACAAGGCAACGACAATCTAGACAAAACTATAACCAACTATGGGAAATTGTCAAAGTAAACTAAAATACTACAGCAAGACTAAAGTATAATTAACTTTATCTTAAAGACGAGCCACTACTTGTCACAAGCCGGCTCACCGGCTTGTGGCAAATAATGAGGGGACACCAACAACAAGTATAGGCCAATCAAAAAGATACTTTATTGTAAATCAAACTATTAACTTTAATCAAAGAAAAAGGAATGAAGTGAGAATGTCATAATGTAATGTGTGTATGAAGAAGACTGAATGAAAACTAAGTAAAACTATAAAGGAACAAATGTAACAGGATCATACCTGGAGGAGCAGAGAGAGAGAAGAGTGGTTAGAAGCAGTTTAAATACCCTGAGCCCAGGTGGCTCCAATCACTAACGACCCTCCTCTGCCTGCAGGAGGAACCTCCCCTGCAATGCAGAGTAGGGGCCATAACAGTGCGTACTGAAGAAGCAGGATCTGTAAATAGTAGCTTAACCCAAGAGATAAATGTATCTCCGAAGCCAAACCTTTTAAATGCATAAAACAAGTAGCTCCACTCCACCCTGTCAAATGCCTTTTCGGCATCTAGAGAGACTACAATTGCAGGTGTTGTAGAGTGTGAGGGGTGGTAAATTATATTTAAAAGTCGACGTACATTAGAGAAAGAGAATCTATTTTTAATAAATCCAGTTTGGTCTGGAGAGACAAAGTGTGGGAGTACAGATTCTAAACGTATGGCCAGAACCTTAGCTAAGATCTTGAAATCAACTGGGCGAAGAGACACAGGACGAAATGAGCCACATGACTTGGGGTCTTTACCTTTCTTCAATAGCAATGAGATAGAAGCCTCACATACGTTTTGGGTAAACGGCCTGATTCGAATGATTCATTGTACATGTTTAATAATAAAGGTACCAGCTCTGAGGAGAATTTTTTATAAAAAACCTGGGGGAGACCGATATCAGCAAAGAACTGTTCCAGCTCATGTAGGGTGCATGTTTGTTCAGAGGTATATAAAGATATATAATAGTCCCTAAATGCCATATTGATTTCTAAATGGTCCCGGGTTACCACTTTTTGTGTTGTAATTTCAGGAATGACATTACAAGCAGAAGACTGTCTAAGCTGATGGACTAGAATTCTATGTGCTTTTTCGCCAAACTCATAGTGAGATTGCTTGAATTTAAGCAATAGTTTTTCTATGTCTTGAGATGTAAAAGAGTCAAATTCTGTCTGGAGAAGAAGGCGTTCTTTCAGAAGGTCGGGTGATGGGGCATTGGCAAGCTGGCTATCAATCTGGGAGATTTTGTTAGTAAGCAGATTTAATTTTTGTGCAGGCTGCTTCTTAGCAAATGATGATGAAGAAATTAACTGACCCCTCATGTATGCTTTGAAAGCTTCCCAGACTGTACTGTGGGACACATCAGGAAGAGAGTTAGTTTTGATAGAAATTTCAATGTTGGTGACAATAAACTGAACCACATCCTTGGGTAACATGGACGAGTGAGGGTCATATGATTACATTTTCATCAGAAATGACATCTGAGGTAGTAAATGTAACATTTCTATGCATGATGATAGCAGCCCCCCTAGATCTAGTATTAAAAAGTGAGTGGAAACTTTGGGAAACCCACTTCCTTCTTAGTTTTGCATGGTCAGAGAGAGATGAATGCGTTTCTTGAAGGAAGGCAATCTGTATGTTTAAACTACCCAAATGAGCTAAAACCTTATTGATCTTACTTGGTCGGCCTAGTCCTTTAACATTCCAACTTGCAAAATGAATACAGGCAACCATATTTGTTACATATACAGTTATAATAGAGACAGTGTCTACAAAACCATAGAGAAATTCACGTGGCCACAACACACAAGTGAGGTAAGAAACAAAACAGAATACACAAAAAAGCATGTTACCACATTTTCCCTATAATGCCCACCCACCCATTTACCCCCCCAACATGGGTGCAAACTAACTTTATACAACAACATAGAAAGCTTTAGCTTTATCGCTGCTCAACCAACTTGCAGCGAATAATTCAAACTGTAAAAAAGAAGAAAAAAAAGTCAGCCAAATTTTGGGTGAAACAGGAAACAAATGATTGCAATGACCACTACTTGGCTGGAGGAGTCGGCTAACATTTATCACTTGAGCCTAGTGGTAAACATAATAGTTGTAGGAAAACATGGCTTATGAATGGTTACCATATTTTAGCATAAACGGGTGATAATTGAGAAAAAAAGGAGTAGAGATTAAGAGGTAACCTTTAGGTTTTGGAGCCAAAGTCCAGCGTTTAGTCTGGGTCCGGGAGGTCCGATGACGTGCTTGATTTGATGTAGTCCATTGCCTTCTGTGGGTCCGTAAAACGGTGCTCCGTTCCACCCGGTAGCGTGATGTGGCGGGAGGTCCGAAGTCAAACCGGGCACCCGAGATGTTCTGGAGTGGCTTCCTCACTACGTTGAATGCAGCCCTTCCCTTAGCCTCGGCAACTGTGAAGTCTGCAAATATGCGCACGGGTTTGTCTTTGTGTAGAAGTCGTCTTTTCTCCCGAGCCAGGTGGATAATCTGTTCTTTAACATGAAAGAAGTGAATCCTCAGTATGAACGGTCTAGGTGATTGTCCCTGCTTGGGCTTGGGTAGAGCTAATCGATGAGCTCGGTCAAGAAGTGGCTTTTTGTTGAGATTCAACAAGTCGTTAACGAGGCTGGAAATAAACTCAGTCGGAGCATTGCCCTCCTCTCCTTCAGCGATGCCGGCTATCCTTAAGTTGTTCCTCAACCTGTTTTCTAGATCCTCACATTTATTTTGAAGCACAAGGATCTAATTTTTTTTTTTTGTGACAAACTTTTTATTGAGCAATTTGAACATTACATTACAAACATAGTGCCATTGCCTTGTCATTAACAATTAAATAGAAAGAGGAGAAATAGAGGACAGGAGGTGAACCGACCTACAGCGATAAAGTAAGCAAAAAAAAAAAGGGACCTTTTACAGACATTTTCCAGATCCACCAGTGGAGACTTGTTGCATTAGATGACAGAGTTTTGTAGTCACAGTATAATTCACTGTAACACCGTATATGCAAGCCAGCAATGTTATGTCAGAAAGAGAACTGATAAGAGCGTCCCAGGCCTGCACAGTAGATGCTTGCGCTTTATTTTATTAATTATTACAGTTAATGACCTTTCTAAAAGAGCAATGTCTCTAAAATGATTTAGCCATTCTTTTGCCGACGGGATGTCCGGGGAAAACCATGAGTGTATTATGGACTTCTTAGCGGCAGTCAATCTTGCTAATATAACTTTGCTTTGTGCCAATCTGGTATTGCCACTAAGAACAGATTCATTGAATAGAAGTAGGGGGTGCATAGGAATGGGAAATCTTAAGATATTTTCAAGGCACCTATGCACCTTGGACCAGAGGCTAGACACAGAGGGACATTCCCAAAAAACATGGAGGTATGTGCCAACAATGTTCTGATCACATTTTGTACAGTTGGGATCATCTGTCAGTTTCATTGTAAATCGTCTGTATGCTGTGGTATAAAATGTATGCACAAACTTATAATGAATAAGTTGATGTGCTGGATTCTTTGATGAGATGGTTATGTTGGTCCAAATATTGTCCCAGTCCAGATCATAACCCTGACCCTTAAGTTCATGGTTCCAAGAACTGATCACTCCCAAAGGTTTAAAATGTTTAGAGAGCAGGTCATTGTAGATAATGGACACTAACCCAGTAGAGGGTGTTCGAGAGGAAATCCAAGTGTCCAGCGGATGAGAGGGTAAAGGTGAATCCCAGGGAACTCCATGGGCACGGATTGCAGATCTCAACTGGAAATACAAGAACCAAGGAAACCCAGGGAGAGAATAACGTTCTTTAAGCTCTTGGAGTGAAATCAAACCATTTCTGTCATATAGATCTTGGAGAGTGTGAATTCCTCAAGAAACCCAACTGTCATTAAAAAAAATGCTGTAATAAATTGTAGTTATACTAAACAGGAGAGCGGTCACAAACCTTTCATTACAGCCCATATGTTTCTGGACAGCAAACCAAATTTTCAAGGAGTTTCCTATGATTGGCCCAAACTTTCTACACACAGATCTAGGTTTCGACCCACAAGATAGTATGTCTGTCATCCTATGTGGTTTTACCATCTCTTTCTCCATCTGACGCCAGGGTGTGACAACATTCTCATTGCACCAAATTGTCAATTGCTTTATCTGAAATGACCAGTAGTATAATTTAATGTCAGGTACTGCCAAGCCTCCAGAGTGTTTTGGTCACTGTAACGTGCATAAGCAAATACAAGATCTTTTATCATTCCATATGAATTTAGTGGTCAGGGACTGTAGTTCATCAAAGTACTTAGGTGGTGGAGGCATAGGGATCATAGAGAACAGGAAATTCAGTCGGCTGAGTACATTCATTTTCAGTATCGCAATTCTGCTTTGCATTGACATCTTGAGATCAGACCACCTCTGAATGTCCGATTCAATCTCCGTTTTAAGTTGATTGTAATTTGCATTTGATATATCTGAGAAATTGGTCACAATTATGCCTAGCTATGTAAATGCGGAGTTATGCCATTGAATATGTTGAATGACTGGTAAAGTGAGGTGTTTAGCAGGGGCATTTAAAGGAAGGAGGAGGAATTTATCCCAATTAACTTTATAACCAGAAAATAGACTGAACTGCATGAAGACTTTGAGTATTTGAGGTAGAGACTCCGAAAGGTTAGTAAAAAAAAGTAATACATTGTCCGCGCAAAGTCTTAAGCGAGGTGTCATTGAACTCAGCAGAGAGTTCCTTCTTCATTGGTAATGGTTTATCCCGCCCCCTATTCTTAAGCCACGCCCCCTTTCATAACATTTAAACCATTTAATGTAGACCCTTGTCTGAGGTATCATTGAACTCAGCAGAGAGTTCCTTATTTATTGGTAATGGTTTGGCCCGCCCCTCTATGCTTAAGCCACGCCCCCTTTCATAACTGGTGACCTGTTTAAGGTAGAGTCTTATGTGAGGTATCATTGAACTCAGGGATTTCAGGGAGTTCTCTTTTCATTGGTGACGATTTGCAGTGTCTGAGTGCCACGCAAATGCACGGTCGCAAGGAGCGACGTCCGCCATTAACCCCGACACGCGCACAGGCGCGAGGGCCCATCCATTGCTGCTTGCAGCTTTATTTTATAATTGTTTTGTCCACAAACCAAGAGCAATTTCTTTTTTAATTTAAATATCACACATTTGACTCACATAATATACTGCAACTAGAACTCAGAGAGCACAAACCTCTGCTATGGCCAATAGTCCAGTCTTCTATAATATGCAAATGCGAAAGCACAACCTTATATGAATGGACAATTATTCCAAAAAATATTAGAATTATCCATCCATCCATCTTCGTCCGCTTATCCGGTATCGGGTCGCAGGGGTAGCAGCTCCAGCAGGGGACCCCAAACTTCCCTTTCCCGAGCCACATTAACCAGCTTCGATTGGGGGATCCCGAGGTGTTCCCAGGCCAGGTTGGCAATATAATCCCTACACCTACTCCTGGGTCTTCCCCGAGGCCTCCTCCCAGCTGGACGTGCCTGGAACACCTCCCTAGGGAGGCGCCCAGGGGGCATCCTTACCAGAGGCCTGAACCACCTCAACTAGCTCCTTTCGACGCGAAGGAGTAGCGGCTCTACTCCGAGCTCCTCACGGATGACTGAGCTTCTCATCCTATCTCTAAGGGAGACGCCAGCCACCCTCCTGAGGAAACCTATTTTGGCCGCTTGTACCCTGGATCTTGTTCTTTCGGTCATGACCCATCCTTCATGACCATAGGTGAGGGTAGGAATGAAAACTGACCGGTAGATTGAGAGCTTTGCCTTCTGGCTCAGTTCTCTTTTCGTCACAACATATTAGAATTATGTCAAAATATATTATGCTTAGCGTCATCATCTTAGCTGTGCATTCACTTTTAAATTGAAAATATTTCACATACTTAAAATACATCTCTGAAAAGCAGAAACACTTTATTATCATGTATAAATATGTACAAATATCAAATGCTAAGACTCAAATAACATCATGAACATGGCAGCTTTTAGCAAACCAAGCATGGCAGATAATGACCTACATATCATGAACCACTGCATAGCCAGGAGTTAAATACTCACAGACAGCCAACCAACTAGTCACCAGAAGAACCAGCAATTAGGCCCACTGTCTTATGTGGCTCTATGTTGCACATGCACAATGCACCATTTGAGGGTGATGCTGTGTAATGCTAATACTATAAGTCTCAACATGCTGCTAAGTGTCTGTGGCATCCCGGGTCACCCTGGGTCTTTTTTGTTTTGTTAAGCCATAGAGCCCTAGGCAGCAGCCACTAACTTTCCGGGAATCATGGTAGGAGGGGTAGTACACAAACTTATGCTTTATGCGGATTATATGTTACTTTTTGTGTCCGAACAGGAGGGATCAGTTGGAAAAGGGAATTGTTACACCGGGGGATCTATATCTTGGTGGCATATTGAAATCCTTTGTGTATGTCGTACAGCAATTTGGAATCCCTATTTGCAACTTTGCTATCTGTTATTGGGGATTTATTGTTCCAGTTCTTTAGCCCCGAAGGCACTATAACGTTAAATAAGGTGTTGTTGAAATAATGGAAAAGGTCATGAGGCTTTTGGATATTATTCTATGTTAATGTGGAACCTGGGGGATGGAGCCTGGACAACCCTCAAAAAGACATTGGAAAGGGATCTGAGTATTACACTGGATGATGAGGAGTGGGACAGAATCTGTAGGAATATAAAAACTACAGTATGTCACGAGATGTGAGGGTGCACCTCATTCAGTTCAAGATTATGCATCGGTTGGACTCTCTCCAGATTGTTTAGACTTGGTTTAAAAAGCACATCAAATGTTGGAAATGTAAGACAGAGGAAGGCCAATGACTTCATGTTCTATGATCCTGTGATAAGGTCCAGGAGTTTTGGACCGGGATAAATGATAACCTATGTCAGATTACAGGGACCCAGGTTCCATTCAGCCTAAGATTTTTTGTTCTGGGAGATGAATGGTGCCTGTACTGTGAGTATTGTGAGATAGCACCTGAGCTTTCTGGAGGGCTGCTAAGAAGCTTTGTGCTGGGGAGAGACGTGTACGATGGGCTTATGGTGTTGTCATTTACACACATGTTTATTTGGTTTATATTAGAAGATCATTAATTTTCCTAATTAAATCCAACGGATCTTGTAAACTGAATCCAGAACAGTCGGAGAGCATGAAGGGCTACAGTTGGTGGAGCTGTTTGTCCCTTTAAAACCGGGTACCACTGATGTACCCGGTATTATGTCCTTCTTCAGGTAAATTAGAAATTGAATGTCCAAAATTTTCCTGCAGCTGAATTAGTCCAAATCAGAAAGTTATTTAGTGGTAATGTAAAAAATTTAGCTTTATGAACCATTAGTTGTATTTGTTGACCCCACTAGAAAAAGGCTCAAAGAATGGCAATACATTGTACTTTCAACCCTTTGTTGAACAGAGATGCCATCTGGGCTCAGAAAATAGAGAAAATTAGAGATCACGTGACCGACGATCGCATGGCTGCTCGATCAGGTCTATTATTTTTTATTTGACGTCAATCATTTCATTTGTTACCACGGTGACTTAGTGGAATGCCTGCAGGAGTGAAAAAACAGGCCTTACTGCTGTTTAACCGAGCACAGAACTCTGCCAACTCTGCTAACATGGCGACGGCTAGCAAGGATTCTGATGCTAACATGGACCTACGCATGGAAGAGGCTATGACCAGGGTCCTGGAAAAGCAACAAAGCGGGCTTCAATCAGTGGTCCGCATCGCAATGATGGAAGCGTTAGCAGAAATTGACAACTTGCTACAACACATCCGGACAGTACTGAGCCCCCTGGGGTCAGTTGAGAAAAAAAAAACTAAACTGTGCGCACGGATTCATAATCCGTTCTCTCGGTTTCATAAAAGTGAGTAAAGTTAGAAAGATATTCACAGATTCGAACTTCTGGGGTCAATTACTCTATAGCAAAATGTTATTAAATCACAAACGATGCATCTTTCCTAACGTAGTAAGGTTAACAATGAGCTACAAACTCATTTTCATAAAAATGAGCCATCCTCCAACCTGGAGAAATAACATTGGTCTCTATGAGCAGCCGGCGGTGAGACGCAGTAAGACGAGTGCTTAGGGACCGTCTACAAACTACAACACGACACAAAAATATCTATTAATTTAATGATTACATAAGGTAGTGTCTCCAAACCTTATTTAATCATCAATTTAATAATTCCCTTCTCCAAAACACAGCTTTTTATACAGAGTTTAGAGCCAAACTGGCGGAGTTTATATCAATCAATATTGACTCAGTTCCGGACCCGGCGTACATCTGGCAAGCCACTTAAGGATTGATTAGAGATTTCACATCTTCCTTTGCGGTCAATTTGAAGAAAAAGAGAGAGGCAAGAATTGCGGAGTTGGAAGAATGTTGTAAATCATTAGAGCAGTCTCTAAAGACTTGTTTTTCTAAATCTACACATACTCTTTTAGTCACGAATTGAGCAGAGCTAAATGATTTGCTAAGAAGGAGAGCTGAATTCATAATGCACAGAGTGAGGCAAAAAATATTATTTTAATGGTTGCAAATCAAGCAAATTGCTGGCTCTGAAATTGAAACAAAACAAGTCCAGGGCTGCTATTAACAGCATCCGCACGGACCGAGGTATCTCAACGAATCCTAAAGATATCACCTACTTTATATGCGAATCCCATGGCCATAGTCTCAACAAATGGCCTGCACTCACAGCCATTCCCCATCGCACAGGGCTCGAGACAGGGATGCCCGTTTTCTCCCATGCTATTTGCGATCTCTCTTAGACCAAGCCATAAGGCAACATAAACTATGTAATGTCCAGATTAAATCCAATAACAACTCAATATTGTTAATTGCAGATGATATTTTGCTGTACTTCTCTGACCTTGAGGACTCTGTTCCAAAAATTCCTAAGATCTTTAACGAATTTGGCTCAATCTCAGGCTATAAAATCAATTAGAACTAGAACTGCAAGCAGTTATGACGGGGCCCAAGCCACCCACGCCAGTCGACACCAACGCCCCGGGGAGCGCGCGAAAGCAGAACCCGAAGCCTGGCAGTGGGGAGGCAAACGTCGGTAAATACTGAGAAGTGTGAACAACTGAAACAGCCAGATAACCTAAACAATATATCAATGATTAAAAAAGATAAAGTGGTAACCTCATCAAAGGAAATAAACTCAATTTTCAAATAATTCTATCAAGATTTGTATACTTCTGCTGGTGTGCTTAATAAGGAGGAGGTGGAGACATTTTTCTCAGGACTACAATTACCAACCCTTTCTGGTGAACAAAAAACAAGGCTGGATGCACCTATAACGGAAGAAGAGGTCAGAGCTGCTATTTCATCAATGAAAAATGGGTAGTCGGCAGGCTTGGATGGCTTCCCGATTGAATATTATAAGAAATATATTGATATTCTGGCTCCAGTCTTGCATAAAGTTTATCTTGAGGCACTAGAAATAGGCTCCTTACCGGGTACATTTAATGATGCACTAATCTCCCTTATTCCTAAAAAGGATAGGGATATTTCAGATCCAGCGAATTACCGACCAGTAAGCCTTTTAGGAGTTGATTGTAAGATTTTGACAAAGGTTTTATCCTCCCGCTTGGATAAGATATTGCCAGATATTGTCAATGGTGATCAAGTTGGTTTTACTAAGAATAGGTGTTCTGGTGATAACATGAGAAGACTTATTCATGTTATACACAAAAGTAAATCTAGTCTAGACCCGGTGGCGGCCTTCTCGCTGATGCGGAAAAGGCCTTTGACCGGGTAGAATGGGGCTTTCTTATGGCAGCCCTTTTACAATTCGGGATCGGGCCTGGATTTTGTAGCTGGGTGAAAACTATATATTCCAGTCCGAGGGCAGCAGTTTTGACAATTGGATTAGTGTCAGACTTTTTCCATCTCTCACGCGGGACCCGTCAGGGGTGTTCTTTGTCCCAACTACTCTTCACGATATTTCTGGAACCACTGGCTCTAGCTATTCGCTCTAATACAGATATAAGAGGTGTTCACGCAGGGGGTGCGGAACACAAGCTGTTTCTATATGCCAACGACATCTTAGCAGTGTTAACTGATCCCATGCAATCTCTACCGGCGTTGCTCACATGAGTCATATTCAAGGTTGTCAGGTTATAAAATAAATTGGTAAATCGGAAGGCATGCCGCTTTCAACATCATGCCATTCTAGATACATTACTACATTCAATTTCAAGTGTTTACCTTCGGGTATGAAGTATTTAGAAATATTATTAAACCCAAACCTAGAGGACATTATGCTTTCAAATATGGAACCTCTCCTCCTAAAAATAAGAATAAATCTGGATAAATGGGGAAAATTGAAACTTACATTATGGGGTAAAATTAATGTGATTAAAATGGTGGTGGCCCCGCAATTCAAATATGTTTCCATGATGTTACCTGTAAGAATTCCTATACATATATTTAGTCAATTTGAGAAGATAATTAAAGATTTTCTGTGGAACAAGAAGAAGCCAAGAGTTAATATAAAGAAAATGTGGGCCTCTAGAGATACTGGGGGAATGGCTCCTCCAAATGTGAAACTGTATAATTTAGCATTTGAAATGTCAAGACTGGTCAAACACTGGTCAGGGCTGGACTCTGAACTGAGCTGGGTCAAGATTGAACAGGAACTGGTGAGCCCTTTTACACCCTTGGATGTTCTCTCACAGGGATCAGCTAATAATGGACAGGACTTTCATCATAACCCGGTAGTCATGTATTCTAAAGCTGTCTGGGTAGAGGTACACAAGATTTGTGGAGCATCTCATTTAAGACAACCTTATGCCTCGTTGTGGAACAACTCTACTGCACAGATTGGGGAAAAAAACGGTATATTGGAATGAATGGCTTTTCAAAGGCATACACAGGATAAGTGATCTTTATTCAGAGGGAGTGTTTATGTCCTTTGTTGAAATAACCCAAAAATATGGTCTGACTAGGAAAACTAATTTTTGGAAATATTTACAAATAAGGGATTGTATTACCAAAGGAAAATTTACTCAAATCACAAATGCAGTGGTGCAGTGGTTTTCTACTAATTATTTAACAATTAAAAAAAAAGATATATGTGAAAATGTGAGGACCATCTGGCAGAGAGATCTGAGTTGTGTCATTGGTAAAGAAGATTGGTGCAAAGTTCTGTCACACTCCAATAAATATATAAGAGAGGCCAGGGGTAAATTTACTCAGTACAAATTAATACATAGGTGGTACTTCACTCCTTCTAAACTTCACAGAATGGGAATTATGCCCAATAATATATGATGGAAATGCAGCTCAGATCCAGGGACATTTCTGCATGCTATTTGGGAATGTGGGACAGTTTACCCCTTTTGGCAAAGAATACAGGAAGGTATAGGAAGGTGGATTGGCTTGACAATACCCATGTCACCAAGATTGTGCTTATTAGGGGATCAGTCTGTGTTACCGGGAGTTTTGAAGTATGATTTTGTGGTTATAAAGGTGGGGGTGATTACAGCTGCCTGAGTGATTCTCAGCGTGTGGAACGATCCATCTCCTCCAGAGTTTAACAGGTGGAAAGAAAATATGCTGAAAATTGTGTCATATGAAAAAATATTAGACAGGATTAATGATGATACGGAGGGATTTGACAAATCTTGTGGACGGGTTTTTGACTGAGATTGATGGATTCTTTTTATTTTTTAGTGCGCTTCTCTTTTGTTAAGTGTATTATTTTTGTTTGTGGTTGTTTGGTTTTGTTTTGTTAAAAAAACTAAAGACTTCAATTATAAAAAAAAATATTGATAAGTGTGAGCTGCAAGGTCTGTGGTACATTGCCATTGCAAATATACCATTTACATAGATTGAGTAAAAGGGCCAAAACTCATCTACATTGATTATAGTGCCCCCCAATGGCCGATCTCCACCAAATTTGGTACAGAGCCTCAGAGCGCCATGCTGAGCGAGCACCACAACGTTAGTGTTGATTGCATTTACTGTGTCAGAGATATTGCAATTGAAATTTTCCCATTTAAATGCTTTGAGTTATTGGTCAAAACAAATAAACGTTGCTTATAGCGCCCCCTAAAGGCCGATATTCGCCAAAGTTGGTACAGAGCATCGTAGTGGGATGTTGAACAAAGATCTCAAGTTCTATGCTGATAACATTTAATTTGGCCGAGATATTGGCCGTATGTGGTAGCTAGCTAGCAAAATTTGTTTGGTCATCAAATGCGCAGACTTTAACGTAGCAAAATTCCTTGAGTAACTTTTAGTCAAGTCCATCTGGATATGCTACGTACCAGGTTTTGTGCTGATCCGTAGCCCGGCCTAGAACGAGTTCGAAAAAGTTGGTTTTACGTATTGCGAAAAAGATTTTAAGCAGAAATGGGCATGGCCTATATCATGTGATTCAGCTTGATTCAAGGAACACATGGACGTAAGGGTTTCTAATGTGCGATGTGGAATGTGGGAGTTAAAGGCAAAAAAACATTATAGCGCCACCTAGTGGTCCACATGTGTAATTTTTGGTAGGTGTGGTCCATGACCCATTGTCCATCTACCCTAATAAATTTAAGGTTGTTCACATTAGTGTAAGTGGTGAATCTAGACTTGGGTCCTATAGGCCACGCCCACTTTTGATGGTACCCATCAAATTTTGTAAAAATCGGATGAGCTGTTCATGAGATATAAACTTTTTGTACTTGTAGCACACCCTAGTGACCAATTTTCATCGGTCATGGCAAACAAGAATCTAAAGTTTGGCAATGATAGCATTTATTTTGGCTGATATATGGCAAAGATATGGCAAAGTATGGCAAAGTTGGTGTTTTAATAGTTAGCTACACAAATTTGTTCATGCGTAATATGCGCAATTTATTTATAAAAATGATTTTAAATAACTTTTTGTCAGGTTGGTCTGGAGATGCTACGGTCCAAGTTTCGTGCAGATCGGTCGCACGGTCCAGGAAGAGATCGAAAAAATAGGTTTTTGATAAATCGCGATTTTTCACGCATAAAAGTCTAGGTGGAAATGGGCGTGGCCTATATCACGTGATTCAGTTGGATCCAGGGAACGCATGGATATATGGTTTTTAAATGTCCGGTGTACAGTGTGGGAGTTATACGGCCAAACGCGTTTTTTCTGCTATAGCGCCACATAGTGGTGTAACTGCGTCAATTTTTGCGCCTCAGGTCCAAAGCAAAATTACATATTTGGGCATTACCATTAATGCATCGCTACAGCGAGTTGTCCAGGACAACTATGAAACTATACTAAGCCGGCATCGCTATGGTCCAGGATTGCTGTTGTTAAAATGAACATAGTTCCTTGTGTGAATTTCTTAAGTACAATAATCCTCTTACCCCCACCAATACATTTCTGGAAGAAATTTGATACCGTAATTCGGCAGTATATTTGGAATAATAAACAACCTAGGCTAAAATACTCTACCCTGCAACGTATCAGAAACACGGGAGGCCTGGCCCTCCCTAACGTTAAAGTGTACCACAGAGCCTTTCAGCTACGGGCCCTCAGAGTGTGGATGGACCCCTCATCTAAAGTCCCATGGAGAGAAATAGAGCAAAACCTCATTGAAAATCTAAGGCTGCAAAACCTTGCTTTTGCAGGTGTGTGCCCAAAAAGTGCATGCTAGCCTATGGCCCTATTATCACCAACACACTGACCAACTTTACAGGTGTAGTAGCACCTACGATACACCAATAAGTGGCATTTGAATACCCCAATGTTCAATTCAATTCAATTTTATTTATAGTGTCAAATCATAACAGGAATTATCTCAGGACACTTTACAGATAGAGTAGGTCTAGACCACACTCTGTAATTTTCAAGGACCCAACAATTCCAGTGATTCCCCCAAGAGCATGCATGAATGTGTAAGTGCGACAGTGGCAAGGAAAAACTCCCTTTTAGGAAGAAACCTCGGACAGACCCAGGCTCTTGGTAGGCGGTGTCTGACGATGCCGGTTGGGGGTTTGATGAACAATGGCAAAAACAAAATCACAATTAAGATAATGACTACAGTAGTTGTAATAGTTCATGGTGTCGTAGAGCACAGCAGGGCGTAACAGGGCGTTGGCCGGACATAGCAAGTCGACGCTGGGCATTGCAGGGTCTAATGGGGCACAGCAGGTCGTAGGGCAGGACCACGGCGACAGCTGCCACCGTGATGTAGGTGCCTTCATGATCCAAGATGATGGTGCTGGGGGGACAAAGAACATATGGACTCCGGGGTAGCTCCCTGGAGCTAGGTTAATAACAAGCATTTCTGGAACATGAATACACACAGATGGAAAGAGAGAGGAGAGAGGAGCTCAGTGTGTCAAAGGAGGTACCCCGGTAGTCTAGAACTATAACCGCATAGGGAGGCTGTGTTGTGGCTACACACCTTCCCCCGCCGGTCTAGCTAACGCTGCGACACCTTACTCCCTAAGTATGCGTAAGCTTTCTATGGGGAGAAGCAGTGATAGGATGGGGGTGCGCCATGACTGAGGCTACACACCCACCCCCGCCGGTCCAGGCGAATGCTGCAACTCCTAACTTCCTAACTATAAGCTTTATCGAAGAGGAGAGTTTTAAGTATACTCTTAAAAGTGGTGACGGTCCATGCCTCCCAAACCCAGACTGGGAGCTGGTTCCAAAGGAGAGGAGCCTGATAGCTGAAGGCTCTGGCTCCCATCCTACTTTTAGAGACTCTGGGAACCAGAAGTAACTCTGCATTCTGGGAGTGTAGTGCTCTAGTGGGACAATAAGGTACTAAGAGCTCTTTTAAATATGTAGGTGCTTGACCATTTAGAGCTTTGTAGGTCAGGAGAATGATTTTAAATTCAATCCTGGATTTTACAGGAAGCCAATGCAGAGAAGCTAATACAGGAGAAATATGATCTCTTTTCTTAGTTCTTGTCAGAACACGCGCTGCAGCATTCTGGATCAGCTGGAGAGTCTTAAGAGTTTTATTTAAGCATCCTGATAATAGGGAATTACAGTAGTCCAGCCTGGAAGTAACGAATGCATGGACTAGTTTTTCAGCATCGTTTTGAGACAGGATGTTCCTAATTTTGGCAATATTACGAAGGTGAAAAAAAGCTGTTCTTGAGGTTTGTTTTAAGTGGGCGTTAAAGGATAAATCCTGATCAAAAATAACTCCTAGATTTCTGACAGTAGTGCTGGAAGCCATGACAATTCCGTCCAGAGTAATTATATCTTCGGATAATGAAGTTCGGAGGTGTTTAGCGCCCAGCACAATAACCTCAGTTTTGTTCGAGTTCAACTTCAGGAAATTGTTGGTCATCTATGATTATATATCATTAATGCATACTTGCAGTTTAGCTAACTGACTGGTTTTGTCTGGCTTGATTGATAAGTATAATTGGGTGTCATCCGCATAACAGTGAAAGTTAATTGAGTGTTTCCTAATAATATTGCCTAGAGGAAGCATATATAAGGAGAATAGAATTGGTCCAAGCACTGAGCCTTGAGGAACCCCATGGCTAACTTTAGCGTACCTGGAGGATTTATCGTTGATATTAACAAATTGAGATCGATCAGAGAAATAGGACTTAAACCAGCTTAGTGCGATTCCTTTAATGCCAACTAAGTGTTCCAGTCTCTGTAGAAGGATGGTATGGTCAATAGTGTCAAATGCAGCACTAAGATCTAATAACACAAGTATGGAGACAAGTCCTTTGTCAGCAGCAGTTAGAAAGTTGTTTGTAATTTTCACCAGTGCCGTCTCTGTGCTATGATGCTTTCTAAATCCTGACTGAAAGTCCTCAAATAGACTATTCCTATGGAGAAAGTCACATAACTGATTAGCGACTACCTTCTCAAGGATCTTGGAGAGAAAGGGAAGGTTCGATATAGGTCTATAGTTGGCTAAGACCTCAGGATCGAGGGTGGGTTTTTTCAGAAGAGGTTTTATCACAGCTATTTTAAATGACTGCGGTACATAACCTGTTAATAAAGACATATTGATAATATCTAGTAATGAAGTGTTCACCACGGGTAACGCTTCTTTAAGTAGCCTCATTGGGATGGGGTCTAAGAGACAGGTAGAAGGATTGTTGAAGAGACCTTTATCATTAATTGTTGAAGGTCTATAGGAAAAAAGGAGTCAAAGTATATGTCAGGTCTTGTCGTTCTTTCTAGCACTCCTGTATCAAAGGGTGAACCGTTAGAAGTTGAGGGCAAAAGGTGATGAATTCCATCCCTAATTGTTATAATTTTATCATTAAAGAAACTCATGAAGTCGTCACTACTAAGAGCTAGGGGAATAGATGGCTCAGTAGAGCTGTGACTATCTGTCAGCCTGGCTACAGTGCTGAAAAGAAACCTTGGGTTGTTCTTATTTTCTTCTATTAATGATGAGTAATAGTCTGATCTGGCATTTCTGAGGGCCCTCCTATAGGTTTTTAAACTGCCTTGCCAATCTAAACGAGATTCTTCCAGTTTGGAGGAACGCCATTTACTTTCAAGTTTTCGTGAGATTTGTTTTAATTTGCGAGTTTGGGAGTTATACCAAGCTGCATTGCTTCATCGTCTTCTTTTTGAGGGGAGCAACAGAGTCTAAAGAGTCTAAAGTCGTCCGTAGTCGTCCGTAGGCAGGTCGTAGCACTGTCTACAAAATTATCAATTTGGGAAGGACTAAAATTAGCACAAAGGTCCTCTGTTATATTAAAGCATGACATTGAGTTAATTGCTGTTGGAATATCTTCCTTAAATTTAGCTATAGCACTGTCAGATAGGCATCTAGCGTAGAAGGTTTTATTTAATTTCATCATGCGTGGCCTCATGCACACTCGGACTGAAACCAATTGAATCTAGTAGTGAGTTGAAGGCAGTACTAAGACTATTACTGTCAATGTCCACATGGATATTAAAATCACCTACAATAATTATTTTATCTGATTTTAGGACAATACATGACAAAAACTCAAAGATAAAAATTCTGAATATGGGCCTGGCGCTCGGTAAACAACAACAAATATGATTGGCAATCCCATCCCTGCTGAACATGGAGTCACGTTTCCAAAACAGATTAAAATTGTCAATAAAACCTATCTTGTGAATGTTGCATGTATGCTGGAGCCAGGTGTTGAGGATGAGTAGTCTGCTAAAAAGGCCTACTCTGCGACCTCGAGATGGAAGTGGGCCTGAAATAAAAACTGACTTCCCAGTGCTTATTAAAGCTTCAATGAGGATGCCAAAGTCATTCTTTGTGCGCTCACTCTGCTGATAGGATGTCCGCAATGGACCACGATGCGTTTAATAGAGGTCGGGAGTGACGGTATCAGGTCCACAGCTTTGGCCAGGATGTCTGCAACTTTGGCTCCAGGAAAGCAGTGTGTGACCGCATTAAAAAACCGTATATCCCGGGTGATGGAGTCGCCGATAATTATTGTCGTTGGGGTGAAGAGCGAACGAGGAGTGGGGTGGGCGTGAATGGCCGGTTGTAGGAACAAAACAGCCAGTATTGGATTCAGATGGACAAGGAAAAGAAGAGGAATATTACTTACCTTCATTCGGTGGGGGAGATTGTTTTTGAGGAACGTTGTCATTTGGCTGGTTCAGGCAGCGGAGGCCACCGGACCGTCTGACTACCACATCCCTCAGAAATTGTCGTCACGAGGCGGCGGTGCTCCTTGTTGACGCCTACACGTCCGTCGGCTTTGAAGCGGGGCGAGCCCGGGTAACCACGTCGGCCGTTACCGGGGGAACATTCGGCTTTGATAGGGCATCGAAGCGACTGGAGAGGCTGAGGGCAGGAGGCAATGGAGCCCTACCCGAGGCTCTCTTTCGGCCACAGACCACTTCAGTCCAGGATGCCCTGGTGGTCGGTGTCGAACTAGAAGATGGGTGTGGACAGGCGGATGTGTCCCAAATTACAGTATCCTGGAGTGCCGCCGAGAGAGTTGTGATGCAAAGCGACTGGTTTTGAGCAACGTCCAGGTAGGAGGTCAACAGGGCATCTTTGGTTTTCAAGTCCTCGGAGAGCCGGCGAACTTCTTCCCTAAGGTCATCGATTTCTTTGTTTGCATTTTCAAGCAACGAGGAAATCCTGTGGGGAGGTGGGAGCTCGCAAGGTGTGGAGGTAGCCATGGGGCTGGTGTTAGCTTGAAGCTAATGTTTAGCTAGCTATTACTCGTAGAACAAGTGCGGTCCTCCACGCACAGGTGCGTAGATGCTGGCTCTTTCTAGAGACTAAGGGCTACCAGGGGGCTAAAAGAAACAAAAAAACTAAGCAAATAGTACAAAATTTATCTCGAAATAACACGAAATTCCTCCGTCAGTCTTTTCTCCCCTCCACACTCTCACACTGCGGTTGAAGTGGTGGAATATGGCACAACACACATTTAATGTCTGGTAACAAACCCGTTGCTTGGGGGCGGCCTCTAGCTCACCCAGTAAGAGCGTTCTCCCCATGTTGGCTGAGTCCGGCAGCGGCGCAGGGTTCGAATCCGACCTGCTGCCCTTTGCTGTGTGTCATCCCCCATCTCTCGCCCCCTTTCATAACTATCCACTTTCAAAAATAAAGGGAAAAGTCCCAAAAAAAATAATCTTAAAAAAAACTTTGCTTTTTACCAGTGGAGTGACAGAGATACAGTATTCATACCTTAGACCAGCTATTCAATGAGGAAGGTATGTTAAGTTTTGAAGACCTGAGAGCTAGCTTTGAGGTCCCCAGGACATCCTTCTTCCTTTATCTTCGCTTAAGATCAGCCCTAAAATGTTATGGAGTGCCGTGGGGGAACAGTGTTGAGGCGCACCCAATCATTAAATGGCTTGTTGATTTTCCTGTGAGAGGATTAGTGTCCAAGATTTATGCTAAACTGATGCAAGTATCCGTAGGAGAACTCCCAATAGTAAAGAAATGGGAGCGAGAGCTGAGCCCTGAGGGGAACGTAATAAATTGGGAGAGAGTTTGGGACAACATTTTCCACTGCTCCAAGAACCCAAATCATCAGTATATCCACTTCAACATATGCCATAGGACATATTGGACTCCTCAGAAAGAGATACGTCTCGAAAGTCATTCCTAGTCCCTATTGCACGCTCTGTCAACCTGAACAAACTGGAACTTTCCTGAACATGGTCTGGGAGTGTGAACAGGTGCATGAGTTATAAAACAACATCAATAATATCTGATGCGATAGGATGTCAAATTCCTACTGACCCGATTGTTTTGTTACTTAATGACGACTCTAAATTATACCTGCTTGGGAGACAGAAGAAAATGTGGCTAGCCGGCTCAACCGCAACCAAGAAAATGATAGCTCAACACTGGCTCCCCCCCCCCCCCCCCCCCCCCCCACTCGCTTTGTATAAAACAGTGGTTGGCGTATTTTCTAGACATAGTTATGCTTGAGCTCTCTACAGCAAGGATTAACAAAACCAAATCATCGACTATACACCTATGGAAAAACGCAGCAGCACAAGTATCAGTCCTAATGACCTCAGCATCACAAGAATTAGAGGAGAGCGACTAGGCAAGGTGTGATTTTAGTTTTTTTGTGTATTTGTTTGTTTTGTTTTCCTTGGGACCGCAGAGGGTGGGGGGTGGGAGAGGGTTTTTGTTCTTGTTCAATTGTATTTGTTTGTTCTGTATGTTGTAAAAATATAAAAACCAATACAAAATTGATCTAAAAAAACAATAAATATATATATATATATATATATATATATATATATATATATATATATATATATGTATATATATATATATATATATATATATATGTATATATATATATAAAACTATTGAAAGTAATACAAATATCAATAATGGATGCCAACAAAAGTGGATGGATGAAATAGGGGAGAGGCTGTGAAGACGATTGGAGTCAGGTGTGCAGTGGGATACATAAAACAACAAACTCAAAATATTGTAAGGAATTTGCATGGAAAGTATATACCAGATTTTTCATTATGCCAAATGTTCTTAGTAAAATTAATAGCACTAGGAAATCACACTGCTGGAGAAATTGTAATGAAGAGAAGGCAAATCACTCACATATTTATTTTTTCTGCTAAAAATTATGTTAATCATTCTGGCAACTGGTTATAATGGCAATAAAAATAACTTTAAATCTGAAAGAAACTGTTAATCCAACACACATAATCCTAGGAAAATCACCACCTGAGCTAAAACAAGAGACAGACCAGTATTTATATAAAATTTTCAGAATTGCAGCCATGAACCAGATAACAAGAAACTGGCTGAAGCCATTAATACCAACAGTCCATAAATGGAAAGAAACAATGCATGAAATTTCAGAAATGGAGAGAAGTTCCCTCAGGGTTATAACATTCCCTAAACGTTAAGGGAACCAACCAACTGAAACGTTCTCTTGTGGTTGCACTGTACCTCCACACAACGTTCACGTTTTTGGTTGTTTTTGGTTGTTCTGAGTGCGGTTTTGAAATGTTTATTTAAACCAACTCCATTTAAATTTTTGAAGTAGCATATAAAAGGTTTGCAGTCACTTGATTTAGATTCACTCAAAAATGATTGGTCTTATAAAATCTAAGTAAGATAAACAGCATAGAAAGAGAATATAGTTATTTTTAGGCTGATATCAATTTTGCTAAAAACAATACTTTTGTGCTTGATTTCGGTTTTTTAACTTTATTAGGTGAAAATACTTAAAACAAGAATCTATCAATAGAACGATTTTCACAACTAAGAAAATTCACTTCTTTCATTTCACTTCTAACAAGTTCAGTGTACAAATCCAACCGTTATACCCCACGCCAGTAGGTGGAAGACAGTGACTCTGCTTTCAGGTGACCGATTGAAGTCCTGTCCAGACTTCCGTGTCCGTCCACCACACATCTATTTGCTTTGTTTGCTACCTTTTACACGAAATACGTTACAGTTTCATTCACCATGTGTTCTATTAATACATCTATGGTATTATCTTATAATACATCCGATGGTTGTATGAATGGATGTATGTATGTAAGCTGTAAAGCCTGTTACGGGCTATCGGCTCAAGCTAAATAATGGAGCTAGTTAGCTAGCTAGGTAGCTAACGTTAAGCTACTAGCTAACTAGTAGGTTACCTAGGGCTTCCCGCCGAACACTGTATCCAGTTCTTTTAATACAGCCATGGTTTTTCCCCTTGTCGCCATCGTGCCAGTCAAGCAGTGAGTTGTTCAAAACTTTTTCTTTTTATACTCTTTGCGCACAAAAAATGTTCTCAATGCTCGAGTTCATGTGTAGAGACCCTTGTGAGACTTCGAGCAAAGCAGGTACAGTGGCTTTTCCAATTAAATACAATTTCATGACAAAGAACTTGAGAGTAACTTAACTTTTTTGTTGTTGTAAACAGCATAACTCATCACACAGAGGGAGGTGACTCGTCACACAGAGAGGTAAGTATACTTAAGTTGTTCACATATGCAAGTATATAATGTATAACAACTAAAACTAACACCATTAATTTTTCCATAGCCATGAGGACATCCATTACCTGCATGGCACAGCGGATGGACGCATTTAAGGAGAAGATGGATGAGCTGCTCATGCTCTTAAGGAGCTCCCAGTCACCTCCCTCTGCTCCAGTCGATGACATGTTGCTGTCACCCTGCTCGACAGTCACCGAGCTGCATGAGTTAGACAGGAGTGACCATAGTCCTGCCCTAAGATTAACACTATGTAATTGCATAAATTCAAATATCATAACTGAATTGACTTCTCTCACAAAATGAGAGTGTACAAGCTCTCCATTTTGTTCTACATGTGTAATTTGTATTTCTATATGTTTTACAGCAACTTTTCCTGACAACCTTTGGAGGTTTGACCAGAGGTTCTGCCATCCATTGCATGCTACTGTGAGTGGCAACCAATGACGTTCTAAAACCATATAGCCTGCGGGGTAGAAAGGCAAAGAAGGCCTTCCAGGACTTGACAATCTGCAGGGTTATAACAGGCAGGTGTTATTTTATTGTTTACATCAGTATTATGCTTATCTTGGCTGATAAAAGGTTTTAATTTGACTTGTAACTTTGCTTCATTTTGACTTCTACTCTAGCGGCCTCCCAGAAAAACTTCCCCGTGCTGACTGCAGCAGACACGGAGGACCCCACAGTGCTCCCCCCCCCCCCCAAAATATCCAACAGCCCAGTGTCAAAGGTGGACTCATTCAAGTTTTTGGGCTCCATCATTTCCCAGGACCTGAAGTGGGAGTCCAACATCAACGCCATCCTTAAAAAGGCTCAGCAGAGGATGTACTTCCTATGGCAACTGCGGAAGCATGGCCTACCACAAGAGCTATTGGCCATCTTCTACACTGCTGCCATCCTCCTGCCTCCCCCCTCTGGCAGGTGCTACAGCTCCCTGCACACAAAAACAACCAGACACAAGAACAACTTCTTTCCCACTGCCATCACTATCCTGAACTGCTGATAAGTGGGGTTATGTCCACTTTGGCCATTCACCTACACATTACATACTTTATCATTCCAATATGCATCTTGCACACTACATTTGCACTATTACTTTGCACTCTACATCCCACTCCATGTGTACTTGTATTGATATTATGTCTTATTTGTATAGTTGTATTTTTTGTATATTGTGTTGATATGTGCCTATATGTATATTGTTGTCTCTATTGTACAGTATGTATCTATATGGCCAATAAAACTGATTCTGATTCTTATATATTTTTTTAATTTTTTGGTACCATGGTGGTTCAAGTTTTTTAAAGGTTAGGGAATGTAAAAAAAGAACGTTAGTTCCATAAAGGTTACAGCGTTAGGGGAACATTAGGGGAACAATCCCTAAAGGCACCAAAACTAACCGGATCAAAAGTATACAATGTAACAAAAACATGAACCTTCGGCGGACCTTGGTTCAGACTTCCTTGTATGAACAGGCCCTTAGAATTGATTTTACTGCTTGTTTTTAAATACTTGAATGGATTGGCTCCTGCATATATAAGTTATCTGCCAAATTACTATGAGCCTGATCACTGTTTGAGATCATCTAGCAGGCTACTAATAGTTCAGAGATCTCAACTTGTCAACACAGGCTTTTTTTTGTCCTGGCCCCTCAGCTGTGGGACTCAGCGAACTCAGCCATCTTCTGTTAAATCTCTTCTTAAACTCACGTTTATCTTCTCTTTTTCTTAACCAATGGAATATTGTTACCGTTCATATTAATGTATATAGTTAGCTCGTAAGTTCTGGACATTATTTACCTCTAACTTTATTTTAAAGCACTTTGTAGCTCTGTTTCAAATGGTGGTAACCAAGTCATCAATTTGTACATGAGAATTTTGTCAAATGATAACAACTGAAAATCTGTAATACTAAAGTATGACTGTGACAGTTGGTTCGTTTAGAACTACCTCTCCAGTTAATAAAAACTTGCTCAAGTATTAC
Organism: Zingel zingel; assembly: GCA_023566125.1. Lineage (NCBI taxonomy): Eukaryota > Metazoa > Chordata > Actinopteri > Perciformes > Percidae > Zingel > Zingel zingel. Next base: position 29,073,586 of record CM042315.1, read on the forward strand.
ATGTTATTTTATGAGGAACTCAAGATTAAAACACAATTACTTAACAACAGAGTTGTAACAACTCTGATTGATTGCTTCTATAGAAACATATAGCTCTTTTACAGTCTGTTAGCTCATTGTTATTCTAATTCACACCATTAAAATGTTATGGCCAGTAATCAAAGTCCCTGTGGGGAAATTAATGTGAAATGTATGCACTCTCTACTTGCATCATTATTCAGCGAAGATTTAAAGTCCAGCTGCCTGAGGTTTTAATGCCCACTCATATCTTTTCTGCTAGAGTAAGTGTCAGTGCCCCCTTTTTGCTAATTAGGATAACATAATTACACAAGACCTTCCACATCTCCAGTCAGGGCCTCATCTTCCCTCTCAACTTCGTAAATTAATTTGTGCTGCTCTTCACCAGGCCCTGCTGCATATTGTGAAGAGGATCAATGGGTGGATTTCATGTTTTTATTTATAGAAATCAAGACATTGATCAGGCATAAATGTTATGCACTCTCAGTAATAAATGCTTTTCCCCTTGGAAGAGTTCTCTGCGAGTAGTAAAGTATGGTACCCACGTAGACCGGGGGTATTACAATGAGAAATGTGAAGAGTGAATGAGATTGTAAATGGTAATAATGTAAGTGCTGGCTCTCAGACAGGCCATTACTTACATCAGTGCCGCGGTTTTCATCACAGCACCGACATTCTTAACCTCAACTAACACTTATTTAAGTTCATCCATCTTTTCAAGGGAACATAATTTGTTCTAAATCATTTTGAAATGATCAAACGCTCTCAACTGCTGTCCAGAAGCAATGGTAGTTTGAATTAAAGAATCTCCGGGCTTGGCACTTAAGGGTCCCATATTGTAAAAGTGAGATTTTCAGGTCTTTACTTATTATAAAGCAGGTCAAGGTACTTTATATATGCCTTGGATTCCCCCCTTTCTAGTCTATATATCCTTGCCTCTGCTGAATTTATTTTAATCCGCGGTGGGGACAAAATGTATCAAAATGTATCCCCTCCTCAAAGTGATCAATGCTACTTCACTGATTTTATACCTAAAATTAGTTTTGAAAGTATTTTAAACTAAGTAAAGCACTGCAACTTGAACACTCTATAGTGCAATAGAACGATACAATCTGAGCGGCACTTGCTAGTTGTCTTTAGGTGCTACAGAGCCCCGTGGTATCAGTGGCAGTTGGTAGACGTGTTTAGCTGCCAATAGGTGACCGTGAGCCTGCTACAGGCACTGCCAGATGACGGTCCATTCACGGGCCGTGATAGCTGAGTTTAGATAAGAAAAAGTGAGCATGGAAATAGTGAAAAAAAAACCCAGACCGGCCATCAAAACAAAACACAAAGAAGCTTGAATTACAACACACTGATGATGCACTTCTACACTGCCATCATTGAGTCTATCCTCACCTGCTGGTACGTTGCTGCCACTGTTAAGGACAAGGGCAGACTGCAGCGTATCATCTACTCTGTTTCTCCAGGACCTGTGCGCCAGGATGCTGAGGCAAGCAGGAAAGATTGTAGCCGATCCCTCTCTCCAGACACAAACTGTTTGAACCCCTCCCCTCGGGCAGGAGGCTGCAGTCCATCAGGACCAACATCTCACACCATAAAAACAGTTTATTCCTCTCTGCAGTCAGCCTCACCAACAAGGCCCCGGTCCCCCACTGACACTGACTCTTAACCCCTGCCCTCCCTCCCCCCAATCCCTAGTCTCTACACTTTGCACTAACCTTTATCCTGGACTATACATCTTCCTATTGCATATACTTTATATTCTTTGGACATTCTGCACTCAACCCACTCTGCCTATTTTTCCGTATGCAACTGTTATTTTGTATGTATGCGTATGTTTCTGCATTTATTGTTTATGTCATATTCATTTTTAATATGTTTGTTTGTTTGTTAGTTTGTTCATATATGCATCTTTCACCAAGGCAAATTCAACATAAGTGTAGTTATTGTGGCAAAAAAAACCTTTCTGATTCTAAAATATTAAAGGTTAATCCCAACTAATTTGCCAAACGCATAATGTTACCTGAAGTTTTACATGATGTCTGCGTGATCGAGTTCTACTATTACACATACAAGAATAACACAAATATCTGGTTAGCAGGCTCTACATTTTTGTTATCAATTAGTCAGAGTGGCTAAGATGGCTGGGCTAACAACAACCATGTTAGCTTAGGCTAGTTTAGCTTCAGGGTACATCGGCAAGGATATACAGTTACTTTATTGTCATTTTTCACACATTACACATACACACTCATCCACCACCACACCCTTATTGTTCAGCTTGCTGTATGAAGGGCACAGTACATGCTGCTCTGCCACTGAACGTTGGTATTGAACTTACATGGTAAGTTGCAGAATTGAATTGTCCTGTATGAACAGAGAACCTGGGATACTGAGTATCCCAGGTTAGCAGCTAAACTAGTTGGGCTAGTTTAGCTGCTTCTTCATGTTGAAAGGAGCCAGTTGAGGTAGTGGGGAACTGATTAAGACACCCAACTGGGCTGAGACCCTGGGTCAGACCCAGAACAGAAAGCTGGGGTGTTTAGATATCCCATCTAGCCTGGGAATGCCTCTTGATCTCAGAGGAAGAGCTGAAGCATGTTGGCATGGAGCATGACCCCGGAATCTCACTAGGCACAGATGTGCCCCATTTTGTCTGCGCCACGGTTTTGTTCCGTTTTCATTTCACACGTCATTCCACTTAGAAGTGGAGGATTTTGCCTACTCGACTCGCAAATTTTGTGGTTTTGTTAATTTTGTCTGGATATTTGTGCTTCTATTCAGTTCAATAAAATGTTATATATATTATCAAATCATAACAAGAGTTATCTCAAAACACTTTACAGATATAGTATGTCTAGACCACACTCAATAATTTACAAAGACCATAAAAGTAATTTGTCCAGTTATGAACAATTGTTTTAGTTGTTAAAATAGTGACAGGATGAGATAAACAATCAGGAGTCTTAAGAGGGAGTTTATTTTGAAAGTTGACCAGATGCCCTAGCCCTTCCATGTCCTGCCAGGCCTGTTGAACACCCCACGTAAAACACACTGTCAAAGCTTTAATGGAAAGAGAGATAGAAATGAGTATAATCAGCTCTTGTTTTTCTCTGGTTTGGAGTACACATCCTGATTGCTCTTAGGGTGACCTCATTCAACTGAGGGATACATACTGAAGGACAGGGAATCAATAATGGACGAGAAGCAATTATAAACCAACTAATTGCAGATGGATCTTGTAAGTCACTGACTAAGTAGCCTTCAATAAGAACAGCTCCTGCCAAGGAAATTTGCAAGTGGAATGGTTGGGGTAATGTTGGAGAATTGCTTCTTAAAGGCAAATGTCTCGGAATGAACTACATTCAGTTTACTGCATCAGACTATCGGTGCCATCTCTCAAATACAGAAATGAAATCTGTCTTGTTTTACATGTTAAATAATGAATAAATAATTATTAATTCATAATGTAACAAAACACTTCCCTCACACTTACGCACTTTTCAATTCAATTTTATTTAATGTCAAATCATAACAGGAATTATCTCAGGACACTTTACAGATAGAGTAGGTCTAGACCACACATTGTAATTTACAAGGACCCAACAATTCCAGTGATAACCCCCAAGAGCATGCATGAATGTGTAAGTGGCAAGGAAAAACTCCCTTTTAGGAAGAAACCTCGGACAGACCCAGGCTCTTGGTAGGCAGTGTCTGACGATGCCGGTTGGGGGTTTGATGAACAATGGCAAAAAAAAATATCACAATAAAGATAATGACTAGAGTAGTTGTAATAGTTCATGGTGTCGTAGAGCACAGCAGGGCGTAACAGGGGGTGGCAGGGCGTAGTAAGTCGACGGCGGGCATTGCAGGGTGTAATGGGGCACAGTAGGGCGTAGGGCAGGACCACGGCGACAGCTGCCACCACGATGTAGGTGCCATCATGATCCAAGATGATGGTGCTGGGCGGTAAAAGAACATAAGGACTCCGGGGAATAAGCTCCCCGGAGCTAGGTTAATAACAAGCATTTCTGGGACATGAATACACACAGATGGAAAGAGAGAGAAGCTCAGTGTGTCAAAGGAGGTACCCCGGTAGTCTAGAACTATAACCGCATAGGGAGGCTGTGTTCGACGATTGTGGCTACACACCTTCCCCCGCTGGTCTAGGCTAACGCTGCGACACCTTACTCCCTAAGTATGCGTAAGCTTTCTATGGGGAGAAGCAGAGATAGGATGGGGGTGCGCCATGACTGAGGCTACACACCCACCCCCGCCGGTCCAGGCCAATGCTGCAACTCCTCACTCCCTAACTATAAGCTTTATCGAAGAGGAGAGTTTTAAGTTTACTCTTAAAAGTGGTGACAGTGTCTGCCCCCCGAACCCAGACTGGGAGCTGGTTCCACAGGAGAGGAGCCTGGTAGCTGAAGGCTCTGGCTCCCATTCTACTTTTAGAGACTCTAGGAACCACAAGTAACTCTGCATTCTGGGAGCGTAGTGCTCTAGTGGGACAATAAGGTACTAAGAGCTCTTTAAGATATGAAGGTGCTTGACCATTTAGAGCTTTGTAGGTCAGGAGAAGGATTTTAAATTCAATCCTGGATTTTACAGGAAGCCAATGCAGAGAAGCTAATACAGGAGAAATATGATCTCTTTTCTTAGTTCTTGTCAGAACACGCGCTGCAGCATTCTGGATCAGCTGGAGAGTCTTAAGAGTTTTATTTGAGCATCCTGATAATAGGGAATTACAGTAGTCCAGCCTGGAAGTAACGAATGCATGGACTAGTTTTTCAGCATCATTTTGAGACAGGATGTTCCTAATTTTGGCAATATTACGAAGGTGAAGAAAGGCTGTTCTTGAGGTTTGTTTTAAGTGAGCGTTAAAGGATAAATCCTGATCAAAAATAACTCCTAGATTTCTGACAGTAGTGCTGGAAGCCATGACAATGCCGTCCAGAGTAACTATATCTTCGGATAATGATGTTCGGAGGTGTTTAGCGCCCAGCACAATAACCTCAGTTTTGTTTGAGTTCAACATCAGAAAATTGTAGGTCATCTATGATTATATATCATTAATGCATACTTGCAGTTTAGCTAACTGACTGGTTTTGTCTGGCTTGATTGATAAGCATAATTGGGTGTCATCCTCATAACAGTGAGGAAGCACTGAGCCTTGAGGAATGCCATGGCTAACTTTAGCGTACTTGGAGGATTTATCGTTGATATTAACAAATTGAGATCGATCAGAGAAATAGGACTTGTGCGATTCCTTTAATGCCGACTAAGTGTTCCAGTCTCTGTAAAAGGATGGTATGGTCAATAATGTCAAATGCAGCACTAAGATCTAATAACACAAGTATGGAGAAAAGTCCTTTGTCAGCAGCAATTAGACGGTCGTTAGTAATTTTCACCAGTGCCGTCTCTGTGCTATGATGCTTTCTAAATCCTGACTGAAAGTCCTCAAATAGACTATTCCTATTTAAAGAGGCACATAACTGATTAGCACCTTCTCAAGGATCTTGGAGAGAAAGGGAAGGTTAGATATAGGTCTATAGTTGGCTAAGACCTCAGGATCAAGAGTGGGTTTTTTTCAGAAGAGGTTTTATCACAGCTACTTTAAATGACTGTGGTACATAACCTGTTAATAAAGACATATTGATCATATCTAGTAATGATGTGTTAACCACGGGTAACGCTTCTTTAAGTAGCCTCATTGGGATGGGGTCTAAGAGACAGGTAGATGGCTTAGCTGAAGAGACCTTTAGCATTAATTGTTGAAGGTCTATAGGAAAAAAGCAGTCAAAGTATATGTCAGGTCTTGTCGTTCTTTCTAGCACTCCTGCATTCAAAGGTGAACCGTTAGAAGTTGAGGGCAAAAGGTGATGAATTCCATCCCTAATTGTTATAATTTTGTCATTAAAGAAACTCATGAGGTTGTCACTACTCAGAGCTATAGGAATAGATGGCTCAGTAGAGCTGTGGCTCTCTGTCAGCCTGGCTACAGTGCTGAAAAGAAACCTTGGGTTGTTCTTATTTTCTTCTATTAATGATGAGTAATAGTCTGATCTGGCATTGCTGAGGGCCCTCCTATAGGTTTTCAAACTGTCTTGCCAATCTAAACGAGATTCTTCCAGTTTGGTGGAACGCCATTTACTTTCAAGTTTTCGTGAGATTTGTTTTAATTTGCGAGTTTGGGAGTTATACCAAGGTGCTAGTTTCCTTTGCTTTATCATCTTCTTTTTGAGAGGAGCAACAGAGTCTAAAGTCGTCCGTAGGCAGATCGTAGCACTGTCTACAAAATTATCAATTTGGGAAGGACTAAAATTAGCATAAAGGTCCTCAGTTATATTAAAGCATGACATGAGTTAATTGCTGTTGGAATATCTTCCTTAAATTTAGCTATAGCACTGTCAGGCATCTAGAGTAGAAGGTTTTATTTAATTTCGTATAGTCGGGTAGTAAGAATTCGAAAGTTATTCAAAAATGGTCTGATAATAAAGAATTCTGTGGAAATACTATTAAATCTTCAATTTTGATGCCATATGACAGCACAAGGTCGAGGGTGTGGTTAAAACAGTGCGTGGCCTCATGCACACTCTGACTGAAATCAATTGAGTCTAGTAGGGAGTTGAAGGCAGTACTAAGGCTATTACTGTCAACGTCCACATGGATATTAAAATCACCTACAATAATTATTTAATCTGATTTTACACAAAAACTGAGAATTCAGATAAAAATTCAGAATACGGGCCTGGCGCTCGGTTAACAACAACAAATATGATTGGCTGTAATGATTTCCATGTTGGATGTTGAAGATTAAGAACAAGACTTTCAAAAGAGTTATAATTTAGTTTAGGTTTTAGATTAATTAACAGATTTGAGTCAAATATGGCTGCAACTCCTCCTCCTCGGCCTGAGCCTCTAGGAATTTGAGTATTAATATGACTTGGAGGAGTGGCTTCATTTAGACTAACATATTCTTCATGGCCCAGCCAGGTTTCAGTAAGACAGAATAAATCAATGTTATTATCTGATATCAAATCGTTTACCATTATTGCTTTAGAAGACAGAGATCTAATATTTAATTGTCCACATTTGATTCTCCTATTCTGTTCTATCGTTGCAGTGGTTGTTTTAATTCCAATTAGGTTGTTAAGTATAGCACCTTGTTGGTGCACAGAGGAGCGTGTAGCGCTGTACCTTTGAGTAATGTTATTACTGACTCTTACTGGAATGATATAGCTGGTCTGTGGGTTAGCTGGTGTGTGAGTTATTTGTAAAGGAGTGAGAGCTTATGGGAGAGTGTGATTGGGAGGTGCGCCTGTGCGTGTCTTTACGGGGTGTAAACAGTCAATCTAAGGTCCGAGTCTCAAGTTCTCACATAGCACCTGGCTGCCGCGTCTGTAGGGATGAATCCCATCCCTGCTGAACAGGGAGTCACGTTTCCAAAACAGATTAAAATTGTCAATCTTGTGAATGCTGCATGTATGCTGGAGCCAGGTGTTGAGGATGAGAAGTCTGCTAAAAAGGCCCGAAGTGGGCCCGAAATAAAAACTTTTTATAGACTTTAAAGACTTTCCAGTGCTTTTTAAAGCTTCAATGAGAGTGCCAAAGTCTTTCTTTGTGCGCTCACTCTGCTGATAGGACATGTCATTATGTCAACAATGGACCACGATGCGTTTAATAGAGGTTGGGAGTGACGGTATCAGGTCCACAGCTTTAGCCAGGATGTCTGCAGCTTTGGCTCCAGGAAAGCAGTGTGTGACAGCATTAAAAAAACGTATATCCCGGGTGATGGAGTCATCGATAATTATTGTGGTTGGGGTGAAGAGCGGACAAGGAGTGGTTTCACAATCAACAGATTTCATCAGTTGACGAAGAGATCATGGCTCTCTTCTTCAGTATTCACTCTGTTTATCACAAGAGCAGACTACAGCAAAGAATCAGGATCAGAAAAAGATGTATTGCCAGGTAAGTAGCACTTACTAAGAATTTGCTGGTGATGTTGCATACATAAAAAAACATATTTAAACGTGAATATGAAATAAACAAAAATAAATACAGAAACAAATAACAGACAACTAACTATATAACATTAATAAAGAAAAAAGAGACTGTATGGATTAGTGCAGGATGTGCAAAAGTTCAGGATATATAGAATGTGCAGATGACAGGATGTAGGATTAGATTCAATGTCAGTGGGGATCCGGGGCCATGTTAACAAGGGCGAGAGGGTCAGTCGGGACATTGAGTCCTGCAATTCTTGCTACACTCATAACCTTGGAAATAATATCTTATGGTTGAGGGCTCACTGTCACCTATGTTGCTTAAAGTGGACAGCCCTACAAATTGTGAGGAATTAAACTGATCAGACTCAGCCGCACTATCAGCCTGCCCATCACTTTCAAAAGGAGAAGCTGGAGCATAAAGAAAAAGAGCATCAGGATGATCACCATCCTCCTGCTGATAGGAAGGCAACCTGTCGGGGAAGGAACCTTTGGAGTGTTCTGGCTACAATGTGGTTCTAGTCTCAGAACCCCCGAGCCTCAATTCTACCCAACCTATCTGACAAGCCACGTATGACAGCTAGGATTTGCGAGGGTCAAGCTTGACTCTGGTCACCCAGATCCTTTTTGGCCTCAACTAGGCTTTGTGAAGGCTGGGGAGCATGTTTCTTACCCGAGTCTCCCCTGTTGACGAACATGAGAGCGCTCATGTCTACATTTCCAGGAGCGTTTCCTAGAAATGTGTCCCCCTTCGTTCAGTGGAGGCTGCACTGCCCCAGTTCGAGCAGCTTGCTCTGCACGCCTGGCTCTTAGAATGCACTCCTCCACAGGCAGCTCCAGCGCTGCTGCGTGACGCCATCTCATAATTAAACAAATAGCAGTGCCCAATATCTACGGATAGCTGACAAAAGCGTAACTAATAATAAGGCCGCTCCAAACTGGCTCCAACACTTAAAATTTAAGTTGAAAGAAATGCAACCCACTTGAAAACACCCACTTTAAAAACTCCTTTAAAAAAACAGGTTTGGTTATCTAAAAAGCTATATAAAAAGGGACACAGATATTAAACATGGGTTAAAGAACCATTGGACATAGAAGAAATAAACAAAGCCATCAAATGCATGCAAAGTGGGAAATGTCCAGGTCCTGATGGCTTTCCTACAGAATTTTATAAGTGCTCAGCAAAATTAGCCCCCTTACTCAAAGCTGTTTGATGATAGTTTGGCTTCTCAATGTCTCCCACCAACTCTACGCCGGGCATCAATATCCCTTCTTCTTAAAAAAGGCAAGGACCCCCACAATTGTTCCTCTTACCGCCCAATAAGTCTTCTTAATGTAGATGTGAAGATACTGGCTAAAGTACTGGCTCTCCGTCTTGAATCTGTTTTGCCCACCATTGTGTCATCAGACCAAAGTGGATTTATAAAAAATAGACATTTATTTTTTAATGTCAGGCATGTATTCAATATCCTTTACACGTCGTCCACCTCTCAGCATCAATAAGTACTTTTAGCTTTGGATGCAAAGATAGATTATAAAGACAGTAGCGTTAATGTTTACATGCGGCCGCCATCTTGGATAACAGTCATGACCAGTTGAATGACGAATGCCGTACAACCAGTAACCAGCAACATAGCTCAAACACAGCGTTTGTGATTCGACTGTTATCCAAGATGGCGGACGCATGTAAACATTAATGCTACTGTCTTTATAATCTGTCCTTGTAATAAACTGTCTGTACACTTACAAAGTTCTAAATGCTTCGGTTTGCATGTAGGGACCCTCATTATGCTACCATTTAATTGTGCCTTGTTAGTGGTATCAAATAGTGATTTACCCTGTGCCCCGAAAGCTAGCGTTAGCAGCTAACCCCCAGTTTGCGTTAGCTTGTTTCAAGCTTTAGATACATTCGATTAGCATGAAAACAGATCCCAGAGAAAGTTTGACTCGGAACACATATGTTATTAACCCCTAGGTTAAAATTGTTAAATTGTCCTTTAACAGCTTTCTCAGCCTCAATATTTGAAGTATACTCAGCGATTTCAGGTTTAACTGTTAATCCCTGTCCTTTCATTGGACTTTTTGGGCGTTTCTTCGGAGGACCTTCCTTTACAAAAGTCACAACTAAGCTGTATAGGCTACTCATCCCTTTCAGCTCGGCAACTCATTCTTTTAAATTGGAAGAATGACAAACCCCCTTCTTTTGGCAGATGGATCTGTGATGTCATGTTTTTCCTTATGATAGAAAAAATTAGATACACACTAAATGGATCGATGGGGAAGTTTGATGTGTTGTGGCAAGCATTTATTTCACATGTGGAACAACTTACAATGCACCTTGGCTCTGAATAGCAGTTGTACAAGATGACTATGTAACTACTATGTGGACTTTTTCATACTTTACTACATACTTTTTTTTTTTTACTTTTCTCTTTGTCTTAAGGGTTTACTGTCTTTGTGTATTTGTCTGAAAGCACAATAAAAACACTGGACAAGACGGTCAGCAGGAGTATAACACTTTAAATATAAGGTCACCTCCACACCTGCCCTGGCCTCTCTCCTGGAAAGATTAAATACATGCCCTGGTGTCACAATATAAAAATCTATTCCAACGCTTAAAGACATTATATTTAGCATTAAAGGTCCAATATGTAATATATTTACTGTAATAAATTCAAAAATGACCCCAATGCATCATCAGATATTAAGGAAACGTGCTAAATTGAAATTGAATCTTTTCTGACAACAATGCTAATGCCAGTATTTTCTCCTTTTGAAATTTCTGTTTGTGTTTTGGCCTGTGTGTTGTTATCAACTGCCCAGTTTGACAGCCAGGCCGGGTTGCCAGATATACCTGTAAAAACTTAAACCCAGCACGCTACAGCTGTAACGTTAGTACAGCCATGAAAGCAACAAACAAACGAACAGGAACAATGGAGATAGATTCTACCCAACCTAAAAAAAAACGGCATATTTCTAACAGTTGCATGACCAGAGACGTAACAAACCCTGGGGAAATATTGAAGATGTAGCTATTTGAAAGATGGAGACAGCTTTGAGCCCAAAAGGACGCCGAGTTGGCTAATTTCCTCCTGAACAGGTAGCTAAGCAATAGCTTCAGGCTAATTTATCACGGCTACCAGGGACGGGCATTTTACATCTACGGAAGCAAATAAGAGACATAAGAGTCTTTGAACTTTAACAGCCACTGAATACTTAATATTGAAATATTTTATTTTGAAAAACATGTATCTGAATTTATTTGTTCTGAATTCACCTCTTTGAAATTATTTTACTTCGTAAACCATATATCTGAATTGATTTGTTCTGAATTCACCTCTTTGAAATTTAAATATGAAAATTCTTGATTTCCATTTAAAAAAAAATTAATTTCAATAAATAGTTATATAAAATTAAAAATTTCAAGTTACAATTTTTCAAAGAACACATCAGTCAAATTCAATCGAAAAATTCAAGCTCAATATTCACACAGTAAAATCCGGGTTACCCATACACAGTGAAATAAATGGACACAGCGTAGACTGGACCAGTGAAGTCAATTAGAAGAACTTTTCCGGTGATGGCTCAGCGTACGGCGCAGCTGCTGGGCAGCCTCAAACTGAGCTTGACGACGTAGATGTGACGTGAGCAATCTGTCTGAAAGTTGTAAGTCTTCTGGTAGCTTTGGGGAGCAATTATTCAGAGAAATCTGAATAATTCAGAATCTTCCAGAGACGGAGAGAGTAGGAGCAGGAGCAACTTTTGGTAAGTATTCTGATTAATTATTTTGTCAGTACACCATATTAAGTTAATGCTTATATTAACAATTTACGTAAAATAACATTGAAGAACTTGTGATATGAATTCATACCCAATGTGGGTATATGTAAGGAGATAACATAGGCTAACTAAAATGCTAGTTAACAATAGTAACTAAACTTAAACAGTTAATGTAAGTCGAAATTGTCATTTATTTAACCGCCGTGGGAGCGCCTTTTTTAAATACAATTTAAGCACGATGAAATTAGGCATTGGTAAAGATAACATGCTTGCTGGACACAGAATTAACATGGTTAATTGATGCACATGTTGTATAATGTTAATGGTCGCTGAATATAACCACAACATGGCATTAACTGTTAACTACAACGCAAGAGAAATGGACGGATCAGTTATATAAAAAAGTCATTCAGTAAATTGCTTTGGACAAAAGCGTCTGCTTTGGCCTGTTAAATAACAGATAGATAATAGATGGACAATAACAAATGTCACCAATAACGTCTATAACTAATGGTTGCCCTTTTTATTTTTCTTTCCTCATTAGGTTCAAATAATAACGTTTAGCTGCACAAGTTACACCATGCCTAACAACGAAGGTAAGCCGTGTAGCTATAGTAATAATATAATTAGATTAAAGTTGAATATGGAAATCAACACATTGACCGTAAGAGAATAAAATAATAAATTAACCTTGTGTAATACCTATATTATCATATTATTTCAACGAACAGATAAGAGCAATTCATTTGTGTTTTACTGTATATCTGCGTAGAATTTTTTTCTGTTTTGTTCGGATAGGGAGAAATCACTGGCCTGAGACAAGTTACTTGTGTGTGTTAACATATGTGTACTGACACTGACAAAACACTGTTCTGATTGTGATTACTGTATGCTGTTAAGAGGTCCAGTGAGTTAGTCTAAGATTAATTAATTACAAAGTGAAAAATGATATACATAAATGAATATCTGTAAGCCTATATGCTTTTCTGAAGAGTGTGCCCAGAGAAATTCTTGTTAATCATACATCATTTGGCCCTCTTTGTTAAACAGTGGTGGTCGGTTTTTATGGTGGTTGTATTCAAGGGCTGCCAGGAGAGTCCTTGCCTCATACACGGACGGCGAGAAACTGAAACGCTTGCTTGCATACATCACGATGTGGTTGTGAAAGGACTCCAGCTGACAGGTTGATCTATGTGGAAAAAATGTATGTAGAATTATACTACAGAGAGTGGTGATAATGTATTCTGAAGATAATTTACTGAGTTGAATAACATACGTTTGTCTAACATTACATAATTGTGATGTAATCACAGTTATGCCACTTTACAAAAAACAGTTTTCAGTGTTCACATACACAGGTCATAGTTAGACCAAAATGTTTAACTATTCCCATTGTTTGGCTTTATGGAAATCTGACATGATAACTTCAAATTGAAAAAGACATTTAAGGTGGTTGCTGAAGTTACCTGAAAGGCAGATATCTGTGCACATCTTTCAGCCATCTCTTGTTGAGCACAATAGTTTCCAGTGCCTTGTGAGACTGTGACCCACTCTCCAGCCATTCCTTCTCATGATTTTCTGGCAGGCGATCATGCAAGCAATGGCCAAGGTACCATTTGTGCTCATTTGTAACATGGTGAAGCACACTGCTCCACAGTTTCTAAAATAAATAGCTTGTGATTAGATCAAAGAGTGGAACAACAAAACATGGATGATTAGTTTAGGTGTTATGGGTGTGTCATTGAATATGGACTTCTGAGTCCACTGTATGTATAGAGTATTTGCATTACAAGTTACATTTTTGCCACACTGCCCATGTGAATGTGCAAAGTGCATTGGATTATGAGTCATGAGCCTTCTTCAGTATAAAGTTAGGGTTTGTTTATGGTCAGTCTAACACATGATGAAACACTTGTTTCTCAAGGCTTCCCCAAGACAGTTAACAATATCAAACTAAATGTAAACATAAAATATATAGTCACTTACAAGATTACATAAAACAAATTGAGATGCATTACTTACCCGAAAATGCAGTTCCGTGTTTGCTGTCTTACAACAGTACCAGAAGTGGTTAACAATGTCTTTTGTCCACTGCAGCAGGACCTTTTGTAATGACAGCTGTCCTGCCTAAGTATGCAAAAAAAACATTTATTTATATTAGGATAGAATATAAAATATGTTTACATGTCCATACAACTGAAATTTCACAAATAAGAAAACCCACTGCAGTGATCTTCTTGGCAAGATTCTTTGCTCCATGCCACATATCCCATGAGTAAAGTACTCCACAGGCCTTGTATCTACCAGAGCTAGGATCTTGTAAACAAAAAGAAGTCATTCATTTAGAAGCTAATGCATGCAACAGACAAATCATACACATCTACTAAACATAAAAAGGATTTTAAATTTGCACTGTAAATAATAGCAACTTACTCATAAGAGAAGCAATCTGAGTGTGAGCATCCGTACATATTTCTGTGAGCTTTATTTCTGATGTACTTATCATACTTAGCAAATTGTAGAAGTAATTTTCTAAAACTTCTGTATTCTTTACCTATCTGATGAGGACTGAATGGATGGTGCTGTGGTCGAGAGGGTTGGAATTTGCATTCCATGTCTCTTGCTAGGAGTTGATGTTGATGGACCTCCTCTTTGATAACTGTTCGATAAGGAAACATATTCAAATGTAGTTTACCAATCGTCCGCTTAGCCGGTATCGGGTCGCGGGGGTAGTAGCTCCAGCAGGGGACCCCAAACTTCCCTTTCCCGAGCCACATTAACCAGCTCCGACTGGGGGATCCCGAGGCGTTCCCAGGCCAGGTTGGAGATATAATCCCTCCACCTAGTCCTGGGTCTTCCCCGAGGCCTCCTCCCAGCTGGACGTGCCTGGAACGCCTCCCAAGGGAGGCGCCCAGGGGGCATCCTTACCAGATGCCCGAACCACCTCAACTGGCTCCTTTTGACGCGAAGGAGTAGTGGCTCTACTCCTATTGTGTGATGTCATCATACTATAAACTTACTATACTGAGCATTTGAGCAACTAAATGACAATATAGCTTCACTCCAGATGTAGCTAGTGTAGAAAACAAGTGACCAGTATTACAGAGTGTACCCCTATGGTTGTTTTATGCCTTCCCTGAAAACTAAATATTGTATTATTGACTGTTTTTAGCAGCCAAGGTTGATTGTGGGCGACAATGCTGTCGTGTTAGCTCGCCAAAACTTTAGCTAATGTCCGCTAGCATATGCACAGGCTAACTATAGCCAGTTAGCTTTGTGTGTAACGTAACAAAAACCCACCCATCTCGTAGGAGCGAAGCTTAATATTTCATTCAATAAAATGATGGTACAAAAGGAGCACTAACGCCACAGGTCATATGTTGACAACGTGGACACATATAGGAAACTTCGAAGGCAGTCGTAATATTGCGTATCGTTAGCTAGTTGTCTAAACTTGTGAAAAACTAAACATCCCCGTCCAAGCTGTTTTTCACTTTCCCTCCAATATTATTATAAACATAATAAAGACACCTGGACTCCATATTTCCATAATCCATATTTGCCAAGTCCAGTGGCCAAGACCGAGACAAGTCCAAGTCCAAATACAAGACCGGATTCGAGTACTAGCTAGCTACAGCCTTGCTATAATGTTAGCTGAATAGGTGCTTACCTGTCTATTAGAATGCATGTGAGATCGGCATCTCTCTGTAGTCCTAGCTTGTCACAAAGTTCTCTCCATCTTGGAAATACCACTCCAATGTTTATCCTCGTCTTGTTTCTTTTCGCATCCCAAAATCTTCTTGGGTCGTTTTTTGCACTTGTTTTGTTTTGTTTTGTTTTGTTTGCACTTTGCAGCGCTAGCTCCAGCAGCAGAACATGCAGGCAATGCATAATCATGGTCCATAACGACTGTTGTAGCTATACAAAGCAAGTATGCAAATACTACAATTGTATAGTAGCCTATATAATAGTGTCGGTCAAGTTCAATGATACTGGCTGCTCTGTTAGCTTCAACTTCTTCTTCTTCGCAGTCTTCTTCTTTGGCGGACTTCCGGTGTTCACCCTTGTGTATAGCGGAAGTTAGAGCAACTAGAGGAGTCAAAAGGATATGACGCCATTGACGGGCGACAAAACGAAACGTGTCTTCGAATTACATTACAAATGTCTCTGGGTTTGAAAGTTGGTGCAAACATTAGGGATAATGTAAGTACACAACTAAAAAAATATATATAACATGGGTATAGTGATTTTTGTGTTTTTAATGCAGAAAAGTTACATATTGTACCTTTAATCACAGAGTATGTAATTAATTAGATTAATTTTTTTAATCGATTGACAGCCCTAATTCATTTATTTTAAAGCACAGGTTACCATGCCATTATTCAAATAATATTCGAAGATTTAATGCTCAAATGCAGCCTGTCAGGCTTATGCATTGTCAATGCCACTATAAGCATGTGGTTGTTGTTACACATTCTCTCCACTAGAGGGACTTCCAACATTAGCCTGGCCTTGAAGGGGACCTACGTCACAGCGCGTAGCATTTCAGGCACGCCGCTCTCTATTTACTAGGAGTGTCACGATTCTCCAAGTCCTTGGTTCGATTACATTATAAGATCACAATTCGATTCAATTCTCGATTTTTACTTCTTCTTTTTTTTAAAGTACAAGTTGCTATGCCATTTTTAGACAAGACTTGTATACTATAATATCTGACCTTTGTTCGCAATGTACCATATTACATTGTACCTGAAGACAGACACTTCACACCACACAGAGTTTGAAGCCCCCAAGGTTGTCTTCCAGGCAGCACTGCCTGGAAGGCACTAGGATTAGCCAAGGGGGTAAGCTTCTCCTCGGACCGTGTAGCTCCTTTGGCGCCATTTTGATGCTACCAAGCCATCACCTCCCGTTAGCATTCCATTGACTGCCATTCATTTTGGCACCACTTTGACAGCGAATAACTTTATATCTGAAGCGTTTAAAGACTATTTGTCCATTGTTTATTTCTAAAGAAACACGACAATGTATAAAAGGCTCCATTACCTTGTATCTCACGTTATTGCTCCTTAGCAGGAGTTTTTGTAAAAATAGGCTAACGATTGTGTCATAACCATGCGATTTACTGTCGCACAGCAGAGAAATTACCGTATAGTACAGGAGAAGCTTGCAGGCAGTTTTGACTCACATTAGCTGTTTAAGTTTAATTACTAATGTTAACTAGCATTTTAGTTAGCAATAATTAGCCTGTGCCTATGTTATCTCGTTACATATACCTACGCTCTCCGTCTTTGCAAGATTCGGAATGATTGAGATTTCTCTTGGCACAGCTACCAGGAGACTTACAGCTTTCAGACAGTTTGCTCACGG
Organism: Zingel zingel; assembly: GCA_023566125.1. NCBI lineage: Eukaryota > Metazoa > Chordata > Actinopteri > Perciformes > Percidae > Zingel > Zingel zingel. The sequence continues at coordinate 29,090,763 of CM042315.1, forward strand.
TACATTTACGTGGTCTCTCTCAGTTGGAGGCTGCGCATTAACGCTCAGCACTCACCGGAAAAGTGCTTCTAATATCCTTCACTGGTCTCCGTCCAGAGCAACGGGATCTGTTGTTCCATTATACAGTGGGGCAAGAAAGTATTTAGTCAACCACCAATTGTGCAAGTTCTCCCACTTAAAAATATGAGAGAGGCCTGTAATTTCCATCATAGGTACACTTTAACTATGAGAGACAAAATGAGAAAAAAAATCCAGAAAATCACATTGTAGGATTTTTAATGAATTTATTGATAAATTATGGTGGAAAATAAGTATTTGGTCACCTACAAACAAGCAAGATTTCTGGCTCTCACGGACCTGTAACTTCTTCTTTAAGAGGCTCCTCTGTCCTCCACTCGTTACCTGTATTAATGGCACCTGTTTGAACTTGTTATCCATATAAAAGACACCTGTCCACAACCTCAAACAGTCACACTCCAAACTCCACTATGGCCAAGACCAAAGAGCTGTCAAAGGACACCAGAAACAAAATTGTAGACCTGCACCAGGCTGGGAAGACTGAATCTGCAATAGGTAAGCAGCTTGATGTGAAGAAATCAACTGTGGGAACAATTCTAAGAAAATGGAAGACATACAAGACCACTGATAATCTCCCTCGATCCGGGGCTCCACGCAAGATCTCACCCCGTGGGGTCAAAATGATCACAAGAACGGTGAGCAAAAATCCCAGAACCACACGGGGGGACCTAGTGAATGACCTGCAGAGAGCTGGGACCAAAGTAACAAAGGCTACCATCAGTAACACACTACGCTGCCAGGGACTCAAATCCTGCAGTGCCAGACGTGTCCACTTGCTTAAGCCAGTACATGTCCAGGCCAGTGTGAGGTTTGCTCGAGAGCATTTGGATGATCCAGAAGAGGATTGGGAGAATGTCATATGGTCAGATGAAACCAAAATAGAACTTTTTGGTGAAAACTCAACTCGTCGTGTTTGGAGGAGAAAGAACGCTGAGTTGCATCCAAAGAACACCATACCTACTGTGAAGCATGGGGGTGGAAACATCATGCATTGGGGCTGTTTTTCTGCAAAGAGACCCGGACGACTGATCCGTGTAAAGGAAAGAATGAATGGGGCCATGTATCGTGAGATTTTGAGTGAAAACCTCCTTCCATCAGCAAGGGCATTGAAGATGAAACGTGGCTGGGTCTTTCAGCATGACAATGATCCCAAACACACCGCCCGGGCAACGAAGGAGTGGCTTCGTAAGAAGCATTTCAAGGTCCTGGAGTGGCCTAGCCAGTCTCCAGATCTTAACCCCATAGAAAATATTTGGAGGGAGTTGAAAGTCCGTGTTGCTCAGCGACAGCCCCAAAACATCACTGCTCTAGAGGAGATCTGCATGGAGGAATGGGCCAAAATACCAGCAACAGTGTGTGAAAACCTTGTGAAGACTTACAGAAAACGTTTGACCTCTGTCATTGCCAACAAAGGGTATATAAGAAAGTATTGAGATTAACTTTTGTTATTGACCAAATACTTATTTTCCACCATAATTTACCAATAAATTCATTAAAAATCCTACAATGTGATTTTCTGGATTTTTTTTTCTCATTTTGTCTCTCATAGTTGAAGTGTAACTATGATGAAATTACAGGCCTCTCTCATCTTTTTAAGTGGGAGAACTTGCACAATTGGTGGCTGACTAAATACTTTGTTGCCCCACTGTATATGTCAATGGGATTAGGCAATGGTTATGGTTGAAGACGACGGTCGCAGCACTGTCTTGAAGGCTTAGTTGGGGGCTTAAAACACCATCGAGCCAGCACAGCAGCTGAGCAGAACAATAGCAAAGAGGGCGACTTGGTGGACGGTAGTCCGCTAACGTGTTGTTCTCTCTAATATAACCAATATAAGCTGCTCTGTTTAGGCTACAAAACGTGCATGCAGGCTTAAATTTAAGCATGCAGTTTTGTTGGGATGAAGCTATAAGCAGAAGGAATATCTACTAGCTGCTAGGCTAATGTGCAATGGTAAACACACAGAATATGGTACACGCACATAGCGGAGCTTGCAAACTGTGGCTTTTTTGTCGACAACGCAAACGTTGTCAACATAACTCTGACTTGGAAATCCAAAATACTTCCACACTTTCACACACTTGTTTTTTTTACGCTTGACAAGCCGACCGGACGTGACGGGGGCGTGGCAATATTGACGATTCCATTTTTTTATTCGATATTCAAGATTGTGATTTAATTTTCTTAATTTCGTGACACCCTTACTATTTACATTTTATTCCACCACATCCACACCGGTGACTTCAGTGAAAGAGGAGGCGGTTCAAGTTCTGTCGATGGGTCTCCTGCATCTGCAGTTGCCATGTTATCTTTTGACTGGCTGTAGTTAAGTTAGAGGAGGTTGACTCGCAGCACTTCAACACCGGGGTTTTTTTTTCCGCTTGGCAAGCAGACCAGACGTGACATGGGGGCGTGGCAGCATGGACGATTCCATTTTTTAATTCGAAGTTTGAGATTGAGATTGAGATTGTGATTTATGAATATGCTGACAGTTTTTCTCTTTCCCAGTCCTTAGCAGTGTGAGTGTGCATGTGTGTATCTATCTGTCCTTTTGTGATGAAGGATGAAATCGCCTGTGTGCCTTATGTTGCCGACTAGAAATCGCTAGTATCAGCTAGCGCTAGCTAACGTCAACGGTAGGTTGCTGCTAGCTAACGCTAGCAAGAAGGGTTTAGGTTGACTTTGTCTGGAACCAAGTCGTAACTCGTGACTTGAAGTCGTAATTTACGGGCTAAAAAGTGTGTCTGGAACGCAGCAATATTGTTGAGCAATTTGTTCTTTCTACAAAAAAAATTTCAAAAAAAATGTCTAATCCCTCCCTGTTTAGTCAGCCAGCCAATTTGAGCTAGACAGTTTTGTGAGACCGTGGGATTTATCAAACTGAATAAATCCGGCCCGCACATATAACACAAAACTGCTTTGCTAGCTCCATCGTGTTGTAACTGAGACATCTGCTGAAAAAAATAATTGTATTCCTTATGCCGCGTTCTATTTACCTCCGAACTCGGAAGCCGCAACTTGGAATAACGTCATACCCGAGTTGAATACGTTCTATTTAAAAGTCGGATTTTCATTGTTTTCATTAGCTCTAGCCCGGTTAGCTATTGTTAGCAACCAGTTGCTAACGCATTATGCCGTTTTTTTTGTGCATGCAAACAACCTAACATGTCCACAGATAGAAGTTGGACATGCCTGTGTGAACGACTGATTTAGTGAGACACAAATAAGACAAAAGTGCTTATAACTGTATGTTACTGCAGCTTTCATAACTACTGATACAGGGGGCAGCCATGTTGGATTTTGAACTTGCTCTACTGCGAGGTTGTACGAGTTATGAGCTTGTAAGGTCAGGGGGCGTGTTTACGACTTTGACCTTGTAAAAAACGAGTTCCGTGGTAAATAGAATGCGGCATTAGCATGATTGCCGTACTGTTTAGTTCAAAAACACCAAAGTTCGACGACCTAGCAGACCAGAGGCAAGCTTTTATTTTGAAAAGTCGAAGCTCGGGATGGCACCAGCCGGAAGGGCATGAGACGGGAGGTCTCCAGGCTGCAGCCATACCTGACTCAAATGTGCTGGGTAATGTCATTTTTCCCGCCGTGCGCCAGAGATGTTCACAAGTCATTTTTTGGAAGTCCAAGTAGAGTCTCAAGTCTTTGAGCTTGAGTCCAAGTCAAGTCTCAAGTATTTGAGGGGTAAGTTCAAGTCAAGTCTCAAGTCTTTTGCCACGAGTCCAAGTCTCAAGTCTCTGGTCATCTGATCTGCCCCTAACACTGTATTGTTAAATCTTATGAATTCAAAGTATGTTGTGTAGCTACCATCCATACAGTACAGTATTTGTGGGATAACTTTATGGGATCTATTTAACACATCCCTCTAGCCCTTGGACCTGGTGAGATATTAACCTAAGTCTGTCACATCATATGGATACAACTATAAAGATACAATGTGCCTGTTCCCAGCATTAGCACAACACTTTGCGATGGTTAGCTTGTTACCTGTGACGATATATGCTAAATGTAACATCTCTTTCATGTTAGCGTGTGAGTGACTGACCTATTTGGGTGCGTTTTGAGATGCCTGATGAAGCTCGACGTTTTTGATCCGGCATCATTAATCTTGGTGCCACACACCTTGCATGTAGCTGTTGGCTTACTGCCACTGTTTACGAAGTTATTGAAAGCAAAACTAATGACAAAAGGCACAACTCCGGGAGGACTTGGTGTCGCCATGTCAATGTATTTTTTGATATGTGAGTGAGCGCACATAGGCAAAACGCATGCCTTACGTTGCACATTATGGCAAAGGGCAGGGGACATGAGGCTCGTCATACGTGTCCCCACCGTATATGCGCCAATAAAAGAAAATAGAAATACATGAATAAATTTAGATTTAAAAAGCAATAATTGCATGAAAACAGGTTGTTGACGAGTCTCGAAGCTCGAGTCTGAAGTCTTTTGGGTCGAGTCGCAAGTCAAGTCTGAAGTCTTTTGGGTCGAGTCCGAGTCAAGTCTGAAGTGTGACTCGAGACCAAGTCCCCATCTCTGCCGTGCGCTACATTAAAATCAATGTGACACACCTTACAAAAACCGTGGAGGTTGTCGATATGACTAGGTAAGATGCATGTAAATTGTTGCACTCAACACTGTTGAAATTTACAGCTATTTTTCTATTTATTTGCGGGAACACTGCTTTCACCTGCCATTTTTATCGGCTCGCTTTTGGGTCTGAACTTTCCGTGAAGCTTGCGCAGAGATCAACTGTGCAACTTGGTTATAGGTTGCCAGGTTGAGTTGGCAAACGGGTTGAAAATTGTATATGGTGTGTGGATTGTGTTAAAAGGATGTGTTTCATACAAGATCTGGTCAACATTAGACAAACATAGGTCTGATTATTTATAAAGAAATTTGGGCCATGCAAATTACGGGAGTTTCCCGGGAGAAATAACAAACCTGGAGGGGTCCAGGAGATAGGGCTAAAAAACAAGAGAAACCCGGGAAAACAGGATTGTTGGCAGGTATGGTGTATATTGAGCACAAGTGTACGTACCAGCGGCGTTGCTGTACAGTTCAGTTCACTAGGCGCTGATGGGGTTTATGGGTGGATGCACGGAATGCACGTAAATAGCAGTCTGATGTTCCTTCCATTGCAGATGAGTGTGAACGTGTGTGTGTGTGTGTGTAAGTGCACAAGCACAGCGTCAGTTAGTCCAGTTCACAGTTTGGTTGTGACAGTGCACGGTATCTTGTTTTGTCAGTGTTAATGGCAAAGTGTGGTGCAGATATTACCCATAAACAGCAGAGATCACACTTGAAGGATGTCTGATGGCTGGCAGAGTAAACTTCTTAAGGAACTTGTTGCACCCACAGAGGAAAGCCGCAGTTTTCCCTTCTGCTTGCAGGGTAGTTAAGATTTGGTGTTAAAAATCTGACCGATGGCCAAAGAGGCCAAAATAACTGACTCCACTTAGATCACTACACCTTACACCCTTAAATCTTAAGTGTTCGTTGACTGGTAGATCAGAAATAAAACTCAGGATTCATTCAGTTAAAATTATAACAAGCTTTAGTGAAGAATGATATTTCAAATACAAGTACGTGTACACGGATCAGATATTACAAGACAAGCCTAGATCTCTCCTAACAAACCGACAGTCTCGCCAAGCATCTGATGATGCTAAGTTAAAATCCTGTCTTTTTATCCATTTCTGTCCCATCTTCTGGTGTTGCTGTCATCAGTTTGGATATAGTCCAGATCTTCTCGGCTCCAGCCGGCTCCTAACACGATGTAGCACAATGTATGAAAATGTTATCTTGGCTTCTCCCATTCCCAGGTCAAAAGAGACCTATGTTGCATTCCATTTACCAAAAATATACATTGGTTACAAATTGTTTTACGATGTTCATATTACTGAATACCTGTGTATTTTCTTAATCTTCTACAGATTTAGGGAGTTGCATGAGAGCCAAGGCCATTTTCATAACTTGCGCTACATTTCTCGCGCTTGCGAAACACTGCTCCATTGTCGTCTCCGCTTCCCATGGTCAGAAGAGACCTTTCTCAGTTTCCAATCATTCCCCGGGTGCCAATATCCCGTACTTCCTTTATAATATCTTATCACTTTAAAAGACCAGATGGCCTCTCATAACCCTGAGAAGCAGAGACAAGGTCAGCTCATGAACTCTAAAGCCTCTCACTTTATTCTCACAAATATTTATCCTACAGTAGCCAACAGCTACAAACTTGAGATAGCGTTTTCCCACGCAGTTCACACACAGACTGGGAGAGGGGTGGCTGTAACGTTCCAACACAGCACCTGTTGATATCTTCAACGCTTACAAAACAAAACTCTTGTAAAGTTAACTTGAGCACTTCTAGCGACCTAGACGATATAAACACCAGCACTAGACTCCCACTTGAATGCTCTTCCAGCCGTCTTCATCCGTGTAGCTAGTCTGTCTGTGCATCGTCATGCAGCTCAGTTGAAAGTTAAAGTTAGCACTTACGTTGATTTGCTGGAGTTCGGTTTCGGTGCTCGCAAGTAAATGGAAAACCCAAATGTAACCGCGTTACTGATTTTAGGACACATAATATGACCACTTGATACATTTTAAATTATAACTTTAGGCACAGCAGTGTAGCTCCACACAGCTACCGCTCTGTCCTAGCTGATCGTGCGTACCACCCTCTGACTCTGCCCGTGCTCCTGCACGTTCACATGTGCTCAACTCTTAAAGGGCCAACAAATATTTGTAGTCGCTAAAGGATCAACACATACTGTATAACGTAACGTTACAGCGGGATATTTGTGTGATTTAAATAGCTGTCTATGCAGATTACTTATACTGACCATACCTGTAGGCTGGTCAATGATCCCACCTAAAACGCTTTTCAGAGTAGGATAAAGTTACGTCATGCCAGAGTTGGAGTGAATAACTTTAGGGAATCGGTTGGATAAGTCACAGTAATGAACAAACCTAATGACAACTTTTTTCAACAAAACCATTTGCCCTTAGCAAAAATTGTGATTTTTAGGCCATCCATATTGAATGTCAAATCTATTGAAAATGCTTAATTCATTTGGCAGCCAGCCTCCAGTTACAGCCTCCAATTGAGGAAAGACAACTTTGAGTGTCTCACATAACTGTAAGCAAAGCACATACACAAAACATTATTAATAAACATGTATCCTTAGAAAGGATGCTGAACTGTTGAAATTAAAGATGATTGTACTAGAACATCAGTCTTGCTTAAATGCATTTTGGCTTATTAAAAAGCATAATTAAAACCTGTGCCAAAGGATTATCATTTTCCAATACATTAATGCAGACTATGTTAAAAGGTATAATTTACCCAAAAGTTTAAATTCAGTCATTATGGAAGTTATTATCTACTCATCTTAATGCCATTATAAACTCAGATGAGTGCTTCTTCATACAACTTATAGTTTGCGTAACTACTGAGAAGCTTTCTTCCAAACAATTGCAGTAAATGGTTGCCAGTCCTGGTTGCTACATCTCAAAAAGGAAGGGTGTAGGACTAATTAACAGAATTCTTCATAGTCATAGTACAACTAGCATAAATATATACATCTATGTGTTGTGCTCTCATCTAAATAAACAGTCCTGCGGCCCAGTCCTGCCTGCAAGTGGACTAGTTTGTCTTGTTCTTTTGGGGTTTTTTCATATTGTTTTGGCAAAAGATGGAAAGCAACTTCTAGTGGATTAGGCCTTTTAGCAGGAACAAGATTCACTGCAGGAAAACACCTCTTCCCTTTTCCCTTAGTGAACATGCCTGGAAAAGACCTGTAGGAAATAAGTTTGTTAAAACTTGATTACTATAAAACTATGAGTTTTTAATAAGATTAAATTAATCCACAGAATATAATGCTGAACCTGGTCATTTTCTATCAAGAGAAGGTCTTGGTGGCTGATCACTATTGGCTGCACCTCCTCCCCTTTCAGATTCGGTCAATAAGGACATTAAGTGCCTGGCTAATCGTAAAAGCTCAGCATGACTACCCTGTCAATACAAATATATAATACAGAAAATACAAAATATCACAGAGAGAAAAAAAAAGGTTAAAAAAACCCCACTGACCATACGTCTAATGTTAAAGCTAAAGTGTAATCTGCATAGACAGCTGTTTAAAATCACACAACTATCCCGCTGTAACATTACGTTATATATTTTGATCCTTCTAACCGTATCCATCTACACTGAGGGCTCCCAGTCTGTCTGTGAACTTGTCGGTTTCAGTACAGGTTGATTCCCTTCACTCGATCAGTGTTGCCAACTCCTCAGTAAGGAAAGTCGCTATTGGCTGTCCTAAAAGTCGCTAGAAGTCGCTAAATGACATCATCGCCTAATTTGCATAATTTCCTATCAGCATCATGAATGGATTTTTTTTTCTTCTTTTTTAACACAAAACTCTCGTTGGGGAAAAGAATATACATGCGTATTTACAAATGTTGTCCATGTACAAGAAATAATCACCTGAGCAAAAAACAAAGAACAAATCAAAAATCAAAAGGCTAGAAAAAAAACAAAACATTTAGAGCGACACACAAGGGTCATGGTCATGGATGTATTAAGAGAACTGCACCAACTGCACGTGGTGGATGCTGTCTGTAGGAGAGGAATAACATTGTGGGAGAGACAAAAAGTGAGTAAAAGCACCCTAAATATGTTTAGAACTACAAATTAACTTTCTTCTGTCGATTCTTTTTTTTTAAACCAACCCTCCTCCTTTATCCGGGCTTGGGACCGGCAAAAGTTACCCAAAAGTACGACGGAGCATTAGGGCCACATCAAGGGAAAAAAATGAAGGAGTAAGATGTTTTATTTATTTTGCATTTTGAGAATAAAGTCGAAATGTCGAGAATAAAGTCAACATGACGAGAATAAAGTTGAAATACCATTTCGAGAATGCCATACTCCTCCTTCAGCACTTTATGGACTCCATTGTTAATCCCCGTCATAACAGAGGCATTTTCGGTCCCTATCCCCAGGAGTTTCTCTTTTTTAAGACTACATTTCTCCAGGAAAGCCACAACAGCACAGGCTATAGATCTGGCATCTCCTCCCTCTAACTCAATAAGCCCCAGAAATATGGATACAATAGTCTGCTTGGTGTCACTAAAGTACCTTATCACCACCCCCAGATACTTAGAAACACTTACATCCGTGGACTCATCGAGGAGGAGGCTGAAACGCTGGTCACCCACATCAGCGACTAACTTTTTCAGGAAGTATGGTGCTAGAACACCCTTAATCATTTCTGTGCACTTTGTCCTGTGCATTTTGAAGTGGGTAGCAGCAGCAGAGTCTGAAAAAGCAGCTTTACATGCTTCTCCAATATGATCACATGCCAGCATGGAACAGTGTTCAGCCATAGCTAATGCCATGGTGGCCTCAGCCTTTTTTGCAGAGTCAATTTTAGTAAACATAAATGGCAGCTTGCTCTGGGTGGAACTGTTATAAGGCTTTGCCTTTTCAGTATGTTTTTGAGTCATCCTGTGTTTTTTAACATCACTGAGTTTAGCGTAGAAATCAGCCTTACAATACAGGCAATACGCACGTGTATCGTCACCAATAAATGGTTTCAACCAGCCTTTGAATTCAGGGTTTGATTCCCACTCCTTTCTGTATTTTTGACTGTACAGTTTAGACTCTGACATGACCAGTGATTTTGTGTGAGTGATTTTTATGTACCGGTATGTGAGATATGTGTGTATGTGTGTTTGTTGTGTTATGGTTGTCTAAGCTACTGGATGCCTAAAATTCCCCTTGGGATGAATAACGTATCTATCTATCTATCTAATCTATATCTATCTATCTATCTATCTCTCTCTCTCTCTTATATATCAAATCTATGTCTTATCTGTATCTAATCTATGTTTTATCTATCTTATCTATCGATCTATGTCTTATCTATCTATCTATCTATCTATCTATGTCTTAACTATCTATCTATCTATCTATCTATCTATCTATCTATCTATCTATCATGAGCTAGCCAGCTAGAGGTTTATCACAGAGAGGCACACACACACAGTGGACGAGCCGAGGTGAGGTGAGTAAGTGACTGAGGCTGTGCTGTGCCTGTGTGTGAGTCGAATCATGCAGACAGTGATTTATTTTAGACAAAGAACATTTACATTTTACATTATGGGCGGGAAAAGCCAGCAGGGCTTCCCGCATGCGCATGCGCGATTCATTTTCAGTCTGGACGCAGAGGAGTTAACATCTCCTGCTCTGACTGCAGCTCGGAGGAACTGCTGTGCGAGGACTGGGCCGCCTGTGAGTGCTTTCAGTTGGGGGAGGGGCCCCAGCGGCACCCGCTGCTCGTAGAGAAGAGTGAGAACAAGTCTCCAATAACACCACAAAAAGTCGCTAGATTTGTCGCTAGTCGCTTTTTTGAAAAAAAGTTGCTAAGGGGGTCTGAAAAGTTGCTAAATCTAGCGACAAAGTCGCTAAGTTGGCAACACTGCACTCGATACGTTGGGTGGGAAAATAAAATCAATGAATCAATACAAGAATTCTTTCTTCCCATGGAGCCAACATTAAAACTATTTTGGTTATGTTAATTTCTGGTGTCAGCCAGCCTGGTTAAGCAGGTTCGGGAGCCACTGCCAACTCAGCTCATCAGGAGCGGCTGCTGACAGACGACTGATAACGTTATGTCGTCTCCGTTAGTCACAGAGCCACGTTAACGTTAATGTTGGAGCATGATGGCAACAAGGCAAAGGCTATCGTTAGCTACATCATTCAGTGTTTCTTGCTACGATACGTCGTAGCAAGGAAACGTTAGCCACGATTACATGGCTAACGTTAGCTAACGTAAGCTCTACATCCATTCTGTATCATAGAGCTCAACAGTGTGGAAGTAAAAGTCTTAATTTTCTCTGACTTTCTAAATAAGGATGTTGACTATTAGCCATAATGTCTAAACTATCCAAGGTAGACTGACCATGAGCTTTGAGATTGTGAGACGAAGGTTTCTGCTTCTGTAGAAGACACAAGTCCGTGTGAAATGTTGTTTTAGGTAAAATAGGTTTTACTCGCTACCTAACTAATAGAGAAATATTACATCACCCACAATCCTAAGCGTGTGGTTACCATGGAAATGATTATAGAACCCGCAAACAGAGCTACAGCTAGCTGGTTCCAGGCTTAAAAGGTGCACTATGAGTTCCTGCATGACGACACTTCTGTTGATGTTCCAAGTAAATACAAAACAAAACAGAGCCAGGTCGCCAAATGTCAATGTAGAGTTCAGCCGTTAAAAAGTGGGTGGCCACCGTTGAGCTCTCTAATTTGCTGACTTACCTACATAGTGACACGAGTCACACAAACCATAGCTATGTGTTCCAAACATACTTAGCTACAAAATACTTCTGTCAAGCCCTGAGTTCGATTGTACGTAAACAGCAAACTTACCGGAGCGCCTTAGTTTTCCCTGGCAGTCATCTTTACAGGTTCAATATCCGTGCCGATTTCTTGGATCACATGACAGACAGGTCGTGCTCTGATAGGCCAGACGTAGGTTCGATTGCATGCAGGCTCCGTTGCTTCTCCTCTCCTGGGTAGCCCGGATGTTACTGTGTGAATAACTTGAATTTTTGATCTGAATTTGAGCAATCAAATTTGACTGATGTTTTCTTTGAAAAATTGTAACTTGAAATTTGAGATCTGAATTTGAGCAATCAAATTTGATCAACCTGAATTTATTTATCTGGAATTCTGTAAGTTGATTTTGTTTTTGTATCTTTTGTGACCATTGAAAAATATTTATCGAAATTTAGGTTTTTAAATCGGAAAATCAAGAATTTTCATATTTCAATTTCAAAGAGGTGAATTCAGAACAAATCAATTCAGATATATGGTTTCCGAAGTAAAATTATTTTAAAGAGATGAATTCAGAACAAATAAATTCGGATACATGTTTTTCAAAATAAAATATTTCAATATTAAGTATTCAGTGGCTGTTAAAGTTCAGACTTATGTCTCTTATTTGCTTCCATATATGTCATTTTAACATTTGTGTACTCACATTGAATTATATAGCTACAGTACCCCAGTTGGTTACTTGCAAAAACAATTGCGATACAGCTAGTACAGTGATCCCGACTGGTCCTGGCTATCGCTGCCATGATAACCCTGCTAACGTTGCCAGAGGACCAGGCAAGCGGGGCCACGGCTGTTAACAACGTGTAGCCTGTTCAGCGGTTGTAGCCGACAATGGTGAGTTACTTCAAGCCAAGAGAGGGGGGCTGTAAATCTGGAAGCCATTGTTGCCGTAATTCTAAGCCAATAAAGTGTATTCAGTTGGGTGGAGAGAACGGCAAGGTAGTCTTATTTTTAGCGGTTCCTACCTAAGCCAAGGAAGTGTGTCTGTCCGTCGGGTGGAGAGGATGGCGAGGTTGTTGTGTTTTTAGCGGTTCCTACCGTAATTCTAAGCCAAGGAAGTGTGTCTGTCCGTCGAGTGGACGCCAAGGTTGTTGTGTTTTTAGCGGTTCCTATTGTAATTCTAAGCCTAGAAAGTGTGTCTGTCCGTCAAGTGGAGAGGACATCGAGGTTGTTGCGTTTTTAGCGGTTCCAACTGTAATTCTAAGCCGAAAAAGTATGTCTGTCAGTTGGGTACAGAGCTCTGCTTGAGCACAGGCTTTTATGACTGTCAACATAGCCAGCATCTAACGTTAGCTACTTTGCTGTGCTGTGAAGTAATGTCTGGCTATGTGAGACAAGCATCTAGCAACATTTTTTTGGATGCTGCGGACTCATGACGCGTTCCAGGCAACCCGTAACTCGTGTTTTCACAAGTAGGCATTACGAAGCCAGCGCAAAGTGAGGTGTCGGTAAGTTGATGGATATACGAAAGTGATATGGAAATAACAATATACATGAATATACAGTCTATAATCACTGCTGAGATGTAGGGAAGAATTAAAATACAGGTGGTGCAAATTGTGGTCTAGTTAGTGATGTAGCTCAGTTATAACGAATAGACAGGCAGTCTATATAAATGCTGAAATGTAGTGAAGAGTCAGTATACAGTTAGTGCAGGTTGTGGTTTAGTTAGTGATGTCGATCAGTAATAACACAGTAAACATGAATAGACAGTCTATATAAATGCTAAGATGTAGTAACGAGTCCATGTGCAGTTAATGCAAAGTGTGGTCTAGCTCAGTGGTTCCCAACCTGGGGTCCGGGAACCCCTCAGGGGGGCGGCAAAGATCACAGGGGGTGCGCAAGTCTTTATCTGGTTTGAGGTTGAGGTAAAAAAAAATAAAAATATTTGCACGTTAAACAAATTAAGATAATACACTAGAATATATAATGTATACAAAAGTCAGTATAAAAACTATATATTTTTGTTCTCGCTTAAAATTGTAGGCAGGCTACTTAGTACTTAGGACTTCTTAACCTGTGGCCCTTGCTGTCATCAGGTCAGCTGCTAGCTGCTATTATCCTCATTTTTCCTGCCGCCACGGCATCACTATTTTATGAATAAAACATAGCGGAGAAACGTAAAAGTGCTGATAACTCCTCTGTATCAAAAAAGAAAGTAAGGCTCTATCTCGAGTTACCTCAACTTTGGTTTCGGAGGTGGGGGGGCTCAGCTTTTCTTAGACATAAGTAGGGGGGGCACCAAGGAAAAAAAGGTTGGGAACCAGTGATGTAGATCAGTAATAACACAATATACATGAATAGACAGACTATATGCTGAAATGTAGTAAAGACTCCATATACAGTTAGTGCAGATTGTGGTCTAGATAGTGATGTAGATCAGTAGATTCTGCCGGATATTGCAAGTTGAAGACATAGTAGGCAGCGAAGACTGCTGCCAATCCATGCAGGAGGTTACTGCTGTGGGGCCCCATCACACATGCTCCTTCCATGGACATAATCCACGTGTCTGCACCGCTCAGTATTTCTCCTGAAACCCATTAACAATATGATAACTAAAAGCTGCACACACTAGAGCCACCTAACACTATAGCCACCTAACATGAATTCATTAATGTTCAAGACTTTATTATTATCTCCTTTGACCACCGCACCCTCCATTAACAACTCAAAGAAAGACATTTTTCAGGCGCAACAGTCCTCCATCAACCTCATGAATTTATTAAAGGATTAACTTCTACAACATAAGGAAAGATACAACTAATCGAGGTGTGCTTGGCAGGGTGACAGCTCGATATCTGCAGCCGTGGCAGAGGGCTGGAGAATAAAAACCATAAGTTAACAATGGGTAAGTTGAGTAAACAACGACAAAGAAAACTTGCCCCAAAAGCTGTCTTGTTCTACTCAACACCAAGGGGGAAATCAGCCTCAATTTATGGGTCCAAATGTAGAAACAGCTGCACAACAGCTGGCAATTTTTTTTTTTTTTTAAATATGGATGCCATGGCAATAAAACAGTGAATTAAAATGATTTTATGAACTACATGGCAGGAAGCAATGGCTAACCCATCAGAGTCTAGCCTGGATCAGACCACGGACTCCGCCCACTTCACTGAGTAGGCTCCGTCTTGGGTCTGGATTCCCCATTCAGAGCAACGAGTACAGCCAGACCGGAAGAATGTTAGCCCAATAAGCGCTGGGGGTGGATGGGACTAAACGTGATGAACCAATCAGCCGAGGGCCCTTTTTCAAGCAATGTCTGCCTGTGCGCTGACTGCCTCGGAGATCGGAGAATATCGATTGATTGAGGCAGATTTAGTAAAAAACAGACTGTTTACTAGAATAACTGCTCTGAAACCAGAACAGTATTCTGCATGGAGAGCTTATTTAGAAGGGGCGACGTTTTGGCTGTTCTCCGAACTGGCAATGGGAAAAGTCTTCTTTTGAAAAGGTATCTAAAGCCCTCCCCCCTTTGTATGCACTTTGAATGAGACGGGTGTCAGACTGAAGCACTAGCTTCGGTCTGATACTCCGGCTAATCAGAGTCTATGGAGTATTAGAATAACTTGTGCAAATTGTCCATAGCAAAGGATGGGGCTGATGACTGATTTCTGGTAATTAACAATTACAAAATAGCAGGACAGAGATGGGAGGGAGGGAGTGAGGGAATGGTTAATTTATGTATATGCACTGCAAGTTATACTCACATCAGCTGTAAGGAAGGTACCATCCCCCTCCTTGAAGTGAGCAAGCAGGCACATAATGGTGCAGATAGCTTTGTTGCCACTCTCTTCATTGTAGGCTTCCAGAACAAAATTTGGATGCATCAATATTCAAAAATAAAATATGTTTGTTCCTCAGGATGCATAGATATGAATTTCCACTATTCCTACCTGGGCATATAGCTGCTGCTTCTGAGTCTTCATCTCTTGTAGGGTTTCTTCAGTCTCCCCTGAGGGGAGTTCTTGAGATGCCCATCGGACACATCCATATTGATCAACAGGACCTCTTCCATTTGTCCTCGCCTGGGGATTGCTGTGCTTATTCTTTCTTAACCGTGCCAATGTGTTGTTTCGGTTGACGTGCTCGATTCTGGTTTTTACTTGCTGGACGAGCGATGCTCCAGCGGTATTTTCATCATCATCCACATCCCCAAAACATGTGGGGTACTTCTGTATTATATCGTTTACAACTTTCAAACAGATCCCTCTATTTGGATTTGCATTGCGCTCTTCTGGCGGCAGGATTTGGTCTAGTAGAATTTGCGATGGCTGACTGGATCTCTGACGTCATCTTCTCCCAGTTAACCTTCAAGGATGCAAACAGAAAATGGTGAAAAAAAGAGAAGGATACAAGCTTTTAAGGGTGCATTTATAGTCAATTTCAGCATCAAACTCAAAGGAAGCAGTGCTAGGACATCTAATTTAAGACATCTAAGAAACCTGTCTGTAGCCAGTTGTTGAGAGTTCCTCTCTCTCTCTCTCTCTCTCGCGCGCGCGCGCTATTTGATGTAGGCTAGGCATACGTCACCAACTTTACACCTCACTGTGTAAGCAGGTTGAGTTGCAGTCCATCTGGAATAAATGTTATATTTACTATTTCGTGATATGGGGGAAATGGGCCTACGTGAAGCATTAAATGTGCACAAAAGCATACCTAGGAGAGTTGTTCATATGTTCCTTACAGCCCCAGCATCCTACACGAACGCACCTAGGAATTCCAGATCATAGACAGGCTTCTCGCTGCATCACTTGGAAAACGAAAAAGAGGCTGAGGTTAACATGACCGCGGCGTGAATAAGGTGAATCGGTCCAACAAAGTGGCATTCACTGAAGACAGTGGCTGATGTTTATGTCATACCAATAATGTACAAAACGTAGCCTACCCAGCCCATTCTATTCAATTTATTGTTGTTTTTATTTTTAACGTGTCCAATCTTATAACAAAATCTGAGCAAAAACATTTTGCCATCGGTGCATCCCTAACGAGTAAAATAGAAATATATATTTTAGGAATTTAGGCCATGGTGTGCGTGGTGAGGGCAGAGCTATTGGGTTGGACATTCGGGGTGTCTCAGGTGAGGAGAGTTGTGGACTTCCCACGGGGGACAGGGTTGAGGAGAGTTGTGGAGAGCCAGGAGGAGAAAGGGCTGAGAGGGAACTTGAAAAAATATTTACCATTAGACCCCTATGATCCAGACATACTATGGTGTATTTAAACACCCATCATATTTTCTATAAAGCCATTCATTTTTCATTTATTTCAAACATTTTGTCGTGGTAGCCCCAAAAAAAAACTGTAGAAAGCCATCTGACAGCCAAGGTCACATCATGTGACACTTCAAAAAAAAGAAAAAGAAAAGATGATTGGTGACCAGGGTGGGAATTCCATTTGGCCATCAATGTTGCAACTTTCAGGGCACAAAACTGAAGTGGATTTCACAATCTGCCAAACACATCAGTTAATACATCACACCACAATCATACCGTATAAAAAAAAAAATTAAAAAAATCACACCATCACCACAATCATACTTACACAATCCTAAATTCAAAGAACACATTAAGCTACATAACACAAAGCACACTCAGGGCATAGTTCATGAAATAGGCCAGTAAGGCTACATAATAAATTAATTTTACCGGCTATGATGGGGTGGCTATGGCGGAGAGGCTATGATGGTGGAGCAATGATGGGAGTGGCACCATAAAAGTAGTCTACAGATCGCATAGTTAAGAGATTAGGGGTGCGTTCATAAATTAACTCTGAGTGCAGTTTCCAAACCATCAAGAGCGTAGCAGAGCGTGCTCGGAGTGAATTTATGAGCACACACTAGGTTTACGAGTTTAACTGAACATTCCGATGTGTAGCCTAATACACATAGAATTAAAAACAGTTAAATCATTAAAGAGGACAAAGGATAAAAGTGCCTTTTGTCCTGATAGACACACCATGCAGAAGACCACCCCCATCCCGGAACCGCCCATAGAACCCAAACCACCCAACCTACAGTTACCTTGAGATGAAAAGGCACGGAGGAGCTTCCTAGACTGGACCACACAGAGAAAGGGCAAAAGATTCTCTTCACTTAGAAGGCTCATGTCCTCCTTGTTCTCCACACCAAGTTCTTCCAGGCCTGCCATCAAGGTAGTTAGTGCGTCTGCGGGGAGATCCGGAAGTACTGCCAAGACAGCCCTCCTGTGCTGCAGCCATGTCTCTGCAAAGGAGTGATGGAGACAGATCACTGTAATGTCACACATTGTGTAGGCTGGCAAAGGATAATAATCCAATAGATCATCATGCGTCATGCAAACAAACTGCTCTTGGGGTGTCCCCAAAACACTATAGACCCCAATGTCCCTCAACTTAACAAAACAATATGTTTGTGAGACAAAGAACACAGAGCCATGGTGCACAATGACCAGCTCCGTCTTCCCAACCTCCAACTCTTCTTCAGTTTTCCCCAGCAAAATAAACATGCCCTTTCTGTATGATGTGCCATTCACTGTCACTGTGTGAGATGCTACTGTATCTTTAGATTCAAAATGTAAACCAACAACAGCCTCTCGGATTTTGACGCTGTAGTCATTTACATAGAATGTCATCTCTTTATCCAGTAACACACTCGGCTGAAACATTTCACCTGCACTCAAGTATGCCTGAAAGAGCTGGTGTCTCTCTGCGACTGTCTTGCAGATATTCTTGAAATTATGTAACTTCCTAGCACATCTTTTGAAGAATGTGTGCTTACTCTCAAACCTGAGAGTCCAAAGGTGAATTAGGGGACCAAAGTGGGTAATGAGCTCTGGATAATGAAGTAAATAGTGGTGTTTGGGCTTCAGGGGCTCATTGGGAAACAGCTGCCTTCGAAAGTAGATATACTCCTCGATAAGTATTTTAAGATAAGCAACCTGATCTGTAGTGATTGCTGGTGCACAAATGAGCTCTACAATTTCTCTGAGCTGCAGCACAAGTTGCCAGGCAGCATTCTCGCATGGATTCCTAATCCTATCTCCTATCAGGAGAGGGAGCAAACGCAAGAAGCACCAGTTCTGGACTGCATGTCCACTAAATCTTCTGCTACCTTGTGAAACATCTGTTTGTCCTGGGCATCATTTCCCTGATAGTTGAACTGATCTGTGCACCTGTTGAGTTGTGTATAGCTGAAATGTTTCTCCTCAACTAGATGACCAATCAACAAACTAAAGTCACAGGAAACAATGCCTTCAAACAGGTCATGGCCAAGAGATGGGGGTAATCCAGGCTGGCAAAGATGAAAGAAAGACAGTTGGTTAAAAGGAAAGTCTGACTTGATACCACATTCAGAATTTGTACCAGTGTTTTCTAATTCTTGTAGATGATTCAGAAAAGACTGTTCTGTACGCTTGTTGCCATATAATAATGGAGAACTCTCAAAACTTGATCTTTTTATATCACAATACCTGCAGAAGTAATGGCTCACACTAAAGTTCTCAACAAATCCACCAACACTGTGAGACCCTAAATTGTCACCCGAAATAGCACACAGTCGACCTCTGACAATTTGGCCATTATTTATCTCGATGCCAGTCTCCTCAAGAGCTTTCAGGTCTTTAATGAGGGGCTCAAATACCTTGTCCATCCCAAAATATTTGAAGTCCTGCTCCTTACACAAGAGAACAAGCTGCATTTGATCTATGGATGATCTGTTAGAGTGAGATAAACTGCTAGAATCTTGTGTTTCTTTTTAGAAGAACCGAGTGGAATACACTTCAAATGCATCCTGATAAAGTATAAGACCAAGAAAAGATGGCTCCGCTTTAAATAAAGGGTTGCACTGAGCTCCCTTCCCATCATTTACATCCTGGAAAATACCCTCTGATGATGGTTGGTAACGTGTTGCTGCATACTGTTCCTGCATGGACTTGCTTTTAAAAAGTGCAGCCAATGTTTCTTTAATAGGCACATACTGGGCAAACGATTCCTTACCTTTCTCATTGATACCTAATAACTGAGGCTCAACATAATTAAAATGTTTTTTAAAAGCCGTCTTTTCTGGTCTGTGCTCAAAGGCCCACTGTTACAGGCTGTGAGGAGATCAACTTTTCTCATTTCATCCATAATGTTACTAATTGTGGCCTCTGGGATTCCAAGGACAGTTAGTTTCTCACTTAAGCATTAAGCAGATTTATCAGACTGATATCATGGACATCTTGATATCCCTCAATAATAGTTTGTATTGTAGTAGTCGGCAATAGTAGTTTAGCCTTAAGTTTTAGATAGAAAAGTGTGATATTCTGAAGAAAGAGGGATTCATCAACTGCAACAGGCACTTCTTGCTCATCATCAGAATAATTAACGTTAGATGGTTCACAATGACTCACTGATTCACTGGCAACAGGTCTTCCCACATTAGAGGGGTTTTCTACATGTTCAACACTATCATTGCGGTGCTTCTTAGAAAGATGGGATGCAAAACTCGACAAAACAGAGAACCTTATATCACATCCTCTAAATGGGCATTCAATGTGTAATCCTTCACGCAAATGTGACCTCAAGTGACAAACTAGTAAAGATGATGTTTCACACCTTACTGCACAAAAGTCACATTGTATAGGAGTACATGGTCACTGACTATTCCTCAAAGGCACATCTGCTTTGTGGTCTCTGTACATGTGAGCTTTAAGAACAGGAATTTTAACATACTGTGTGTGGTGTGCCTGCATTCAGGCACACCACACTGATATCTGTAATTAGCACTATTACTATGCAACTTAATGTGCTGAGTAAACTCACAAACTATTCAATTCCTTTCCACACGTGCTAAACTTGCAAAGAAACATTTTGGACTGTTGCTGTGTGAAGCTCGCTAGCAGCTAGCTAGTTGGCTGCTCACCCTCACAACACGTGGTGGTTGTCTGAAAATATTCGGCAAAACAGCGAAACGGACAAAAGACAAGATAGAAATATATATGATGTTATAAAATATATTCTTGATTTAAAAGTTATAAGAAGATAGAAAACATACAAGCTACCCTTTTAAACTAACAGCTAACTAACCAACTAACACTGACAGGAGAGCTAGCTAGTTGGCTGCTGGTTAAACTCACCCTCTCAACACGTGGTGGTTGTCTGAAAATGTTCGGCAAAACGGACAAAAAACAAGATAGAAATATATAAGATAATGTTATAAAATATATTCTTGATATAGGCTTTAAATGTTATAAGAAGATAGCAAACATATAAGCTAGCTATATTTTTAAACTAACAGCTAACTAACCAACTAGCTAGCACGGACAGGAGGCAGACGTGACGTTCTTCTCAGAAGTCAAGAGCGCAATGAAAATCTTTCCACAGAACACCGGACTTTGAGCAAGCGAAGAAAGCTGAGAAGAGACCTTTTTATGACGCACTTTGAACCAATTTTTCTAAGATGCACGTGCGCAGTTCAGTTTAATTTTTGACACCTTAGCTAGCTAGCTAGCTAGATTACAACCAGAATGACAGTCGAGCTAGCTAGCCAATCCATCCAAAACAGTGAATGAACCATGTTGACGTTACTTCAGGCAGATTAAAAATAGCCTCAACTTGTGATGAACAAGCTAGCTAACGTTAGCAACTACCAGTGCAAACCTGATTTCAATGGACTGATGGAGGAAGAGACGCGTTAGCTAACGTTAGCTACCTTATCGTAAAAGCACCTATTTCTCCATTTCCAATTTAGCTAGCTAGCTAAACCACAAGGGGAGAGCTGACTTTATGATAGCTAATCAAAGCAGACAAAACCGTCACCACCCACTTAGATAAGCAGAACTAATAACGTGATATCTATGATATAAAAATACATATGTTAGGCTAACAGTAAGTTACATAACGTTAAGTTACCTTCGTCCCAGAATGTTTGCTTCTTCTTCTTTTTTCTTCTTGTTGAATGTTTGCTTCGTCCCAGAATGTTCGTTTAGAACTAACCGCCTAAAAATTCAAACTTCAGATCGCAGCGATCCCATGATGCAACGCGGTGGCTGTAAAACCAGTGTAAACTACGCTTGTACAGTGAAGTATCAATAATAATACAGGACTGTCCATACATTTCCCATGATGCATTGCCACTTACAGTAAAAACACAAATACAATACATTGTTGTAAGATTTACTGTAGAAATTACATCAATTGCTAACAGTGCAGCTTCTCTGATCGGGTAGGAAAGTAACGCAAGACTACACGCAGCAGATCTACAATACATCATATGGCCAAGGGTGGCTCATTCACAACTATTAAACAAGGCTGTTGATGGATCGTTTGTTTAAATATCACGTCTATCATAAGATTAACAGGAACCTGTGGTTAAGGCTAAGCTGGCCGGCCGTCACACACACAGTCACACAGTGTCTCACACACACACACACACACACACACACACACACACAGCCACAGCACAGCAGGCAGAGGCGGGGGAGAGAGATACCCGTTTCTCTTCGGGTGACTTGTTTAAATTATGACATAGGCTATATACATTAGATTTAGTGATTAGTTCATACTTTTTTGTGTTTAGAAGTGGACTGTTCCTATAACTACGTTCCTGTAACTACTTGGTCGGAAAGAGGCTATGGACAAGTTTATTTCCTGAAATATGGCTCATTTTCCGCTTGAACACATTCTCATCAATATTAACAAGTTTTAAAATGACCCATTTTTCAAATTTGGATATCGTTTAAAAATCTGAAATCAAATGAACGAAAATGTAGACGGGCCCAATTACAGTAACTACATGAAAACTTCACTGTTGTTGCATGAAATGTCGTTTGAGTTTAGCCTACATCATCAGTTTCTATCATCCAAGCCAGCTGGAGAAGCTGCAGCCAGATTCTCATCAACTTTGCTCCCCCTGCAGTCAGCAAAAGTTGTCAGCTCCCCCTGCTGTCCATAAGGTGCATCTGCACCCCTTTCGTTTCAGACCCTCCCACCAGCCTTGTGCCACGCCTCCTCATTTAGAGTGATATCTGTCACTTTTAAATGCAAAAGCCAAACGTTAAATTGAAACAGAAAAGTTGAATCTTAAAATGTCAATGTCAAATGTAAAATTCAAAAAAATACAATACTTTGCTGCTGGAGCTGCTACCCCCGCGACCCGATACCGGATAAGCGGACGAAGATGGACTTTGCTACAAAGAGTATAGAAGTAACTTCTATACTCTTTGCTTTGCTTGAACTCCTGACCTCTTGATCAGTAGATATATCAAATTAAAAGAACCAGCGTATTTTCTGAGTAGGCCTACATTTCTATTTTAAAAGAAACCTCAGGGTGGCAGGAAATCACCACATAGTAACATATGCCATAACATATCTATTAGAAATCGTAGTGCAATAAGCAGTCGACAAATATCTTTAAAACTTGGGACACATATGCATGATGTTCTTGACATAGACAGTTACATTTTATTCTTGATTAAGGAGTGAACTTGGAGGCACAAAGTGTGTCTGTGGAGTGTGTAGAGGGAGCCACAGAAATCAACAGTGAAGATGCAGTCCCAGGCACAAGTGATGCAGTAAAAGCCCCCGGCAGTCCAGGAGAGTCAGGGCAGGAGGTCGTTTTCTCAGTAGAAAGCACCAAATTTCTCATCGAGCACTTGAGGCATGTAATAGATAAGATAATAGATAAGAGTATACAGAGAAGTTTCCATCTTAAAGGCCTATAGTTGATTTTTTTGGCAGCTGATCTTATCTACTACTTGATAAACTCAAATTCAAACTCAAATGATTTTGAATCAGACTTTCTCATTCACCTGTCGCTAAGCGCCGCCCTTAGAACACAGATAAGCCAATGACAGTCCAGCCTCAACAAGACTCTGACATCAGCTCGGACAACTCCATAGGAAACAACAGGGAGGAGGCATAAAATTAGAAATGAATGGTGGATTTATGAAGTTTATTTACTCAAAAACCCCAACGAATAACAATGGTCAAACGATGTGCATGGGGGACGTGTGACTGACAGCCGGTACCCCGAGAGGCTAGAAACTGGGGTATATATCATCCCTTTCCTGAAACGGGACAAGAAGAAATGTTTACTGTGGATCAGACTGTGTGGAAGGCAAGAATATCAACTTAACGTCAACAAAATGAACAAGGACGTCTACATTTGTTCAAAGGTAAGACAACATTTAATATACTCAACACTTTGTCACAAACAATAGTAGTTTTTACCCTCCTATCAGTAACATTAACAAATTGCGGCTAACGTAAACAGAAATAACATTAACGTTAACTCGGTTGCTAGCCTAGCACTACCTGTCAAGGGATGCTCAACTTGTCAACATAATGTAAACATTGGTTGACATGTCTTCTATTTAGTATGATTTTTTTCTCCATACGTGTTAGATAGCTGTAGTAATGTGACTGTAGTTACTTGTAAACTTGAAACCGACATCTGTCGTGTTAACGTTACATTTTATCATAGCTTAAAAGTTACTGCTACTGTTACTGCTGTTACACTGAAGCAAGTTAATCTCAACACCTAAAATGTGCTGCAGAGTAGCCCATCTAGTCTAGGACCTGTCTACTTTTTACTGCAATAACTTAATTTAATTTCTTGAATCTTAACATCTTAACATTAACACTACACATAGTATGAAGTACAAAGCCTGTGATATTTTTTTTAAGCAGTTCATCAGTGGTGGGCCCAGCGAGGAGTTTCCCCATCCCCTGCCAGCTGGGACTGAGGCTGCTGGAAAACCAAGCCGTCCATCCCTGAGAATGAGGTAATCAACATAGCATAGTGTTGTTATTGGTGGTGTATTTAATTAACTTTGAGAGACACTATTTTCCATCCATTATAATCATTTTAACTTTATTATTTACAGGACTGAAGCTGTCACAACAGATTCAGAAAGAGTCACAGAAAAAGGTTCGAATTATCTCTTTTCACAAAAGTTGTTTGCATGGAACTCATAAAGCCTTGAAGCCAAGGCATTGATGAATTCAACATCTCTATCCCCCCTTTCTGTGAAAATGTCCATCTTAGTGTGAACAACTAAATCACAAAATTCAAGTCTGCTTAAAAGCAATTGCCCTTGAATTTGATAGTAGCAGTTGTGGTGTCTGGACACTTTGATGTTGTCTTCACCTTTGACCACATACAAGTTCTTGATAGTTGAGGCTGCCTCATGTCTCTTGTACCAAAAGGGGCACTTAATTTCCAGCAACCCTGTCTGGCCATTGTCACATATGATGCCGTCTGGTGTTGCACCAAGAAATGGCAATTATCGCTGCAGGAGCAGGCCAACATCATGCATGTGACGGTCTGGAAACGAATGTTGATAGCTGAACTTGAATTGCTTAGCTTTGGGTTCATGGGCATTGCCACAACCTGTGGCTGTTGATGTGAAGGGTTTGGGGTAGTATAGGCCTTGGATGTACTTCTCTGTAACCTTCATTCCTTGCCGTTTTTCATATTTGTAAGCAAAAAAACGTACTGTATATTATACATTTTCTATCCTCAAAATCAACCATAAATTAATCCTTGTCTGCAAGACATCCAGAGGGATATGAAGAACGACATGCAGAAAGACAGCAGTCAGACGAGCACCCACCAGAGTTGCCAACTAGGGACAATGATGAGCTGATGACATTACGGACGGACCATGCTAGCCCAGAGGGATGCAGAAATGAGTTTATTAAAAAAAAAATCTGATTCCAAAACCAAGCCGACTAACCCCAGAAACATTGACGCATAGTGAAATCTCAAATGACTTCAAATATTGTACTGGATTTTCTTATTCCCAAATTAATAATCTATGTGTTATGTTTCAAGTGCCAAGCACATCCCCACAAACCTAAGTCCCATTAATTTACAAAAGGAATGATCAGTGCATTACAGAAATGCCTTTATGTCACCAACTGCTACTTGTACTAATGAAGTTGCGCAAAATCTGGACCTAAAAGACTTACCTTTCAGATTACAGTTACCTGAACGCAGCGTAGGTACACTTTTCAACTACTGGGTTGATTACATGTAAAGCTGCTGGGAGAACTCCCATCATGGCCACACAGACACATCATAATTTCTCAGATGCCAGACAAATAAAGAGAAGAATATCCCAAATGCCTCGAAATACTTGACTGCACCGAAATTAAAATCCAAAAGCCAAGTTCACTGGTGCTGCAAAGCCAAGTTTTTTAATTATAAATCCACAAATACTTTGAAAGCACTAGTTTCATGTGATCCATGTGGTGCTATCATGTTCACATCTACCCTTTTCACTGGATCCTTGTCTGACAAGGAGGCTTCAGGCTTAAGAGGAGCAACTTCTTAGAATTAATGAGCACACTCCTAAAACACAAATATCTAAATGTGGGAGATGGTGTAATGGTGGATAAAGGGTTCCTCATTGAGAGTGCGTTACAAAAGATTGGCCTTGAAGTAAACATAGCCCCTTTCCCACAGTCAAACAAGCAACTATCAGCCACTGATGTCTTGCAAATGAAAAAGATAGCATCTCAAAATAAGGGCAATAGCCAAAATAAGGAAATTCAAAATTGTATCAGGGAGAGTCCCCAACATCAGACTGGGCAATATACTGTAAACCAAATTTGGTTTGTTGGGAGCATGCTTTCCGATTTCCACCCCACCGTCCTCCGACCCCGACAACAGCACCCGGTCCAGCCGTGGGTCGGCCCGTGTGGATGTTGCGCCATCCTCCCCGTCCAGCTCCCGACAGAAAATGTCCGCATCCTTGGCTGTAGTGAAGATGAGCACTCTCCCTCCGTGAGTTAATCTCAGTGTGGCCGGATAAATAAGGAAATTTGGTATGCCTTTAGCATGTAGCTTGCGCTGTGCTCCTATAAATACTTGGCGCCGCTAGACAGTGAATGCACTGTAGTCAGGCTTAAAACGTAGTGTTACTTCGGAATCACGAATTAGACCTTTCTGCTGTACTTGTCTCGCCCCCTGAAGGGTTTTGCGGTCCTGATATCTCAAACACCTGAAAATCAGAGTACGTGTCGTTGTACCCTTGCCGTAGATTCTGTGTGCTCTGTCAATCTCGATGATAGTCCTGTTCTGTAAGGAGGGGATCCATACTGGTAGCTGATTTTGCAGGAACCCAACTGGGTCATCTTTTTCGCTGCCCTCTTTTAGTCCAGTGATGCGTACATTGTTACGTCGTGATCTGTCCTCCATTTTGGCTAGCTTGAACTCAAATTTCTTTTGGTTATCAACACAGGCAGTCACCATGTTTCTCATCTGCCTGTTGTCTCCCTGCGTCTTATCCAGTCGTTGCACCAGATCCCGTACCGTAGCGTCCTTCAAGCTCTGTTCTGATGTGTTGCAGCAGGGTATCAATCTGTGCTAATGCTTCCCTCACTGCGTTGCGGACCACTGATTCAAGCCCATTTTGTTGTTTTTCCAAGACCTTGGCCATCATGTTTTCCATGTGTAGGTCCGCGCTAGCATCAGTAGCCGTGTTAGCTGCCGCCATGTTGGTATCTCTCTGTGTCGGCAACGAGACCTGCTTTTTTGCTCCTGCTGGTATTCCACTGAGTCACTGTGTTAACAAATAAAAAAGGTTGACGTCGAAGAAGAAGGAATAGACCAGATTTTTCAATGAAAATACGGAGGTGGGTGCAGAGCTTTAGTCCTGGGCAGCCATTGCGGTCGTTGGTCACGTGATCCCCTGTCATTGTTTTTAAAAGGTTGTATATCTCTGGTCTCACACCTGTCTCTCTCCTACAAACAACAATGAAAATAATGTCTGTCTGATATGGCTCCGGCATGACAAACTTCACAACACAGTCATTAAAGGACAATTCTGGCGCAAAACGAACCTAGGGGTTATTAACAGATGTGTACCCACTCGATTGCTCTCTGGGACATGTTTTCATGCTAATTGAATGTGTTTGTAGCTTGAAACAAGCTAGCGCGGACAGCTGATTAGCTTACAACGCTAGTATTTGGGGCACAAGGAAAGTAAAAACAAATTGCTATTTATACCACTAAAAAGGCTCAAAATATCACCAAACTTCAACGGTAGCATAATAAGGGTCCCTAAATGTTAACCGAAGCACGGAGAACATTGTAAGTGTACAGCCAGTTTATTAAAAAGATAGTTTAGAAAGACAGTAGCTCCCAAGACGGCGGAGTTCTGGAAAAGTGGCATGCAAGTGGCAGACACTTGTTGATGGGTATACGGATGTTAAAGACAACAACAATAGTACAGGGAGGGGGGGCCATGAGATTCAAGTTTTTTGATCAGATGGACTCGTTGGGAGGGCAGCATGATATAGTGTTTCCGATTACAGGAGACAACTATGACGGATTAGTGATCCGTAGGCCAGAGGTGCTTGGTGCAGGGGGAGAAGAACACGGACGGCCAGCAGACCAACACACCACACCACTGGCACGAAGGCCGAGGGGGGCAAGGGGGCACACAGACCAAGCAAGAGAGAGGAGACATAATGAGTTGTAAGAGGAAATGAGAGCTCAGCGGGTCTCCTTCGAAAATGTAATAAGGGAGTACCTGAACATCAATAACAAACAATAACAAACATTAATAACATAACATATAACATTAATTGTATTAATTTAGCTTGTTTAATTTAATTGTTTAATACATATATTTAATACATTTGTTTAACTAGCATTTGATTTTCTGTGTTCATTCTTTATTAAATTAATTTTATATTTATACATTTTGCGGATATTGTCTTTTTCGTGTAACATAAAAGCACAATGCACATTGGAAGTAGGGGAACAAATATTGAATTTAATGAACTTTTGTGAAGGTTATAAAGGTTCTCATCCTCATGACGATGGCAACCAGCGGGATGGTTCTCGCAAATGTCGGCAGGTCCGGCGCAGAGGTTGTGAAGTATACCACCACATGTAACCTTGTGATCTGTAGGTCCCTCATCCTCCTTCACTTGCATTTGATCCTGTAAAAATATTATATTATAAAGGACAAGGTCAGTGACTTTATGGTTTGAGAGTGCGTTCTGAGATTGTGAGTTTGATTATGAGCCGTGCCATAGTATTACCTGCCAAACGCTTGTTCCACCACAACGCATCCTCTGCTTATCTGAGTGTTCCTCTGCTGATCCTGGATGGTTGTCCCGCTTTGGCGTGGCGATAAAAGGGTATTCACGACTGATGTAGGCGCTGTCACCTAGTAGCATGTACCTTAAGATAAGAGGATAGATTTTATTCATACCAGGGTGGGAAATGTACAGGGCCAGTGCAAATTACATACTTGTATACTTGTATTCTCCAAGACGCTACAAAATACTAACCCCCCCATTTTTTATCCCCACCTCTCAAAGAAGGTGGATTTCTTGAGGATCCTGGAGTTATGAACCCTGCCTGAATCAATGTCAGAAGTGGTTTAATACTGTGTATGCTATGCCTAGAAGGAATGTGCTTCCAGTACATTGGTGCATGGCAGTCACAGGATTCAATAGACACTTACCAGGTGCTCCTACAAAAATGTTGCGGAATTTCCCTCTTGCATCCACAATCCCCTGGAGGACAATGGAATAATATCCCTTTCTGTTGAGGTAGTCCCCTCCTCTGATGGGTGGCCGCTGTAGCTTGATATGGCATCCGTCTATGGCTTCTGCAATGCACAATGTTAATTACCTTACGGTTGTGAAAACGTAAAATTTTTGATCCCTTGGGGATGAGTAAAAGCAATAATAATGTACCCATGATGTTGTTAATGCCACACATCGCCCTGCATGCAGCAGACACTGACATCTTCTCACATTCCGTGTACCAGCTGATAAACATTGGCACCATCATGCACAAGGCTTGCATCACTTCAACCACATACCTGTAGAATAGAATAGAATGAGTTTTTTTTACCATAACACAAGCCAATATGGACTCTTAACATATAATGTTTAAAACAGGAACATCTTAACCTACTACGTGTGTGCAGATGACTGGCTGCTGACAGCTCTCGGAAGCTGTTCTGGTTGGCCAGGTACCAGAGGAAAAGAGAGACCTGTAAATAAAGAATGTAGGCCCTCAACAAATAACCACAAACGGAGAAACGTAGTTTATGTATCTAATTGTGGTATAGCTATTAGAATAAAACGCCAGGATGCTTCGAACAGCCATTCTTTATCGGGGCAGGCCTACCTTTTGCCTGAGGGGAATCTGAAGTTCTTGCTGTTCTCTGTCCAGACCCTGCCGTCTCAGGACCTCCATTATAAAATTAAATTGGGCATGGGTTACCCGGAGATGGCGGTAAAAAATCCCTTCATCCATAACGAAGAGACGCTCCCATTCCACACCAGTCTTCAATATCGTTCTAGGCATAGCAGATTGAACAACTGCATTTCTGAAAAGTAAGATGAAACAGGCTTAATGACAGAATAGCAAAATGATCATAATGTGATTAATCTTTTAGGAGCTAGGCCATTCACTTCACTGTAGGATGACATTATTGGTCTTCACTATTGACTATTGAACTGTGTGTAGGCTATTGCGTGTGTTCAACAGTTGAAGCAGACCATCAAAACTAGGTTGCAAGTGTAAACTTCTACTGTTCACATTTTCGCTCACAGGCTGGTCAGATACATTCAGATTGACTGTCTGGTTTTATTATAGCAAAGTATTGTAATGTATTGTAAAGCCTCTGAGCTTCCTAATAGTGACACCGTAGCAATGTAGAACTAGCACCAACGCATTGATATATATGGCACCAACATAGCACCGTACGCTGCTAGTGCTGCCAGGCCTAGTCTATAACAGCCAGGTCATGTTTTGAATATCACTGAACAACAATACTGGATGTACGCTCAAAATCATGTAAACGATAGTTGATGTTATTGTCTTCCTAACAAGCAAAAAGTACACTTATCTTCATGAAGGATCCAGTAAGATGACTGTTAAGATAGCTAGCTTCCAGCTGCTGCTAACATCGTTCAGGACTAGCTACGCTAACGCTAACACAACAAACTAAACAGCTGGCAAAACACCCACCTACGGGGAACGCCCCTTATTTTTTTCTTGAAAGGAGGGTTCAAACATTAATTACCTTATACGCAGTTCCTCCTCCTCTTTTCTCAGTTGAACAAGGACGCGGCACCTTTGGCGATAGAAAGTTTTGCATAAAAATATAAATGCTGCACGGTCGGTAAAAGTGCTTAAAACAAACAATAATATATACATTCACACCAGAAAAACAATTTATAACAATTCATAGATTCATAAATTCATATAGACATAAAACACACTGTTAGTCATGCATAAAACCTATGCATATATTTAAGTGGCGACGCAAGTAATTCAATATGTAATAATAATAATAATAATAATAATAATAATAGTAATAAAAATGATAAACATTAAGGATAAAAAACAAGACATACGATACAAATGATTAAAAATAGATAAGTCAGAATAAAACTAATAGGTGAGACCCTCCCGAAGAGAAATAAATTATAAAATTAGGATTGTCAATCGATTAAAAAATGTAATCTAATTAATTACATACTCTGTGATTAATTAATCGAAATTAATCGCATTCATAATTAACGGTGCCTGAACCGATACTTTTTAAGAAAGTAAAAAAAGAAAAGAAAAAAGAAGGGTACTAAACAACAGTTGGTGACATTAAAGAATGGCTTGTTTATTGCTAAGGCCATATGGTCCAAATTAAATGATTTAATAATAATGTATAACAATAACAATAACTTATTTCACTAGTAAATTGCTGTTGAACGACAAAAACAACCACCAGATGGGAAATGGACATTTACAATAACTTCAAATGCACCACAACGCTGTAGTTTACCAGTTTCATTGAACGCACCGTCTGTGTTTTTCCGACGCTGCAGATTGTTACATACCGGTGTTGAATCCTCTACAGTAAAACACAGTCACACTTTACACCGTTTAGAGTTAGCTGTCAGCATTTTAACCGTTTTTAATCCAGCTACTAGCTAGCGGTAGGCTAATGTTAGCTGCTGTTGAGTATAGTGTTACTAGCTAGCGGTAGGCTAACGTTAGCTGCTGTCGAGTATAGTGTTAACTAGCTAGCGGTAGGCTAACGTTAGCTGCTGTCGAGTATAGTGTTAACTAGCTAGCGGTAGGCTAACGTTAGCTGCTGTTGAGTATAGTGTTAACTAGCTAGCGGTAGGCTAACGTTAGCTGCTGTCGAGTATAGTGTTAACTAGCGTCCCGTGCAGCGGTGTGTGTGTAGCCTGTATCGTCTGTTTCAGAGCATCAGAGAGAAGAGCAGACATATCAGTGGCTCCAGATTTCGGTAGCCAGGGTTGGCAGGAAGAAGATTTTTATAAGTAAATGTTGCAATTAATGATCCAGGCACCATATTCTCATCTCCCTCCTTCATTTTACAGTCCAATGGTGGCTACAACGGCTCCGGGTCAAACGTCAATATGGACTGGATTAATCTGCGTTATTTCTT
This sequence comes from Zingel zingel, assembly GCA_023566125.1. NCBI lineage: Eukaryota > Metazoa > Chordata > Actinopteri > Perciformes > Percidae > Zingel > Zingel zingel. Next base: position 29,122,659 of record CM042315.1, read on the forward strand.
TTAACGCGTTATTTTTTCTCAGATTAATTAATCGAAATGAACGCGTTATGGTGCTAAAGAATGCATGCTATAATAAATATTAAAAACATAAATATTAAAACATGAAATAAATATGAGTAACATTATTTTAAAAATTGTTTTATTATTACAAAGCTAATAAACATAAATATCAAGCAAAGCAATAAAGAATGACATAGAATCACACAGAAGAGGAGTGTATAACAAAGAAAAGAAATAAAAGAAAAAGGTCAGGTTTGTGGCACAGCTAGGGAGCCCCTAAGGGAAAAAAAAAATAAAGTTTAGTTTCATGTGCTCACGTGAAACGTTCATGTGCGCATGAAAAACCTTTTCATGTGCGCCGCTTTGAAACCCATTTCGCACTGTTATGAACAGTGTCAGTGCCACAGTCTACAGCACTGCAGCAAAGAACTCCGGTTAGAAAGGATGGTAGCTAAAGAGGAGTTTATATAGATGCCAAAAGGCTTCAATTTGTCATGAGTCTAAGTGCCAAGGGTGACCAGACCCGAAATCCAAGCAGTTGTCCTAAATCCTGCCCTAACTGTCATGAAAATTTGATCAAAGTCTCAAGAGCAGACTCTCGAGTAGTTATAGTCTGATAGAATATTAGGCGTGAATTTTGATAACACTCTTTGCTATTTTTCATTCATTCAGGTTGAAATGGAGGTTCAGGATGGTGTCCCGGGACTCGATGAACATGTAGCTAAAAAGCAAAAACGGCTCTGCAAGTATAGTGGACTGAATAGCGGATCATCTCCAGACAGTTTGTTAGTGTTATCACTATTCTTATTTTAATTTGTTCCTCATTTGCTGTATTGTTATGTCTATATGCATGTGAAAACTCAATAAAAATGTAAGTTACAAAAAAGAAATTATGGAACTCATATCTCTCTCTCTCTCTCTCTCTCATACAGACCCGAGACTTTCCAAAGGATCCTCATTGTGTGCTTTGAGAAAATGGTCAGTGGTCTATGCAGTGACAGTGTTTTTATTGTTAATTGCTCTTTATTGACCAGGAGTTCCATGAAGTGTTAAGTCTTAAATGTATTCATACATGTTGAATTTCAGTGGTTTAGTAACATTAAGTGTTGAGGTTCAGTATTTTGTTATATTGAACAGTAGGGGTGGAAGAGTACATGTATTCATATTGAACTAAAATGGTACGGGCGTCTCGGTTCGGTCCATGAATTTACACAGAGAATACACGGTATAAAAATAAATAAAACTTGCATGCAAATTAATTTATGTAATGCGGAACTATTGTTAGACATGCGTTTCTTAAGGTCCTTACACACCAACCAGACGGGCTGACCGTCGGCAGAAAAGGCAGTTGGGTCCCCGAGGTCCAAAAAATGCCTCAGAACACACCGAAGAGATGCCGACTGGAGCGTGCGCTCTGCACGTGCGCGAAACGTAATACGTCTCCATAGCAGCAGGCGGCGCTTCTCTGTATTGTTTCCATTAACAGTCTGATTATTTCCCAGAAAATGAAAACCGGCAGCTGATTGGACAAACACGTCACGTGGTTCTTTTTTCTCTGGAAATTCACAGCCAGACTGTCATGGTGGCTCGTTCAGAATACGATCTCATATTGTACTAAAATAGTTCACCAAAACGTCTTTCTGCAGAACATTTAAAGAGAGAAATAGACCATGCAGTTTCTGAATCTGTCTTCATTTCAGATCAACAAAGGTCAGTTTAAAAGATTATCGTCAGATTTTGAGAGGCTCATCCCGCTCCCCATTTCCAGGTGAGTCCCGACTGCCCTGTCTCTGATAGAGGAGACACACCAGCCCGATAATCGGCCGTCTGACAGTCTGGCGAGGTCGGTGACTCGAGTCTGTTCGGTGTGCTCCATGCCATCGGCCGTCCAAGGACCTGTCGGCCATCATTTGGGCCGACCCGACATGTTCAGTCGGAGACAGGGCAGTCGGAACTCACCCGGAAATGGGGAACAGTCCAATCAGCTGCCGGTTTTCATTTTCTAGATAATAATCAGACTGTTAATGGAAACAATACAGAGCAGTGCCACCTGCTGCTATGGAGACGTATTACGCGCAGACCGTACGCTCAAGTCGGCGTTGCCTCAGTGTGTTCTGAGGCATGTTTTGGACCTCGGGGATCCGACTGATCAGTCCGACTGGCTTTTCTGCCGACGGTCGGCCCGTCTGGTTGGTGTGTCAGGGCATTGACTGAACATGTCGGGTCAGCCCAAATGAAGGCCGACGGACGGACGGCCGACGGCACGGGACACAATGACCAGACTCGAGTCACCGACCTCGCCAGACGGTCCGACGGCCGATTATCGGGCTGTTGTGTCTCCTCTATTAGGGACACCTAATCTGTAGCCCTGCCCTTAGCTCTGAAGCTTCCGAGCTCCGCCTACATGTCGAGTCAGTCGGTACAGTGAGTCCACACAAAGCAAACTAGTCCCTTCCATATACAGCCAAACACGGACATAGCTGTATCCCTTCTCGCCCACAAATGGCCTCCTGGCCCATTTGCTTCGCTGTTTGCTCCAGTATTAGCGGTTAGCTCCGCCGTTAGCTGTTAGCTCCGCTATTAGAAAAATAAATTGCCTTCTGCATTTTTGTTTTGCCTTTCCCTCCATTGTACCGAACCGAACTGTGACTTCTGTGTACATTCCACCCCTATTGAACAATGTATTTGGGTTTAAAAAATGTATTTGCTACTTTTTAAGCCATGAACATGAGAACATGAGATTTATTTGTGATTAATCAGCCTGTGAAACATTTTTGGAGTGACCAGGAGTCAAAGGGAATGTCCTTGGTTTGAGTCTTTTTTGCTGAATTTTAGCAGTTCAGGGAACATTAAATGTTGAGGTTTAGAGCCCTATCTTGCTAGTTTAAGACCGACGCAGTTGTCAATTTCGTCAATTTCGTCAATTTCCGTCCAGCGCCCGCATCGTTTAAATAGCAAATTCACCTGCGCCCATCTTTGCACCCATGGGTGTGCTGGTCTTACAGGGAGGTGTGTTCAGGTGCATTCTGGGCGTGCTGGTCTTACAGGGAGGTGTGTTCAGGTACATTCTGGGATGTTGAGGCACCGGGAAGTGATTGCACCATTGACCAACAAAAACCTGGTCTAAAGTCAGTAACGCAGCATTTCATTGTTATTTTAACAGAGCATTAGTAAAATGCTCCTAGGCTCGTGAGGAGCACGTGCACACTATGCTTGTTACACACACAGGGACGCACAGCAGCACACACACATGCAGAAGATTACAAATAAAAATATTACGGTGTAAATCCTCCATAACAGCAATGCTCCAAGGTCCAAACGCGCCTGGCTTTTAAAAGGGAATGGGAGATGATCTCTGATTGGTTGATTGCATGTTACGCCCAAAACACACCTCTGATTAATGAAGACACTAAGTAGAACCCTTTTGAACCATGCACCAGGCAAACAGACACTTTTTATCAGCCGTCAAACTAGCAAAAGTGGATTTGGACACGCCCTAAACGCACCTGCACCAGGCACTTCACGCTGTGCGCTGAGATCGTTAAAATAGGGCCCCAAGTGTTTTAGATGTCAGAAATGAACATGATATACTGTATTTTTCTGTGATTGATCCTATCTATTTGTGCCTACATTTGTAAGTATTTAACTTTCAGTGTTTGTGTTACAATAAATAAGTTAATTTCAACACGGAACTATTCGTTTTCTTTCACTTAAGTGTTGTGATGTATTATGCCTATTCTTGTATTAACTAAAGCTAGCATATGTATATTACAATCAGTGGTAAACATTACTATGCTAAAATAATTAATAATACATTTAAAAAACAATATTTAATGGAAACAAAATAAATGGTGATTTAACATGAAAATAATAACCCTGCTGCCAGTAATTTCCTGTTTTTTCTGTGATTTACAGTAAAGTCCTGTAAAAAAACATTACGGGGAGTGCACTGTAAAAAGACATTAACAGGAATAAACTGTTAAAATAACATGAAAATAATGCTAACCCTGCTGCCAGTTATTTCCTGTTATTTAACAGGGAAATAATTAACAGTGGGTATTTAGTCTCTGTGTTTCCTTTGTGTCTTGTGGGATCATTATGTTCTGTCTGTGTGCTTCATGTGTTGCTGTTCAGTGGTGTCAAGTGTTTGCTCTGAGTTTTTAGAGTGGTGTACTGTGTGCCTGCTCATTCCTGGTTTCCTCGCTTCCTGGCCTGCATGCTTTTGGAACTACTTGATGTAAGTTTTTTGTTAATAAACTCAGTTTTCTGAACTGAACTGCAATTGGGTCCAAGCCTCGCTACATACCCCTGTGACAGAATGATCCCAACCGAAATGGACCCAGCAGTGTGCAACTTTAAGCTAGTTTTTTTTTACCCACTGGACTCGGTTGGTGAGGGTCTTCTAAAAATTTTTCGTGAGATTCATGAGGAGGATCCCGCCTCTGCCAGGCACCTCATGGAGGCTCGCTGGCTGTCTACGGAGCAGGAATTTGGCATTCCTGTCTCCAAGCCTCGCAGTCTTCCAGAAAACCTGCTGAGGTGCAGCTTTCCAGAGTCTGAGCTGACGTGGAGCTTTGCAAAACTCCAGCTGAAGAGCAGCGGTCCTGAACTTCAGCTAATTAACAGTCCTCCAGAGCCCTCGGTGCTGTGCAGCAGGCCAGAGTCCTCGGTGCTGTGCTGTGTTGCAGCGCTGACCACTGTTGCTGAGCTGACCAGTGGACCAGAGCACGTGTTGTCCAGCGGACCAGAGCACGTGTTGTCCAGCGGACCAGAGCACGTGTTGTCCAGCGGCCTAGAGCCTGTGCTGCCCCTGAGCCCCCACCCCACCCCACTCTTCCCACTCCCAAACATGGCCAGGACAAAGAATTGCAAAGTAACAGTCTATTTATTTTGGAGATGAGGCCCCAACACAACAAACAAAACAATTCTAAAGACAAACTAAACTTACCTTAGCCAAAACAAAATGTAAAGGAAAGACAAAGCTCTAACCTAAGCTTCTAATAGCAAAACAGGAGAAAAAGGGAACAAACAAAAAGGACTTCTCACTCCTATCAGACTGCTACTAGCAATATAAGACAAAGAAAGATGTATTCACAGATAAAACAAAATGGTTGAAGGATAACAAATCCAAGAAGTAAAAACAACCATTTTGTCTGAAGGCTGTTACCACCACTCACAACAACTTGAAACACAAGACACAGGTTTACACAGGCACATGTTGGGAATGGCAGAGTGAAGAGAGAGCCAGAGTTCCTGTCCAATGAAGCTTAAAATGGCTGCTGTCCTCTAGGCGACCAATCAGGAAACAGCAATCAGCTCTGCTGGACCAATCCTGTGTTCACACCTGTTCTTCATTACCTGTGTACACTCAGGAGAACAACTGATAGAGCAGAGAAAAACAAATCACAAAACATGACCCCAGGGTCATAACACCGTGCTGTTCAGCGTCCCTGAGCCCGTGCTTACCAGTGTCCCCGAGCCTTCTAGTGTCCCCAGGCTATCCTGTGTCCCCGAGCTATCCAGTGTCCCATACATGTAGAGAATAAGAAGCAGGCCTATCTTTGATGAGTAATTGTTTTTAAATATGATGTTTTGTTTTGTTTCAGGCAACATAAAGAAGGAAAGCGAATTTCCAGGAGAACAGGGATACACTACGCAAAGAAATTAAAAACTAAAGAAATCGCTAGAGAAGGAAAGAAAACGTTCTGACAAATACAGAAAAAGATATAAGCGCTTAAATAAGAATGACTCCCCTCGTTCAAAAATAAATGAATTAACCAAGACGGGCAGAAAAACACTACTCTATCATGAAGCCTTGATTGAAGACAAAGAATAAGTACTGTAAAGCAAGAAAAGAAAAAGAGAAACAACTAATAGCAAAGGTAACAGCAGGGAGGATTGTGAAGAAGTACAGGCTGCAAGGTTTTGCCGAAAATGCCCTTGGATTTTCAAAGAAGCGTCGCAGTGTTCAGAGTGAAGACCTCTGTTCCACCAACAGAAATCCCACAAACAGGTTCACTGCTGCTTTCAAGTCCAAAGTCAAAACCTTCTTCACTCGAGATGACAACAGTCGGATAACGACTGGACGAAAACAAACAATTACCAAGTAAAAAGTGAAGAAGCAGAAAAGGTTTCTGGCTGATACAATGAAAAATCTTCACAAAAAATGTCTTACTGAAAACACAAACATATCATACTCCCTTTTCTGTAAGCTTCGCCCATTTTGGGTTGTACATCCCACTCTCTGACAGGAACACATGAAAATCTCAGATTTGTCATTGAGAAGTTGCATAATTTGAGGCTCATAGACACTTCAGATCTCGAGAGTTTGACTAAAATGATAACCTGTGACACCTCCAGGAAAATGTGCATGTATGATGAGTGCGGGGAATGCAAAGACAAGACGGTTCAGCTCTCCAGATTTGATGGCTCAGCAAAGGTTGCATTCACTCAATTGGCCACAGCAGAGAAAGCAAGGGAAGATGCGAGGGAGGGTCCAACCACTGTCAAGATCACAGTGAAGAAAACAATGGAGGACACACAAGACAGTCTTGTGGAGTTATTTCACACTCTTCTCCATAAATTCAAAAGACACACATTAAACTTAAATCAACAGTACTCCTATTGCAGAGAGTTGAAGGAGAACCTGTCAAAAGAGGAGGCAGTGATCCACATTGACTTCTCTGAAAACTACACATGCAAATACAGCTCAGAGATCCAAGCTGTCCACTTTGGCTCCTCCCACCAACAAGCACCTCTGCACCTCTGTTTTAGCACAGTGTCACCCTCCAAACACAAAAGCCCTCCAGCTATATGGGAACACATGAATCCGGTGCTGAATTATCTACAAGCCACATACCCAGATGTATTTGTTCTACACTTTCTGAGTGATGGACCTTGTACCCAATACAGACAGAAAGGGAATTTCTTCCTTTTCAGCACAGAGCTCGCAAGACGAGGCCTGAAAGGTGAAACATGGAACTTTTTTGAGGCAAGCCAAGGCAAGGGGGCCCCTGACGTTGTTGGGGGAACCTTGAAAAGAACAGCGGACAAGCTGGTGACCAACGGCCGCGACATACCCGATGCCCATGAGTTGTATAAGGCACTCACTGAAACCTCTACAACTGTTAAAGGGATACTTCACCGATTTAGCATTAAGCTTTGTATCAGTAGAAACACGGTAGTATTTTTGAATGACTGTGCTTCCCTCCCTCATGTCCTCCTGAGAGGGGAGATCTCTGTATTGTGGGTCTGCAAAAAAATCTTCCGATGACGTAAAATGGCGATTTTTGCGTCATTGGAAGATTTTTGCCCAGAGGCAAAGGACTACAGCCAGTACTAGGAGCTACTTCCGCATAGCCCATAGGGGGTTGGACTCCGGCATTCTCCGAAATTTCACGAACCAAAACGACTGTCAGCCATCTTGAATCCTTGCGTAGCTTAGTGGCTTCTCAGCATCAAAACTTTAGATAGATCGATAGATGTTTTCATCCCGAAGGAAATTTTAGAACAACAATTATGTGCATTCAAACTACTACCGGGATACATTGGTACAGATCGGAGAATATGCAGGACACTTTATTACAGATGGAATACTCGACACAGCTTCGCCCGCCTGCTATGGAGACCAGCGGTGCTGATCGCCGCCTCTGACCGGTGAAGGGACATCATCAGCGGGGGACGTTGAACGCTAGTCGGCCACCTGTTCCATCAATCCTGCTTGCAAGTGTCCGCTCATTAGACAACAAACTGGACTACATCCAACTTCAATGAAACTCCCAACACGAGTTCAGAGACTGTTGTGCTTTTGTTGTTGTGGAAACAATTGCTGTATCGGACTATCCAGCTACGGACTATCCAGCTACCAGTCTAGCTACTCTACTAGCTCTGTCACCGGGTAAGACTAGCTAGTGGAGGAGAGCTGTGTTAACACGGACTGCCTGGTGCATAAATGGGGGTGCTTTTATCCAACTAACTGCTAACTGCTGGTGGAGTTTTGGTCGGTATTTACGTTCTACATTACACGCAAATTTGTATACTCGGTGATACAGTCTACCAAGCGCTAATGCTAGTAGCTAGCTATGTGTTAGCTGAACTGTACGGAGCATATCATGTGTGTCCATTGGAGGGACAGTCGCAGCTAACGAAACCCCAACTGCTCACAAAAAGTCATTAAATTGAAATTGAACACCATTGTTAGCTTTATAAGACCTTGGGGTATATGTCATGTAAGTGGCGTGACGAAATTCAAACTGTAAATATACGAAAGTTATGCCGAAAATGAAGCTAGCTAACTGGCTGCTATCTGTACACATAGGATTGGAGGGACAGTCGCAGCTAACGAAACCCCTAATCTTCACAAAAAGTCATTACATATAAAGCTAACAAAGACATTGGGGTATATGTTATGTAAGTGGCTTGACTAAATTCAAACTGTAAATATACGAGTTATGCCGAAAGTGTAGCCTAGCTTGCAGCTCCGGAGCTCCGCAGAGCCCCGACCGAGAAACGGTGACTTTCACTGGGTATGCAGGTTGCCGTTTTCTCGTCAGACTGTGTGGAGCTCCTAAAGTCCGACACGTCTTACCAAATTTGCAATTAGCCATACATTTTCGTAAAACGGCCCATATTTGAGCTTTATATAGTTGATTTCTCGCTTAAAAAAGTCTCAGAAGTGAATTTAATAACGAAATAGCCCAACAAACAATGTATAACTTTGCAGTGTCTGAAGTATGAGACCTGCTGTCTCGTCTCCAATGTGTTTTACAGCCTACCAAGCGCTAATGCTAGTATGTGTTAGCTGCACTTTACGGAACATATAATGTGTTTCGTATGTCGTTTTTATATATTTGAATTGTGTAACCACTTGAGCCACGGTGAAACGTTGTTTCGTGTAGCTATATGGTTGAAATGACAATAAAACACAGTTGAATTGAGTTGACCGTCTCACTATCTGTCTGTCTGTCTGTAAACGGTAGACGTGGCTTGGGAGTGGACTCAGAGCAGCGAAGCAAGTGCATTCTGGGATTTGGTGTCTTTCATCCACATGAGCCAAAAACACATTTTCTGGCTTTTTCTCGGCCTAGAAGGCACCAATTTCAATTTTTTTTCACATTTATACTACATAAGTGACCCAATTTAAAGATATGTTCAGCTTCCCAGCAGTGAATATCCCTTTAAGTTGTTTTATGTAGCATCTGAAGCAGTGGAGCAGGCAATGAAAAAAGATGCCAGGCCAGATTCCACCAGTGCCATCCACAATGAAAACTCACCAAGTGGTCACATTTACTCCAGGAGAAATCCTTTACCGGGAAGTTAGTTGCATGTGCTCCACAAAAAAACAACTAAGATGTCAGTGCTTCACCACACAGCATTTCTCTTTTAACAAACAGCCCAAAAGGTGCCAACAGAAGAAATTGCTTGGGATAGTGAAGATCTCATTGGGAAGTGGTGCATGCTTAAATATGACAATGACCTTTTCCTGGGATCATTATGGAAACAGACGAAACGCATGCCCTTGTAAAGTGTATGCACCGTGTTGGTGCCAATAGGTTCTTCTGGCCTCCAAGAGATGACTTCCTGTGGTATCTATTTGATGATGTGCTTGAAATCATTCAAGCACCACAGCCTGTGACATCCCGCCACGTGGAAATACAGAGGGATGTGTGGATGCGACTCTCCCTGTCACTGATATGATGTTCTTTTTTTTCAGAGCGTCACAAATGTTTTCCATTAAAGCTCTTTTTCCAGAGCGTCAACAATGTTTTCCATTAAAGCTCTTTTTTTTCCCAGAGCGTCAACAATGTTTTCCATTAAAGCTCTTTTTTTTCAGAGCGTCACCAATGTTTTCCATTAAATCTCTAAGTTTAATGTTTCCCTCCCCCAGTTGTATAAAGTTTAAAACAAGTATATCATATAGGTAATCGCATTGTCCATACCACCCTGTCACAGTGAACCACACCGTGACATCAGTTACCACCCCGTCACAGGGTCATTTTGTTACAATTTTATGTAAAATAAATGAAATTTTACAAAAATGAATGTTGAATGATGTTCTTGTTGTTTGAACTAATCAAATAAATGTAACTTTATTTGTATTTTTTTAACTGTATTCAATACAATACAAATAATGAGGCCATTGAAATGTTGAATTCATATTTCAAGATGAAAAAACTAAGAATAAAAAAAATGGATTAACTTACAGACTTTCTATTGATGGCTTCCAAAAAAGGGACATTTTACTATTAGGAAAACATTAGATTTAAAAAAAATACATTTCTTGTTTTACTACTCTACTGGCATACATATTGTCCGTGATGGGGTGGTACAAGAAAGACTCCCTTGCCTGAATAAAAAGTATAATATTATTAAGGATTTTGTGCCTGAGGTGGGAAAATGTTTTTTTGGAAGATTAACATATCTTAAAATTGTAAGTAAAAAAAAAAAAAAAAAAAAAAGTTTGTTCTTCATGAAAATTTGGAAAACTGCAACATGGAAATGGCACCCGTTTCGTAGAATGACTCTACTTCTTCCCCAATGTGAACCACACCTGCCAAACAAATCAATCTTGTGTAAATTAAAGGAACCCATCTCTTTCACATACTCCTACTACTCCTCCTCTTCACATGTCCTTCCCTCACATGTAACACACCTTTCCCAAAGCAGTTTAGTGTAAATCATGGGAACCCACTTCTTTCCCATGCTTATGTGCCCCTCCCCCCACGAGAAGAACATTCCAAATCAAATGATGTATCAATATCAACTTCTTTCTCATGCTATGTGCCCCTCCCTTCACGAGAACAACATCATATCTACTGACAGACACTATATAAGCAGTTTTCATGTTGCTTTGCCCTCATTTTACTCTGCAAACATGAAGAGGCGAATGACAGTGATAAAGGCTTGGGACTATATTCTGGAGACACACACATGTTTTAGATGTTAATATTCTAATAAGGTTCTTTTTACAATAAATGTTCTATTAAAAATACTTTTTGTACTTTTTTTATTGGTATTTATGTTAAATCAAGACCAGTTAAAACTGTTCGGTCAAATTTGACCACGAACAGTAAATTAAGGGGGGGTAGCGACGAACGGTGTTTAAAGGTTAAATGTGCAATACTGTTGTGTAATATCTTGTTCTATATTTGTGTTTTATATTTGTATTAGATCACCCTGGTAGTAATCTCTATTAATCTCCAGTATTATTTTATTGTTTGATACAATAGTTTTATTTGATATGTAAATGTGATTTTTTATTTTATATTGGTTAATTTGTTATTACCATATGTTACTTGTATTTATATTGTTTAAAGATTTAAGTTAATATTGTGTTCAATTTGGCCCTGTAAATAAAAGGGTATTGTTTTTTGACAAAGTGTGTGCGGTTTTGTTTTTTAAAGTACTGGTTCAAGAGCCGTTTAAAAAATACTGAGTAGGCACCAGTATTGGATAAAACTCAACTGATACCCAACCCTAGTCCCTAATGAATGTTTGTGTCTCTAATTGTAATGAGTGTGTGAGTGGTCTATAATATGTGTTGTCATTTAAAGGTGCTGTAGGTAGGATTGTGAAGATATAGCCAAAGAATTTGAACATGAACAACTTATCAGTCCCTCCCCCCTTTCTGCTAAAGCCCAAATGGTCTCCTAAGCCCATCCCCCCACAAGGGAGAATGAATGTGTGTGCATGAGCAGTGGTTGACACACAGTTATACACCCCCCTGGCCCTGATTGGTGCATCTGAACAGGGAGCGGTAGATTTTTGCAAATCGTACTCGTAGGAGCCAGATTTTAATTTTTTTTTAATTACCTGCTTTATTTAGTTCTACTGGAACATAGGGTCAGTTTCAGCAAATATGACAGAAAGTTAGTTTTATAAGGCTTACCTACTGCATCTTTAACTGTCTGTTAGCTTCCAGGATGTAATTGTTTCTATCTTGGATGACTATTTGGCTACATTTGTCTGCAGGTTTTATGACTATGTTTTATGCGTTTGTTACCTAATACTTTTATGATGTGTTTGTGTTCCTGACTAATGTTGGGCGTTCTGTGTGGAAAGGGGCTGGAGCATAAAACCACACGCGGTAGACGGTGACAACAACGGCCGTCGGGACACGATCCGCGGTCTCTGGGGGACGCAACAACGGGGAAATGAAACGCCGCACGGAGGCGACGACAACAACGGCGACAACAACGGGGGACGCGCTACAACAACAGGACGGTTGTGATAAGGAAAAGAGAAACGGGGAAATGTTGTGGTTAGGAGAGTAAGAATGTGGAAAGGAACACACACGCGTGACGCGATCCCCGGTCTCCGGGGTGAAAGTCCTGTGTTGTTTGACCCATCCACCACCCCAACCAACCTCCTTACGCGGATTTTCGGCTTTTCAATACTACTCGCAACTATAATCGTGCTGTTATCACGTACTATGCTTCCCATTCAAATACATTAGTTCAAAATTCGTGCTCACCAACACAATAAAAAACAGAAAAACGTGTCCCTGTACACATATCAATAGATTAAATAACGTCACCATTTCACGAACTGCCATGAGACTGGGCTGGGTGTTGGCAATTCTGATCTGATGCCTGCAGTGCGGCATAGAAGCATCAAATAAGGTGCATCAATTATTGCTTTCAGTGCGTTTGTGCCTTCATCAGAGTGAGAAATACAAGGTGTGGCATGTGAACTGGTTGAAATGCATGTCTTTCATGGTGAAAGCGTGAGGCTTTAGAGCTCTTGCTGCAAGCCACAGTAATTGGCTTCTCTGGCTTTCCTGACTGAGCTGGCAGCTTGGGAGGGTTTGTCAGCTAATTGGTGGACACCTGGGTAGGCCTCAACCAAGACTATTTATGCAAGTCATGTCTCATTGTTGTGTATCTGCATTCTCTTTCTCCTAGGCGCCACAGCTCCTGGTTTGGGTTCGTTTCACCTCTTCTGTTGTAGTCATTTAGCCACACATCTTTCACTCACCCACACACACTACTGATACCATTGATTCCACACGTTTTGATTCTTTTGTAAATAGTTATTTAGTTAGTTAACAATAAACAATTAATTGGCACTTTAACCTGTGGTCTCCCCTTCTTTGTCACATGCGTTGAGCCGGTTTGTGACAAGTGGGGGCTCGTCCGGGATGGTAGGAGTAAATTAGTTTAAGCCTAATTTGGCCTAAATTGTAATTTGGCCTAGAGTAAGTTTGTGTCGGTTATTTTGAGGGGAAATCCAGGTTGTTAGTGCCAGTTAGTTTTGCTCAGTGGTAGGTTGTAGGAGCTATGTATTAATACTTTTTTTCTCTTTGGAGTTGTATATCAGATTGGATGTGATTGATTGATTGATTGATTGGGGCTTCAAGGTGGGCCCAATCTGGAGTATTTTGGTGTTGTTTTGTGCAGGAGTACCTCTTCCCCTGTTAGGCTTGGCAGCGAGTACTCCTATGGTACTCGTGGTGTTGCTTTAGGTGGTAGCGAAGGTGGGTAGAGCTATTAGCTTGGGAGCATCTCCGTGGCTGTGAGAGGGTCGCCAGTTTTCTGGTTGCTTTTTTCAAACCACTGGTTTAGTGTGCATAAGTACCACTAACTGCATGAAGACTATGGGGTGAGTTAGTTAGCTTCAATGGTTGTAGTTAGTCAGGGTTGGGGTGAGGCTCCTGTTCCCGTGTTACTCCTGTGTTGGTTTTCTTCCCTATATGTCCCAGTCAAATTGGTTTAGCTGGTGAGAATGACTTCCCTCACAGAAAGTTTCATTCAAAATCCTTCAGAGTCTGTGCTGGAGCAATGCACAAAAGATCAGTTGTTGAAGATTGCAGAGCACTATGACGTTGAAGTTGTAAAAAGGAAGCTAAAAGAGTGTTAAAACTTGTTTAAAGGGGGACTTCAGGTGGCGAGCTAGTTGGCATGGCGGCGTAATTTCACAGCTCCGGTATCAGCATTAAAATTCCCCATTTAATTCAACATTCTATTTACTCAAATCGATTAACATACACAATAATGAGCGTGGACAAATCCAAGAGAGGAGGAAAGACACAAAGTAATGTGGGAAGTGGAGAAAGAGGCCGGAGCCAGTGATATTCTACAAGATGGAGGCTATGAAGGTAACGAAAGCTTGGGGGCAATTTGTGAAGCCGTGAGCAAGGTGGTCGCTACAGGGATGGCAACGCTAACGATCTGTCTGAAATTCACAAGTGCTTTGGAGAAGATATTTAAAAACAAATTCACGAATTCACGACAGAAGCGAACAGAGAAATGCAAGATATGATGGGCCAGATAGGAGTAGAGAAGGGCATCACAGAACTGGAGAAGAACATGGCCGATGAAGAGCGGTGGGATATTGGAGTCAAGGATGCTCTTACTCAACTGCTTTCTAATCAAAGAGCATTACAAGAGAAGGTGAACAAGTTGGAAGGACATTCCAGATGCAACAATATTCAAATTTATGGCATTCCGGAGGATGCCATTTGTCGCTAATATGATAAAGAAGGAACCGGGAGATGACCTCAACCCAAGCTGGGGCAGTGACCTGGGGATAGAACGTGCACACAGGGCCTTGGCACCAAAACCAACTGCAAACGCTCCACCACGCTCTATGGTGGTCCGCTTCCTCCAGTTCTCAGTTAAAGAGAAGATAATGTATACTGCCTGGAAGAAAGAACCCCACTTTCAGAACAGGTGAGTGCACTCTGACCATGATTATGCAGAGGCCTGCAACAGAAGAGGAAGGAATATGCACCCATTAAGAAGGCCCTGAAGGAGAAGGGAATACGTTTCCAGACTCCCCTAGCTAGAATGCGAGTTCACTTCAGTACGGGCCCGGTCACGTATAACAACGTGATGCAAGCAGCGGAGGATTTGCAAAAGCATGGGTTTAGTGTGGACAAAGTAATTTGTGGGACCAAGTCCGGGGGCATTACGGAGGAAACGCTGGCCAGACTGATGCCGTGGGAGATGATTGTGACCCGACCTAGTGGGGAGAGGGGGCAGTTCCAGCAGCAGGTTCAGGAGAGATTGAAGGAGTATCACAGGACGGAGATTTAACCGGTAATGATTCCTCATTGTTGGATTACGCTTTAACTGTTGATACCTTTGTATTATAGACTGAAAGCCACAAGACTTTTTTTTTTTCCTCTTGTTGAGGGACCCCACTCAGTGGCCAACACCCCTCATTTGCTAAAGGCGATAGGTCACCTTTTTTGTTGGAAGCTCTGTTCAATGCTTTGTATTATAGTTCTTGGAGTTTCCATATTTCTCTTTATTGTTTTGATTGTCTGAGGTCAGGGGGTTACAAGTACAAAATTACAAAGGTAAATTCAATGCATTATCAATACAATAACGTACTCTTTGAATGTGAATGGGCTAAATAATCCAATTAAACACAGTAAAATGATAGCTAAGATTAAAAGGGAGAAGATGGTCCGTGTACGTTTTGATAGTTTGTTTTTTCGTTTGAACGACAAAACTAAATAAGGAGAAATCAGCTGTTTTTCATTTGTCGTTTCAAACCAAAAACAAAAACGTTTTTGGTTTCTGAATCCAAAAACGACTAAACACAATTCAAATAAACGGTCCGATTTTGGTTTTTTGAAATTCCTTTTTTCATTTCTCCGTTTGAATAGCTACATTAAAAAGACAGGTTGGCCAAGTGACCCGGAAGTAATAGTAAATATAGCCTATAAAAATAACAGCCAAGCTTTTAGAGCGGTCATAATACGCAGCACTAACGTTATACCAGAGTAACGTTGGAAGAAAAAAAAAGCAATCAATAAATAGGCTTATATAAACTGGACCGAAAGAAATATGTTAGCAACAGTAGTTTATTAGTGATGTAATATCGTGCCTATCCACGTACACATCACCAGTCACCTTTAATGAGCGCATTGTTTGGTTCAATACAGTTGGTAATAGTTAACCTAAGAACTTATTGTGTGTGCAGAGTTGTTACTGTTAGCACTATATTATATAATTCAATTAATATTTAATGTGGTTTCCACGGTAATGGACCAAACTGTTCCCCCTTTCTACCAGCAGGTTGCAGTATTTACATGACTGACTGTATTGTGTCTTTGGTAACTGCAATAAATAAAGATTACTGATACAGATGCATTTATTGTTGTTCATTTAATTTGGTTTTTGATTTTGGTTTTATTTGCAACCTAGTTATCATCATCATTCACCCCCAGCCCAGAGTTCAACCTGCATGCCCTTCTGTTTTAACCTGATTCTAACACTGCTATCAGCTACTTAGCAGCTCAGACAACAAACTCACATCAGAAATGTCCTAATGTAGGCCATCTGGCCAAAAGAATGATTTACCAGTGTGCTATATACTGTGTGAATCTTTCTTCTCTATACACATCCCAGTGTGTATAACATCCAACACTCCCATTGTGTCATGCAAGTGAAGAGAATCCATACAAGTCTTAAACATGTATTCAACATATATAGCACATACATGCTTTCAAAGGCATTGCATGTACAATCTATGGCTGCAGAACATTTACTGTGAAGCCCTAAGGTAAGAACATTTTACAAGGTCCTCAAAAGAAAGTCCAAAAACATAATTACATTACTAAAAACAGGCTGTCAACGCTGAGTACATCAGCCATAACTGCAACAAAATGTTTCCAGTAACTTTTGAACAGTCCTGCTTATTGACTTGGACGAATCGTTGCCCATTCCTCTGTACACAACAGCTTCAACTCTTGGATGTTGGTGGGTTTCCTCACATGAGCTGCTTGCTTCCTCATCCTTCCACAACATTTCAGTTATTTTAAGATCAGAACTTTTGACTTGGCCTTTCCAAAACATTCACTTTATTCTTCTTTAAGATAGGTGGGTAAATTTATTTTGTCACAATATAACAGGTTATATATTATAAAGTATAAATGGAGTTTGTAATTCCCTTCTGCTACATAGCAGACAATATACATGAACATAGAAGCAATTATAAAAATGGTAAACAGAAATAAACTATAATCAGTGGAGCAGTGCTGAGGATGAACTAGAGTTTAAGAGTCTGATAGCTTGGGGGAAAAAGCTGCTCTGCAGTCTGGTGGTGCGGCAGCAGAAACTTCTATATCTCTTCCCAGAAGGCAGCAGGGTGAACAGGCTGTGGCTGGGTGGGTACGGTCCTTTGGGCTCTGCGTAGGCACTTCACCCCACCGACATCACTGATGCTCAGGAGATGGGTACCAATAATCTTGAGGAGTTTTAATCTTCGTGTTCCGTGCACATCCCATGCCAGTTTGTGATGTTTCCAGTCAGGTGATGACCACATCAACACATTTGCTGATGTAAGATGTCACACTTATGATGTATAATCCTCAAGGCTCTCCTGGGTGGTGACCTCATCTGTCCACACTTTGACTGTCCTTATTTATGATCAGACTTGCAGCACTGTCTTTATATTTCAATGAAAGCTTAAATGTTAACATAAAAATGTTTTAGAATGGCATAAAATTAAGAAATGAGAATGTGTCTGTACACCTAGCCTATGTGTCTTAAGCAGCATAAGCAATTAACATTGGTTTGCTTTCACTCCCTCTGACTACAGCTCAATATATCGTTTGGACTGTGCAATGACAGATATCGTAGCAATAATGATTGAGAAGTGAACTGTGCATCACTACGCTGCATGAACTTTATCTGAAAAATGTGTGTATGTAAAAGTAAAAATACAATTCCATAAATGATATCATAACTTTAGGAGGTGTTCTCTGTAGTGTGGTCCTGTAGCAATACATAATGACAGTTGTTAAGTAGGCTATTCTGCTTAATATTACCAATATGCCTAGTAATTGCTGACAACTAGCCTTTATAAATCAATCAGGAATGTAAACAAAACATTTTCAAGGTACACATTTCAAAGAAGACCACTTGAATGAATATGAGGTGCTAAAAAAACTAAATGCATCAGGCAGTATCCAATGATAGCCCCACCATGGGCCCAGCACTTTTCTGTAGCTTTTCCATAGACAGCTTTTCAAAGCTGCCTCCAAATACTGACTGATGATTTTGCGCCAACGAATGGCTGTATCTAAAAAGCGCCAAAGTCATGTAAATACTGCCACCTGCTGGTAGAAAGGGGGAACAGTTTGGTCCATTACCGTGGAAACCACATTAAATATTAATTGAATTATATAATATAGTGCTAACAGTAACAACTCTGCACACACAATAAGTTCTTAGGTTAACTATTACCAACTGTATTGAACCAAACAATGCGCTCATTAAAGGTGACTGGTGATGTGTACGTGGATAGGCACGATATTACATCACTAATAAACTACTGGTGCTAACATATTTCTTTCGGTCCAGTTTATATAAGCCTATTTATTGATTGCTTTTTTTTTTCTTCCAACGTTACTCTGGTATAACGTTAGTGCTGCGTATTATGACCGCTCTAAAAGCTTGGCTGTTATTTTTATAGGCTATATTTACTATTACTTCCGGGTCACTTGGCCAACCTGTCTTTTTAATGTAGCTATTCAAACGGAGAAATGAAAAAAGGAATTTCAAAAAACCAAAATCGGACCGTTTATTTGAATTGTGTTTAGTCATTTTTGGATTCAGAAACCAAAAACGGGAGAAAGGCTCTTTTTTTACCGTTTTTGATTTTGGTTTGAAACGACAAACGAAAAACAGCTGATTTCTCCTTATTTAGTTTTGTCGTTCAAACGAAAAAACAAACTATCAAAACGTACACGGACCGAAGATCAACATAGCATTTTGGCAGGAGACCCAGTTATCAGAAGTTGAACATGAGAAGTTAAAAAAAACTAGGTTTTAGGAATACATTTTTTCCATCATATACAAATGGTAAAAAGAGGGAAGTGGCTATATTAATCCCAATTCAATTGCGTTTGAATTCATATCTGAGATAAGAGATAGAGAGGGCAGGTTCATTTTGGTAAAAGGGAAAATAGACAAAAAAGAAGTACATTTATTTAATGTCTATGCTCCTCCTGGGTGTGAAACATCTTTTTACAGAAAGGTGTTTGATTTGATCACATTAGAAACTTATGGAACGCTAATCTGTGCAGGAGATTTTAATATACTCCTTAACCCGCTGTTAGACACAACCAATACAAATAGGAGAAGGAATTCTATTGAAAAACTAATAAATAAGGCTCTCAACGAACAGGAACTGAATGATGTGTGGAGATATAAGCGTGGTTCAGACCCTGGGTATACCTTTTACTCTGCACGACATACAATTCATTCAAGAATAGATTATTTCTTCATGCATAAAAAGGATCTGCACAGATTGAAATACAGCATTGTAAAATAGGTCCGAGAGATCTTTCTGATCACTCAGGGATTTATCTAATTTTGCATTGTGGAGGTTAAACACTGGAATGCTGAATTACGCCACTTTCGTCACTGCAATGAAGACAGAACCAGGTATATACCTACAGGAAAATGACAATGGGGAGGTAAGCCCTAGTATATTATGGGATGCCTCCAAAGCAGTCCTAAGGGGTAAGATTATAGCCAGGACAGCAGAGATAAGAAAGCTAACACTATCAAACCTACAAGAGACATTAAGAAAACTTGAACAAACTTACATTGTTAATAAACATCCTATTATTACTCAACAAATTAGAACTACCAAGCAGGACATAGACAAAATATTAAGTGAGGAGGTTGAAAAAAAACCTTAGGTTTATGAAACAAAGATACTATGAGGCAGGCCCCAAAGCAGCAAAATTATTGGCTTGGAGACTTAAAAATCAACAAGCAGAGAACACAATTCATAAGATAAGAGACCCTGTGACAAATAAGATATCTAGCAACTTAGATGACATACAAAAAGCATTTGAGACGTATTACAAATCTTTATACTCTAAGAAAGCCCAGGCCGACAGAAACACAACAGTTGAATTTTTGAACTCTTTGGATCTTCCCAAGACTGGCAAGCAAATCAATGACAAACTTATTCTACCAATAACTAGGGAGGAGATAAATAAAGCTCTTTCAAGCTTAAACAATAATAAGTCACCCAGTACAGATGGTTTCTCCCCCCGGAATGGTATAAAACTGAGAGAACAGCTCCTCCCTGTTTTAATTTTATTTTAAAAGAGGGAATTCCACCCCCATCTTGGAGGGAGGCTTTTATATCAGTTATTCCCAAGGAAGGAAAGGACGGTAAAGGACATAGGCCTATTAGTGTGCTAAACAGACTACAAACTTTATGCCACTATCATAACAAAGAGGACGGAATACATAATGCCCCAGCTAATAGATGAAGACCAAACAGGATTCATAAAAAATAGACAAACTAAAGATAACATTAGGAGGGCCATGTTATTGAACTTATTAACAAAGAAAACATTTGTTCTATCGTTTTAAGCCTGGATGCTGAAAAAGCTTTCAACTCTGTTGAGTGCGAATTTCTCCGTTTAGTAATGTCAGATCTGGATTTACAAAAAAGTTTATAAGATGAATTCAGATACTCTACTCTTCCCCATTAGCAAGAATAAAGATTAACGGGAGCCTCTCTAATGCTATAAATTTGCAACATGGCTGCAGGGCCGCCCTGCGATAGATAGATAGATAGATAGATAGATAGATAGATAGATAGATAGATAGATAGATAGATAGATAGATAGATAGATAGATAGATTCTATATGCAGATGATGAGTTAGTCACATTAAGGGACCCAGGCTTTGGACTGCCCATACTGATGAAAATGCTGGAAACATATGGAAGACACTCAGGGTATGTTCTTAACGTACAGAAAACCCAAGCTATTACATTCGGATACACCCCTTCACAAGAATTCATTGCTTATACAATTTCAATTGGTTCTCCTCCTGCATTAAGTACTTGAGAGTGTATTTACCTAAAGACCAATCACATTTATTTGATGTCAATTTTAATCACATAAACAAAATGATATATGATGATCTTAATTGGTGGGGTCTTCTTCCTCTTGACTTTGGTGATAGAATCAGATCAGTTAAAATTAAGACTCTTCCCCAGATTATTATATATTTTTCTATCACTTCCAATCGAAATTCCGCCAAAACAGTTTAGAGAATGGAATAAGTATATCGCGATTCATTTGGAACAATAAGAGGCCCAGGGTAAAATTATCTACCCTTCAGTTACCAAGCGAGAGGGGAGGGCATGGCCTTGCTATCGTTAAAGGATTATTATATATCAGCTCAGTTGAGGCCCCTTGTATGTTGGTGTAACCCATTTTATGAAGCCAAATGTAAGACTATAGAGGTTTCTTTAACAAATATACCAATCCAGTCATTAATAGGCTGTGTTGATAGGGAGAGAGAAATATTGGAAACAGAGAGTCAGTGGGTGAATTTTTCATTTAAAATATGGGGAGAAGTTGTTCGACACTTTCAACTCCAGAGAGAGGTCAAACTACTTAGATGGCCGACATGTGACCCTGACTACATGCCGGCATTGATTGACAGTAGATACAGACAATGGGTGTATTCTGGTATCACTTGCTTATGCAAGATAGTTAAAAACTGGGAGCTTGTAAGTTTTGACTATCTTTGCCAGACTTATGGGTTGAGTAAGCAGGGCTTTTTCCAGGTATCTACAACTTTGTGACTATTTTCGTAAAAAGGTCAAAAGGTTCTAATCCAAGAGAGTTACCCACTGTTATTCAATTATTTGCTGATGCCTATGACTCAGCAGGTACCAAAGAACTAATAAGCAAGCTGTATTATGGCATCACATCACTGAAAAAGGACTCCACAGACTGTGTGAAGCAACACTGGGAAAAAGAGCTGGACATTGAAATTACCCAGGACATATGGCTGAATGTTTGAACAATACAATCATCCACAACCAACTCCTTGGCCTGGAGAGACTTTTGCTGGAAAAATTTGATTCGCTTTTTTCTTACTGCAAAGCAAAAGGCTAAACAAACAGGTAGCCAGTTATGCTGCTGGAGAGAATGTGAAGAAATCATGGTTGATCATGCTCATGTCTCTTGGTCCTGTCCCGCTATCCAGACCTTTTGGAGAGATGTGGCAATAATCATTACAAAGGTTTTGGGTTATGGCGTTGATATAGCTTTCAGCTCTCTATACCTTGAGCACATCCCTGATAGATTGAGTAAAAATGATGAATATCTGCTAAAGATCCTGTTAGCTGCTGGTAAGAAAGCTATTACAAAGTACTGGCTTCAAAAGAGGAGTCCTACTGTAGGCTTCTTTGTTGGTATTGTTAAACACCTACACCTACTTGAACAGATGACTTCTTCTATACGGCTCCAAAGAGAAAAAAAAATGGGGGAAATGGTCCGTTTACATTGAAGAAGAGAGTTATGTGATGTGTACCTATATGATGTGTATATACAGTGAGGAAAATAAGTATTTGAACACCCTGCTATTTTGCAGGTTCTCCCACTTGGAAATCATGGAGGGGTCTGAAATTGTCATCGTAGGTGCATGTCCACTGTGAGAGACATAATCTAAAAACAAAAATCCAGAAAACACAATGTATGATTTTTTAACTATTTGTATGATACAGCTGCAAATAAGTATTTGAACACCTGTCTATCAGCTAGAATTCTGACCTTCAAAGACCTGTTAGTCTGCCTTTAAAATGTCCACCTCCATTCCATTTATTATCCTAAATTAGATGCACCTCTTTGAGGTCGTTAGCTGCATAAAGACACATGTCCACCCCATACAATTGGTAAGAATCCAACTACTAACATGGCCAAGACCAAAGAGCTGTCCAAAGACACTAGAGTCAAAATTGTACACCTCCACAAGGCTGGAAAGGGCTACGGGGAAATTGTCAAGCAGCTTGGTGAAAAAAGGTCCACTGTTGGAGCAATCATTAGAAAATGGAAGAAGCTAAACATGACTGTCAATCTCCCTCGGACTGGGGCTCCATGCAAGATCTCACCTCGTGGGGTCTCAATGATCCTAAGAAAGGTGAGAAATCAGCCCAGGACTACACGGGAGGAGCTGGTCAATGACCTGAAAAGAGCTGGGACCACCGTTTCCAAGGTTACTGTTGGTAATACACTAAGACATCATGGTTCGAAATCATGCATGGCACGGAAGGTTCCCCTGCTTAAACCAGCACATGTCAAGGCCCGTCTTAAGTTTGCCAATCACCATTTGGATGATCCAGAGGAGTCATGGGAGAAAGTCATGTGGTCAGATGAGACCAAAATAGAACTTTTTGGTCATAATTCCACTAACCGTGTTTGGAGGAAGAAGAATGATGAGTACCATCCCAAGAACACCATCCCTACTGTGAAGCATGGGGGTGGTAGCATCATGCTTTGGGGGTGTTTTTCTGCACATGGGACAGGGCGACTGCACTGTATTAAGGAGAGGATGACCGGGGCCATGTATTGCGAGATTTTGGGGAACAACCTCCTTCCCTCAGTTAGAGCATTGAAGATGGGTCGAGGCTGGGTCTTCCAACATGACAATGGCCCAAAGCACACAGCCAGGATAACCAAGGAGTGGCTCTGTAAGAAGCATATCAAGGTTCTGGCGTGGCCTAGTCAGTCTCCAGACCTAAACCCAATAGAGAATCTTTGGAGGGAGCTCAAACTCCGTGTTTCTCAGCGACAGCCCAGAAACCTGACTGATCTAGAGAAGATCTGTGTGGAGGAGTGGGCCAAACTCCCTCCTGCAGTGTGTGCAAACCTGGTGAAAAACTACAGGAAACGTTTGACCTCTGTAATTGCAAACAAAGGCTACTGTACCAAATATTAACATTGATTTTCTCAGGTGTTCAAATACTTATTTTTAGCTGTATCATACAAATAAATAGTTAAAAAATCATACATTGTGATTTCTGGATTTTTGTTTTTAGATTATGTCTCTCACAGTGGACATGCACCTACGATGACAATTTCAGACCCCTCCATGATTTCCAAGTGGGAGAACCTGCAAAATAGCAGGGTGTTCAAATACTTATTTTCCTCACTGTATATTAGGGCTGTCAATCGATTAAAACAATTTAATTAATTACATACTGTAATTAATCAAAATTAATCGCATACATAATTAACAGTGCCTGAACTGATACTTTTTAAGAAAGGAAAAAAAGGGTACTAAACAACAGTTGGTGACATTAAAGAACGGCTTGTTTATTGCTAAGGCCATTTGGTCAAAATTAAATGATTTAATAATAATGTATAACAATAACTTATTTTACTAGTAAATTGCTGTTGAATGATCAAAACCACCAGATGGGAAAATGACATTTACAATAACTTCAAATGCACCACGAGTCTGTAGTTTACCAGTTTCATTGAACGCTGTTCTGTGTTGTTTTTCCGACGCTGCAGATTGTTACATACCGGTGTTGAATCCTCTACAGTAAAACACAGTCACACTTTACACCGGTTAGAGTTAGCTGTCAGCATTTTAACCGTTTTTAATCCAGCTACTAGCTAGCGGTAGGCTAATGTTAGCTGCTGTCGAGTATAATGTTAACTAGCTAGCGGTAGGCTAACGTTAGCTGCTGTCGAGTATAGTGTTAACTAGCTAGCGGTAGGCTAACGTTAGCTGCTGTTGAGTACAGTGTTAACTAGCGTCATGTGCAGCGGTGTTAGTGTAGCCTGTATCGTCTGTTTCAGAGCATCAGAGAGAAGAGCAGACATATCAGTGGCACCAGATTTCGGTAGCCAGGAAGAAGATTTTTATAAGTAAATGTTCCAATTAATGATCCAGGCAGCACTTTCTCGTCTCCCTCCTTCATTTTACAGTTGAATGGTGGCTAGAATGGCTCTGGGTCAAACGTCAATATGGAATGGATTAATCTGCATTATTTTGACAGCCCTAGTATATATGCTGCTTTGATTTTGCAGAACCATTTTCATGATTATTACTTACTGTATGCACTACCTAATGTTTTTTTTTTTGCTATTGTCCTAGTTTTTTTAGTCTTCTCCTGCAGGACTTCAGATGTACAATGTGAAAAAGTTGACAAATAAAAAGTAAAAAAATAATAAAAAACTTGTTTAAAAGGAGGGTTTGTTTGAGGTTGGGGTTTTGTGCAAGCAGCCAGTAGTTAGTCCAGTGGCTAGTCTGGTTCCTAGCTTAGGGAAGTTAACTTTTGAGCAGCAAAAGGTGTTGTTGGAGTTGCAACTTAAGCAGCAAGTGGAGTTAGAGACGTTGAGATATGACCAGGAGATACAGCTTCAGACCATAAAGAACACAACTGAGCGTACAAGATTAGAGGAACCCCGTTCTTATTGGATTTGTTCGTGACTTGATATCGTTTTAGCGCTGGTGTACAGCATCTAAGGTTGACACTTTTAAGAATCTTTGATCTGGTTTTCTTAGAGCAGCTCAAAAACTCAGTTCTGGAGAGTGTTGCTACATTTATTAATGAGCACAAAGTAAAAACTCCTAGAGAGACTGCAATATTGGCAGATGAATGTGTTGACCCACAAAAGTGTTTCTAGAAATAATGGAGACGTTCGCCTTAAGAGTTGTCTGGTGACTGGGATGATGGGTTACCCTCCCAGTCCGGAGACTGATGAGGTGGTCATTGTTCTTACAGCCACATAATTTGGATATTCGTCATATCAAAAAGGGGTTGACAATGTAATTACAGACGTGCTCTCGCGCGCCCCTAGATCCTTAATTTCATGTTCACAATAGTTTTCTTTTCTGAGCTATCCCCTATTCCTCTGTCTTTCATTGCCTTAAATTGCTCCTGTGGTACCCAGGGTTGCTGGGTGTTGAGACAGATTGACTGCACTGGAGGATGTAACCAGAAGGAGAGGGGTATTTACATGGGACTATGCTGCCCTACAAAGGCAAAGCGCAGTAACTACACATTTGGTCAAAAATGAGTTAAGACTTCTAATGGGCTTTATGACATGTGTTCTGTCTTGTGAAAAAGTATCTGGGTTCAATTATGTCCCGTTTCGGAAAAACAAGTGTGTCAAAAATTGCAGTAACTACAAAATCCAAGCTAATACCAAGGCAAACCGCAGTAAGTGAAGTTACCGCGTTCTGGGGTTGTTTTCCCGGGTTTGACACTGCGGTCTGGCTTGGTAGCCTTCTCCCGAAGGAAAATGTAATATCGTTTGTCCCGATCGTAACACTCCCTCACACAGAGCCATCAAGCCAACCAGCTAGAACAGCATGAGTCAACATTATGGCACAATCCCAAGGCAAAATGATGGTTGAACTCGCATTAAAACGCAAATCCAGAGGGTAAGGAAGATAGCAAAGCACCTAGCAAGGCAAATGACTACTTTATAATCATACTAGCAACCTAAGTTACCGGCTAGCCAGCTGCTAACAATCAGACTGTTAATACATATATTAAAAACATTAGAAACTTCAAAAGTTAGTAGGCTCTGGTAAAGTTAGCTTTACATCTGCAGGAAAGTGGACGAGGGCACCCGGCAGCACCAGAAAAAAAAAAGCAGTCAAATCCGCCTGTTACTATCCCCTATTTGCAAACCATGTGAATTCACGTGAATGAAATAGAATATTACTGGCTTTATTGAGCATCAATAAAATTTAACAGTTGCCAACCATAGAAATATAACTCTTTATATACTGCAAATAAATGAATCGCAGGCATTTGATCAGACAAGAGCCTGATGTTACAGCTATCGGTACCCTCCTCTGCCCTCTCCACATCAGGTTCTCTGGGCACTACGTAATGCTCACCTGCCCGCTAATCTCTGTCGGCGGAGAGAGAGCAGGGAGAAGAGAGGCTTTGATGCCTTTCAAGCAGCAGTGTGCTGAAAGTAGCTTGTCAATGTCCGTTATCAATCGAAATATAGAAGAAACAAATGTGCATTGTCCAAAAAAGTAACTTAAGCTAAAACAAGCTGCTGATTACTGCATTATATTCTGTTATATTTTAATATTTTGAATTGTCACTTGCCACCTTAATTTTGTTTCCCTTCATATAAATAAAGACATTTCCACCATAAATTGGTGCAGAAAATGTCTCCAGACCCCCCCCTCACTGATATATTTCAGCATAAATATATATATTCATAATACTGTTAAAATATCTTTTCATCTTGTTCTCATGCTCAAAGTGTGTCGTCACAATCTGAGCCCCAATTTATTTATTTATTTATCTCCACCGGTAACGTTAATTAGTAGGCTATATTAAAGACCCCCACGACGTGCAAGTAGCAGAAGAAGAAAGGAAAAGAAAAGGCTTGCTGCAAAGCAAATCACTCCGCCCAAGTAGCAGAGCTTTGCCTTCTGAGAATATAGTTCCCGGTTTGTTCACGGTTAGAAGATGGCGGCGTTTCATGTTATGTTGTTTTTTGAACACGCTGTGACTCTACAAATCACAACATGTAAAAAGGAACATGTTGGCGTTACTTTGTCACTTATTCGGAGCAGTAGGCTAGTTGGAACCAGTTACCTGCAAGTTCTGTGCTAGGCTAAGCTACCGGTGGAACCGTCAGACGGCGTTACAACACGCACTTGTCTTACTCTGGGGGTTAAGGTGAATAAGCTAAAGTCCCAATAAGTCGGCGTGTTCCTTTAAATAATATGTGAATTAAACATAACTGGGCAATTTAACTTGCGGTGTCATTAGTTTAAGCATTAGCCTATGATCTGCTTTTCTGTTGTCAGAGTCCGTCTTGCCAATCAGTTTTTTTGATCAGTCACAGATAGCCAAGAATACATGATTATGTAAGAAAGGCCGGGGGCGAGTGAATGTAAACTTGTGTAGAGGGACCGACAACGCCACCTAGGTTTTGGCTAGAGGCCTAGGACCTCTTAAAAATTACAATTCCAAATTAAGGTAAAAGATTAAAAACAGGTCCTTCATATCCGGGGGAGAGCAGTTAAACCAGTGGGTTTAAAAACAGTGAGTAAAACCAGTTACAGGAATAATTTAAAAAAAAAAAAAAAAAAAAAAAAAAGCATAAAACAATTAAAATTCCTCTTTAAAAACTATTTTAAAAACAAACCACAAACAACTAAAATCAAGCTAAAAGACGGTCCAACAGAACAGGAGTGAGAGATTAAAATGTCCACAGGTCTCCGCTGGCAACCAGCTTCTTTGCCATTTGGCTCCTCTCCTGGGGCCGGTCCCCAGTCAAACGTCCTTTGAAAGGGTCACTGCTTCGTACAATACACAACAACAAACACTGGTCTTAAAAGAGACTTACGCGGGAGGGAGAAGTTCTACCTTCTCCCACTGCTGCCGCTAGCGATCGGTGTTTGAGTTTTCAGGTGTAGCCTCAGGCCTCCTTTGTGGCTCTCTCTCTCTGTGTCTCTCCATCCACTCCTCTCTGTCTGCTCCTCTGCCTGTTCTGTTCCATCTGTGGTGCTCTCATTCTCTCCATGTCCTCCTTCATGTTCTCCTGTTGGTCTCTTGTACTTCTTCGCTCTCAGTGTCCTCTATGATGTGCTTCTTCGCTCTCAGTGTCCTCCATCATGTGCTTCTTCGCTGTGTGTCCCTCTCATGTCTTCCTTTTCCCATGTGCTTTTTTCCTCTGTGTCTGTTCTGCCCTTTTTATCTAAAAACCAGTCAATCCCCTCTCTGGCTCCCAGGTGCAAGTCTTTAAGCCTGATTACTAAAATGTCCCCTGGCGGAAGTAAAACCAACATTAAAAACACACACCACATGTTTCAAAATAAAAGCATGCAATATTAAAAAAACACAGCAAATAGTAAAAACACAGCAAATCCAAATAAAAGCATGCTTAAATAAAATCTACTTCCGCCCCATGACAATTACTCTATTTTAATGATGTTTATAGCTTAATGAGAGTAGACAGCATGATAGGAAATTTAAAAGTCTGAGAATATCCTATATGTAAGGCTACAAAGACAAGAAGCATACATGTTACCTTAAGATCTCTCTGACCTCTAATTCAAGTAAAGTATTTGTCATTTTAAAATATTAAAAAAGTGGAATAGGTTACTTGGTTAGGATGCTAATTATAAGAAAATCACATTAATCTTTTATTAATTATTTCAGGAAATTATGAGGAAACTACTCAAAAAATCATTGAAGCAGAAGCAGATAGTGAAGAGGAGAGGATGAGAAAAGTTTATCTGGAGGGGTTGTTTGCATCACTCGACGCAGATTTTCAGGCAGGCAGTTTCACTGAGGAGTGGGCAGATAATAGCTTCTCCTGACAAGAATCTGTCGCTCAAATGAACGAAAAGGATGAGGGCATGGTGATGATTGCTAATGACAGTGATGAGGATGATGAGAGGGATGCTACTTATGTACCAGAGGATGGGGGTGATAATGATGAAGATGATTATAATATCAATCATAGCGCCCAAATAATTTTTCAAGAGCAGTCCGCAGCTGAAGGTGAACATAGTAAGGTTCCACGGATGGGGAAGTCTTGTGGTCCAATATATAGGAAATGCATTACAAAAAATACAGAGGATCAAAGGAGACAGATATTTACAGGCTATTGGAATATGTCCTACAGTGAGAAAAATAACTTTATTTTCCACATGGTCTCACAGCGCCAGACCATGCGCCACACCTCAGCTGTTCCTAGCAGACGAACCAGGTCAATCAGCTACCATCTGAATAATGACCTCGGCCAGCAACAGGAAGTCTGTAAGACAACATTTTTAACAACTTTGGGCTATCATCCAAAAAATGATAGACTGATAGCTACTGGCATTGGCAATACAGTCTCCTCAAGTATAACACCACCACAAGAACGCAGAGGCAGACATACTCCCACCAATAAAATTGACATGGCTCCAATATTTGAACACATTGAATTGTTTAACCCCACTTCCAGCCATTACAGACGTGAGCATGCCCCACATAGGAGGTACCTGCCGAGTGACGTCAGCATTCAGTTAATGTACAAAGAGTACAAGGAAAAGAAGTCTCTCAAATGTTCTTATGAAACGTATCGGAAGGCTGTGAAGGAGAGGAACATTAGTTTCTCTAAGCTGGGTGAAGAGGAGTGTGAAAATTGCTTAAGGCAAGATGTCCACTTCAGAGCAGAGGACCCGGCTGAAGCCAGCATTCAGGAATGTCACCCCTGTCAAAAGTGGGAGGAGCACAAGAAGAGAGCAGAGAGAGGAAGGCATCACTACAGGTTGGATGCAGAAAGGCAAGAGCTGATGACCTCTCAATCCGCAGTGTTGACCTCCAGAAAGTCATAATGCTGCCCCGAACGCCTGGGGTGAAGACTGCTGTCTTTACAAAACGCATCACGGCCTTCCATGAAACCTTCGCCAGTGTGGGGAAAAAGTCATCTTCCAAGAAGAACAGCCTTTCAGTAATATGGCAATGTTATGGTTTCTGTATTTTACCTTGTATTTTGTTCCATTTCTGTTGCCTGGCTTCGTTTATTTCGGTTGCCTGTATTTTTATTTCTGCATTTTCCCTGTGTTTGTATATTTATTCTGCATATTTCTGTTTAGTTATCTCCTTGTTTATTGTGTTTACCCTGTTTTGACCGTGTTCTGTGTATTGTGCATTTTTTGGTTATCCCTGTATTCTGTTCTCCCTTGTGTTTAATGTTGGTCAAGTTTCTTTATTTAGGTTATGTCATGTTTCCTGTCTGTCTTTCCCGGTTTCCTGTTTTATTTTGTCTGTGTTTGATCTTGTCTTGTCTAGTTTTACTTTCCGTTTTCCCGCCTTGTCCCTAATGTGCTTCACCTGTTGTATCACCTGTCCCTCGTTTGTTCATTACCCCTTGTATTTAACCCCCTTGTTTCCTTTGTCTCTTGTCAGATCATTTTGTTTCCTCGTGCCGCCTGTATGTATCTTTCTGCGTCCTGCCCGTTGGTTTTTCCGGCCTCTGTTCTGCCGTCTTTAGTATCATTAAAATCAGTGAGTTCACACCATCTCCTGCCTGCCGTCTCTCTCTGCGTTTGGGTCCACCATCTCTCGCCACCCTAACAGGCACGAAGGCATTGCTGGAAGGAAGGCAGTGGAAGTGGCTTCAGCTTTTGTAACAGCACTTAATCAGGAGCGCGATGTGAAACCTATAATTTACTGGGTTGACCACTGCACAGCACAGAACAAGAACTGGTCCCTCCTTACTACTTTAGTCCCTGTGGTAAATGACGCTATGACTCCACTTGCAGATGTAACTTTAAAGTACTTTGAACCAGGCCACACCTACATGAGCACAGACAGTTTCCACCATGGCGTGGAGAAAGAGATGAGGAAGCGGACAGGAGGTGCTGTCCTGGATTTTGAAGATTTTAAGAACGTCATCGCCTGCTCCAATTCTGGGAAAGTCAATGTGGTGGAGATGCAGAGTAGACACATCCTGGCATGGAGGGCTGGGCACTCACTGGCTAAACTAAAGAAGGCACCAAATCTGTCCGTTATTCAGCTGAGGAGGGGATCAAGAGAGATGTTCTTCAAACTCTCACATGATGAAGAGGAGTTCACAAAATTGGACTTCTTTATGAAGAAGGTAAGAGAGAATAAGTGTAAGTAAAATGAGTAAAATGATTGTTAGTATGTGATTATTTGTCACATACAGAGTTATAAACAATGTACAACTTGCAGTGAAATTTAAATTCTGGTTTACTCTAGGTGACTCTGGAGTATCCACAACAGCTGCGCCCTGGAGACAGGGGGATAGAAAAGGAGAAGAAGTCGGACATCATTTCCAAGCTCTGCCCAATGATGCCCCTCAACCGCCGTCCGTTTGGGAGAACCTGGCTGAGGACTGATCAAACCACAGACACGCAAACAAGCATGCACACACAAGCACTCACATGCATATACCTACATTAACTACTTGTTGTCCTATTGTTTTTGTTTAAAATGTTGTTAAAACTAATGTTGATTTTAAAAAACGATTTTAAAGCATTCTGGGTTACAGAAACCGTTAGTTTTGGGGCAGAGGAGGAATTAAACTGTCTTTGGGACTAACACCCACATACTTACAGACAGAAACACACACACACACATATTTTTACAATTTATTATTGTTATTTGTTATTTATTTATTTAGTCCACTTAAAGGAGAACTCCGGGCAATTTTTACATTAATCCTGATCGCTATAAGTATGTGAGTACTGTAGATAGCAAAAAAACCGAGCTGAATCGGTGCTGGCATCATGGAGCTACTGCAGCTAATGCCGAGAGCTCCCACTTAGCTAAAACGGCAGTTTTGGGGGCATATCATAAAGAGTGCCTTTGTGCCTCTTAACAGACACAAAATGCAACTAAAATGTCTGTAACATGAACAGGGCCCTTACATGACAACAAGAAGCGTTTTCAACTCAGACATTGTTTAAATTCACCTACCCTGTTAGCTGCTAGCTGCTGTCTGATGAGTGAGAGTGTTCAGCCAGGCTTCGGTAATAATCATCAATCAGCAGTTCTGTGTGTATTTGTAGCATACATATATCCATTTTGTGTGCGATCCATCTGGCGTTGGTGAATAGTAGTCTCTGCAGTGGCGAACTGTTTGTTAGTTGCCTTAGCCAGGCTAGCAGGTCCGACCGGCATCCTTCTACTTCCTCCCCGCCTGCCGCGGCCGACAACAATCCACGGGCGCCCGCTGGTCTGGTGGATGTCCTCCAGAGGACAGTTCATGCTTTCGCAGCGAAAAAAGTTGATTTTCCCCCTCAAAAATAGGTAATTGAGCACTGTAGTGGTTATGATCATATCAGTGACTATGTAACTACATGGAAACAGGCCAAATGATGCCTGTTTCTTGTAAAGTAACAGCGTTACAAAAGGCTGGCTGTAGTCTTGCGCTGAAGTCCCGCAGGAATTCAGTTGTAGCAGGAAAAGGTAAACAGCAGATCGTAGCGTAGTGAGTGGAGGTGTTCACAAGGGAAGAAGCTTGGAGTAACGTAACTTTGGAGCTAGAGCCAGCCTTCAGTAACTCTATTACTGTACAAGAAACAGGCATAATTTGGCCCGTTTTCATGTAGTTACATAGTCACTGATATGATCATAACCACTACAGTGCTCAATTACCTATTTTTGAGGGGGAAATAAACTTTTTTCACCAACGCCAGATGGATCGCACACAAAATGGATATATATGCTACAAATACACACAGAACTGCTGCTTGATGATTATTACCGAAGCCTGGCTGAACACACTCACTCATCAGATGGCAGCTAGCAGCTAACAGGGTAGGTGAATTTAAACGATGTCTGAGTTGAAAACTCTTCTTGTTTTCATGTAAGGGCCCTGTTCATGTTACACAGACATTTTAGTTGCATTTTGTGTCTGTTAAGAGGCACAAAGGCACTCTTTATGATATGCCCCCAAAACTGCCGTTTTAGCTAAGTGGGAGCTCTCAGAATTAGCTGCAGCAACTCCGTGATGCTAGCACCGATTCGGCTCGTTTTTTTTTTTGCTATCGACAGTACTCGCATACTTACAGTGATCAAGATTAATGTAAAAATTGCCTGGATTTCTCCTTTAAAAGGACTTTCCATGAAGTTTCAATCCAACCCAGTGTTATTGATGTAAGATGTACATCAGGTAACATGTAGATGTTAGCGAGTGGTTGTGACCACAGTATGTGGCTATGTGTCCTCTGAGACCCTCAGTGTCCCAGAGTCAGTCCGCTCCCACTCCAGTGATACTGGATGTTTGAAGACAAAGGTCGTTCAAATCCAGCCAATCTGACCAGACACCAAAACTAGCAGATTGGGTGTCAAGTTTCCCACTGGGATTTCTTTTGAATCCATGTAAGTGGGGCTCTGACTCCCTGGCTAGTGGGACCTTGTGTCTCCTTAAAACCAGGAACAGGGAGGATCTAGCCAGCTCCCTCACATTGGGAAAATAATGTCGCTGGTACTGTGTGTGTTAAGTCCAAACCACTTTTGCACTAAGCTTACGGTTTTGTTATTCATTTCAATTAGCACTTTCTGTTGGATATGAACGTCAGAGAACATGTTGCACTTTAGACAGCGCCACTTGTCTAATAGCATCCAACTTCATAGTCAGTGGTAGTGGTAGTTTATGTAACCACCCTGTATGTAAACTCTACTTGCTCCTTCCATTCTCCTGCAATGTTAATTTTGTTTCCAAGATAAGTGTATGTCTCATGTAGCGAATATACACGTATAGGTTTTGTCCTTTCACCTACTGTGAACACTGGACATTTGTCAGATTTTAAACCGTATCACTGATTCCCTCCAATCCTCCTCTTGTACAGAAAAGCACATTTTGTTTCTTTAATCTCCAGGCCTAACCATTCCAGAAAAGAAACTGTCCTGACAAGCGTTTTCAATTACCCTCTCTTTTCTGGCGGCTATTTGGAGACACACACACACACACACACACACACACACACACACACACACACACACACACACTACTTGCTTGTTCAATAGTTTTAATTTTGTGAATTTGTGAGTACTGTTTTTAAAGCAACCTTGTTCTGTAATGAATTACCTTTTTAATTAAAATGAAAATGTTAATGAAACCCAACATATCAATATTTATTTATTGTGTAAAATGGTAATGATGCATGTTTGACTGGCTGGTATAAAAACGTTAAAGGCCTTTTTCTCAGTTTCTTTGTTTGCGTAGTTACTGCACATAGCCTTTGTAGGGCAGTACGGGTAATGTATTGACCATCTAGCCAATTTGCCTTCGAACATAACTTTAAAATGTAGTGTTAATTTAAAAAAAAATTAAAGAAAAAAGAGTTGTAATGTTTATGATTGTTAACGTGGTTCTTAGAGGAACCCCGTTCATATGGAGGAGGGTGTTACGACCCCTCCATTTTCTGCCTTCTGTTGGCTTCTCTGGCTTTCCTGACTGATGCTACGTTTACACGTGGCCGGCTATTTTCATAAACTGACATTTCAACCTCTGTTTTCAAAAATAACATTGTGCACAGCTGTCAGTTTTCAGAAGTTTTCGTTTACATGTACCAGTGTATATATGCCGTCAATGCCATCAAGAGCACGCCAAACCTGTAGGTGGCAGTGTAACGAGAAGCTCAAGCCCACGTTAGCAAATCAGAATCCCGAAAATGACAGCAACAAATCACTTCCTCTCTCTTCTCTTCCTCACTTCCTCGGCTGCCTAAACCTCCGTTTGACTCAGTTTACATCCAAGAAAGAGACTCGCTTTCAGAGGCGAATATCTCAGTTTTTCAAAATAACCATGTACGTGTAAACAGGGCCTGAGCTGGCAGCTTGGGAGGGTTTGTCAGCTAATTGGTGGACACCTGGGTATGCCTCAACCAAGACTATTTATGCAAGTCATGTCTCATTGTTGTGTGTCTGCATTCTCTTTCTCCTAGGCTCCACATCTCCTGTTTTGAGTTTGTTTCACCTCTTCTGTTGTAGTCATTTAGCCACACATCTTTCACTCACCCACACACCACTGATACCATTGATTCCACACGTGTTGATTCTTTTGTAAATAGTTATTTCATTTAGTTAACAAGAAACAATTAATTGGCACTTTAACCTGTGTGGTCTCCCCTCTTTGTTACATGCATTGAGCCGGTTTATGACAATAAGAAACGCATGGGAACGAGTTCAGGACCAAACAGCAGATTAACTGGGAAAAGGGAAAACCCCACATCCTATCCTCAGGGACACAAGGCACCTGCACCAAAATCATGGATTGTTACCAGCAGAGTCCCAAATGTTGCTACTGAATTAACAACTTGGTCTCAGATGAGGCAAGTAAAGCAAAATGTAAAAAGCTGAGTGAAATTCATGTTGCAAATCACCAGTAATACATTTACATTTTAACAATTTTGTGAAAACTTTGATCCTGCACTCAAAATGTCCTTTTCCTAAGACATCACTGACATATATACTTTAAACCACACTCACTGATGTATAAATAAAAGTACCTGTCCCTCTGTTATGCTCAATCCTGCAATGTGTGCAATGTACCAGAATGGCACCTACATGTGAGCACACTTCGCCTAACCCAGCCATACAGGTGCAGTGGCCAAATCGAAATGGTCCCTCCTTTTCCACAGCAACCCAAGCTGTCAGAGGCGTTTCATTCAAGATATAGGAATGATGTATCTAACATAGAAAAAACGGTTTTAGTTACCACTGGTATTTTTAAAGCTACACATTTCTTTCCTTTTTTAAATTAGGCTACCATATACGTTTACATGTGGTGCCACGTGGTTATTCTAACCAACAACACAAACATACACACACAAATGTAATCTCATTTGATAGAACAGATAGCTTCCCTGTCGTAAACATTCATTTTGTATATTTGTTAGAGGAGTGAATTTGCTCAGAATCAATTTGTTGCCTGAAAGCCTACTGTGAAATTTAACACAGGTGTCAGCAAAGACTGGTTAAAACGAGACAGATAAGAAGAGGCGTTGCAACAATGTTTACAAATATACATTGTATCGCTGGCTGCACAGATTACTGCTACGATCCCCAGGTAACAATTTTTGGTTCCAAGAACGTTCTGGAAACGTTCCCTGAAGGTTAGTTTTTGGTTCCCATGGAAAGTTTTCCTGGCATTTAGGGAACGTTAGTTTTTGGTTACATCGACCCTTCCCAGAACGTTCCCAGAACATTGCAACTTTTAGAGAACGTTCCACTAACGTTCCCCTACCGTTGCAACCTTTAGAGAACGTTCCACTAACATTCCCCTACCGTTGTAATCTGTAGAGAACGTTCCCCTAACGTTATTTCTAACATACGACTGTGGTACCAATTTTATTATTAGTTTAAACTGTCTGTGCAGGAATGAATTATTATATATTGGCAGGAATGAAAGAACAGGCAACAGGCAAAATTGATGGGATTTAAAACTTTAATAAAAAATTAACAAAATACAAAAATATAAAAGGCTTAAAAAAATAAAATAAAACAATCAAACTATACAAATAAGAAAAAAAAACAATGGAGTGGGATGTAGAGTGCAAATGTAGTGTACAAAGATGCATATTGGAATGATAATGTAATGAATTATTATATATTAGCATATTAACAAATGCAATTGCTTTAATAAAAAAAAAATACAAGCTGCAAGATGGATGGAAAAAATACAAAAAAAAATAAATAAAAAAATAGAGCTCCATGGTTTGGCTTAGTCCTTCTCAGCTGGCCTAAAAAGAAACAACTCCATGTTTGGCTTAGTCCTTCTCAGCTGGCCTAAAAAGGAACAAAAGTTTGATATGTCATACTAAGAATCAACACGTTGACAAAAGCAAGACTAATTGCCTTACTAACAACTCTGTTTTTTCACATCATATAGAAGCATTTCAATTTACCGTCTGTGTGGGGCAAACTTCAGCGCTTGCTCGATAAAGTCCTCTACGTCTGCTGCAGTCAGCATGGGGAAATTCTTCTGGGAGGCCGCTAGAGTAGAAGTCAAAATGAAGCAAAGTTACGAGTCAAATTAAAACCTCTTATCAGCCAAGCTAAGCATAATACTGATGTGAACTATAAAATAACACCTGCCTGTTATAACCCTGCATATATTCAGGTCCTGGAAGGCCTTCTTTGCCTTTCTTCCCCGCAGGCTATACTCTTTCAGCACGTCATTGTTTGCCACTCGCCGTAGCATTCGTCGGACTGCAGTACCTGTGGTCGGACCTCCAAGCGTTGTCAGGAAAAGTTGCTGTAAAACATATAGAAATACAAATTATACATGTGGAACAAAGTGGAGAACTTTTACAGTCTCATTGTGTAAGAGAAGTCAGTTCTGTTATGATGATATTTGAATTTATGCAATTATATAGTGTTAATCTTAGGGCACTTTATTACCATTTTTATCCTCCTCTCTGGTTGACCGAGACTCCGTTCAATCTCCTCCAGCTCGGTGACTGTCGAGCGGGGCGACACCAACGTGTCCTCGCCTGGAGCAGAGGGAGGTGACTGGGAGGTCCTTAACAGCATGAGCAGCTCATCCATCTTCTCCTCAAATGAATCCATCCGCTGTGTCAGGCGGGCAATGGATGCCCTCATGGCTATGGAAAAATGAATGGTGTTAGTTTTAGTTGTTATACATTATATACTTGCATATGTGAACAACTTAAGTGAGTCTTCTTACCTCTCATTTCCGTCTCCATGGATCCATGGTCTCCCTCTGTGTGATGACTCACCTCCCTTTGTGTGATGAGGTCTGTTGTTTACAACAACAAAAAAAGTTATGTTACTCTCAAGTTCCTTGTCATGAAATTGTATTTAATTGGAAAATTCAAAGCCACTGTACCTTCAACTGGGTCCCAGGAAGTGGCAGGCCGAGCTGGCATCACAATTGACCCATCCAGCTCTGGGCGACTGGCAGGTTTCCTGTACGATGTTGACTCATCTAAAAAAGTAAATATGAATATAGGTCAGTTAATTTATGGTAGGGTTCTTGCACATGCCATTGCAAAAGATGAACCTATGCTGTTACATTAAACAATCAACAAAAAAAAACACTTACACGCAGGTGGTGGAGGCAGTAACATCTGCTGACCTGAAAAAGGGCCGGAAGGGACAAACTCATCAGAACAGTCACATGATATGCACCAGGTTGAATTTCAGTAGTTCCATGGTAGGAAATATGACTGACTTTTAATTAAGTTGTGAATAGCGATTAGAGAACAGCGAAGGGCAGCAATACTCCATAGATACGTCTAGTCTGCCGGAAACAAAAAGAAGAAATATGACTCTGGTTTCTTAAACGCATGCATAAATGTTAACTTACGGACAGGGGTTCCAGATACACGCTTAGTCCTGAAATGCTTTCTTGCTTGTGGAATGGATCTGAAATAAAAGACCATACAATTTGTACTGATTGCAAAAAGAATATTTGAAGTATAAATAATAATAATACATAGTCTGTACTTAAGGTCGGATGTATCGTAAGATAAGTGTTAAACCCTAAACCCACATCGGCTCTTAGGGACACATAATATATTATGTTAATGTTAGCTAGCTAGCTACCTAGCTCCATTGTTGCTGTATAATGCTGGCAACCATGTTGGAGCTTTCTTTAAGTTGTTTACCAAAATCTCTCACCTTGTTGTCCAGGTTCCTTATGGTGGTTAAAACATCACCGATTGAAGGCTCAGTCTCGCCAACTTTGATGTATCCATGGGGCTAGCAGCGCTCACGGCATAGCTAGCTAGCTGTGGAAAGCTAACTTGTTTCCTGCGTTAGCATTCGGGTTAGCAGTCTTGAGCGGAGAAAAGTCTTTACTGTTGACCGCCAACAATGTCTTTCTTGGTATCTTCGTGCTACCTTGCATTATAACACCGTCGGTGAAGTGTAGTCAGGATATGTTTTAGTCAATGGCAGTATTTCAGTTAGAATTTGGGACCAAACGAACGGATCTTTGTCTGCCTTGTTCGCCAGGTATGTATATGTGTTGTATACGGAAGTCAGGACAGGACTTGAATCGGTCACCTGAAATCAGAGGCACTGTCTTCCCCCTACTGGCGTGGGTGTGTAACGGTTGGATTTGTACACTGAACTGAGCCACTTGTTAGAAGTGAAATGTGAAATGAAAAAAGTGAATTTTCTTAGTTGTGAAAATCGTTCTATTGATAGATTCTTGTTTTAAGTATTTTCACCTAATACAGTTAAAAAAACGAAATCGAGCACAAATTGTTTTTAACAATTGTTATCAGCCTAAAAATAAATATATTCTCTTGCT
This sequence comes from Zingel zingel, assembly GCA_023566125.1. Taxonomy (NCBI): domain Eukaryota; kingdom Metazoa; phylum Chordata; class Actinopteri; order Perciformes; family Percidae; genus Zingel; species Zingel zingel. Next base: position 29,162,176 of record CM042315.1, read on the forward strand.
ATATTGTTTATCTTACTTATATTTTATAAGACCAATCATTTTTGAGTGAATCTAAATCAAGTGACTGCAAACCTTTTATATGCTACTTAAACAATTTAAATGGAGCTGGTATAAATAAACATTTTCAAAACCGCACTCAGAACAACCAAGAACAACCAAAAACAACCAAACGGGAACGTTGTGTGGAGGTACAGTGCAACCACAGGAGAACGTTCCCGTTGGTTGGTTCCCTTAATGTTTAGGGAACGTTAGAACCATGAGGGAACGTTCCCTAAACGTTAGTTTTTGGGTTGGTTCGAACTATCCTTTAGAGAACCAGAAACTAACGTTCCCTAAACGTTCTGTGTTAGTGGGGGATTGACTGACACACACACATTGTTAAAATCATACGCTGGACGCTTTATTATAGGGTGACCAGACATCCCTGGTTTCGGTGACCTGTCCCCGGCTGGAGCTGTCCCCGGTTTTCACTGTGACTGACAGACCCGAAATCGGAATGAAAGAAAGAAAACATTGACCAAAGGTATAGTCCTGCACCCTACACACGCAGGTTCAAGACAGCCAGAGCAAGCACTGCTCAGAGCTCAGAAATGTTTTAGAATGCCAATATTTTACGATGCTAAAATTGCTGTTTATTTACATGGAGTCTGGTGGGTTCAACGAACGCAATTTCGCTGACTTTTTTTTATGTTTTAAAAAAGGATCTTACTCTTTAACAGAAAGGTCGACCTCCTTAGAAATCCTTTCCATAATGTTGTCTGACACTCAGAATATTAATCTGAGCCTGTCAGTGGCAAAACGAGCACTTTTATGAACAGAAATACAAGCTGGGCAATTGTCCTATTAACTTACTGTACATTGTAGCTTGTTTCACCGCTGCCAACTGCAGCGGTCTCATTTAATACTGGATCAATGTCAAAGGAAAATATTTCCTCAATAGTTTTAATTTTATCTGATACTCAATGAGTTGTTGCAGAAACAAGCCCAGCCTGAAGCAATAAAGCAAAAGCTGTCAGATAAATGTAGTGCAGTAAACATTACAACATTTCCCTCTGAGGTGTAGTGGAGTACAAGTATGAAGTAGCAGCAGGGGCGGTTCTAGGATCAGGCCTTTAGGGGGGCTCAGCCCGTAATGAGAATGTGACACGAATATAGTGCATTCAAAAGTGTTAACCCCTTTGCTGTGACAAATGGTTTGCAAGAAAATTAACATTGAACTTACATGAAATGTTATCATATTTGCATTCTGCATAAATCTCTGCACACCCATTACTCTCTGTGAAATATCTCACAAACTCTTGACTCAACACATGCATCAGTACAACAAGCGGTTCCGGTTTTGAAATTGCAACAAAATTTCTACATGGTCTCCAACTTTATAATGTATTCTCATGTAAACTATTTATGTCAGCACAGATATTTTTTGTAAATTGCTTAGCCAGTGTATCCCACCATAATGGTTATTATACTGCCAAATTCCAGACAATCCCACTTACAGTGAGGAAAATAAGTATTTGAACACCCTGCTATTTTGCAGGTTCTCCCACTTGGAAATCATGGAGGGGTCTGAAATTGTCATCGTAGGTGCATGTCCACTGTGAGAGACATAATCTAAAAAAAAAATTCCAGAAATCACAATGTATGATTTTTTAACTATTTATTTGTATGATACAGCTGCAAATAAGTATTTGAACACCTGAGAAAATCAATGTTAATATTTGGTACAGTAGCCTTTGTTTGCAATTACAGAGGTCAAACGTTTCCTGTAGTTTTTCACCAGGTTTGCACATACTGCAGGAGGGAATTTGGCCCACTCCTCCACATAGATCTTCTCTAGATCAGTCAGGTGTCTGGGCTGTCGCTGAGAAACACGGAGTTTGAGCTCCCTCCAAAGATTCTCTATTGGGTTTAGGTCTGGAGACTGGCTAGGCCACGCCAGAACCTTGATATGCTTCTTACAGAGCCACTCCTTGGTTAACCTGGCTGTGTGCTTCGGGTCATTGTCATGTTGGAAGACCCAGCCTCGACCCATCTTCAATGCTCTAACTGAGGGAAGGAGGTTGTTCCCCAAAATCTCGCAATACATGGCCTCGGTCATCCTCTCCTTAATACAGTGCAGTCGCCCTGTCCCATGTGCAGAAAAACACCCCCAAAGCATGATGCTACCACCCCCATGCTTCACAGTAGGGATGGTGTTCTTGGGATGGTACTCATCATTCTTCTTCCTCCAAACACGGTTAGTGGAATTATGACCAAAAAGTTCTATTTTGGTCTCATCTGACCACATGACTTTCTCCCATGACTCCTCTGGATCATCCAAATGGTCATTGGCAAACTTAAGACGGGCCTTGACATGTGCTGGTTTAAGCAGGGGAACCTTCCGTGCCATGCATGATTTCAAACCATGACATCTTAGTGTATTACCAACAGTAACCTTGGAAACGGTGGTCCCAGCTCTTTTCAGGTCATTGACCAGCTCCTCCCGTGTAGTCCTGGGCTGATTTCTCACCTTTCTTAGGATCATTGAGACCCCACGAGGTGAGATCTTGCATGGAGCCCCAGTCCGAGGGAGATTGACAGTCATGTTTAGCTTCTTCCATTTTCTAATGATTGCTCCAACAGTGGACCTTTTTTCACCAAGCTGCTTGGCAATTTCCCCGTAGCCCTTTCCAGCCTTGTGGAGGTGTACAATTTTGTCTCTAGTGTCTTTGGACAGCTCTTTGGTCTTGGCCATGTTAGTAGTTGGATTCTTACTGATTGTATGGGGTGGAAAGGTGTCTTTATGCAGCTAACGACCTCAAACAGGTACATCTAAATTAGGATAATAAATGGAGTGAAGGTGGACATTTTAAAGGCAGACTAACAGGTCTTTGAGGGTCAGAATTCTAGCTGATAGACAGGTGTTCAAATACTTATTTGCAGCTGTATCATACAAATAAATAGTTAAAAAATCATACATTGTGATTTCTGGATTTTTGTTTTTATATTATGTCTCTCACAGTGGACATGCACCTACGATGACAATTTCAGACCCCTCCATGATTTCCAAGTGGGAGAACTTGCAAAATAGCAGGGTGTTCAAATACTTATTTTCCTCACTGTACTTATATATATATCCCACTTACAAATATGAATATGTATTTCTACTGGTATGCTTCCTAGTGACATTAATGCAAAAATATGAAGAAAATAGTTCAGGCTAAAGCACAAATATTTCCATCCATATATAAGAATAATCAAGTCTAACCTGTGAATTTCTTTTTAATGTGCACCAGATTGATGCATTTAAACGTTAAAATAGACAACATTTTCTTACAGGGGAGCATGTCCATGGACCCCCCTAGGGGGGCTTGTGCCCCAGTGCAGCTCTAGGTCTACTGACACCCCTGGGGCAGTGTCCCCATTTTAAGTTTTACAAAGATAAAAACATTACCTGTTTTGGAGGTATTTACGCTTCTGAGATGAAAATGTCCCCGGATTTTGTCTCAGAAATCTGGTCACTTTACTTTATTAGTCTTTCTACATGGGTTTAGTTAATGATTGGGCTATAATAAGAAAACTGTTATGTAATCGCTGACAACTGGGACAATTTCATAGTGGTTGGTGTAAACCGGGACATTTTAGCGTCCCGACACAGCTTTTGTCGGAACTCGGGACTGTCCCGGTCAAACCGGGACGTCTGGTCACCCTACATGATACATAGCCTAGTGTTGGCAGAAGGTTTAAACAAAAAAAACAAAATTCCTTATTCCTGTTTTGCACGTCCTGTACGACAGCGTTGTTAACCCATCCACTCCTGAAAAAAAGATAGCTATCCGTACTTTCGTAGGCTTTCATTTTTTTGTGCGGTGTAAGGTGACTGATTCTCTATAAGATAGATCTACAAACTCCAAACTCCAAGTCTGGTAGAGACTTTGCCAGCTTCAAAGCAATGAAAACATCAGCGGGTGCTGTGTATGGATCACAAGTTCCGAGTATGTTACTCTTTTCATGATATCTAATTTTAACATTTGGTGACATATGGTCTAAATAGCTGATTGATTGTAGTATTGGAAATCTGCAAGGCTGCAATTCCCCTGGTTGGCCACTGTTCATCGCCATTCTCTCTGCGTTTCTTGCCCGCCAGGTATCGATGGTAATGACGTCACTGCAAAGTATGAATAAAATATTATGATTATGCAGCTGGAGCCCAAAGTTCCAGGGAATATGTGACAAGCAAGTACAATGAAGCCAAAATATTATAAATCGAAATAGAAAATGTTGCAGTTTGTTGGCTGTAGCAGGTTGATTGGTTGCAATGGTTTCAATCATACTCACTCTCTCTGGACCAATCAGGAAGTAATAGCAATGCTATATAGGCAGGGGGTTTGCCCTCTTGACCCTCCTTACGCTTTGTCGCCGGAGGCACATTTCCGCTCTGGGTCTGTTCGCGTCTGTGGTGTAGTCACGGTAATTCAACAGGTAATGCAGTGTTGCTAATTTGTTTGTTACCTATAGGCCTCGTTTGTGTTGAGGCGGGCGTTACAGCGTGCATTGTCTTTTGCAGTGTCTCCCTGTCACAAACCCGATCTTCCTGTAACGGAAGCGGGTTGAGTTTTGCTGCTGGTAGGTTGGTCAAATCTTTTTCCTCTTTGGATATTTTTCTGACTGAGTGTTTTAGTAATCGGCAGATTTATTGTCGGCTCCGGTAGCTGTGCTATCGGAACTACTGGTGTATTGACGCGAAGCTCCCTGACGGGTATGTATGTATGTATGTATGTATACCAATTGGCATCGCGTGTATATTTTGTTTAATCATAAACAGTTATTGAATTTGGTTTGTTTGTGTACGCCAGGGTTGTAAACCGCTTCGCTGGCGCTGGTATCTGCACTAGCCCTTCCCCTCCCTGCCCGCTGCTGTTCTGTCTCAACCACACACCGTTCCACGGGCTGTAGCTACATGAGCTCACTCCAGGCTTTGAACGCCTCTACGCGAACTTCAGCGCCAGGATCTGTTGCCCAACTGCGGGTCCGACAGGGCTGTATTGGAGTGATTGTGACACGGACGATAGCTTTGCCTTTCGTTGGCTCGCCCGTGCTTATTAATGTCTGTGGAGATTGGGGTCTATGTTTAAGGGTTTATTTGTTAAATTATGATTAAGTGATTTTTTTTTTGGTTAATTTATATTTATATTTCTTTTGTTCTGATAAAAAGACTTTCATTTCTGTTGAAACATTCTGATTTCTTTGTTAATTTTTGGTTATTTTTGTTGACTTTCATTTTTGTTGAAACCTTTTAGGGTTTATTTGTTAATTTTTGGTAGGCTCTAGGCAGCTATTAAGTCACCTTTGCTGCCCAGATTTGCCTTAGATTGAAGTTGTTTTTCATTTATTTTTGGTTTATTGATTTATTTCCCCCCCCAATAATTGAATGTTCTTTTCCCCACAGTTGCTGAGTGCCGAAGGTGGTGGTGTCGGTGTCCCCGGGGGTGGTGTCTCTTTCTGTGTGCTGTGTTTCCCCTTTTGGTTTATTTTGAGCTTTTCACCACCGTGTGTGTGAGTGTCCACGTGTGTTTGGGGTGATCCTTCCCTGAGATCCCACACCCCTTGACCCCGTCCCTCCACTGGTAAGGCCTCAGCACTTTTCTTTCCCTATTTTAGTGTGTATGATATTTTAATGGTATTTTCTACTGGATGTCCTTTTTAGTGATTGTGTAAATAAAATTATTGTCTTTAATGGAACTACGTCTCTGGCTTCGTGCATAAATCAAACCTGTGTGCTTTTTGTATTTTGGTGATTTAACTATCGAGTTAGTCAAATCCTATTCTCGGGGTGAAATTCCCTGGGTGGCGTTGCCGGTGTCTTCCTTGGGTCTGGGTGTTGAGCGGGCCAAAAAGGCGCTCAACACCAACGAAAAAGTCCCACCCGCCACATGTGATTGTACATTTCAAAATGTTAAATAATAGAAACACCACGTGTTGTAGTAAGATGTTTGCGTTCACTCAGTGATTCATTTGATTTGCTGGATTTGGCAGGATTGAGGCATTTAACTGATAACTTAAACTGGCACTTTTCCAAGCATGCTTTTGGATGATAACTACAAGTTAATATAATGACTGAAAGTTAACTGCACATTGATAACCTTTGTAATGAGAATCTTACGGTCAGTTGTGTCAGGCTCAGTGTAACTGGTATTAAGTGTTTGCATACAATAAAACCTGTTATCTTATAAAAAATGTTTTTAAATATGACTTAAAGGTACAACATGTAACTTTTCTGCATTAAAATGTCTAACAACGACCATACGTATGTTATATATTTTTTTGAGTTGTGTAGTTACACTATCCCAAATGTTTCCATCAAATGGTAAACCCAGAGAAAAACGCGTCACGTTTCATTTAGTCGCCTGTCAGTGGCGTCATATAACCTTTCACCCTCTAGTTACTCGAAACTTCCGTCAAAAGACAGGCACCCAGATGCTATGTTCGAGAGTAATTGTAAATCATACAATGTCACAGAAAAAAATACTGGTAACGCTGCTTTTTGCCAAAAGGTATAATTGTGTGATATATTATATGCCACTTTGCAACACAGTAATACAGCAGAAACCTTATTTATTGATACATATCAATATTAATCCAGCTTAATGTTACTAAAATGTATGTGCTGGTTGACCAGTAGCTAACGTTAATGCTAGCTAATGCTTGGCGGATAACATTATAGGGTTACAACATTGTTCAACACGCTCATAAAGTTAAAGAGTATGATTGTTTTGACCATGGATAAAAGCAGCACTGTGCTAACCCACGAATAAGTTCACTAGTGTTAAGAAATTCTAAAATAGACGTGTTCGTTTGATTCCAGAGGACGAAGGAGAGGCTGGGGTTCCAATTGAAAGTTAAAGCAAAAGGTTTAATGAGCAACATGATGAAAATGACAAGTCAATAAAAATACAACAATAAAACACTGCCAGCAGCGGACTGAAATGACATGCTTCCTCTTCAGGAATTACATCAAAACAGTCCTGAATCACTGAAGTTTCCAAATTTATCCTAAAGAGTTTGAGGGTGGTTCTTCAAAATGACATCTCTCCCTATTGGCCAGATAATTTCTCAAGATATGGTCCTACCTCAGAATTGTCAGGTTTATTCCAGGTCACAGACAAAGGTCATTTATCGTGGTAGTGTCAATTCTATTGAAGTTTACAGAGATATGCATTTCCTTTGTTCTAATCAGTCTGGCCCAGCAGGGAGTGGCTCCCCAAAAGGCAGAAGTAACAGTTACCTTTCCTGTGGGGACAATGAGTCTTTCTCTAGCATGCAAATTGACAGTCATGACTTAATTTCTTTAGGAGGTTGGGTTGGGGTGAGGTAGTCGAATGCTGATTAGTGTAGTTATTTGATTAGATCTAGCTGAAGGCTACATAAAACCAAAAGTAAATTGTTTCATAACATTAAGCATGGTTTTAACTTTTTTTATCTTCAACACTAGTAACGTTAACATTAGCTGTATAGATAGACGATTAATCTAATGCTAATTTAGCCAGCTAGCACACTCTGGTCTGCCTGCCTCACTCCCCCGGCACAAAGAGACTTCATTCGGGATGATAGCTGACAACACAGCTGGGACATGTAGCAATAGCTAGTTACCGTTAGCCCTAGCCGGTGCCGGATGCTTACGACGCTAACGGCAGTTTAATGAAGCGTCAGGTAACAGAGAATATCAGACCTAGGCATCCTAGTCACAACATTGGCCATCCATAATGTTAGCTAGCTACGTGTCTGTTAGCGCTGCCTTGTTTGTACCGAAAATCTCCTCCCTGCCGAATTTCTCCCCCCTTCGCGTTTAGCTGTCTTTACAGTTAGCTAACTAAATTAACCCGACAAAAGGTGGGTTAAGCACCAAAACGAATAGTTAAGATTACAGAAAAGTGAAGGGGGAGATCGGGCAGCTGGGAGATGTTCTCCTGCTGCTGACAACGGCAATTGAACATCTGCACCATCCTGGAGATTCCCTCTGCAATCCCCACCCACACCAGTCTCTCAGCCTCGTTGAGTAGCTAGCTAGCGTTACAACAAACCCCGTCCGCCCGGTAAAATCCAAAAGGTGACATTGGCATGTGAAATATACTGTGATAGTGTGGTTTTAGCTGCTGGCTATCATTAGCCAGCAGCTAAAACCTGCTAACGTTAGCCATTAATGAACTAACTGTTCAGCTAGCTACCAATACAGATTGAATCAAGAAAAACGTAATTATGTTGGGGAAACTGCAGCTATTTTATTAGCATGGCATGAATAAACGTTACTAAACTTAACGTGAATAAACTTAAAACTTGTCCGTGAACAGATGCATTCGAATCGACGATAGTGTTTAGCAATAAAAACTCCTATAATTCCACGCAACTTCCCAACGTCATCAAACGTCTGTGTTTACAATCCATTGTTTTGGTTGAGAGACCCCTAGCGGCAGAAAGTTACATATTGTACGTTTAACAGGACAGAACTATGTGTTAGCCTCTTCCAGGCTCATTTCAGACCTAAATATTTAAGTTTTCTTTGTGTTTGCTTTGCAGTGATAGCAACACATTGTTCTAGCCATTCTTTGGGAGGACACAAGTTGATCTAATGATGTGCAGGTTGTATGCCTAATCCAAGACGCTTAACAAATCAAAATGTAACAGCTGTTTGTATCTAGTTCATTTTCTTTCTATAAGTAATATGACATACATATTGTAACACCCTATAGTGATACTGAGCCAGAAGCAAAAGGCTAACGTGTATCTCCATAGTTCTGAGGCTCTTCTTGAGAGAATGGTGTGCTATTTCGCACAAGTATGAGCTCAGAAGCAGAAGTTGGAAAATGTTTTCGTTCTAATCAGGCAAGACACACCAACTGCCCTCCCTATTAATCTGTCAGCACACCTGCTTCCTAGCCAGGGCAGAGAATACAGCACTATTCTAAGATATTACCCACAAGCCTCTAGCTTAGATTCCCCAAAAGAGACCGAGGACTTATAGGCAGTATCAATGAAATAAGGCTGGGAAATTGGGTTTTAGCAAGCAAAGATGTATATCAGTAAGATGGAAGAAAAAGTAATCCAAGCATTGAATTGAAAAACCAAAAGTACAAATGAAATGGAATTGTTATTGTTATATTTACTTTTTAGACTAGAATTTACTCTTTGGTCATTGGAAGCTTACAGTAATGCTGCTATCTGCAGCAGCAAGACTCAGTTCAGTGTTTCATTCACAAAAGACAGATTAGGAGTAGAGTACACTTTAAAGGACTTTAAACAGCTAGCCTGGTTTTCTCTAAAGGTTAAAAAGAAATCCACTTACCAGCACCTTGAAAAGCTCACTGATTAACATGTTATATCTGGTAACTGAAAAACTTTAGTGTAAACATGACAAGCTGTAAGTTACAGTTGTATTCAAAATAATATCAGTCCAACATCACTAACCTCATGAATCACATTTTTTGGTAGAAGTGATATTTCTACATGGCAAATAATTTACTAGTAAGTGTTGTAGAGTAATAGAAAACCAAGACACCCAACAGTCATGATTTGCATGCTGCTCATTCTGTGTAATTGAATCTGTAATTGAAAGGGGCATGTTCAAAATAATAGCAGTGTTGTGTTCAATTAGTGAGGTGATTGATTCTGTGAAGAAACAGGTGTCAATTATGGCTCATATTTAAGGAAGGAAGGAAGGAAGCAAATGTTGTGCATGCTGGCTATAGTGCATTTCACACTGAAATAATAAGCAAAATGGGTCGTTCCAGACATTGCTCTGAGGAACAGCGGACTTTGATTAAAAAAGTTGATTGGAGAGGGGAAAACATATAAAGAAGTGCAGAAAAGTATAGGCTGCTCAGCCAAAATGATTTCAAATGCCTTGAAATGGCATCCAAAGCCTGAACGACATGGGAAAAAACGGTCAACTACCATTCTAATGGTTCGAAGAATATCCAAAATGGCAAAGGCTCAACCATTGATCAGCTCCAGGAAAATAAAAGAAGACTTAAAGTTACCTGTGAGTACTGTTAGGATCAGAAGAAGGCTACATGAAGCAAAGCTATCAGCTAGAAGCCCCCGCAAAGTCTCATTACTGAAAAAAAGACATGTACTGAATAGGTTGAAATTTGCCAAAGGACACATTGACTGGCCAAAGGAGAAATGGCACAACATTCAGGGGACTGATGAGAGCAAAATTGTTCATTTTGTCTAGGGCCCGCAGACAGTTTGTCCGACGACCCCCATGCACTGAATTCAAGCCACAGCACACTGTGAAGACAGTAAAGCATGGTGGTGCAAACATCATGTTATGGGGATTCTCATACTGTGGTGTATTTGTATTTATTAAGTATCCCCATTAGCTAATGCCTAGACGACCAGCTAGTCTTCCTAGGGTCCAACACTACATTTAGTCAAACAATATTGAAACATTTCATAACATATACAGAAAAGAATTAAAATAAAATAAAATACATGCAACAATATCTGCCAACGAAACTAAGTAACAAAAAACAAAAAAATTACAAATAAAATTAAATGAAAACAATAACAAACCAAGCAAATAGAGAAATATCTTGAAAACGAAGTCTTATATTACCATATATTACATGGCTAACATTAAGGTGGCTTACATTGACAAAGACACACAATCAGAAACCTCATAATAAATAATTTAATGTTAATGTTGGGCTTATTTATCGCATACCAGGGATCATGAATCAGTTTCAATACATCAAAATACTTGAAGAGGTCATGTTACCTTATGCTGAAGAGGAAATGCCTTTGGAATGGGTCTTTCAACAAGACAATGACCCAAAACACACCAGTAAGCGAGCAAAGTCTTGGTTCCAGATGAACAAGATTGATGTTATGGAGTGGCCAGCCCAATCCCCAGATTTCAATCCCATAGAAAACTTGTGGGGTGACATCAAAAATGCTGTTTCTGAGGCAAAACCCAGCAATGCAGAGGAATTGTGGAATGTAGTTCAATCGTCCTGGGCTGGAATACCTGTTCACAGGTGCCAGAAGTTGGTCGACTCCATGCAACACAAATGTGAAGCAGTTCTCAGAAATAATGGTTATGCAACTAAATATTAATGCTGTGATTCAAAGTAAAGCAAACCCTTGAGACATTTTTCAGTTTGAACAGCCTAATATTCCTTTTTCTTCACTTTCTATAAAGGTATAACACAAACTTGATCAATTTTGGTCATGTTTAGATTTGGAATTGAATGTGCAGTGTTCCCAATGCATTTATATTATGGAATTAAAAGCTATTCTAAGGATTTTGAGCATTATTCACTTTTTTAAACACACTGCTATTATTCTGAACACAACTGTACATAGAGAGTTACATACTGAATTATGACTTTGTCTGGCCAATGACCTCCTAGAGTAGGGATGGGCAACTGGCTGCCTCTGACCGCCTGCGGTAAAAAGTTGAGACCCAGTCAACCCAACGTCAGTCTGCGATGGCCAAGAATGTGACAGGTGTCGTGTCGGTTTTGAGGCGGTGATAGAATCACTCACGATTTTGGAAAAATCTGGCAGTTGAGAGGATTTATTTCTGGGTTCATCAAAACTTAGGGAAGTTTTGATGACACAAAAAAATTTCTTTGCAATATTTTATGGCTTGTTGGTGTTCTTACCTTTTGAGAAATAATTTATTTGACCGAAAATACTGTATATTGTATCATGTCATTATTACCTCTCATGACCAGTAGAGATGGTTACTAATGGTTTCAGCCATGGTCGCAGATCTTCATTTTGTTTCTTTCTTGCCATGTCCACAAGTTTCTTCATTACACCTAGTAAATCAATAGAAATGGAAAACCTTTTCAGCATTTTGACAACCACAAAGAAAGAACCAAATGCACTTGTTGTGGCTATGTTGATTTCATGTTGTAGATGTGGTTCTTACTTTTGTTGACATGCCATGGATCATATTCATGTCGAATTTGGCCATAGTTTTCCCTCATAATTTTCCGGATGCTTGGAGCTCTGTCAGTGGTGATGACTCCAATATCCAGTCCACTGGAGAGAAGGTGGTTCAGGCCTCTCTTGAAACCCTCAGCCTCCATCGCAACAGAACTGGTTGTTTCTGAAACCTACAAAATAATATTTGTTTTTTAGAGAGAGCATTTCATGGTGCCAGGCAACACATTTTCTTGGCATAGTATCTTATTTTCACAGTCCAATTATGCATGCTGATTTACCTGTACAAACTCAAAATGAACAATTTCTTTGCTAAAATCATCCTGGAAGGAGTACATTGAATATTTACTGCTGAATCCTAGGGTTAAAACAATAAATACAGGTATACATTCACATTAATACATATATTCACTTGTAAATGTAGTTAGTAAAATCTGCCAAAATTCAATGACTTATCATGCTTACCAGGACTGCCACACCTAGCATCGCCACACAATCCTGCTTTCTTCCTTGAGGCACATAGATTTGTGAGACGCTCCATGATTTTGTCCTGTTGGCTTTTGTAACTGTGTTGTATGATGGGAACAAGGTACATTTTCTGAATCCCATAGAAGTGTGCTTCATTTAGAATTTGAATATTAAGTAGTCCGGCCCAGTCTTTTACATTGGTGTATGTGGCTCCAGTAAGTAAGATAGCTGCATACATCAGGAGGTTGGTTTGTCCCATCTCCCTCTGGTCAGGACACGATTGCCATTGTCCTGAATGTGCATTCAGGCTTGTCCAGTGGATTCTAATTTGGCCAGCTTGTGTTATGACCCTCTTGTCCTCCATGAGGTTTGACTCATCAACCACCCATTTCGGTCCTGCCCATCCTTTGGCTGCGCCGATGTTGGATGCTGAGCCAGAACCTGAACTTGGGTGGGAATTGGAGGTCTCACTGAGTGCCAAAAAGCTCTCATCAGCCTGATCATGCAGCTCCATCTCTCCAAAGCTAATGCTCATTTCGTGTACAGATGAGTGTGCTGCTAATTGCTCTAGGTTGTCCTATAGAGTGCATCAAAGGATATACGTGTTGAAATGATTTACTCAAGAATATAATATCAAAATTGACACCAAAGGCAACAGTGAATGAGGCAATAGGTAAACCAAACAGCTAACCCGTGTAAGAACTCCACTGGCTGCACTACTGTAGGGTCAGTCGAATGCAACACCGATGTTGTACTACTGCCCTGTCAATTAGAAAAAAACATGCACTGTGTGAGTTCAGTGATGTCAGAATTGAATGATATACTTCCGATTCAAAGCTTACTGCTGAAAGTTGCCATGTTGGTGGCCGCGCTAGGTATGTTCCAGACAACGATGGCTTTGTGCATGGCCTCACTGTTGCCTATGCTGGACTTGCCAGGGAGAGGGCAAAGTGAAGACCAGAGCTTTGTGACATTTGTGTGTGATCACTCTTCTTCGGAGTGGACTATGGCACTCCAAACAATTCAGTGTCTTCCAAGTGAATCTCTGTGTCAGAACCACTTGTCTAGATTGTGGGAAAATATATAATCAAAACATGATCTTCATCAAGTGATTCTCTTACTTTGACCACATTGACAGCCAGAAAACATAGTCTTGACTAACATTTTTGAAACTACTTTGCACCAAAAATTGTATGTCTAAGTAGTACTAGTAGTGGCATTAGTGTGCAACCAATTTCACAACATGCTGAGCTTTGGGTAATCAAAATTACATTACTACTGTCCTTTGTTGGCATCATGGTAATCTTGGGCAGCCGTCCAAGATTGTTGGGCTCAGCATGAGCAAGAATAAGCACAGCCATACCCCATCCCCCATGCATTTCAACATGACTCCTATTGTAACACGTACAGGTTAGGCTACCTGTGCAACTCACAAGACCCCCTCCTATCTGACATAGTAGTAAAGGCAGACTTTTCAAATGCCATGCACAATTTCTCTCCATGTACAGATCCGTACAAAAACTTTACGACTTTGTGATTCAAAGACTAGCAAACGCACAAAGTTTAATGACGCACACATACCCCATCCCATTTCTAGAAGTTGTCATCACTAACATTTCGGTAGAATATAACCAAAAGTGCATTACCTCCACTCTTTCTGCAGCCACTTGTAGGCCTACAGCTCTTGGAATAGCATTTTCCCTCAAAAACTATTTCTTTGGTATTCCTTCTGTTGTAGGCACGCTGAAGTCGCCATTGTCAAAGTGGTCACTACAAACTCTGTAGTCTCAGATTCGGTATATCCCTTGTGCATCGGAATGGCAGTCGGTGAAAAGTTTCTGGGATGTTTCTTTTCATCTTCTTTTCACACCCAGGAAAAGCACAAAAACAAACCAAATTGATTTACGCTATGACAGTGATGAACGCCTGTCTCTTGCAAGTGTCCTGCAAGGCTCCTCCATTCAAACCTCACTCACTCAGTTTACGTCATATATTTCATTGAGAAACAGCTAAGATTAGATTATTTAGACTGATGTATTGAATGAAACCCGTTTTTTTATTATTATTATTATTTGGATATTGCCATGAGCTAAGTGGCTAAGTTATCATGCTTTTCATTGGAATTACAACTTCATGACATTTCCTCCTATATTCATTCGCATTCGGAGAGTGACACTTTTTGACTGGCAAGATGGAGGCGAACAGAAAAACCAACTGCTAAAGTGAGTTGTTCAAAACCTTTCTTTTTAGTAAACTCTGTGTACACAAACCGTGTTCTCAATGCTCAAGTTCATGTGTAGAGCCCCTGGTGATACTTTTGATGTGAGCGATTTTGATGCGATCATAGTAGTGCCCCTAGCACTCCCATTCAAAAGGCCATTTGACCGAAATCGAAAATACGGTCAATCTTAAAAGTGACACTTCCGTCCTAATTATGCTTTTAAACTAAAGTTTGACTCGGGTACATTCACAAAAAGACCCTAGGTTGCATTTTGGCGAGAGTTACGCTTTAACCTGTGGGACATGAAGTATAAGGCAACGTGTTGAGCGAGTTTGCTAAGGTCCTGTGGTACAGTTCTGCGTAGATGCTATATATGGTGGTAACAGTCCAACAAGAGTTTTATGGATGAAAAGACACAAATGTTTTTTGCGCCTTTATGCCAGAGAGGTCCAACCAACTTTGTTATACAGAGTACAGTGGTGAGTGACATAGGGATCTGCCGTGATGAATTTGAGGGCAGTGATAAACTGAGTCCACGGGTTTGAGAGTGGTAGCAGCAGCATTTTTATAAACTATGTCACCATAATCCAGGACTGACAAAAATATGTGTTTCCTGCAGTGCAAGGGGAAGCTGGATCTGTTTTTATAAAAGAAGCCAAGTTTTCCTTTCAGTTTTTGGCACTCAGGTTGCCAACAGTGTCGTGTGTGGTGTTCATCACAACTATGGAAGACCTTGCCTTGGACTTTGACATTAATATGTATTTTACCTTGTGTAGTATTTGGATTTTATGCAATTGAAAGCAGATAGCTGACACAGCCTGTGAAATTACAGTTCACAAACTGTCCTGCCCCTCCAATAAAGCCCTTTATCACCTTTGTCCTGCAAACTGCCTGCTGGACAGTATTCCTGTACGCTTACTCAGAGATGTTTTTAACACTGTCGGGTCCAGTATTTTATCCCTGGTTAATACATCTCTCAGCTCAGGGTGTGTTCCAGCTGCTTTAAACATGCTGTTGTGCAACCACTTTTAAAAAATAAGAATCTGGATCCTTCAGTTTTTTCTAATTTTAGATCTATTTCTAAGCTTCCCTTTCTTTCAAAAGTCTTGGAGAGGGTTGTTTTTAATCAACTTTAATCATTTTTAGGTGACTTTAGTATTTATGAAAGTTCCAGTCTGGTTTTAAGCCCCGCCACAGTACTGAAACTGCCCTTCTAAGAGTCTATAACAAACTTCTCTTAGCGGTTAATTCAGGAAAATCTGCTGTTTTAGTGCTTTTAGATTTGACTGCTGCCTTTGACACTGTCAACCACTCTATCCTTTTATCCTGACTCAAACAAAGTGTTGGCATTACGGGCACAGCCCTCAAATGGTTTGAATCTTACTTGACAGATAGGAGTTTTGCTGTCCACCTTGGTAATTGCTCTTCATCTTGTCATGTTTTGTCCCTGTGTCAAGTTATGGTTTTTAGTTTGTATTACATTTTCTGTTTTGTCTTCAACTTCCTGTTTTATTTTGAAGGTTGTCTGTTTTATTTCCTGTTAGTTTCTTTCCAGCTTGTGTGATTACCTGTCCCGCCCTAATGTGTTGCATCTGTGTCTAATTTAGTTGTGTATTTAAGTTCTGTCTCCCCCTCTCTCCAGTGCGAGATTGTCTGTTGCCATGTGTCCAGCTTTTGAGCGTTTTCCCCGTGTTCCTGTTACCTGTTGTTTTTGGATTCCCCGGATTTTTGGACTTTGCCTGTCTCCTGGATTTTTCCCTATTGCCTGTCGATTATTGGACACTGTTGCTGAGTTTATTTTAATAAATAAACTATTGTATTTTACCTTCTGAGTCGTGCCTCGTGGGTCCATTATCTGTGTGCATGATACATCTGCCCCTCTTTCTTGTTGGGTCCCCCAAGGCTCCATTTTGGGACCCATGCTATTTTCTCTATATATGCTGCCCTCGGAGTTCTATTGTTTTGCAGACAATGTACAAATCTATTTGCCTGTAAAAAAACAATGATAAGGACACTATCCAGCCTTTGCTTAACTGTCTGAGAGATCTCAAAATATGGTTGGATCAGAAATGTATCTGTCTCAATGACAATAAGACTGAAATAGTTGTGTTTGGTCGTGCTGAACATTTTAGTTCCCGTTTGATGCTCTAGGT
The DNA here is from genome assembly GCA_023566125.1 of Zingel zingel. Lineage (NCBI taxonomy): Eukaryota > Metazoa > Chordata > Actinopteri > Perciformes > Percidae > Zingel > Zingel zingel. The sequence continues at coordinate 29,178,949 of CM042315.1, forward strand.
ACTTTAGGTTCCCATATTTGTCCTTTTACTAAGAATCTGGGTGTGATTTTTGACCGTGCTTTTAAATTTGACAAACAGATTAGTTCTGCTTCCAGCTGAGACTTTATGCTAAGGTTAAGCCCTACCTGCTGCACAATGACTTCGAAAGAGTCATAAATGCATTTATTACGTCTCAATTAGACTACTGTAACTCTTTATATGTTGGAGTGGATTAGTCATCCCCTGACTGTTTTGGGGGGATTTTTGTTATTGTTTTTTTAATGTATGTTTCACAATCCAGCGAAATGTTAAAATAAATGTTTTGATACTGCTTTTGCTATTCAAACAGTGGTCGTAGCCAATTCACTTTAAGAACCGAACCTAATTCTGATTTCTAGTGCTTAAATATCATTAATACAGGTTATTGTGATATTCTCACTGATGCTTTAAGTTACGTTAGTTACACATAGTTGCTCCTAATAATGATAATATGGCCATAGGCTAGCATACACTGTTTTGGACACACACCTGCAAAGGCAAGGTCTTGCAATCTTAGACTTCCACTGAGGTTTTGCTTTATTTCTCTCCATGGAACTGTAGATGAGGGGTCCATCCACACTCTGAGGGCCCGTAGCTGAAAAGCTCTGTGGTACACTTTAAGGTTGGGGAGGGCCAGGCCTCCCGTGTTTGTTGTACGTTGCAAGGTAGAGTATTTTTGCCCAGGTGGTTTACTATTCCAAATATACTGCCGGATTATGGTATCAAGTTTCTTCCAGAAATTTATTGGTGGGGGTAAGGGGATCATTGTACTTAAGAAATTCACTCAACTATGTTCATTTTAACAACAGCAATCCTGGACCGCAGCACAGATCAATTAGTCAGATCTCTTTGAACATTACTTAATATAGTTTCATAGTTGTCCTGGACAACTCGCTGTAGCGATGTGTGAATGGTGATGCCCAAATATGTAATTTTGCTTTGGGTTGGTATTGTATCACTAATAGCTGATGTCACCTGTTTGTTGTTCAACAGGAGGAGATTAAATTTATTCCAATTGACTTTATAGCAACAACTGATAGCCGGTCATGACCGAAAGAACGAGTCATGAGTACAGGGTACAAGCGGCCGAAATGGGTTTCCTCAGGAGGGTGGCTGGCGTCTCCCTTAGAGATAGGGTGAGAAGCTCAGTCATCCTTGAGGAGCTCGGAGTACAGCCGCTGCTCCATCGCGTCGAAAGGAGCCAGTTGAGGTGGTTCGGGCATCTGGTAAGGATGCCTCCTGGGACGTGCCTGGAACACCTAGAGAGGCCCCTAGGGAGGTGTTCCAGGCACATCCAGCTGGGAGGAGGCCTCGGGGAAGACCCAGGACTAGGTGGGGGGATTATATCTCCAACCTGGCCTGGGAACGCCTCGGGATCCCCCAGTCGGAGCTGGTTAATGTGGCTCAGGAAAGGGTCCCCTGCTGCAAATTCGTTAAAGATATTAAGGATTTTTGGAACATAGTCTTCAAGGTCAGATATGTACAGTAAAATATAATCTGCAAATAACCATATTGAGTTATTAGATTTAATCTGGACATTACACATTTTATTTTGCCTTATTGCCTGGGCTAACTGTTCAAGAGAGATCGCAAATAGCATGGGAGAGCGGGCATCTCTGTTGCGGGCCCCGCGCGATGGGGAATGGCTGTCAATGCAGGCCATTGGTTGAGATTATGGCCTTGGGATTCGCATATAAAGTACGTACCATGTCAACCAAGCCTCTCAATTACTTGCCACAAGTAGTTCCATTCTAGGTGGTCAAAAGCCTTTTCCGCCAGTGATAAAACTGCTGCTATTGTTGGGAGGTTTTTGGCTTCTTCTATTACATGGAGTAATCTGCGTATATTGTCTGCAGCGTGACACTTTGGCATAAACCCTGATTGGTCAGGGTGGACTAGCTTCTCGATGAAGCGTTCTAGGCGTAGTGCCAAGACTTTGGAATAAAGCTTAATATCAGTCCCAATGAGGCTGATGGGCCTGTAATTTGTGCACTCCGTAGGATCCTTGCCCTTTTTGTGAATGACTGAAATTAGTGCAGTGTTGGTTTGTTGATGAAAGGTGCCCCTCTCTCTGGCCGAGGTTAAAGTTTGTAAAATGATAGGTCCTAGTGTGTCAAAGTACTGTAGTAAGAGTTCTAATAGAATTCCATCCAACCCTGGTGTTTTCCCATTTCTTAGCTGTTTTTAACGCTGATTTGAGTTCCTCTAACGTTATAGGTTGACCCAGTTCTTCTGACTCCTCTGGGTCAAGAAGAGGCAGGTTTAGCTCTTTTAGGAACTTTTGGCACTGTGTCAGATCCAGATTGCAGTAGGATTCATACACCTTTTGAATAAAAGGATTGGAAAGTGGTGTTGCTATCTTTAGGATTTGGTGAGATACCTTGGTCCGTGCGGATGCTGTTGATAGCAGCCCTGGACTCTCTTTGTTTTAATTTCAGAGCTAGCAGTTTTCTTGGTTTACAACCATTAAAATAGTAATTTTGCCTCACTCTGTGCATTATGAATTCAGCTCTACTTTTTAGCAAGTTATTTAGCTCTGCTCGATTTGTGACTAGAAGTGTATGTGTAGATTTAGAGAAACAAGCCTTAAGAGACTGCTCTAACAATTTACAACGTTCTTCCAACTCCGCAATTCTTGCCTCTCTCTTTTTCTTCAAATTTGCTGCAAAGGAAGATGTGAAATCTCAAATAAATCCTTTAGTGGCTTGCCAGATGTATGCCGGGTCCAAAACTGAGTCAGTATTGATTGGTATGAACTCCGCTAGTTTGGCTCTAAACTCTGTGTAAAAAGCTGTGTTTTGGAGAAGGGAATTATTAAATTGCCACCTTCTAGATCTTTCTCCTAACATATCACAATGGAATGTGGTTATCAGCGTATTGTGATCAGACAGAATTGCTGGTTCTATTGCTGTAGTGTCGAACATTGCCTTAAATTCATTGGAACACAAAAAAATAATCAATGCGGGAGTGGGTGAGGTGACGTGTGGAAAAAAAGGTGTAGTCCTTGCTAGTAGGGTTGTACATTCTCCATAAATCTGTAAAATGGTGAGATTCCACAACTGCATTGAACATGTCCGATATATGTTTTTGGGCTTTTGTGTGATTGACCCCTGATCTATCTTGATTTAAATCTAGTACTGCATTCATGTCTCCCACTATAATTAATGAATATTCATTGAGAAAGAGCAATTCATTGGTTAGGCGCGGGAAAAAGCCGGTATGTAGCCGGTGCGTATACTGAAACGAAGGCTATTTTCCTACTCCTTATCGTAGTACATATATAAGATATTCTGCCTGAAGAGTCTTTACTACTTTTGTCTAGGGTGAGTGTGCATCTCCGTGACAGAAACACAATGGAGCCCTTGGTTTTGGTGTCGTCAGTAGATGAAGCAGCAACTTTGAAATATTTATTTTGTAGAGGATTTAAATCTCTTTTACGTAAATGTGATTCTTGAATAAGCGCCACGTCTATGTTCTTCCTTCTTAAATAGTCCAGGAATTTAGCTTGTTTGATCGGTCCATTTAGCCCCCTGATGTTAACAGAAAGGATTGAAAGTTCAGCCATTTTCAAAATATACACGTATATATGTTTCGAGTACCCTACCGGAATTCACTGATAAATTTGTAGCAAAGGGTGAGCAGTTAGATCTTAGCACTGTGTGGTAAAAACACAAAAAATTAAATAAATCCGCTAGCCCTCCGAGACCGCGGACCCCCTTCCCTCTCTGTAAGACACGTGGCCGCATCAAATGCAGCTCGCACAAAAATTCCAGCTCAAAACTGCCCCTCCGGTCTAAAGTCACAGGTTAACTGGCACAGGTGTAGTGCTTTCCTATGTTAAACATGAACAATGTTACAAAAAAAAAAGTCCCAATCATCTATTAAGTTCTGAAATAAACAAAACTGAAAAAGAAATCAGCCATGTAGGAGTAGTAGACATAGATTATAAAATGCAGTCTAATCAAATGCTCCTTATACCTCGACTCCCAAGCTCATACATTTTTTGTTTTGACCAGCTACTACGCTCTGAAGTAGGCTGTGTGGGAAACAAAACATGTAAGAGTAGTAAATATAGATTATAAGAAAAGTGTTTATCATGTTCTTTCATTCTAACCAAATATTTTCCCCAGCTTGACTTCCAAACTCACCCACCACGTTCCAACCAGCTAACAGTTTCTGGAGTAGGCTGTGTAAATTGAGCAGTCTGTGTCCGTCATGTTTTCAGCCTCATCAAACATTCCTTTAAAGTCAGGTTGCCAAACTTCCATGCAATGTCCTCGGTTAAGCTTGCACAGTGTTCCAGATACGCCAATCAACAGGTCCGCCCGCTCAGCATCCCGCATCGGACAAGGCCGGATGATAGTTCCCGGTCTGGTCGCGAAGCACCCAGCGTGGGCGCCAAGGCCCCCTCCTTCATATCCAAATCTCGACAGAGCCTGTCTGCTTCCTCAGGTGCAGCGAATGTGAGCATTCTCCCTCCGTGGGTTACTCTCAGAGTTGCCGGATAAATAAGAAAGTTTGGGATGCCTTTAGCACGCAGCTTGCGCTGCACTCCTATAAATTCCTGGCGCTGTTGGATGGTGAAAGCGCTGTAGTCAGGCTTAAAGCGCAGCGTTGCGTTGGAATCACGAATCGGGCCTTCCTGCTGTGCCTGACGGTCCTGATATCTTAGACACCTGAGAATCGGTGTGCGTGTTGTTGCACCCTTGCCGTAGATTCTGCGTGCCCTGTCAATTTTGATGGTAGCCCTGTTCCGTAAGGGGGGGGTCCATTTTGGCAACTGTTTTTGCAAAAATCCAACTGGGTCGTCTTTTTCGCTGCCCTCTTTCAGTCCAGTGACATGCACATTATTTCTTCTCCATCTATCTTCCAGTTCAGCCAACTTCAACTCAATTACCTCTGGTTACCTCAGATCTCTTACTGTAGTTCCCTGCCTCTCCAGCTCTGTCCTGATGCGTTGAAGCGAGGTGTCAATTTCTGCTAACGCTTCCTTCACTGCAATGCAGACTGCTGATTGAAGCCCGCTCTGTTGCTTTTCCAGGACCCTGCTCATAGCCTCCTCCATACGTTGGTCCGCGTTAGCATCAGAAACCTCACTAGCCGTCGCCATGTTAGCAGAGTTGGTAGAATTCTTTGCTCGGTTAAACGGCAGCGGGGTCTGCTTTTTCGCTCAGGCATTCCACTAAGTTACTGTGATGACAAATGAAACGATTGACGTCGAATAAAAAAGAATAGACCTGGTTTTTAATGAAAATGCGGAGATGGGGCGAGGAGCCCTAGCCTCGAGCAGCCATGTGATTCGTCAGTCACATGATCCTGATCTTCAGGTGTTTGAGATATCAGGACCGCCAAGTCGAATCCTGATTCCAAAGCAACTCTAAACTTTAAGCCTGACTACAGCACATTCACTGTCTAGCGGCGCCAAGAGTTTATAGGAGCACAACGTCAGCTACATGCCAAAGGCATCTCCAACTTCCTTATCTACCCGGCTACCCTGAGAGTGACCCACGGAGGGAGAGTGCTCACCTTCACTAAAGCCAAGGATGGGCACGTTTTCTGTCGGGTGTTGGATATTGAGGACGATGCAACATCCACACGGGCCGCTCAGCGGCTGGACCTGATGCCGACGATGGAGCCGGAGTACGGTGGGACGCCCGCGCAGGGGACTTCTCGTCTGGTGATGGAGCCGGCGACGGGGCCGGAGCTTGCAGACCCAGCGGCTATGGACTAGCGGTATCTGTATCACGGTGCTAAGTTTTACTTGAGGGCACTGTATGTGAGTTTTTGGAACCAACCTTTAAATGAACATTTAATTAGACTGAAAGAACATGATGAATGCGGACTGTTCAGCTTATAATCTATGTTTGTTACTCCAACCAGGTTGGTGTGTTTTCCCCATAGCCTGTTTTAGAACTTAATAGCTGGTTGAGATCTATTTCTAAGGTTTATGTAACATTGTTCATGTTTAGCATAAGAATTCACCAGTCCTGTTTCGATTAACCTCTGACTTTAGACAGGAGGGGCAGTTTTGAGCTAGAGTTTGCGCGAGCTGCATTGGATGCCGCCACGTATCTTACAGATAGGGGATGGGGTCTGCGATCTCAGAGTGTTAGGGGATTTATTTAATTTTTTATGTTTTTACCACACTTTGCTTAGATCTAACGGTTCACCCTTTGCTACAAATTTATCAGCGAATTCCGGTAGAGTACATGAGACATGTATGCGTGTATATTTTGAAGATGGCTGAACTTTCAATCCTTTCAGTTAACATCAGGGGGCTAAACGGGCTGATTAAACGAGCTAAATTCCTGGACTACTTAAGAAGAAAGAATATAGATGTAGCTCTTATACAAGAGTCACATTTACGTAAAAGAGATGTAAATCGGCCACAAAATAAACACTACAAGATTGCTGCTTCATCCATTGACGACACCAAAACCAAAGGCTCTATTGTATTACTGTCGCGGAAATGCGCACTCACTGTAGATAAAAGTAGTAAAGATCTATCAGGCAGGATATTTTATATATGCACCACAATAAGGAGTAGGAAAATAGCCTTTGTTTTGGTATATGCACTAACCAATGAATTGCTCTCTCTCTCAATGAATATTCACTAATTATAGGGGGAGACATGAATGCGGTGCTATATTTAAATCAGGGGGCAACCACACAAAGGCCCAAAAACACACATCAGACATGTTTAGAGGAGTTGTGGAATCCCACCATTTTACAGATATATGGAGGATGCACAATCCTACTAGCAAGGATTACACCTTTTTTTCCGCACGTCACCTCACCCACTCCCGCATTGATTATATTCTGTGTTCTAGTGAGCTTAAGGCAATGTTCCACACAATAGCAATAGAACCAGCAATTCTGTCTGATCACAATGCAATGATAACCACATTCCATTGTGATATATTAGGAGAAAGCTCTAGAAGGTGGCAATTTAAATGGGTGATAGAATGCACCTTTACCTTGTCATAGTTGAATAACGACAGTTTGGTGGGTAACTAGGACATACTGTACATAGAACCTCAAAATCCCATTGACACCTCTTTCCTCTGCAAATCTCACAATTTGAAACTGCCTCTGAAAACGGGCAAATCTCAACGAGCCACCTAGTTGACGTCAACTCGGTGGCTCCTCCTCATTTGGCTCTAGTCTCTATCTTTGTCACGCCCAAACATTTACATAGGCCACACCACTGATCTGAGGTCAGCTTAGTCTTCTGAATAGGTCGCCTAGATCTCAGAAATTGTATACATTGTTCATCTGCTATTTTACCACTAAATTCACTTCTGAGACTTTTTTATGCGAGAAATCAACTATGAAGAGGTCAAATATGGGCCATTTTATGAAAATTGATGGCTAATTGCAAATTTTGTCCGACTGTGTGTCGGGAGTTCAGCGGCCGGTGCTGCCTGTGCTGCTGCCTCGCCGCCCGCCTTCCTTCACAGACCCCGGCCTGCTAGATGGAGCTCCGTCACGGCTGGCAGCCCACGGTACTCCATAGCCACGCAAAGGCACAGTTTTTTGGGTTAATGGACTACCAAACGGCGTTGCCCTGACAGAGCTCCAGGGCCTGCAGCTCCCCTCTTCCTGCTAAATGGCCGCTGTGTGTGAGTGAGAGCGTGGTCAGCAAGCTTGTTACGCCTGCAATCTCTTACCACAGGTTCCAGTTAATCTTATAATGGATAATGGATATAATGTGTTGAGTTAGTTAAACAAACGATCAGGGAAATAAACGCCTCTTGTCCGCGAGTCTCATTGATAAAGCCTGCGGCTGGATGGAGCTCTATCAATGAGAGCTAGCTAGCCTCCTCTTAGACCTCTGAAACGAAACCCCTAATGTTCACAAAAATGCATTAAATTGAAATCAGACACCATTGTTAGCTTTATAAGATCTTGGGGTAGATGTTATATAAGTGGCGTGACGAAATTCAAACTGTAAACATAGCTACCCTAGTTATGCCGGCAGCTGGCAGCCAGCCAGCTCCGGAACTCCGCGGAGCCCCGAGCCCCGGTCGTCCAGTAACCAAGAAACGGTGACTTTCACTGGGTATGGAGGTTGCCGCTTTCTCGTCAGACTGTTGAGCTCCTAAAGTCCAACACGTCTTACCAAATTTGCAATTAGCCATCAATTTTTGTAAAACGGCCCATATTTGAGCTTTATATAGTTGATTTCTCGCTTAAAAAAGTCTCAGAAGTGAATTTACGAAATAGTAGACAAACAATGTATAACTTTGCAGTGTCTGAAATATGAGACCTGCTGTCTAGTCTACGATGGATGTGTATGTGGTTCACTCAAACCAATCAGCGCGCAGCTCATCTAAATATTCATGAGCATACCATATTTGGAAGAAAAAGTCTTGTTAGAAATAGGGCCATATTCACAGGGTAGTTAAGGGCCCATAAAATAGCATTTGAGCAATTTTCAGCCAAACCAATGTTACATACCCTATTAGGAGACCTTAAGGAACAGTGTGAAATACCCCATAAAATCATTCTATCACCCCTTTAATAACTCCCTTCTCCAGAACACAGCTTTTGAGGCAGAGTTTAGAGCCAAACTGGCTAAGTTTATATCAATCAATACTGACTCAGTTTTGGACCTGGCATTCATTTGGCAAGCAACTAAAGGCTTTATTAGAGATTTCACATCTTCCTTTGCGGTCAATTTGAAGAGAAAAAGAGAGGCAAGGATTGTGGAGTTGGAAGAGCTTTGTAAATCTCTAGAGCAGTCTCTAAAGACGTGTTTTTCTGAATCTACACATACTCTTTTAGTCACAAGTCGAACAGATCTAAATGATTTGTTAAGGAGAGCTGAATTCATAATGCACAAAATGAGGCAAAATTATTATTTTAATGGTTGCAAACCAAGCAAATTGCTGGCTCTGAAATTAAAAACATAGTGAGTCCAGAGCTACTATCAACAGCATCCACACAGACCGAGGTATCTCAACGAATCCTAAAGATATCAACTGTTAGATATCAAGAGATCTCTCTTGAACTGTTAGCCCAAGCCATAAGCCAAATAATATATGTAATGTCGAGATTAAATCCAATAGCAGCTCAATATCATTAATTGCAGATGATATTTTGTTGTACAGCTCTGATCTTGAGGACTCTATTCCAAAAATTCTTAAGATCTTTAACGAATTTGGCTCAATCTCCGGCTATAAAATTAAGTGGAATAAATCTAATCTTTTTCTATTGAACTGCATGTGACATCAGCTATTAGTGGTACAATGCCAACCCAAAGCAAAATTACTATAAATTACTTAAACTATATTAAGTAATGTTCAAAGGGATCTGGCCAGGTGGACTGTGCTGCCGGCACCACTGCGGTCCAGGATTGCTGTTGTTAAAATGAACATAGTTCCTCGTGTGAATTTCTTAAATTCAATGATCCCCTTACCCACACCAATACATTTCTGGAAGAAACTTTATACTTTAATTCAGCAGTATATTTGGAACAATAAACAACCTAAGCTAAAATAATCTACCTTGCAACATACACCAAACCCTGGAGGCCTGGCCCTCCCTAACTTTAAAATGTATCACAAGGCCTTTCAGCTATAGGCCCTCAGAGTGTGGATGGACCCCTCATCTACAGTTCCATGGAGAGGAATAGAACAAAACCTCATTGTAAGTCTAAGACTGCAAGACCAAAAAATTGTATGCTAACCTATGGCCCTATTATCACCAACACATTGGCCAACTTTAAACAGGTGGAGGAGCACCTGTGCTACACCAATAAGTGATACGTGAATACCCCAATATGGCACAATACACACCGAACGCCTGGTAACAAACTTTTTGCTTGTAACCAGTGGAGTGACGGAGGTATTTATACTCTAGACCAGTTATTCAATGAGAAAGGTATGTTGAGTTTTGAAGACCTGAGAGCTAGTTTTGAGGTCCCCAGGACATCCTTTTACTTTTATCTTTGCTTAAGATCAGCCCTAAAATGTTATGGAGTGCCATGGGGAAACAGTCTTGAGGTGCACCCAGTCATTAAATGTTTTTTGATTTCCCTGTGAGAGGATTAGTGTCAAGGATTTATGCTAAGCTGTTGCAAGTATCCGTAGGAGAACTCCCAATAGTAAAGAAATGGGAACGAGAGCTGAGCCCTGAGGGGAACGCAATGAAGTGGGAGGCAGTTTGGGACAACATTTTCCACTGTTCCAAGAACCCAAATCACCAGTATTTCCACTTCAACATATGCCATAGGACATACTGGACTCTTCAGAACAGATACGTCTCAAAAGCCATTCCCACTCCCTATTGTACGTTCTGTCAACCTGAACAAACTGGAACTTTCCTGCATATGGTCTGGGAGTGTGAACATGTGTTGGGAGGGAGTTCTGGCATAAAACAACATCAATACTATCTGATGTGATAGGATATCTAATTCCTAATGACCCGATTGTTTTGTTACTTAATGATGACTCTAAATTACACCTACTCGAGAGACAGAGGAAGATTTGGCTAGCCGGCTGAACTGCAACCAAGAAAATGATAGCTCAATGCTGGCTCCCTTGCTGATTTTCCTTGAGACTGCAGAGGGTGGGGGATGGGCGAGGGTTTTTGTTTTTGTGCAGTTTGTGTTTTTCTGTTGTATGCATCATTTGACACTGACTGTCATACATTGTGTATTCTGTATGTCTGAATGATAAATGGTGCTAATGAAACATTTAGTTTTAGACTATTTCTGCAATAAAAACAAGCCTCACCTCACAAGACATGCAAGTTTAGCCTTTTTAATAACAGCGAAAAGGCTGGTCACCATTTCAAATGTCATTTACAGGCCATAGAACAGAAGACAAAAATTAAAACAAATAGAAATTGGTTATAAACACAGAGAAATTAGACTTTCATTTTACCTCAAATGTTCAGACTTTAAAGCTTTAGTGCGTAACTGTTTGATATTAATGAACGTCCGTTACATTCAAGCCATTGCCAAATGAGTTGCTACAAAGCTAATTAAGACTATCAGCTCCACACAACTCTCTCTGGATTTCTCAGTATGACTATATTCAGAAGATTCAGTTTTGTCATTACTTAGAATTCCTCATGGGGGAGACAGAAACTACGCACTATAGCTTTAATTGGGGCAGTAAATATTAAACATCTGAAAAGCGGTTTTGGTGGGCTTAATAAGGATGTTTACCCTGTAAAATTTCAGCATGCTTGACAAGCACAAGTCAGAGGTTGCAAATCCACATTAGTGCACCGCCCATGATGATTGTGATTGGTTTAAAGAAATGCCAATTATCCACAGCATGTTTTTTTTCCCATCCTGGAATGCTGTGTGGACTAGCCAGACCCTCCTTCGCAGTGCCTTGGAGGATGGTCTGGCAAAGCGAGACTACCTTGAAGCCAACATCAACAGGTGCATCTACGGCCAGAGGGTTCAAGGATCGCACCTTCCAGGAAATGTAGGAGCTCTACAGCCAGTATAACAAGCAAAAGGCAGGCCAGGCGATTACAGCGAGGAGCAGAGGGAGGTAGTCCAGAAGGCCTCCAATTCTGTGAGGAGATGGCTCAACACACCAGTCACCCACATCACCAGCGTCCAAATGATGAGGTTCCGGAAATACATCGGGGACAAAGAGCAAGTGAGTGTGAACTTGATTAAATAGGATAGCTAATGACTAAAATATGTTTATTTTTTATATTTTAAGTTTGCATTTGGTATTTAAAAACTAGTACATCATAAAATGGAGATAGTTATATTACATTTGTTGTCCGGCAACCGCAGGCTATCCCTTCAAGAAGGATTGTTCTTAATGGCCAGGTGATGAGACTGAACTGGTAGCTGTAAGCCAGGCTGTGGAAGGTAAGTGAGAATTATTAATAGTAATCAAACCGTTAAATCACAATATAATCATAATAAAAAAAATCATAATACAAAACTACTTTGTTTGATACATTCTTAGACTCAGAGGTTAAATTGGGCCACTCAGGTCCACAACACACCCTGCCAGAGCTCAGCTCCGTCTCCTTCAGCACCAAATATTGTTATTCCACTTAAATAATTTTTCATCTCCTGGCAAATACATGGCATATGAGACTGAATAATTAGCAAGGCTACACAGAGACACAAAGGCTACATGAAATTATCAGACGTCATAATGCATTAATCGCTGCGTTCTCTGGTTCAGCACCCCACCCACAGCCATTAAGGGAAAACTGTCACAATTCTAAGCGTAACAGCGACGTTACCATGGAAACCAGCGAATGGCTAGAGTAATCGAGCAGCTATCACTGAAGTCCTTTTTTTTTGCCGTTTTCAAAATGTTATTTTTGGGCCGAATCAAATGTTTTATTATCACACATTAAGTCATTTTATGGCGCAATTTTGAATGATGACCATTCACCGTAAATAGGGGCTCCCCCTCCCTACAAAAGCCAATTTAACCACTGTTTAGACTTGCTCCCCAAGTATGGCTATGGGCGAGAGTAGTAGTCAGTCTCAGGGTCCTAGGGCAACAGAGAAGACCAAGCAGCACGTGTTCGCTGTGCAGTCAAAACAGCCTGAGGTTGCTGTCCTGCCAAGCAGAATAATACAACCTATGTCCGGCCCAAACAGCCTGAGCCTGACACCGCTGTCCAGCCCAAGCAGCGTTTGTCCGCTGTCTGCCCCAAGCAGCCTAACCCTGTGTCCAGTCAAAACAGCCTGAGACCGCTGTCCGCCCCAAGCAGCATGTGTCTGCTGTCCGGTCAAAACAGCCTGTGCCTGAGCCTACTGTCTGGCCCACATAGTCCCCCTCCACAACCAAGGATCAGGATTGCCCCATGGACTCAAGTGATACTCACATTATATGCAAACAATGTAAATGACAAAAAAAAAACGTTTTTAGGTTTTAACATTTATTTAACATTACTATGTACACAGTAATAACCAAATGTTGTATGCATTATGTGTGTTGCAGGTGGTTAAGTTAAATACGTAATACGATCTATGTAAACATGCAAGAAAAAAAAAGCATTGGCCTTTATTAGATTTTTTCCCCCCTATCTGTACTTTAGGTAAGCCACATCTGCAATGTAGCCAGCTGGTAGAGGTCCTGTGCTGCGGACCTTGTACAAAGACAAGTAGGAGCAAGGAAGGTGTCACAGTGGGTCGGTGGATTGCGTGGGATTCCGCTATTTTTTATTTTATCACTTAGCGAGGCTCACCAAGCTATGTTCCCTGCCATCCTCACCAGCAAGTGAGTATACAAACATTCAACATTTAAATACTGCCATACATCAATACTGAATACATTAAGTCAATTGCTAAAACTACTGGAGTTTGAGACTGCATTGTAACAGTAGCTACTCTTCCTAGGGTCTCCTGGCACTTTCCTTGAACGTTCTGCAGCACAAAACAAAACCTGTACAAGTTTTAAAGACCAGAGACAATTTAACATGCTTTTGTTTAGTCAGGCCTGGGTTACTGTAACAGCACTTTTAGATGACTAAATAGAAAAACAGACAATACAGAGCTCAGCTGCCAGGCCTTTAACCAGAGTAAACAAGTATCTTTAACAGACTCTAGGCAGAAGGCTAAAGGGGGATGGAGCTCTTCCCTTATTCAGCTGATTTTAGTTTTTATTCTGTTATTGTTTTATTGTTGTATTTTTTATGTGGTTTCTTAATTACCTATTATTTTATTGTTGTGTTTTATGTGTTCTTTGCTTGCTATGTAGAGCCCTTTGTAAATTTGTTTTGATGAGTGCAATATTATTGTACTGAATATAACGTTTGCATTATCTAAACTTAAAAGTAGTCACTCAAATCAACCTAAACATATTGATTGTGACCCTCACAGACGAGGTGTGGATAAGAATGTTGTGCGCCTTTTGATTAAACTGTGGTGGCAGCTACACGAAAATCATAATGAGGAGTACCTTCATTGTAAGGATCTGTACACAACACTCCTCATGACTGTATCAGAACACAGAGAGATTGTCTCTGCATCTGGACACACATTCCAGGATCCACCTCCTCAGATAGTGCTTCCATCTGCGCCGCTCATGCGCCACGCCTTCCTGCTGACAGAGGCCAACAATGTGCAGGATTACCGGAGCCAGATCCTCTCCACTTTTGGCACTGTGCTGAAAATGGATTCCTCCAAGAAAGTGTGTACAGTTGCAAGAAGAATTATTCAACCTCCCATTGCAAATCAGGTTTATTGTAAAATTCACAGACTCTCTGTTGTTTGCAATAAACAAATTAAACAAAGAAAATTGAATTGAATTATCAGGTTTACCTGATAAGTGGCATTGCACAGTGGAACTCAGACAGAAGCTTGGATGCCGTGTTTGGAGGCAGAGGACGGCATTACAGGACCTACTACTACTTTGGAGGACAATTTCCGGGCCCCCGCTGATGTACCTTCCAACGAGCTGCTCGGGTTGGAGTACCTATTCAACAACTCAGAGCTCAACGAACAACAAACGAATAACGTTCTGGACGCCTGGAGAAAAGTGGACGAGCATGACAAACAGCCACTGCAGTGTAATCAGCTGTACAGAACGCACGGGGGCAACACCCTGTACTGCCGAACTTAAAGAGACGACCTTGTTGATGTTGCTGTTGTAAAGAAAGTCAAGATCAAGTCAATGGTCAAGATGGCCAAGTGCTATGCACCACTACACTACACTACAGCACAACATCAATGCACAACATAACCGGCTCATGTACATGCTGGTTAAACTGCTGTGGTTGCGCTCACCTCAAGGTTCTCCGAGAGTCCTGAGAAAAGCACAATATTAATGTGCTATGAGCGCATCCAACACCTGATTTTGGTGGAGGATCTGGTGCTGTGCAAAGCAGGCATTCCTCTGCCAAGAGGGCATCCTCAACATGCACACCACAAAACAGGCATCCACAATCACAGAAACCACCTCTGTTTCATCTACAGTCCTACCTCCAGCACCCCTCCAGCCAGCAATCCTCCCCCCGACAGACAACCCCCGATAGAATATGTGCCCACACCGAGCATGGCAGGGACAAAGGTCTTAAAGGAAAGGAAACAATCATGCCACTCTTCCGGCCTCAATGACCACTGCCCCCTGTCCTGCTGCCACCATCAGTCAGAAAAAACCCCTGCCACCTCTACCATCACCAGACCTGTGTCCTCCCTCACTTCACCATCCTCAACAGCTGGGATTACTGGCCCATCCACACAGCCCATAATGTCTGCTCTCTCTGCTTGGCCCATAATGCCCACCACATTCTCACATCACATAATGCATTTCACCTCCACACAGTCTGTAATGCCTTCTGGTCACCTTGACTCAGTGCCTCCAACTCTGCCCATAACGCCCGCTACTCAGACCTGGGCGAGAGGGACACACTACAAGTGTAAGATCAAGGACAACCCCTCTGAAATAGGAAGCAAACTCTCTCGGGTGCAAAATCTCCCTGTCTGTGCACTCTGTGGCCAGTCAACCCAGGGACATAAACAAATACAAAAAAGACATTCTGTCCTTTGAAAATGATGTCCACATTAAAAGGTCTGGACAACAGAGTGTACAGCAGCACTTCACCTCTGTCGTAGACATGTTGGGGAAATGAGCTGTAAATATGGTGTCCTTGCATTGTCCATTTGTAAATAGTCTAAATAACAGTTTATATGTCTTAATCATGTTCAATGATGCCTTTTAAATTGTCTTTACTGAGTGCTGTGCTGTTGTCAGCAATTTATTTAATAGGGTGACCTGGAGGAAATATTCTACATTGCATCTTATTGGTCAAATTGTAAATATTACAATATGTCCATCCGTATTCATGGACATATTGTAAATAGTAATCATTTTTATGACTTTTCATTGTTGAATGTTACTTTGTCTACACTGTAGTGCCGTTTTTTTCTTATGGTTACCCCATTTCATGCACTTTATTGAATAAAGTGGTATTTTCTACAGTACCAATGAGTTGTGAAATATCAATTAATAAATGCAACTATGTTTATTAAACAAAATAGGAACACAGATATATAGCCAGATTACTCGTATGCAAGGACATGTGCCATAGTACAACATACATACTTACCCACATACATTGATCATACATCATTTTGCACAAATGGCAATAGAAACATAAAAGTAGCTTTAGGCCTTTGGGTGCTGCTCTGCTGAATAGTACATCAAATATTATCTGATAAGAATTTCCTTGATCCTTAGTAGTATCGATAAACACATAAATATTAATACAACCCACAAATCGAATTATAGTTGAATCTAACTTCACCATATTATGCTTTTCGCAGGGTGAGTGACACCACCCATCACAATACATTAAAAAAGTCATTGTGAAATGACATTTGTGCTCACAGTACATAGTGGTACATAACATACAAACACAATAACATAAAAGGATAATGACTATATTATGGATTCATTCAGTAAGTGTGCTCAATGTTTAGTATATTTGTTGATTATAACCAGGCTTGTGCACAATTCAGAATTGAATTGAGAATGACTTCTAAATTCCAGTTCAATTCTTGAATTTGAATTGAATTTGAATTGATGTCAAAAACAGGATCTAGAATTACAGTTCAAATTTGAATTAAAAGGAAGCAGAATTGCAATTCAATAAAAATTCAAAGAAATTCATATACGTAATTTAAGTGAAGTGTTTAACAATGAAGCTTTACAATATATGTCAGATATGATTGCATTACATATTCTATAAATGATATTAGTTTAAACTACTTGTACAGATTACATTAACAGGAAATGTGTCTCCCCGTCAATGAATGTTACAAGCTCTAGTCACAGAACAAATAATTAAGTTTGATTTATTGTAACTGTAATTTTGTGGAACATGATGGAACATGTCTCCATTTCCCAGAATGCTTATCATTATCTATATTTTGGAACAAAATGTATGCAGGGTTGAGGAGTGACTAGTTACGTGACAAGGAAGTTGATAAAGTAATAAAATTGTTGTGTCTTTTGGGCAAATATCATATCCACCATTAGGTGAATTATTGTTAATTTAACTGATTTATTTTTACTTTGGCCAGATTTATTCAGTTTCTTCCCAGCACATACCTGTTTTGTGCAATCTGGGAACAACAGGACACACAGAAAGAGGTTGTGGAATATTTGAAGGAGGTAGGACTATATCATAGAATTTAGTGAGTTATGTTATGTTTGTTTTGTTTTGTTCTGATTAATAAATTAAGTAGTTCTTTACACGCTAATGATGTAAAGTAGTCCAGGCACAATATCTCATTCTACATACTCCGGTACAGTAGGAGGCGGTATGCACCTTATAAGTAATGGCTGCAACCCGCCATAAAACCAAAAGAAGAAGAAGAAAAGCCGGAGGATCTTTGGTTACGTGACGTCACGTCAAGTCGTTGCCTTCCAGTCAAGCTAAGGTCGTTGCAGCAGTTCGCCGCAAATATGATGTCTCTCGCTGCCCGGTCAGGGGCCTTTTCCCCTTACATGCAGGCTACAGCTGTTGCTGTCGCTGGTCCCCTGAAAGCACTGGTACCCGGGGTTGTTGTAAAAGGAGAGAAGATTTTGTTGAACCCGAAAAAACAATTCCTGTCCCGCGAATCGCTCAGCGGTCAAAGCCCAAAGACGGGGCCTGCTGTGACAGTTAGTATCAATGGTAAGTCTGTCATTGACTGCTAGCCTTAGCTGGCTAATTCAAACTTTGTGTTTTACCGTGTGCATTGAAAGTTAACGTCAAATGCCATGCGCTTTGTGTGTGCTGCGAAGTGATGACCAATGCCATTCATCATTGTTAATTGCCAGCCAGTGAGTTGGCCATAACTTAGTTAGCTTAGCTAGCTAACGTTAGCAGCAGGCTCTTCCAGGTTGTTAGCTAGCATCATGTTAGCCAAGGTGGGTAAAGAGCGGCCTGAAATTAAGGTCAACATTAAGCATGTAACGTTAACGTATTACATTGCTCTTATTCCGTGTGTTTGGGAATGTGGGCATATTCGTGGGTTAGAACATGCACTATGGAACCTGGACAGTCTGCCCGCATCGACTTTATCCAGTTACGGTAACGTTTGCCGTATTAAAGACATTAGCCGGTGTCCCCATGTCATCCATATGACTGGTTTTTGTAATCGGTGACGTTAACGTTACTGTGTAAGTGCAATGATAAAGGCGGATAATGATTTCACCAGTCCAGTGTTTTACCTAACACTGTGGTCATGGCTGTAACCAGAGCACATTACACTGGGCGCTACTGTTGGCTATTAGCCAGGCCAGGTAACGTCAAGGCAGCTTTGTTTCTACAACGTTAGCACACTTCAGCAACAAGGCTATTCACAGTGCTTTACATAAAATATGACCTGTAATGAAATACAAGAATACAATTTTCAGTGTAAGAAATAGTATCAAACTGAAAAGTCTTGAGCCTTGATTTAAACATGAATTAGTTGTGACTCTGTGCTGTGGATGAGCTGTCTGAACACATGAAACGGAATCTACAATCTATTTGTATTGTGCAAAATAGTCAAATACATTTAAATTAAATAAATCTACATACCAAGAACTTGAACCCTGCTTCCTTTAAGATTGCTGTATTAACACTACCTTGATCCCAGGTAACGTTATCTTGTTGTAGAAGTGTGGGCGACTTAGAATAGTAATTTGGCAGAAGCATTTCGGCAAGGCAAGACATCTTAAATCTAGTGTTTTAATCTTTGCTGTACAAACCCGTCTTTCTCAACGGTCTGTAGCGGGACCGTAGGTAGATTGTTGTTGCGTTCATAATGTTGCTTCTCTGCATGTCTGAGGTGACAGGTCTTAACGTTAGTGCGACTGAGTGAGGTTAGCACGACCGGCTTTTAAAAAAACAAAACTCGTATCAGCAGATGGGCACTGTTGGGCACACGTTATTCTCAAATGTATTTTATGTCACAAATTGTTGTGTGTCATTGTGTTTTATCCTGTTAAAGATTTAGTTGTGGGTTATTGTTGTGTCTTAAAGTTACTACCATGAGTGAGAAGGGTACGGCGTAAACAGGGGTCCCGTCAGTATTTCCGCTAGAAAAAATGTGACCTGTAAGGTTTCATTTTACCAGTCAAATGGGAAAAGTTCCTGTCTAGGCCCGTCACTATAACAAATTTTGCTGGACGATAAATTGTCCCAGAAATTATTGCGGTAAACGATAACGTCGTTCTGAGACCACTTTCATCTAATATAATGATAATGGCATAATAATGCAGGTACACCTTTTCAAAGATCAATAAACTTTTATTTCTAAAGAATATTTAACACTGGAACTGGAAGGCATTTTAAATATCCACAATATGTCTTTGATCTCCTTTTTAGTATGTCGTATTTCACTCGGTTGTACAGTTGTGGAATTGCAGTTTGTGACACGCATATGTTCTCCCAGGCAATTCGTACTGGCTGTCAAATGTTTGCAACATTCCTCAAGTGTTTACAGACTCTACTACATTTTAACAATTTATTTATTAACCCTTGTGTTGTCCTCCGGGTCACCGAGACCCGTCCACTACGTGATGTCATTTTACATGAACCGGGGGGGAGACCCCGAAGCTCAACGCCAGGCCAATACAAAACGTCTAAACGTATAGTTTTGTTGTGGCATTAATGAGAGGGGCTGTAACTGGTGCAGACTCGTCCTCGCTGGCAGTGTCTCGGCTTAATTTACGTTAGACCTGCCGCTGCTTGGTTTTATAATGTAATTTGCAATATTTCCCTGTTCTGGGCTTTGACTTTCCCGCTTGCTTGTTGCCGTTGGTTGTAAATCTACTGTAGTCTACTCCTGTTTTAAAACAGAGGGAGAACGCGACATGTTTTTTTCTTACATCACATACGTTACGGTCTACAGTAATTTTTTTTTTAACCCTTGTGTTGACCTCGGGTCACATTGGCCCATTTTAAATTTTTATTTTATATCAGAAAATATTGGACATTGAAATAAGCGCTGAAAATGTGTGGAAGAAAAAGCAACGTTGGAAAAAGCAAAAACAAATTGTGAAAAAAGGCTTCACAAATGTCAGGAAAAAAAGTGTTTTTTTTCCAAGGTCGAAACGAAGACAACACAAGGGTTAAATAAAAAAAAAAAAAAAGAAGTTATTGTTCAGTGTTTTAATAGAACAAAATATATGAAAATCACTGTAGCCTATTTTAACACAATTCAAATTGTGCAGAGGGAATTATTTCCACTGGTCATTCTGACCGGAGACAATTAGAATTTTCGGTCCTCATAATTGTTTTTCGGTCAATGGCCGGTAATTTACCGGACAACGGAAACTCAGGATCCTGTTCTTAATTCATTCTCCGTTTACCTCGGCCTTGCTCTAGCGTTCTCCTCAGCAATGCACCGATATAACGCTAAATGAAATATTCATAGCATTCGGGAAGTGAATACCGGTATATGGGTTAAACTGGTATTCCGCCCAGCACTAGTGTCAATGTTTCAATAGTAAAATAGAGTATTTTCTGGATGAATGGATTAGTTGTTTGGTCTCTAAAATGTCAGAAAGTGGTAAAATGTGCATCAGTGTTTCCCAAAGCCCAAGATGACGTCCTCAAATGTCTTGTTTTGTCCACAACTCAAAGATATTCAGTTTACTATCACAGAAGAGAGAAGAAAATATTCCCATAAATTATTAATAGAAGTATTATTGTAATGGGTATATGGAAATATTGTAATGGCAGTGTTTGTGTGTGCAGGCTGTGCGGCGGTGCGTTATGCCCACACAGACGTGCGGGTGCCGGACTTCTCTGACTACAGGCGCCCCGAGGTGCTGGACCCCAGCAAGTCGTCCCAGGACAGCAGCGAGGCGAGGAGGACCTTTTCCTACCTGGTAACGGGTGCCTCCACTGTGGTGGGTGTCTACGCCGCCAAGACGGTGGTCTCTCAGTTTGTGTCTTCCATGAGCGCGTCGGCGGACGTCCTGGCCCTGTCCAAGATCGAGATCAAGCTGAGCGACATCCCCGAAGGCAAGAACATGACCTTCAAGTGGAGAGGCAAGCCGCTGTTCGTGCGCCACCGCACAGAGAAGGAGATCGCCACGGAAGCAGGCGTCAACCTGGCGGAGCTGCGGGACCCGCAGCACGACAAGGAGCGCGTGCAGAACCCCAGCTGGGTCATTGTGCTGGGCGTGTGCACACATCTGGGCTGTGTGCCCATTGCCAACGCCGGCGACTTTGGAGGCTACTACTGCCCGTGCCACGGCTCGCACTACGACGCCTCGGGCCGCATCAGGAAAGGCCCTGCTCCCCTCAACCTGGAGGTTCCCTACTACGAGTTTCCAGATGACGACACGGTGGTTGTTGGATAGAGAAAGTGATAAACGGCAGGTGTTACAGTGTTCACGTGTCAGTGCTGCTGCCAGCTGCAGCGGGAAACTTTGTCTCAGTGCCACATACCTCTCTAACAGTCTTCTCTACCTGCTGGAGTTCATGGAAGGTAATCTCTTTTAACACAAGGACAGCAAAGCATTTGGAATGAATAGGTGAACACTCGGGCTGGGTAACGAATTCAGTACTTTTTAGACAACGACCGAATTGCCTCTATTGAGTATGGAAAAATGCCTCGTCATTCAATACTTAATTTCAATACCTAAGGAGTAAATCTCATTCGAGGCAGTGAGCCAATCAGCACGCAGCATGCTTCTACCAAGATCTAATAATGTATGTGATTGGCTGTCTAACATTACACGTTGTAGAGACACGCAGGAAAAACTCTACGTTACACAGAGACGGCTCACGTAGTCGGAGCTGGAACGTGAGATCTGTGCTGTAATCTTGCCATTTCTTTTTCTTTTATTAAATTGGTATTAAGGGGGGGGAGTATTGTTCAGGAAGCAGTATAAAAGTCAGAGTACTGGTACCGAAATGTTTTGAAGGACACCCAGCCCTAGTGAACACCAGGCAGAGTCCATCCTCTCTGGTTTCCTCGTGTCAGAATATCACGTGAACATGACCTAAACACACCTGCTTATCATATTAACTTATAGTCCATCTAACCAGCCCAGAACAAATGTTGTGTTCACGTCTGCTTAATAAAGATTTGTATTTTATTTGAAAACGTGGATTCAGTGTTCAGCCTTTTATTTGCTTAAATAACACCATTGTGACTTCCTGTTGACAGACAGCTGGGCCACGTTCAGCCCCGACAAAACGTAGCAACACGTTTTTAAAAAAGAAAAAAAAGAAAATTATTACCATGGGTTTAAACACACGTCTCTGCTGATTGGCTATCACCTGTGACACACCCACCAAACGAGAGAAAACATATCGCAAAGCCGTTGCACACCGTTTGGAGGAAACATGGCGTTGCTGTTTTGAGATTGAACGTGCCCCAGGACTCCATCGCAGTTTATCCTGCAGTCCTGAGAACCGTGTTTCAGAGAGCTATGCTCAGGCTAAAGACGGGTGCTGTCATGGGTGTAAATCTGATCTAACCGTAGGGGGGGGGGGGGGACAATAAACATAACATTTCAGAAGAGTAATTTTTGAAGGGAACACAAATAATACAGCCAATTATACTAGTAGAGGACATGTGTACACAGAGGAAAGCCTTAATACTATATTAGTGTAGCATGGAGACTGAACCTTTATCCTTCAGCGTTTCTCTTGATTCAATGAAAAAGCTGACTAAATTGACAAATATTCTTCTTTAAAACCATGTATTTATTTTTAAGTTGTTTACAATCAAGCCACAAAAATACCTTAAAACATAATGACTTATTTTCAAAAAGTGTCCCCATATAAAAGAAATACAATGCTTTTGTACACTTGTTAAATTAGCTGATCATAATGTAAATTAGTGAGCCACTGGTAAAGCTCATCTGCTCACCCTGACAGCCACACACCTCCAAAAATATCAACTAAGCTCAACATACTTGAGACTCTCCACCTGACTGTCCCTGGTCTACCTGAGATTCTCCACCTGACTGGCCCTGGTCTACCTGAGATTCTCCACCTGACCTCTCCCTGTTCCTCAGTTCTTTCTGTCTCTGTCAATCGATTAAAAAATGAAATCAAGTTACTCACGGTCATCGGCTGTGATTAATCACGATTAATTGCAAATTTAAAATACTAGGATTTACTTAATATAAAAGAAATGAATTATAGCTGTCAATTGAAATATTTAATTTTGATTAATCATGTGATTTCCACGTTAACTCACAATTAACCGCAAATTAATTGTACTTAACCCTTGTGTTGTCTTCCCTTCAACCTTGAAAAAAACACTTTTTTCCCCCGACGTTTGGCACCTTTTTTCACAATTTGTTTTTGCTTTTTCCAACGTTTTAAATGTTAAAATTTTTCTTCTACACATTTTCAGCGCTTATTTCTACGTCCCATATTTCTGATATAAAACCAAAATTTTAAACTGGTCAATGTGACCCGAAGTCAACACAAGGGTTAAATAAAATATATATCTTTCAAGTTGTTAATGCTCCAGTGGTGTTTGAGACTGGACGTATTCCTATGGCAACTCAATTCACATGGACAGTACATTCTCAGAAAGAAAAGGGTCTTTTGAATAGGAGGTTGACTTCCAAAGTTCTTCCAGGTGGTTCTCGACTCAAGTTATCTGCATGTACTGGCCATGTGAACTGAGTAGCACCAGAGTACGTCCAGTCTCAAACACCACTGGAGCTTTATACACTTAAAAAATATTTTTTTAAGTACATTTAGAACAGATAAATGTGCGATTAATTATAAATTAACTATCAAAAATAATGCAATTGACAGCCATCATTTATTTATTTCAACACTGTACGTTTTACAAGTAAATCCTAATATTTTAAATTTGCGATTAATCACAGGTCATGATTTTGATTAACCTGATTTCATTTTGTAATCGATTGACAGTCCATTGACTGTTAAATACAGTATATATATATATATATATATATATATATATATATATATATATATATATATACTGTATTTAACAGTGTTTCCCACAGGTTTTTGTGTCAAACTCAAGGCCCGCGGGCCCCTTGCTAATTTTGATCCGGTCCCTAGGTTCACAATACATTTTGGCCCACCTACTTTTTGTCACTTTTCACGTTTTTTCCGACATTTTTTATGCTTTTTCCAGACGTTTTGGCATTTTCTTAGACATTTTTGTCGACCAAACTGTAAGTAAAAAGCCTATATGAGACATGCAATAATACAGTCAAATATATTTGACTTTTCCCTATGCATAAAAGCAATAAACTCTGTCTGGCCCTTGATGTGATTCTCATTTTCTAGTGTGGCCCTTAGGGAAACTGAGTTTGACACCCCTGCTCTAGGGGAATGGTCCCCCGGAAGAAAATGTACATTTTAAAGTTAAACACATCAATCTGGTGCACTTTGAGAGCAAAATTAGGAGGCTAGATCTCTAGATCAGAATCACACATAATCAGTGCTGTAAGAAGTACTTAGATCATTTACGTTAGTAAAAGTAGTAGGGTCAATGACGTGACGCCCATTTTTTTGTGTCTATAAGGTTAAATTAAATTTAAATACATTAAATTTAAAAAACAGACAAACAAATTACGTTAATACATACTTTTTTAGAGGCCATATTTCAAAGAGTTTGGTTTTAATTAATTTTAAGAGAATAATTGGCAATTAATGGCAAAAATGTCTTAAGTGGTGTAACCGTCAAAACTTTGTACCAAAATTTTTTCTTCCTTTTAAAAAGGTCAAATTTCTTAATAAAAGATCCCATAAACTACTTGGGCATTAACCTAAATTAAAGGTCATTATACGTATTTACAATATATTTTAAAATGATGCTTATATTTATTTTAATAATTTAGGGAATCCTATCAGTCATGCTAGCTTCCTGAAATGTCAAGTGGTGTAACCACCATTTAAGGTGCCATTTTGTTGAAATCAGCAAGAAGACCACATGACAGGAAGTTACATCAGAGAAAAGGACCCCTGATCAGCATAACTGCTGCATCACAAGGTTAATAACTCTGATAAATATAAGTTAATAAGACATTTTTAGGTTAAGTTCAGTTCTTTTGGTCAAATGGTATGACCCAAGTAAAACATTGAAAAACATTCTTTTGAATAAAAATTTGTATTTAGTGTAAAAATTATGTTTGATTATTTACACCAAGGCCATATGCTGATATATGTGTCCATTATAATGCCTGATCAATTTGATTTTACATTGAAATGTCAAATGGTGTAACCGGTTACACCATTTGACTCCTATTACAAGCCTCTCAATTTTTGGCCAATCTTTTCAAATATAACTAGTTCAGTTACTGGTCCAAGAGGTTATATGAACTTAATTTCTATTTAGAACTATTTGTATGTGTTCATTGTTTGTATTTTTTAAAAGTGGAGGTAATGTATCCAACACTCTATTAAGATAGCTTATTTAGCTAGGCTAGGCTAAATCATTATAATGCAAGGACTTAGTGTTTAAAAAAGGTTTCACCCTTAAATTAAAATTTCCATATCATTCCTTTGCAATGTTACAATAATTTCTTAACAATTTAATAACATTCAATGAGGCAGTTGAACTGTGACCCCTAATGTGGTACAAGAACAGCAGCTTTAAAATACCTAAAACATTCAAGGATTATTTAATTTAAGTATAAAATGTTACTTAAATATTAAAAATGCCATTGAAAAAATGCAGTTTACCAAATTGAATTAAGATAAATGCACCAGAATAAGTTAAAGTGCTCATATTATGCTCATTTTCAGGTTAATAATTGCATTTAGAGGTTATACCAGAATACCGTATTTTCCGGACTATAAGTCACACTTTTTTTCATAGTTTGGCTGGTCCTGCGACTTATAGTCAGGTGCGACTTATATATCAAAATATATATATAATTTAACATGTTTTTAAATGTTAATTCATACTGAAGACATTACCGTCTAAAGCCGAGAGAGGGCGCTCTAGGCTTGTGACAGCTATATGCTGCTCCTAAAGACAACTGAGAAAGAAATGAAAATCCTATTCTGCAGATTTCAAACTGCAGGTAGTAAAATATGCAGCCGAAAACGGTAATCGAGCAGCAGAAAGAAAGTTTGGAGTGAGAGAGAAACTTGTGAGGGACTGGCGAAAAGGTGACTCACTGCAACGAAGAAAACAAAGAAAGCTAATCGGCTAATCGCAGGCTGAAAGCAAGATGGCCAGAGCTGGAGGAACGAGTCCACAGACAACGTGCTGCCGGGAGAGGCCTGTCAACGGTGCAGTGGAGTGTGCTATTGTGTAGTTGAATAACTTGCCTTTCGAGATTAAATGTCTGCTCTTAGTCTTGGATTTTGTGAAATAAATTTCTAAATAAATGCGACTTATAGTCCAGTGCGACTTATATATGTTTTTTTCCTCTTCATGACGTATTTTTTGACTGATGCGACTTATACTCCGGAGCGACTTATAGTCCGGAAAATACGGTAGTTGTACATTGTTTAATTTTCAAAAAAATCCATATTTTTGTTGTACTGCACATTGCTGCAGCTCCTCTTTTCACCCTGTGTGTTGAGCTCTCTGTTTTAGCTACAGAATGAGACATCTCACTTCTGTTCCATCTTTGTTGGGAGTTGCACATGCTCAGTAGCTAGGTAAGGACTACTAGCCAGTCAGGAGCAGAGTATGAGGGCCCTGACAGTACCTAGGTAAGGACTACTAGCCAGTCAGGAGCAGAGTATGAGGGTGTGCCCTGACAGTACCTAGGTAAGGACTACTAGCCAGTCAGAAGCAGAGTATGAGGGCCCTGACAGTACCTAGGTAAGGACTACTAGCCAGTCAGAAGCAGAGTATGAGGGCGTGCCCAGACAGTAGCTAGGTAAGGACTACTAGCCAGTCAGAAGCAGAGTATGAGGGCCCTGACAGTACCTAGGTAAGGACTACTAGCCAGTCAGAAGCAGAGTATGAGGGCCCTGACAGTACCTAGGTAAGGACTACTAGCCAGTCAGAAGCAGAGTATGAGGGTGTGCCCTGACAGTAGCTAGGTAAGGACTACTAGCCAGTCAGAAGCAGAGTATGAGGGCGTGCCCTGACAGTAGCTAGGTAAGGACTACTAACCAGTCAGAAGCAGAGTATGAGGGCGTGCCCTGACAGTAGCTAGGTAAGGACTACTAGCCAGTCAGAAGCAGAGTATGAGGGCGTGCCCTGACAGTACCTAGGTAAGGACTACTAGCCAGTCAGAAGCAGAGTATGAGGGCCCTGACAGTAGCTAGGTAATGACTACTAGCCAGTCAGAAGCAGAGTATGAGGGCGTGCCCTGACAGTACCTAGGTAAGGACTACTAGCCAGTCAGAAGCACAGTATGAGGGCCCTGACAGTACCTAGGTAAGGACTACTAGTCAGTCAGAAGCAGAGTATGAGGGCCCTGACAGTACCTAGGTAAGGACTACGAGCCAGTCAGAAGCAGAGTATGATGGCGTGCCATGCTAGCAGCTAGGCGAGCATTATAACGTGTGTTCCAAAGTGACCACGTTTGTCTCTGAAGTAAAGGCTGGACTACAATAGAGCTGTTTGGAGCAGTTTGTGAACAGTGTTTTCTGTTGGAGATGGTAAGTCCCTTTGGGGGGGGGGGGACTTTGGGCTTTTTCACTTTGTAAACCTATGACATCCCAAAAAGCAAAATATGAGCGCTTTACCTGTAAACATGTTAAAGTGCATGCACAACCCTAAACAGACTTGCTTCTTCCTCTCTCTTTTACCGATCTATCTACCTCTTTCTCACAGACAAATACTGTTCACACATACACACACAATTTGTTAAGATGTTAGTTGTTTAATCTAATGAGTTTTAAATATATTTAAATATTTGTCATTGAAATGAAATTAAACGCCAAGTTCAATAAACTACTTTGAGTTTAGTGTCACTTATAAGCATCACGTCAGGTGGTGTAACTGGTTTGTGTCAAATGGGGTAACCAGTATTTTTCTTGAAAAAATGATAATCTTCAGATAAATTAATGTTTGATAAAATGTAATACTCTACTCCACTGTAGAAACTAATTTTTAAGACTTTTTACACAATTTGTCCAAGATTTATTTAGAAAACAAATGTTGTTTCCAGCATGTCTACCACTTGATATTACAATAACAAATATAATTTAAATTTAGAAGTAATCCTAATAAAATCTATTTTTGGGTGAAATTTGGAAATAGGAGTTATATTTGTATGAGCGCACTCACAAACAATGTAGTGGATGAAATATTAAATATGAATCATTCCTTTGTGGTTACACCACTTGACATTTAGGTCCATTTGGTCGTACCTTTGATAAAAAATGGTGAAAATCCTATTTCAAATGAAATAAAATGTACAATAACACAAAATATACATTTTAATGAAACTCAAGGCTGCTTTTAAAAAAGCTTTTTCAAAGTTTTTTAATTTTTTCATCTGGCCAACCCTTATACCTCATTGACCCAGTAATACCACAGAGTAGAAATACTATGTTACAAGTGGCAGTCCAGCATTCAAAATGTTACTCAAAAGTTTATAAGTATTTGAATAAAATAGAATAAATAAATCTTTATTGTCCACCAGGGTGGAAAGTTTTCTTTGTCTCACCAGACATACAAGACAGATAAACATACAAACAACATCTCAGACATGACAGTTAAGTATAAAAAATAATATGAAGAGAGAAAAAAAAAATCAGGATGAAACAGAATAAATATGCTTAAATTAATTAAAATAGCTCAATTTGATGTTGTCACTTGGTTTGGTTGAGGCTACTGATGGCATTTGGAATGCCTCCCAGAGCTCAAACTGACTGGAAAGAGGGTGTGTACTATCTGCAGTGATTTTCCTAGCTTTCTTCCTCATTCTGTCAGTGTATATTTGGGTCAGGTGTTTTGGGGGGTTTCCCACTATTTTGCTGGCCATTGACACTATCCTGTTACTGTCCTTGCAGCTTAAATGGCCAAACCAAGCAGAGAGATGAAAGGTTAAAACACTTTCAATGTGTGTGGTGTATACTAGCTCAGTA
Organism: Zingel zingel; assembly: GCA_023566125.1. Taxonomy (NCBI): domain Eukaryota; kingdom Metazoa; phylum Chordata; class Actinopteri; order Perciformes; family Percidae; genus Zingel; species Zingel zingel. The sequence continues at coordinate 29,207,902 of CM042315.1, forward strand.
ATCTGAGCACTAACGCCCAGACAGCTCAGTCTTCTTAGGAGACTGAGTCGTTGTGAGCATTTCTTAAAAATATAGTCTTTGTTATCTGAAAAACTCAGATGATTGTCAAGAACTGTACCTAGGTACTTAAAAGTTCCCACAGTTTCAACTGCAAGGCCATTTAATAAAACTGGCTCTGGTGTTACGTCTTGTTTTTTGCAAAAGAGTAACTCGTTTGTCTTTGCCACATTGATCTCTAACTCGCTATCATTGCACCATGCTTCAAGGGCCTTTATATGTGCTAGATAGGAGGCCTCACCAAGGGGACCAGTTTTTTGTAAGAGGCCAACTAAGGCCATGTCATCAGCAAATTTTATCAATTTAAAAGTGCTATTATTTATTTAAAACTCATTTGTAAATAGAGAGAAGAGCAAAGGGGAAAGAATGCTGCCTTGTTGGCAGCCTGTACTGATGGTATGCACTCCTGACAAAATGCCATTTACACATACCCTCTGAGGGCAACATGAGAGAAAGTCTCTGATCCAAAGAATCAGACCCTTATCTATGTTAATATTGGCTAGTATTTGCAAGAGAATGTGTAGCTTCATAGAATTAAAAGCTGCACTAAAATCTACGAATAGGACTCTAGCATGCCCTTTAGAGAGTGCAAGCTGTTTTGAAATAGAGTCTAGAAGGACCAGCACAGTGTCATCAGTCCCTCTGTCACTTCTATAAGCGAACTGCAGCGGATCCAACATGCTGGTCACTTGAGAAGTCAGGAGATCTACCAGGACTCTCTCCATTGTTTTACGCAATATGGAGGTGATGGCTATGGGTCGTAAATCTTCAGGCTTACTTTCACCAGGCTTCTTAGTTATGGGCCTTATTAAAGAAAATGTCCAAGACATAGGTACACCAGCAACCAGGAGAGAGTTAAAAAGCCTTGAAAAAACACCTTTTAATTGTGGGGCACAATCTTAAGTAAGCAGGCTTTCAGGCCATCTGGGCCAGTGGCCTTATTTGGCTTTAGTTTGGTGAGGCTTTTAGCAACAGCATCTTCTGTAATAAATATAGGTGAACCTATAGGGAGATTTTTACAGATGTCATCACACTCATCCTTATCAACAGCATCGAACCTGCAGAAGAACATATTCATTTCATCTACAAGACTGTCACCTTTTTTACAACATTTTCCCATTAGAGTGTTTAAACCCTCCCAGGCCTGTTTTATGTTACTGCTGAAAAATGTACTCTCTATCTTGTTTTTATATTCCATTTTTGCCTTGAGGATACCCCCCCCCCCCCCCCCCAATTGTTTCCTTTTTTCCTGTACTAATTCCATATTGCCTGAGCAAAAGGCAATTTTTCTTTCATTAAGATAGGTTTTCAATTGTTTAGAAACCCAGGGTTTATTATTTGGGAATATTTTAATAGTCTTTGTTTCAGACATTCAGACACAGTCCTCAGAATTTAATGTATGACGTTATAGTGTCCGTGAGTTCATTCCCATCCTGGCAGGATTCAAAGAAGGTGTCCCAATTTGTGTCGTCAAAGCAGTCCCTGAGTTGATCTTTGTTTATTTCAGACCACACCTGTATCTGCTTGATGGCTGGTTTTGTCCTTTTGAGCATAGCTCTATATTTAGGCAGGAGGTGAATTACATTATGGTCGGATTTTACGAGGGGTGGTCTGCACACCACTTTATATGCCTCAGGGTAACAAAGTAACAAAAGTAAATAATAATAATAATGTATTTAATATTATTGGATTATAATAATAATTAATAATTAGAATCTGTAAAGTAACTAGTAACAAATATAGCTACATAAAATGAAAATACTCAAGGAAAGTACCTCAAAATGATACTTAAGTACTTGTAAATGTAGTTAGTTACTTAGTTTACACCCCTGCAACATGGAACATATCACACATAGCTGATGAACAATACATAACATATAGAACATGCATACGTAACACATTTTGCATGTCAGATCAGGGGTTATACCTTTTGAAAACTTTACACCCTAAATGTAGACATTTTATTTTCCTGGGTTCGGGTTCTAATGTCCTATTGTATTTGAATGTCTCAGTGCTCGAGCTGTTAATGGACTGCCACTCTCAGGCAGGCAGCCAGCTGCTCCCCTCGCAGTCTGTTCCCAAGGTCTGATTTGGCCTGAAATGAAGGTAAGTACAATTAGCTAAATGAATGAAAATGAAAGGTGCATTTTGAGCACACAGTTTGTACTCTTCTTTTCGTTAGGAAGATGTTGTTTATCATTTAAGTGTCATAATGGTATGACATGCATTTGGACAACTTCAGTCATACTGTCCTGTGCCACGTCCTTACCCTGTTCATTGTGGAGACGTCTCTCTCAGTTGACACTTGATCCCGGAATGACAAGAGCAAATGCCAACGAATATAACTGCCCCCATTCGTCACATTCACTGGCTAGCAGCGTCATGATTTCATGTCGGTTCGTGTTCTAGGGAAATAATTTTAAAGAGATGTTAATGTACTTTATTTAAATTAAACAAGGTGTGTCTGCAGGTTGAATTGAATAGTTTTAAAGACTTTTGTAAAGACCAAATATAAATAAATGTGAGTACTGAGCACTAGGATTTGCTTGGATTTCTCTTTTTATAATTGGTAATTATAAAGTGAGTTGGGTTTATTCATGATAGGAAATTTCCCAACAGGTAAGCATAAAGGTAAGCGTATTAGTTTGAGCGTAGTGATAAGCATTAGGTAGATTTGTGGCTATCAAAACGTTTGATCCTGCTGCAGAACAATGACAAATTTTGACAAAAAGATAAATGAATGCATGAATTGAGATGTTTATGTTGAGCATCACGGTGCAATGTCTCAGTATAATTCACCCACCTTGAATGCCCCTCCTCCACACATGTTCTCCTTGAAGGACTGCTACTCCTGGAATAGCAAGGTCTCCTTCCCAGGGTCTGAAGGTGGGAGATGTTCTGATCCTCACCTTGCGCACCTGCCTGTGGTCCCAAAACGCTGAAGGCCCCATGATATTTAGATTCTGGAACCTGCCTTCTAGGTAGTGTATCAGGCCACTGATGTAAGGACTGGCAACCTACAATTGGCAGAAAGTAAAAAATCATAAAACACCTAAGAATTTAAGGCACTCTTCCAATGAATTAAAACCCAGTGAAAATGTCATGTTTAAATTAACAAGTTTAAAAATACCAGCATGGTATTCACTACTCCCTTACAAAGGCATGCTGGCCTAAATCTGGTTTTAATGGGATAGTTTGGATACAGTTACAGTAGATGGCGGTCGGCACGCCCTCAGTGTGGAGAAGCAGGCAGGAGAACCGACATGAAGCTAAGCCAATGTCCTGCTGTGGACCGGGGCAGCAGCTAAACACAAGACCTAACAAACTTTTATATTCTAATCTGGGAAAAACAAAAGACATTTACCTCTCACAAATCTTTTCCACTTCTCCCGTAGCAGGTCAACACCCTGTCCTCTCCTGTTCCTCCCCTCCTCATGTTGGATATGAATGCTCTGAGTCCACAGGGGTCATCACCGTCTTGGTGGAGACGGAACAGGAAGGACAGAAGGATGGGAGTCACCCCTGCATCCTTGACGCATCTTAGGGTCGTGTTGGGAACCTAAAGTTAAAGATATGAGATTGCTGTAAAAAATAACCAATTCCAGTAAAATGTTTCCAATGGCAACCAACAGTATCACAGAAAGACATAAACTCTTAAATATTGTAAACCAATCATACCACACTTGTTCCTTGATGTGAAAGAAGTTGACATTTTCCCGTCGGAAGACTCTTTACAGCCGGGCAAGATGTGGCAATATGCCAGCCTAGAGGTACACCGATGCCACAAACCTGTATGTCGCATAAAAGGTGTACAGGCCCTTGGCACCCAGGCATTGTTTAGGCTCTGCCTCTTTTGCTAATGTGGCAAGCACAGCTGTGAGGTTTCTTTGCAGTACCTTAATGGCCAGGTGCTGCATTTTGTGTCTTTTACCTCCTAGAAATAACGTACGTTAGTATAGACTTTCCAGTGCTGGTTTGTACTGAGTAGATGGGAAATACAAATGTAAATGGTGGTATATGTAATCAATTATATACTTTTATCTTCAAGTGTGACAGTCCCAAGGTGGTAGCTGATGCATTCAGTGCTGCAGTCGTGTTGGCACTGTGATGGAAGTACAGGTGTAGTTCCTTCAGGTGGCGCCGGAAGTTCGCCATGTACTATACATCATTTGATGCGTCCTAACAGGCAAGGGCAATGACCATAGGGAAGCTGTCGGTCAGCTGCTTAGTAACCCCATACACGCCCTGTGTTACATGACAAATAACACAACAAGGCAATTGATGCAGAATGATTATACCTGTTATGACTGCTGCCCCATCAGTGCCATGCCCACACTGTTTCTCTGTTGGCATCTGCTGGTTCTGCTAGACAGCTTTGACATCCGTGACAATAGTGTTAGCCTCGCCATCACTGTCACAATGTCGAGGAACTGGTTAAACACAAGTCCCTCTTTATCCAGGCATCTGAATGAAACCACAACAGCATTAAATATAGCATGATTATGGCTTTGATAAAGCTAAAGGGGGAGGCAGGAAAACTCACATCCATGATGTTATTTATTCCTTTACTAGCTTCTATTACTCCAACTACAATAGAATACAATATGTCTAGCCTCTCGAAGAAGAATTGAAACTGGACATATGCCAAATGCAAGCAGAAAATGTATACAAAACTCAGTAAACTTAACCTCATAAGGCCGCACTGCCAGCAGGTGATGTGCAGTTCAAGCTGACGAAGCACGGAAACATCTGTGCTTCATCAAGCTCAAGGCTGATGGCTTGGGATGTTCTCATCTCCCCGATGACCTGGGAAATGATTTCTTTTTTTTTATTGGGATCAATTGTTTTTATTATTTTTTAGCAACATTTATCATACAGACATACAAAACAAATTCCACAATACGTGCCAGGTAATGTCAAGTGGTGCACAGAACAGTTTGCAGTGTATAATTCATCTGTTCATATCTTACAGATTCACAAACAACTGACAATGACTCCCTGCTGAACAGCATTCCCACTAATTATGAACCTGAAAATGAGAATAATATGAGCACTTTAAACATTTTCAGAATTTATGAATCAACATATTTACAATGTAAACGTGATGCCCACACCCTTAGTTCTCAGATTGGCACACTTCTCCAGTCTTTGATTTTTTCCCCCTCATCCAATGCCACAATTCACTGTAGTCCAGCTTCTCCAATGGATTTTTTGTGAAGCCTGGGAACGAACTGAATTCCCTCCCTGTTTGTTCCTTAAACAGTTCGGCCTCCCTAAAAATCTCAACTAGCACTACAACATCCCCACTCTGTTTATGCGCTCGATGGGTGCCAGTCCGCTTTGTGACCTTCAGTTCTAAATCAGTGTTCTCCAACAGCTCCCTCAGCACTCCAATAGATTGACTTATTCTGGCTGCCGACCGCTCATTCAGGTTGGATCCATGATTTTAGAAAGTTGTTGAGATGTTCCAGGTGTAGATCAAGGGGGATGTTTCTACCCTTCCCGCCTTGACCGTTCCAAAAACGGTAGCGTTGACCTGCAAGGTGAGGAGGCATGTGCTGTATGCAAAGTGTGTGTGTCCACAAACTTTGTAAAAAAGCAAGGCAACTTTGTACAGCCTCATTAATCTACCACCATCACCTTCTTTAATGTCATCCAGTACATTAAGTAGGAGGAAGCCAAAACCTAGTCCTGCCATGGTGTGTCTTGACAAATTCTTTGTTTGGGGACCTTGCTTTGCATTGCTGCACCTGTGAAACATACATATATAAGTTTCTGTCCGCCTGACATGTCTTTGCTGTGACACACTGTTAAACATTCTCATGCAAACTAAGGCTGCATGATATGAGGAAAATATGCAATAACGTTGTTGAATAATGCGATAACAATATTTCTTGCGATAAATAAACAGATATTAAAGTGTACTCAGTTTTGCATTTCTGCTGCTTTCAGTATTCTGCTAAAATACAAAAAATTGCTTGTTGAATTCAAAACAAATGAAAGGAAATATTTTCCAACATTATTTTATTGAACAAATTTAACATTGAATTGAATATAAAAAGGCACCACTAAAAAAGAATGACAGTATCTTTTTAAACTGTAATTTTGTGCTATTTTCTTTCAACAAAAAAATCTGATTGTCTATCACAATATGTTGAAGCCTTTTGCGATGCGTATATTGCGCCAGTTGATATTGCGATAACGATAAAAAAAACAATATATTGTACAGCCCTAATGCAAACTCACATCGCGCACACACACTCACATTAGGAGGTTAGTAACACGCCTCACCAAGTCTCAAATGAGTTTTCGGAAAGAATCAAATAACGTGATTGAAAATTTACTGAACATACCATACCAAATTCCCCAAAGCATGCCAAGCTGGCATATGTACTGAAACAGCTCTCCAGGAAAAGCCCTGCTAAATTCATGATGGCAAGAGTGCGTTTCCCCATCCCCAAACAAAGAACAATAATTCATGAAGTATCCAGACATGTCCATGTTGACTGGATTTGGAAAGTCATCAAACACTGTGAAAAACATGGGTTAACAATTTCAATAATGGTGGTCATCACATGCACAATACTGTAACGGCAGTGGAGCCGATACTTTCGAAATACAGAACAGAAGTTTTGATGTAATGTGTGTAATAACAGAGTGAAAACACTGTAATTTCCCCTTGCACATTATTATTATTATTATTATTATTATTATTATTATTATTATTATTATTATTATTATTATTATTATCAAAAACAATTTTCACATTGTGATATCATGTTATTTTTTTAAGAGCTGTACCTCAACTTGATCATATTCGCATAGAGTGTTCCATGGTCTTTTGCAGACGCAGCATTGTAGAATATCCGATAGTGTATCTAAATGAATATAGAAACATATGATAAGAAGATTCCTTACCACAAAACATCAGAGCAGTGTTTTTCTTGCACAAACAGTTCAATAACAACTTCAATTACCCATTCCAAACAGGTAAAACAAGAATTATATTCTGTGTTGGGTTACTCACTTCAAACAATACTCGGATTGCATACCAGTCCTCGAATTTGAAGACCATGCCTTCCAGTCGGTCTTGCTTTGTGTCACCATCAACAAATATACCTGCAAAGTCAGAAGGGCTGAAAAAGGTGACACATTGTATCCCCCCCATATATATATATATATATATATATATATATATATATATATATATATATTTATTTATTATTATTTTATTTATACTATTTTTTCTTTTTAAAAGGAACACAAAACGACAGTCGGCTAAGGCCACAGGGTCAAAATTAAATGATTTATTAAAAATGTAATAACAATAATATAACTTATTTCACCAGTAAATTCCTCACAAAAACAACCACTTGATGGGAAAAGGGTATTTTATAATAACTTTGAATGCAGGCTAGCGAAATGTTTTCTGTTTGACCTTCAATCCGAGATTTTTCAGTCGGTCTGAGATGCTATGAGGTTTTCCAAATTTTGCAAAAATGTTGGTGGAGTGGCGGTGGACACCACCTACTATCATATTTTGTTTACAAAAAGGGCAAAAGTCATCAGACGCCATTGCTACATCTTCCTCGAAATCACAACCAGAGAATTTCTGTGAACAGGCTCTGCAACATGCTTGCTGGTTGAGATTTTTTTCCGTCGCTCTGCATACGTCATCTCCCTCATCTCCTGCATACGTCATCTCTGCTCTGATTGGTTGAAGGACTATCCAATTGCGCACAGAGGCATTTGAGCGGCATCCGTTGGTGACGCCCCTTTGGAAATGGGCGGTGAATGAAGCTTGCCCAGACCCACTCTCAGTTACAACTGAGAAGGGTCTGGTGTCAACCAGGCTTATTGAGACGTACATTGGCGAAGAAAATGCTGCGTAGTAATAGCCAATAAGGAGTTAGCCTTAGCCTACCATTAGCCCTCCTCTCTTTCCCTCACTTTGTTTACGTCTCAACCTGGCTTGTGTGCACTTCCGGTCGGCGGAGCTGTGTTGATAGACCTCGGCAGTGCTGTAGTGCATTCACTGATTTATTTGCATTTTTACAATAATAATACTTTGTTTACATTTCTGAATGTGCATTTGTTAAGCACCATTGAATTCAAATGTGACTGAACTAAAATAAAACAGCACATTGTAGTTTCTGTATTTATTACCAAAGCATTTATCAGTAAAACAGTTAACATGGGGGAAATGTGACAAATTGTGTTGCAGGTCGATTTAAGTTGTGCGCCCCTACGTTTTCTGCCTGTGCCCCTAACAATTGTTAGTTAGGGGCTACAATGCTCCTAATAAAAAAAGTTAGTCTGGAGCCCTGTCATGGCTGTAATGTTAACGTTAGGCTGGGTTTACCTTTTTACAGGTATATCTGGAAACCCGACCTGGCTGTCAAACTTGGCAGTTGATAACAACACACAGGCCAAAACACAAACAGAAATTCCGTCACGGAAGGAGGTTATCATCAGTAAAAAGACATTTTTGACAAACACATGTGGAAAAACAAATGGGGCAACAATCTAAACAAATAGTAATTGCCTAAATAATGAATATATAATACAAAAAAGGTTATTTTCCTTACACTATATATGCATAAAAATAAAGGCTTCACCACAGAACAAACGAAAAACAAGACAGCCTGTAACAGATTAGAATGTAGCATTTTATAAATCAGAAAAAGAACAGCATCAGGGTTTTAATCCAGACGATTGTATCCAATATGGCGCCCATGACTTCAAGATTCAAGATTTCAAGATTACTTTATTGCGTACTTCCATACATACAACAAATGAAATATTGTTCCCCCAGCTTGTGTCAGTATAAAACAAGGAAATAAATAGAATAAGCAAATAGACATATAGGAGGAGCTTGGCACAGAGTATTAAAGTGCAGTGGAGAGTAGCAGCTTGTGCAGATTAGCAGCACAGTATGTAAAGTGCAAGTGTAATGCAGTCATATGTTTAGTCCAAACAAAGTGCAGTTCAGGCAGGTAGCTGCACAGTAGGGAAGCAAGGCAGTGGGAGAGGGCACAGTCCATTTAAAATCCTAACAGCCTGTGGAAAGTGGCTGTTCAGCATCTGGATCTGGAGCGGAGGCTCCTGTATCTTTTCCCAGACGGAAGGAGGGAGAAAAGGCCGTGGGATGTGTGGGGTCCTTATGACTGGCCTGTGTGGGGGAGGGGTTATAGTCTGTGATTGTGTTAAAACCTTGCCACAGACGCCGTGAGTCTTTGTTATCCATGACGTTGCTGTTAAGCTTCTGCCCATACAGCGTCTTTGCTTCCCTGATGCCCCGGCACAGATTTTTGTCTTGCCTGCCTGTATGCTGTCATGTCCCCAGATTTGAAGGCAGCGTTCCGGGCCTTCAACAGGGAGCGGACCTCTCCAGTCAGCCAGGGTTTTTCATTGGCGTGCTTCCTGATGGTTTTAGTAACAGTCATCTATACATTTGTTTATGTGGCCGATTACAGACTCAGTGTATTCTTGTAGGTCAATTGTGCCATCTTTCATTGCTGCCTCCCTAAAGATCTCCCACTGTGTGCTCTCAAAGCAGTCTTGCAGCGCTGGTATTGCCTCCTGAGGCCTCAGTCTGACTTCTCCTACAGTTGGTTTGTTTTGGTTCACTCTAGGTCTGTATGCAGGAGTGAGCATGAGCGCTAGGTGATCAGAGTAGTCAATGTGGGGGAGGGGTACTGCTCTGTAACAGTTCTTAATGTTTGTGTACAGTTTATCTAGTGTGTTGTTGCCCATTTTCGCCATTTTCTACCTCTCATGCAGTACTACACGGTAAGTCAAACTCACTGAAACAATTATAAATTGATGCTGAGAATTTCAGTATGAACAATGAAACATCTACAGAGAATATATGCCTTACAAAACCGTGTTTGTTGCCAGGACTGAACAGCAAATTTGTACCATGCTTTCCTGCTTCTCAGGTTCTTCCCCAATGTGTTGCTGTGAGGCATTCATTTCGGCCAGCACTTCCTTCAATGTGCTGTAGATCACTGATTTAAGCACACTTAGCTGCTTCTCTAAGACCCGGTTGATTAATTCCTCCATATTAGAGAATGTGTTCACATTAGCCACCACTCCATTAGCCGCATGCTAGCGAATTTCTTCAAACGAGTAGACAGCCCAGGAGACAACGAGACCTGATCTTTCGTGCCTGCAGGCGTTTCACGAGTCCCCGTGACAATAGACAAAACGATTTGGTGTCGAAGAAAAAGTAATAGACCTGGTTATTTAATGAAATACGGAGGAGAGTGTAGGAGCTCAGTTTCTTGCAAGCATAGCGGCCGCTGGTCACGTGCTTCTCCTTGTATTTGTGTTTTTTTAACCATTACTTTATTATTTATTATCATGCAACTAGCAAATTGGGTGGGGAGAATGCTATGCCTCTCCAGCTTCTCCCGTAGCTCTGGGTATATGTCCTCCACTGACTTGAGTGGGAGGTAAACTGTGCTAAATCGTGTCTCCCCCATCTGTAGCACTGTCTTCGATGATTGTGCAACCTTTTATAACGTTTAACCTTTATAACGTCAGCTATAACGGCCCACATATTAAAAAATTGTTGGGTTTAAATCGTGCTTGGTCTCATAATTCCAGTTAACGTGTCTGGCCGGGCCGGGCTCGGACACAACGTGCACTATAGACGTGTGCGATTATCAACATAGTGACACGGAAGGTACGTTAGTCCGTTGATGCAGTGTTATTTTCTTGATTTATCGTCATCATGGGTGACCCAATCAATTACAGACTGTTATATTAGACACTCTGCAACTTGCCTTATGTTGGATTTATTTGATACATCTGATTTCATATGTTGCTAAAATTGCACTTTTTTACTGTAAGATTAAAGGGACAAGAGCTTATTCATTATTTTACCTACTGTTAAAGCAAATACAGGTTACTCTTTTTGCACTTGCTCTGTTTACTTTAAGTTTTTATTTTTGTATTCCTCCTGAAAGTGACTTTATTTTGTTGTTGGATTGATAGCCTACATCTGGCTTCAGGTTGCACTACAAATTAGTTTTACTAATTTTAATAAATAGAGACTTGAACCTTATTGAAATTTGTTTTCTGTAAATTGTTAATAATTGAGCAATGGGAAAATAATCGCTAATTGAAAAAATAATCGCTAGATTAATAGTTTAAAAAATAATCGTTTGGGACAGCCCTAGTGATCGATCTGGGAGCCGCCATGGTGGGCAGAGAAGAAGAAGACTGCAGGGAAGTTGGGGCGTGTGGGGTAAATAGTCACGCACGTGGGGCAGACTGTACAGCGTGCTGTAGGTTGACTGCTAAAAACGAGCAACCTTGTCTGTTTGAGTAAACTCCATCAAGCCTATAAAAAGAGGGATGGTTCCAAAATAAATTAAAATTGTCAATGACACCAACGTTGTGGGTATAACACTGGCAGGCCGAGTAAACACGGTAAAGATGACAATCTTGCCTCGATTCTTATATCTATTTCAGATGATCCCCATCATATTAACCAAGTCCTGGTTCAAAAAGTTAAATAGTAATATTACCTACTTTATTTGGACTCCACCCCACAAATGAATTCAATCAGGAGAGACTTTGTTTGCAGATATGCAAAAAATTATATTTATTGTACAACTGCATAAAATGTACAAGTCTTTTGGAGATTAGACTCCATCAAATTTATAATATTTTAAAGGGGTAGAGAATAGGAACATAACCCCCCGATGGAGTCTAGACACTGGTGGCGGCAGAAAAGAAGACTGGGGACCAGACCGACGAGGCAACGGAGCGGTCAGCCGGGAAAAACATGCTGACTGGAGGCGGCAGGGGAGGTGGAGGGTTGAGCGCGTTGCCTGAAACGACAGCTGACAGCACAGGGAGAACAGATTTAAAGCAGAGCTGTAATGCTGTGATTGGCCCTTGATTTTTTGTGGCCATGTCTGATTGGATTAACTGAAAGTATCACTTCTAAACAGAGGATTTGATTTAAGAAGAAAGTAGTGATGGGGTTAATGACGTCTTCCTGAAAGAATTTACACTGAGCTTCATTTCAATCAGGAGAGACTTTGTTTGCAGATATGCAAAAAATAATATTTATTGTACAACTGCATAAAATGTACAAGTCTTTTGGAGATTAGACTTCGTCAAATTTATAATATTTTAAAGGGGTAGAGAATAGGAACATAACCCCCAAAACAGACGGGAATTATAGATTAGAAGATATAAGATATTTAATATGTATACTGTAACATGCATTCATAAATGCAGACGTTCATAATAGCATATACACCTTAATACTTACCCCCTGCAGCGACAGATCTAAACATAGAAATATCGGTATAGTAATACAACCCCCAAATCAGTGTAAATAATTCCCGCAAAACGGTCGGGGTGGAACACAGACCGCAAGACAGGAAGGCGAAGAAATAACAGCATCTCACCGAAGCGGCAATTTAGGCCGGCAAACACGGAATCGCCACGGATCTGTAAATAGAAAAAACAAATGTAATGATGCATACCCAATACAGCATACGAAATACTTCCGGATTTCTGGCATCGACCACTCGGCAATACATAATGCTATCCAGATATCATAATATTCCCATTCTGAGCAGTGTAAAGTGATGTACAGGAACTGTGTGTGTGTGTGTGTGTGTGTGTGTGTGTGTGTGTGTGTGTGTGACTATGGTTTTGTGTAGCTACCGCTATTTGTTTTATTTATTTATGTTGTTTAAACCTTGGTTCATGGGTTGGGACGAGTTTGTAATTGTATCTTTGTCGTTTCTTGTTTTGTAAATTGAAAATCTATAAAAGTACTCAAAAAAAAAAAAAAAATAGTGTGTTCTGAAGAAGAGTAACTTTTTAGAGAGGGGTAAGCAGCGTATAAACAAATTGTCAACGCATGCGCAGTGGGTACGGAAAGTATTCAGACCCCTTTAAATTTGTCACTCTGTTTCATTGCAGCCATTTGCTAAAATCAAAAAAAGTTCATTTTATTTCTCATTAATGTACACTCAGCACCCCATCTTGACAGAAAAAAAACAGAAATGTAGAAACTTTTGCAAATGTATTAAAAAAGAATATCACATGGTCATAAGTATTCAGACCCTTTGCTGTGACACTCATATTTAACTCACATGCTGTCTATTTCTTCTGATCCTCCTTGAGATGGTTCCGTACCCACTGTAAGTATTCTGCGCTGAAATGCATATTCAACATCACTGACAATTTATTTATCAATGGAATGAATTTCAAAATAGATAACATTACACGTCATAACTTTTTGGATTTCATAACACTATTGTATTATTGTACAAATTAGTTCCAACAGTAATATCAGTTACCTTGTGATGCTGATGATGATGATGATGATGATGATGATGATGATAGGTTTATTGTTAGACTCAAGGTCCATTTAAAAACAAGTACAAATACAACACAATAAAAGGACAGACACAAATTAAAAAAGACAGCTAGGCTATACCAGTGTTCCCACATAGGTGACAGTTGTACAATGACGTTACAAGAAGTATTCAGACGACAGATAAATGTATCCTTTAGATTCCTCAGCAAAGCAGAGAAATTAGAAGCAAAATGTGCTCCTTGAGAAAACAGTTGCCACCATGTTCATACTAATTAAACAATACTAATTGTATTGTATAATTGGCCTTTATACATATTTCAAAACATAAACAATGCATTACTTACCTTTGTATGAATCCCAGTGTAAGCACCATCTTCTTTAGGTATTTGATGTTGAATACATAAAACAAGGAGAAAGTGTAGCTCACGGCTGAAACACTTGGTCTCCACCTATTTACACATAGTACTGAGCAATGATATTAATGTACCCATTTGTTAATATGATACAAAAGACTACAAACCTAGAAGCAGCATGCAGGGGGTGCTTGGGATGCTCACCCTCAATTTCCACCGGCTCCGGAACGGCAGCAGAGTCGACAGGAAGTCGAGCACAGAAACAAAATAAAACATCCGGTTAATTTTCAAAATAAAATACACAGTGCTCACGGCGGATCATATTTGCCTGCACTACATCTTGAAAACACAGTTGAAACTAACTGTTGTTGGTTTTGTGGTTCTATTCTACCTGAATTTGCGAGATCTTGTGGGTCCTCGTGACTTCAGCTGTCAGTCATGGCCGCAGCCATACCGCAACAAATCCGGACCTGGTGGGTATTGATGGACGGCAGCGCACGGAGCCGTTCCGCAGCCGTTCCGCAGCCGTTCCGCAACCGGTGGAAATGAGGAGTTAGTCCAACAGCAGTTGAGTCCTGTTGGAAAATAAAACATCAAAGAAACACTATGAATGTCATAAACTATGCTTCAAATGGAACAGTTTCATATGTACTGTATATACATACTCTTTACATCATAAATGACTAGAATTAAATTGGTTACTAGATAGGATATCTATCAATACCGGAGCAATTTATTTTAATATTCATATTGTTGTTGGTATAATAACTTAAGTACTAAGTGCCAGGTGTGATAAGTCAATGTGAAATGTGTTACATTAAAAAAGTACACAGGTAACTTTGGCTAGGGCTTCTAGATGGACAATTAATTATTATTTGCACCAGTTTTTTTGTTTTTTCAAAAGGGGGTTGTGTTTACCTACCTAATTTTGGTAGAAAAGGTGATCAGGATTTTCCTTGAAGAATCTTGCAATGCCACAGATCAACTAGCAACCTTGCACAGCTTTGCTCTTCCAGGCCTTCCATGCTCTTCACTGAGTACATCATCAATGACTATACGAACCAGCTCTCGTCTCTCTTTGGGGGCATTTTATGCCATGGTACAGCATATGCCTGACGGGATGAGGACTACTCAATAGAACCAGGTGTAGTAGGTTGTGTTTGGGGTAGATGGACATTTTGTGGATTTGCGCCACACCACAGTATTAAGTCCAAGTTGACCCCTCGCCTGGCCTAAATAGCTAGGAATTAAAAAAAATATATATATTTTTAAAAGGATAGTTCAACTGTTTGTTTGTTTTAAGGTGGGGTTGTATGAGGTATTTCTCCCTCGTCAGTGTATTACCTGCTGCAGACAGCACTGGGGACAGAGTGCAGGGACAGAAGCAGAGTGACGAAATGCTGAAGATGGAGACAGCAAGAAAAACATTTTGTCCACTGTACATACTGCATACAACCACTTAAAAAAAACGGAACTATCCCTTCAATAAATAAAGCCTAGTTCACGGTGCCAACTTTTTGGCACCATGCATTTGCATTGACATATTCTCTCCAGCGGTCGGGTTGTTTTTAGGGTAGACTGTGTCGTACATTGGAAATATGTTCCTGAAATATACTGTAGGTGTGAAATCTGTCATTTTTAATGCCTAATCAACACAATTTTCATTTCTTTCAGACTTGCACTAGTTTCTAAGAAAGTACTTAACATGTGTATTTTATGTAAAAATATAAAGGATCTGATGTGGTTCAGATAGAAGATGAAGTGGGCTCAAACTCACAACATTAAGTTTTGTATACAATATTCCTATAATTTTACAAACATGCAACTGTGTGCAACGGCTATCTGAGATGCCTCTCCTGGACACACAAAGATATAAATACAGACAGTAGAGTATGGAAGGATTAGTGTATGAAATCCAAACACTTACCTGCACTGAAGACTGGAATTAGTCTTTTACAGTGAATAGGTAGCGGAATTCCATCGACGTCCTTCGTCATGATGAAGTTAAGGTCATCTACACAGTTAACTCCAATAACCTCCAGTCTAGCCATGAGTGAGTCCATCAGATCACTACTACATGATGGCAAAGCTTTCTGGGCCAGTTTCTTCACAAGATACATAGTGACTAATGCTTAAGTGGGATGAGTAACCTTGCACCTCTGTAGTAAAAAGAAAGTGAAGCATAATCATTAAAGCTATAGTGCCTAGTTTCTGTCTCCCCCATGAGGAATCGTAAGTAATGACAACAACACTGTCGGCGCGTCCACATGTTACAAGCCTTCTGTGATCATGCACCACCCCACCCCTTCTCCACAGAGTTGCTAGTAGCCAAGGAGGACACAGAGGATTAAAAAAACATGATGAAGAGGTCATTATCTTCACTCGAGTTTCTGCGAGGGAAAGTCACTGGACGACACAATCTTCTGAACATAGCCATACTGAGAAATACAGAGAGTTGTGTGGAACTAATTTGTAGAAACTAATTTGGCGACGGCTTGAATGTAACGGACGTTCATTAATATCAAGAAGTTACGCACTAAAGCTTTAAACTTGTCTAGATTTTTGCAAATGACCTTATCTGAACTATTTTTTATCATTTTCATAAACTCTAAGCTCAGGCGCACAGCAGGCAGTTTCCCCTCGCAGCAGAAGTAGGACAGTTGTTTCATTTTTAATAAAAATGCTTGCTATTTGCCCCAACTGTAGAGGGGCTAACCTTATCATTTGTAACATTACCTACCGCCCAAAGGTTACAAAGCAGGTGAACCGGCTAAAATAGGCTGGAGTTAATGTAAGCCTCTCAGCCTGACAGCCACAAAACACAGGTTAACGAAAGCAGGACAAAGCTAACGTAAGTCCCTATCATAAACAATATAGTTCTGAATATTTACCACTGAGGTGTAAGAAAGGTTGCCCCAAAATCCAAATCCGAAATCCCATTGAAACAGTCTAGTTAACGTTTGAGCAGCTTTGCAAAGTTGTGCTTAGCAGGGCTTCTTGTTTCCAAGATGCAATGCGCAATTGCAATTGCCTCCTTGAGTCCTCCACTTACCTCGCTTCCTTGCAGCTTAGTCCCTCCCACCAAGGAGGCCTGGGAGAGATGCGAGGAAATCTTTGGAGGAGATAGACGGTGGGCCGAGGGGAGATTTCGTGTTTTCAGACAATCTGTGGTGATGGATAACCCAGTCTTTTATATGTAACCGCTACGCTTTTCAACATATGAAGCTGCTGTCTGTGACTAGCACAGCTTTTCAATAAGTGATTTTAGCCAAGGAAAGATTGAACCTGTTAACTCATTTTAGCCACTTATGCTACATATTCATTTTGACACAAAATGTGAATGTAGAGGTAACGTTATCCATTCTTACGGTTTTTATTTTATGTAACCATCTTTTGTCAAACGATGTCCTGTCATTTCTTTGTAATCTTTAATAAAAACATTGTTCTGATTTTACACATTTGATGCATGGTGTTACGGTTTGGACAATTTCGTTGCCTGTTTTGTTCTATTTCTGTTGCCTGTATCAGTATTTTCTGTATATTTCCTGCTTTTGTTGATTAGTCTGTATTGTGTATGTTTTGGTTATCCCTGTATTCTGTTCTCCCTCATGTTTAGTGTTGGTCAAGTGTCTGTGTTTAGGTCATTTCATGTTTCCTGTCGGTTTGTTCTTGTTTCCTGTTTTATTTTGATAGTCTGTGTCCGATCTTGTCTTGTCTAGTTTTACTTTCTGTTTTCCCGCCTTTGTTGATTGTCCTGCCCCGCCCTGATGTGTTTCACCTGTTGTGTCACCTGTCCCTCATTAGTTAATTACCTCATGTATTTAATCCCTGTGTTCCCATTGTCGCGTGTCAGATTGTTTTGCCTATGTTTGCCCTTGTGTGTGTTCCCGTGCCGTCAGCCTGTGTCTTTTTTGAATCCCTCTGTGTCTTGTTTTTTGGCTTTTCCAGCCTCTGTGCTGCTGTTTTTTTTTTTTATCATTAAATCATTTTGAACTCTCACCATCTCCTGCCTGCCGTTACTCCCTGCATTTGGGTCCTCCATCTCTCCAGCTTAACAGCATGGTATTGCTTGGAAACACAACATCATAAAAATGAGCCAGACAATACTCTTTCTTGCCCGTTTACTGGGAAGAAATGGCAAAACATTAAGTGCTGCATGCATATGTTTTAGGGAAGTGGACCCACCATTCCCTTCACAGACAAAAGTTGTGAGAAATTCATTAAATCAGTGTTTCTGTGGAAAGACCTGGAGTGCAGAGAAAGTATTATAGCAGAAGAGGCAGTACAGGCGTACAAGTTACAAAGCCAGGAACCTACAAACCAGTTAGTCAAACCAGCTAACACTGGCTACCACAGGGAGTGCTCCAGCCATTTCACAAATATCACAAAGATAAAACAAGCACAGAGGAGAAGAGAGAAGGCAGCATTAGCTGAAGAAACTGCAAAGGAAGGTTGGTGTTATTATACTGTATAGACAGATGGTGCAGTATAAACAGTATATGACCTACAGTGTAGACAGTAGTATTTAGTTAAGAAAGTAGTACGGTGGGGCGGCCTCCAGCTCACCCATTCAGAGTCCTGCAGCGGCCCGGGTTCGAATCCGACCTGTGGCCCTTTGCTGCGTGTCATCGCCCATCTCACTCCCCCTTTCCTGTCTATCCACTGTCACTATAATAAAAAAGGGAAAAGCCCCCCCCCAAAAAAGAAAGTAGTATGGTTGACTTTAGACAGGAGGGGCAGTTTTGAGCTTGAGTTTTGCGCAAGCTGTGTTTGATGCGGCCACATATCTTTTATTTATTTATTTATTTATTTATTTTTTTATATATGTATTTTTATTGAAAACCAGATATGCACCAATATAAATTCACTGAAAAGAAACAGGTTCCAGTTTTTGTTTTGTTTTTTGTATTCCCCCCCCAGCTGTTCTGTGTTGTGATAGAACATAACACCACCTTGCAACAGCCACAACCAGTGAGTAAATAAAACAAAACCGAAATGACAACTATAATAAAAAATAAAATTTAAAAAAAAGTTGAAACTGACACCATAAGGAGAGAGGATGGCCAGGACGCCTGCTTCAAGAAGAAAATTAACTTAGATGCGGTAACAATGAGATGGGGGTCCAGAGAGGTAATGAGAGGCTGCCATCTTGTGTGGAATTGGGCAGATGAGACTCTCAGGTTATATTTCACCTTTTCTAATGCCAGAAAAGACATCAAATCAGACAGCCAGGATGTGGCAGGGGGAGGGTTGGGGCTTTTCCAGTGTAACAAAATATGTCTACGGGCAATGAGTGAAGCAAAAGCAATAACATCTTAATGTTAATCTTAATTACTTAATATGTTGAAAAAAGAAGACCAAAACTCTACCAATTTTGGACAGAGGAAAAATGTATGGGTATGATCGGCTGGCGATAAGCTGCATCGGTCATAGATATTATCACTACCTGGGAATAAACGGCTTAGCCTAGCTTTTGTAAAATGAATTTTATGTAGGACCTTAAATTGAATAAAGCTTAGATGTGCACAAGAAGATGAAGAATTGATTCTAATTAGAGCCCTTTCCCACCATTCGTCTGTCAAATTAAACTTAAGCTCCCCTTCCCACTTTCCCCTGACCTCCATAAGAGAGACCGGACTCCCCGATGATATAGATTCATATAAAGCCGAGATCGAACCACGTTTCTTAGTCATCAAGAGCACCACATAAAAAAAAAAACGGAACAGGTGCGACTGGGGCAAACTGTACTTGGCACAGAGATAATTAAAGGTAGCAAATGTGCCATCAAGATACAGATTTAAAAAACAAATCAAACCCCTCTCTCTCCACAGAGCGAAAGCTGCATCCAATTTAGGAGGGAGAAACAGGTGATTATTACAAATAGGACTGCGTGGAGAGAGGGCAAGTAGCTTGAAATGCTGACTGAATTGTTTCAACATTTTTACAGTGGAGAGTACACTAGGGTTTTTGATGTATGAAGGACAACAGGAGGCCAAAGGGGCATGAACAAGAGCTGTCAGTTAAGACGGACGAGAAGAATTATCTTCCATGACACACCATTCCGGTTTAGAGAGGCTGCACCAAGCCCACATTTTATCAGTTAGCCGCCCAGTAATAAAATATCAGGTTAGGCAAAGCAAGCCCCCCGTTCCATTTGTTTCCCTGCAGAATTACTTTAGGTGCCCTCGGGTTCTTACCAGCCCATATAAATGTCGACATAAGAAAAAAAGATTTCAGTAGAAATACTGGAAAAGAAAAAATGTCTGGGCAGGAAATTAATTTTAATAGAACTAATTCTGCCCATCATGGAAAGGGAGAAAGAGCTCCACTAATTCAAGTCAGAATCGATTTCCAGCACTAACTTTGTAAAATTACTTTTGCGGAGAGAAGCAAGAGAGTGGGCTATGTTGACAAAAGATGGCGAAAACCAGTATGGGCCAATTGGAACGGTAAAGCACCTGCCGGGATTTTTTTTGCTGCCTCATTTATACGGAAACACTCACTTTTATTGATGTTCAACTTACAGCCTAAAAATTAGCCAAACGTTGCCAGTATTTGCAGAATATAGTCCAGGCAGTTGAGTGGGTCTGTGATATAAAGTAGGAGATTGTCAGCATAGAGAGATAAGCGATGTTCCAATCCAGCCCTACAGACACCAGTAAGGAACGGGGAGGATTTAAGAGCGATGGAGAGAGGTTCTATAGCTACTGCAAAGACCAACGGGGAGAGAGGGCAGCCTTGCCGCGTACGAATTTGTTTTTTTTTATTACTTATTACACAGTCATAGGTGCAGAATAAAAGCTGTAGCCAAGAAATAAATTTAGACCCAAAACCAAATTTACCTAAAACCCAAAACAAATAGTCCCACTCAACCCGATCAAAGGCTTTCTCCACGTCTAATGATATAACAACTTCAGCCGACTGTATGTCAAATCAGATGAGATTGTGGCCACACCGCTTGCTCAGACCCTTCCTTCACGTAAGTTGCGTAAGTGTTCCTGATAGAACAGTTCAGCCTGCTCCGGGGTGTCAAAGCGATGATCCACGCCGTTAAGGGTGATACGAAGGCGGGCGGGGTAGATCATTCCGAACCGTACACCTTTATGGAAGAGCAGGGACTTCACCTTGTTGAAAGCGGCTCGCCTCTTGGCCACTGTAGCGCTGAAATCCTCGTACAACTTAATGCCGTGACCCTGGTACTCAATATTGCGGTGCTCCTTTGCCCACAGCGGTGAAAGCACACTATGATAAGGCAGGATCCCTGCAGGGCTTGGGCCCGAGGCTACGGTGGGCCCGGTCCAGCTCAAGGGGGGAGTGGAGGAGCACATCTCCGGCTACATCCTTGAAAAAAATCTGCCATAAACTCCATCCATCCATCTCCGTCCGCTTATCCGGTATCGGGTCGCGGGGGTAGCAGCTCCAGCAGGGGACCCCAAACTTCCCTTTCCCGAGCCACATTAACCAGCTCCAAAACATACAAATCAAACAACATAATAAATGCACTCAGATAAAACTTGTCGTAATCCCTGACATTAATGTAAAAATGTATAAAATCAAATTCTCTATGAGACTGCCATATCTTCAAGAAGTCTGAGGTTCTGTCTTTACTATTATAATAAATTCTGTCCAAAACAAAGTAGCTTGAGAGTTTATTCCACCAGTGGACAATTGCTGGGGGTTTGGAAGCCTTCCATTTTAAAGCTATGCATTTCCTAGCTGCCATCAAAGGCAAGCTCTATGTACATACGTTCATATTTATTCCACTTGTCAGACATATTGGCTCCCAAAAGACATAAACGAGGTGAAAGTGGAACAGATGCATTTAAACACTAAGATATCAACTTGGTAATAAATTTCCAAAATAACGAAAGTTGTTCACATGACCAAAGCATATGAATAAAAGTACCTTTTTATATTTCTTACAACGCCAGCAGAGGAATGATATCTCACTGTTCATTTTATTTAATTTCTCTGGGGTATAATAAACCCTATGCATTATCTTAAATAGTGCTAATTTATGCCTTAAATTATAAGAGCATTTATGTACTTTCCTGCAAATAAAAGACCAATCTTCCTGCTGTATTTCTATATGAAGATCTTGTTCCCACTTTTGTCTTAAATAGTCTGTATTTGCCCTTGAGCTTCTAATAAGAACAGTATAAATCTTTGAGATAAGTTTATCCTTATTTTTCTCCGTATTGTTCATCATCAAATAAATTTTTGATGGTGCAGGTACTTGCAAAGAACCATGCTCCAAATTGACTACATGCCTTATTTGAAAATATCTAAATTCAAATGGGAAGAAGGAACTCCATATTTCTGCTGAAGCTCAATAAATGAAAGAAAAATCACCCTTTCAAACAAATGTGAAATTTCTCTTATACCTTTATCATACCAAAGTTTAAAAGTATCATCCCCACAACAAGAAATACCTGGATTTCTTCAAATTGGGGAAAAAGGGGAGAGAGTATTTTTATATCCTAACAATTTATGAGACCCTTTCCAAATATGGAGGCTATTCAGTATAAGGATTTCTAGTGATTTTAACCACTTCTTTAAGATCAATGTATGGTAAATGTTCCAAGTTATATGGACCAATGTGCAAGGATTATATTCTTTTCCACAAACATGTTGCATCTAAAAAACATGATTTTATCAGTTTGAGCTGAGATGACAAAAAATAATAAAAATTGGGAAGCTTCAGGCCACCAGAGTCATATGGTAAGTGCAAAACAGACACCCGGACACCTGGGGATTTGTTATTCCAAATAAAGAAAGAGATAAGACTTTGTAATCATTTAAAAAAATGTTGTGGTGGAGTAATCGGGAGATTTTAAAATAAATATAAAAATGTAGGCAAAACAGATATTTTAAATATATTTACTCTCCCCATAAGTGAAATGGGTAGTTGGCCAATTCTTTTTAACTCCTCTGATACTTTATTAATTACTGGAAGGTAATTCAAACTAAACGTTTCTTCCATTCTTCTAGGGATGAACAAACCCAAGTATTTAATAAAATGTTTAGACCAATTCCAATTGAATTGATTCTTGAGTAAAGTACAATCAAAATTGGAAATTGGCATTATCTCAGTTTTATCCCAATTAACTTTGTAGCTTGATAACTTTCCAAAATTTTCAAACAAAGAAAACAAAATGGAATTGAATTCACTGGATTGTGAATATACAACAAAATATCGTCTGCATACAAAGATATGAAATGCTCCTCCATCCCAATTTCCACACCATTGATATGATCATGAGCTCTAATTGATGCAGCTAAAGGTTCGATAACAATAGCAAACAATGCAGGTGACAGTGGGCAATCCTGTCTTGTGCCTCTTGAAAGTACAAAGGGTTTAGAGTAGTTGGCATTAGTTTTAACCACCGCCATAGGGGCACTGTAAAGAATATGTATCCAATGACAGAACTTAAGACCAAAATTAAATCTTCTGAGAACAGACTGAAGATATTCCCATTCGATCCTGTTGAATGCTTTCTCCGCATCAACAGAGAGTATTACATTTGGAGAATTAATATAGTTAGTATGATAAAGAATATTAAAGTACATGCGTAAATTATCAATAGAAGTATGACCAAGAACAAAACCTGTTTGGTCTAAGTGAATAAGACTAGGTAAAAATTTTTCAAGGCGCAGTGCTAGGAATTTGGCAATAATTTTGTAATCAACATTTAGAATTGAGATTGGCCTATATGAAGAACATTGAAAAGGATCTTTACCGTTTTTTTGGAGTAAGATTATAGAGGCCAGGTATAAGGACTGCGGAAAGTGACCTTTCCTAAAGCAAGCATCAGTCATAGCAAGAAACGGCTGCAATAAATAACTTGAAACGCTGCAAATCTTTAGAGCAGTCTCTCAAGACTTGTTTTTCTAAATCTACACATACTCTTCTAGTCACAAGTCGAACAGAGCCAAATGATCTGCTAAGGAGAGCTGAATTCATAATGCACAGAGTGAGGCAAAATTATTATTTTAATGGTTGTAAACCAAGCAAATTGCTTGCTCTGAAATTAAAATAAAGTGAATCCAGAGCTACTATCAACAGCATCTGCACAGACTGAGGTATCTCAACAAATCCTAAAGATATCAGCGCCACTTTTCAATCCTTCTATTCAAAGTTGTATGAGTCCTCCTGCAACCCAGATCCGATACAGTGCCAGGAGTTCCTAAAATAACTAAACCTGCCTCTCCTTGACCCAGAGGAGGCAGAAGAACTGGGTCAACCTATAACGTTAGAGGAACTTAAATCAGC
Source organism: Zingel zingel (assembly GCA_023566125.1). Lineage (NCBI taxonomy): Eukaryota > Metazoa > Chordata > Actinopteri > Perciformes > Percidae > Zingel > Zingel zingel. Next base: position 29,231,939 of record CM042315.1, read on the forward strand.
ATTAAAAACAGTTAAAAAAGGGAAGGGAAGTGTGCAACCTCTGACACACACACACACACACACACACACACACACACACACACACACACACACACACACACATATACATATATATATATATATATATATATATATATATATATATATATATATATATATATATATATATATATATATATAGCAATTAAGTAAGTCGCTTTGGTTAAAAGCGTCAGCTAAATGACATGTAATGTGATTCCAGAAGGCATCCACAACCTACCTTGTATATGTGGACAAGCTGTCAGCTGACGAGATTGTGCATGAAGTTGCTGTCTGCTCTGCTTCCTCCCCATCTGAAGAACGTGAAGGAGAAATGGCAAGTCAAGGAGATATTGAAAATGCCACCATCAAAACGGATGATTCTCGGATGTTATATCATGCAGCAATGACACTTATAGAAATTATTCAAAAGGCATCAAAAAGATCACCAAAGATTCCATGGCCTCCCACAGCAGGTGACCTCACACTAGAGAATGCCCTCAGTGTAGTGCCTCACCAACTTTTTAACTTCATTGCATGGACATCAGGTATGTCATCACAACCATCAGATGAACGTGATGATGTCACTTCAGAGAACAGCAGAAAGATAGTGTCAACTTGTCAGGACATTATTACCCTGGCAACCAGAGGACGGTGGCTCATGCCAAAACAGTGCTCACTTGCAATGGCAGTTCAGCATATGACTGGCTCTGTACAGCTTATAGGGTTGTTAAATGGTCTGGGTCACTACTCATCCAGTTCCCAGGCCCTGAGCATGTTACTGCCCCTGCTCACCTCCAAATGGAGAGAGGAGAAATATACATCTCTGAAAACGTCAGTGCTCAAGTGCCTGTGACTCTTGTCTGGGATAATAATGACTTTGGAGAGGAGACTCTTTCAGGTAAAGGGACAACACATAACACCAATGGTATAATAATTCAGAGGACCATAGACAGTTATACAGCATCCTTACCAGACACATTACCCAGACAGAGAACACGAGTGGTCTGTTCATCCTCCTCCACTGAATCTTTCAACTTAGACCAGAGGAAAGTGGTCTGGTCCACAGAATTTTGCATTGAAGATAGATCTCCAGCAGGACCAATACAGATATGCCCAAACTACCGGTAGAAGAATTGATGCCGCAATCTTTTTACTGAAACTACCTGAGGCCCAGGGCAAAGTCCTTCCTGGATGGACAGGTTTTAACATCATGTTGAAGGAAGACACAGCCCTACCATCTACATCTACTCAGCTACCTACCAGTGATTGACGCCAGCCCGACTGATCTCAACACTGTCCACACCATCCTGAGCCGCGCCACTGCCATTGTTGACAGCTTGGAACAAAAATAAGTTGTTTTAGTTATGGATCAAGCCATATATGCCAAGGCCCAAAAGATCCATTGGCAAACAAATGCATACTTTGAGAGAATTGTAGTGAGGATGGGAGAGTTCCACACAGCAATGGCATATCTGTCATGTATAGGAAAGTTGTAAAGGTGATGCTGGCTTTCAGGACATCTTGATTGAGTCTGACCCGGTGGCCGCAGGCTCAATCTATGGAGTGATCTCCGGCCATCACTACAACAGGAGCATACAGGCTCACAAACTCCTGATGGAAGCACTCCAGAAACTGCGCTGGTGGGCATACTTGGACACACTCACACAAGAACAAAATGCAGCTGCTTTAAAAGTGGCAACAGATCTGCAGAAGTGTTTTCTCTGTGAGGAGTTCAAGGTCATGCATGTCGGAGCACATTTCTTGACATGATGGAAGATTTGCTTCTTTTCATCAGGGCAAAAAGAGAGGGGAACTGGGCTCTCCATTTGTCCACAGAGCAAAGTATGCTGCCCTGGTTTTTTGCCTGTGACAAAGTAAATTATTCCAAGTATTTGATGACATATTGGGCTGAAATGACCAACCTGGAAGACACACACCCTTCAGCTTCTTCCAGGTGACTTTGTGGCACAAAGACATCAAAGTCATGGTTTTGCCGGCACTGCATGTGATCAAGTCATTGAACAAACAGCCAATCGTGACTGAAAGACAAAGGGAGGCATCAGTGGGTTCTCTCTGAACAAGGGTGCAGTTCACCGCTGGACCCTAACACAAAATGGGCAGGCAGCAATCACTTTTGAATGCAAAACAATGGCAGGAGTTAGACAACACCAGAATGCAGAGAGATCAGGCTGATGTTATGAACATTTTGACCACTATCCAAAATGGTTAATCCTTTTGACCCATTGCTGGATGGAGAGTCTCTTTATCACATCTCTTCTGGCCAACAGGCATCAGACAATGTTGCCACAGACTTACTACGGGCTAAACAAAGAGGTGTAAAGGCACTCACTGAATTCTGTGAAAAAAGGAGTCATTGGCGAAGCATCATTCCATGACCCTATAAAGAAAATCTAAATCAAAACATTCAAAGACACTGGCCAGTACAGTCACACAAATTAGAGGGAAAAAAATAACCCTAACATCACATTGCAATTTGTTTGCAAGGCTAATTGTTGTGGGCAGTGTTAAGCAAATTAACATCGATGAAATGCTCACTTACAGTTTGGGTCCTTTTCCACAGTCAATTTGCAACTTTGATGGCTCTCTGGTCAAAACCAACAAAGCTAAGCTGATGAACATCTTGCCCGATGAGATCAACCCGCCTCCAACAGTGAGTGACACTCCTGATGGCTCATTTTGGATTTGGGATGCTATGGCTCTGGTGCAACAACTAAAGCCACAGCCAACATTTGGGTTGTATGCTGATCATGTACTGAGGACATTAGTTCACTCAGCTAAGGCAGCCAAGTCAACAGGGCTTCATTTTGTATGCGACACATACAGCAACCTGAGCATCAAAAATGCGGAGCGTAGTAAACGTGCAGAACAGGGCTACCAAAAAATATATGGAGATGACAAAAAAACAAAGCAGTGGAAAAAATCCCTGGCATGTGGCCAAAATAAAGAAAACATACTGGATTATTTATTCCAACATTGGAGCTCATCTACAAAGAATATAATTGACAATATAACCGTCATTGTTGCAAATGGAAGCAAGTGTCACGCAATTGAGATGAATGTGAGCTATACTGACCTTGAGATACTGGAACTCCAAGACATAGAGACAAGTCAAGAGGAGGCAGACACCAGAATGATGCTGCATGCAGCCCATGCAGCCAAATACAGCCGTGACCTGGTAATCAAGAGCCCAGACACCAATGTCTTTGTGCTGGCTCTAACTTTCTGTAGCCACATTGATGGCCACCTCTATTTCCATACTACCAAGGGGAGAAACACACACATTACTGACATTACCAAGCTACATGCCCATTTTAGCGAAGACAAATGTGATGCCCTTGTGGGTCTGCATGCCTTTTCTGGATGTGACACTGTGAGCGCTCTGCATAAGGTTGGGAAAGCAAAAGCATACAAAAAACTAAGTTCAGAAACAGAATACATCACTATGTTTAGAGAACTAGAAACAAGTTTCACCCCATCACCAGAACTGTGTGAGGCTCTGGAAGCTTACACATGTGACCTATATGATCAGAAGGACTGCCAAGATTCAATTCAATTTTATTTATAGTATCAAATCATAACAAGAGTTATCTCGAGACACAGAGTAGGTCTAGACCACACTCTATAATGGATGTCAATACTGTGAGGGCTAAACTGTTCAACTCAGATAAATGTTCTGAGAGAGACCTCAACAAAAAAGACTCATTGCATAAACACATCCAGTGGGCAAGCTATCAGGCTGCAGTACACAGAAGGGGTCTTGAGTGTATGCCAGACATTCCTCCTCCTGTAACTCATGGCTGGAAGATGGTAGGAGATTTCTATGGAGTGGACTGGATGACACTTCCGCCAGGTCCAGAGGCCATATTGGAACTTGTGCACTGCCATGTAAAAAAACGAATTTAGTTAAGGGTAGATGCACATGCAAACTGCATGAGCTGCCATGTACAAACCTCTGTCAGTGTGTAAACTGTGACAATAAGTCACTTGAAGATGACTAGGGCACATGGCTTGATCCCGCTCTTGGTGGTGTGTGTGTGTGTGTGTGTGTGTGTGTGTGGGCTACTCCTGCAGAAGTATATCTGTATGACATGTTTATGTACATTATAACTCTGCTCTGTTTGATAGCCTATGTTCTTTAATAGTTATAATCTTTAATTCTTCTTGCAATTCTATTACATGCAGTTCTAACTTGTTTGAATGATTGTAGTTTCTTTGAGCTCTTAGCTCTCCGGTTAGAATATTGGCAGCTAACTGACCCTTTAACGTTATGTCAGATGTACTTAAATCAATTAATTAAATATGCCTTAAACATCAACAGGTTCATGTTTGCCTTGAGTTTTCGCTGAACCTTTGCAAACAGTCTGAGGTAATTATCTGCGAACATACTGTAGCTGTAGCCTATGTGAGTTGGACGAAGTGTTATCGTTACAATGGAATGTTTACACCAAATCGTTCAAATTTAAGTGTTTGGAGAAATCCTGTTCGCCATGAACATTCGCCACTGTTGGCCAAATTTGAACGCACTTCAGCTTACGAGAAATAACGTTACATGAGAGTCAAAGGTGCTAACGTTAGGTACAGTGCATGATGCTAGCTACTGCTGGTTAGCCAGCTGAAGCTACCCTATTTAAAACAACACTAATGAGATGCCTATATGGAGTTAGAATCATGCCAAAACCACACACACACACACACACACACACACACACACACACACACACACACACACACACACACACACACACACACACACACACACACACACACACACACACACACACACACAAAACGTGTTTTACTCACACCCACAAACAAACTCTGTGTGGTTTGCAAATACAAAACATAATTTACAAACTAATGCATTTTGATCTGCAAATAAGAAACCTACCTATCAAACAAATACAGTATGTTTTACACATACAAAGAAACGTGTTTCTTCAATGACAAAAAATATCAAGTACAAACTAAAATCTTTCAAGTACAAAAAAAAATCCTTCATGTACAAAAAAAATTTCTACAAGTACGAAAAACTATCACGTGACTTTTGGCACTAATTTTCCGCCTTGCTGATCCACACACAAATGCCTTCAGATCCACACACAAATGCCAGTAAACTTTCTAACAAATGTCCTGTAATTCGCACTCCACAACAGCAGGTGGCGCTGTTAAGTCAATTTAAGCCTGCCAGGACCATAGATATATACACGCGGATTTTTAAAACGTTATTACAGTGTATTACTTACTGGAACAAAGCTGAACAACGTGTTGTTGCTGGTGACTAAACCACTGATTATATATATGTACATTGAAGCGATACTGGCGTTAAAGACCCGCTGATCGTTGTCTGATTCTCTGAAATGAATGCCGGCATTGCATTGTGGGAAATCGGCTTTGCATTCGCCCAGCTCTGATAATATTGTGTTTTGTCTTACAGCATACTGTAATATTTCACCGGTAATAAGACCAAAATAATATTATTAAAATAAAGAAATGCATACTATGATAATATCTACATATATGTAGCATTATATTTAAAAAAATATATCCATAAACAACAAAGCAATCCAGCTTGCCTGGCCGAAATAGACCGAAATAATAACATTTAAAAGAAATACAATTAAACCATGATAAGATCTGGTGAATAAATGTTGATTAAAACAGCGGTTATTGGGCTAAACATACCAATAATAGCAAAGCTGTATACAGCTTCTCTGTACAGAAAGAAACTGTGATCAGGGAATATGTGCGTATGCAATGCCTGTCATTGACCTACATAGGCATTATCACACACACAGATAATGGACCCACGAGGCACGACTCAGAATGTAAAATACAATAGTTTATTTATCAGAAATAAACTCAGCAACAGTGTCCAATAAACGACAGGCAATAGGGAAAAATCCAGGAGACAGGCAAAGTCCAAAAAACCGGGAAATCCAAAAACAACAGGTAACAGGAACACGGGGAAAACGCTCAAAAGCTGGACACATGGCAACAGACAATCTCGCACTGGAGAGAGGGGAAGACAGAACTTAAATACACAACTAAATTAGACACAGATGCAACACATTAGGGCGGGACAGGTAATCAAACAAGCTGGAAAAGAAACTAACAGGAAGTAAAACAGACAACCTTCAAAATCAAACGGGAAGTTGAAAAAACAGAAAATGAAATACAACTAAAAACCATAACTTGACACAGGGATAAAACATGACAGGCATCGCATCCGTCACAGAATGTTCCGCGAATCTGTGAAACTGCCACAGATTTTGAGTTATGGGCCCGTGTTCATTTCACGGAATTCTGTGAGACCGGCAGCCTGTAGCTACTACGAAGCAAGATCAACATGTCCTGGATTTCTTTCAGTTACCCGGCTTCACCTAACCTAACAACCGCAGTCCCGCATAACCTGTGTCCCGACGCTGGTTAACAACTAGTGACACATTGACGGTGGATTAGTTGTTACCGGGTTCAATCGCCGTGGTAACTTATTCTGAACACCTAACCTGGTCGGGAGCAGGTTAAGTTGGAGATCAGAGATCAACCAGTGTAAAAGCACCGCCTACTGACCAATTAATAGGCTACTCGATTGATAACGGCGTCACCGATCGTAGAAGATCAGAGAGAGAGAGAGAGAGAGAGAGAGAGAGAGATCATAACAGTTAAAACATTTAGAGACCGACAACCCCGTTAACTTTCCCTGATGGGTATTTTTATGAAATATATATATATATATATATATATATATATATATATATATATATATATATATATATATATATATATATATATATATATATATATATATATTTTAATGGGAGGGAATTACATATCGGCTATTTCTCGGCTTCTTGAACCGTGTGTTGCCAATGCGCACATCGGTTTGAATTATGTTTTTATGTATTTTATTTGCTCTCTGATCGCTTCCACTGCCAGGGTTGCAACTGAAATAATAGGCTAAAGCAACGGCAGTTTATGGAAAGCACAAGTGTAATTATGGTCAGATCTTGTGCCTGACTGATTGGGAAGATATTGATAAGCGTTGTGATTTATGCGTTTACAGCGTCACCTATTTCTTTGCCAGCTTTCCTTCCAGTTTTAGGAAGCAGCGACTGTATTGCGTTTTGCCTGTAAAACCGTGTCTGTTTTCTTCATATTTATGTAGAATTATAGTTTGCTCTTCTTATGTAAAATATGTAGCTCTGGTAGATGTTTGCGATTGGTCATGCTGTGCAAACATGGGCGTCAGTTTGGTTTGAAATGTGCTAGGGACAGAGACGCATTCGGAAGTACATTTCCACTTTTTTCTCTTTCGCACAGGTCATGCTGTTCTGTAGCTTACTAATGAATAATAATAATAATAATAATAATAATAATAATAATAATAATAATAAAAAACGTGGTTTAATGTACGTTAACAATGATCAATGATTACCAAATTTCTCTCTCATATTGCTCCTCATAACCACTGAAAACTGTCAAAAAACGAACCCAAAGTCCTATTATGGACGTTTTCAGCAGGGCAGCGGAGCAGCTGTGGGTTGACTCCCCACGGTTCTCATGGAGTTTATAAGTCATAAAACTCATGAAAAAGCTTAACGTGGTTTAATGTACCTAAACAACGATCATTCATCACCACATTTCTGGTTCGATTTTCAGTTTTCAGTGGTTATAAGGAGCAATATGAGAGAGAAATTTGGTAATCATTGATCATTGTTTAGGTACAAGCTTTTTCCTCGCCATAGGCGCCAATGAAGAAGACAACTCTAATGTGAGATAACTTCTATAATCGTTGAATTTCGGTTTAGTTCTTTTGAGAGGCTTAAGTGTTCATTACAAGATATGGCCATGAGAAATTTGGTGATGATTGATCGTTGTTTAGGTACATTAAACCACGTTAAGCTTTTTTCCACGTTAATCAGAATCAGAAAGGGCTTTATTGCCAAGTACGTTGCACATACAAGGAATTTGTCATGGTACTGTTGGTGCATGTCACACATTCAAATATAAGAAGGATAAACAAGAATATAAACAATATAAATATAAACATATACACACAGAATGTATTAATAACGATAAAAAATAAGTAAATAAATAGTAAAATAAGTAAGTTAAATAGTAGTAAAAAGGAAGGAATGCTACAGCAGAGTAGGTGCAGTGGCATGAGGAGCCAGAGGTGGGGTGTGGAGAGAGTCAGGGTGGTTTCCGGGCCTTGTTGATAAGACTAGTGGCGGAGGGGAAAAAACTGTTCATGTGGCGTGTGGTTTTGGTCCTGATGGACCTCAGCCTCCTACCAGAGGGGAGTGTCTCAAAGAGTTTGTGTCCGGGGTGGGAGGGATCGGCCACAATCTTTCCAGCACGCTTCAGAGTCCTGGTGGCATAAAGGTCCTGGAGCGGCGGCAGATTGCAGCCAATCACCTTCTCTGCTGACCCAATGACACGCTGCAGTCTGCCCTTGTCCTTGGCCGTGCTAGCAGCGTACCAGATGGTGATGGAGGATGTGAGGATGGACTCAATGATGGCTGTGTAGAAGTGTACCATCATTGTCTTTGGCAGGTTGAATTTCTTCAGCTGCCGCAGGAAGTACATGCTCTGTTGTGCTTTCTTGACGAGGGAGCTGATGTTCAGCTCCCACTTGAGGTCCTGGGAGATGATAGTTCCCAGGAAGCGGAAAGACTCCACAGTGTCAATTGTGGAGCCATAGAGGGTGATGGGGGCAGGTGGGGCTGGGTTCTTCCTGAAGTCCACAACCATCTCCACTGTCTTTAGAGCGTTGAGCTCTAGATTGTTTTGCTTGCACCAGGTCACCAGGTGGTCAGCCTCCGACCTGTAGGCGGACTCATCACCATCAGAGATGAGTCCGATGAGGGAGGTGTCGTCCGCAAACTTCAGAAGCTTGATGGACTGGTGACTGGAGGTGCAGCTGTTAGTGTACAGGGAGAAGAGCAGAGGAGAAAGAACGCAGCCCTGGGGGGATCCGGTGCTAATGGACTGTGAGTCGGAGACGTGTTTCCCCAGCTTCACATGCTGCTTCCTGTCAGACAGGAAGTCAGTGATCCACCTGCAGGTGGAGTCAGGCACACCAAGCTGGGAGAGCTTCTCCTGGAGCAGAGCCGGGATGATGGTGTTAAAGGCAGAGCTGAAGTCCACAAACAGGATCCTGGCGTAGGTTCCTGCGGAGTCCAGGTGCCGGAGGATGTAGTGGAGGGCCAGGTTGACTGCATCGTCTACAGACCTGTTGGCTCTGTAGGCAAACTGCAAGGGGTCCAGGAGGGGGTCGGTGATGGCTTTGAGGTGTGAAAGCACAAGGCGCTCAAAGGACTTCATAACCACAGAGGTCAGGGCAACGGGTCTGAAGTCATTAAGTCCTGTGGTCCTTGGCTTCTTGGGAACAGGGATGATTGTTGAGGACTTGAAGCAGGCTGGCACGTGACATGTCTCCAGTGAGGTGTTGAAAATGTCTGTGAACACTGGAGACAGCTGATCAGCGCAGTGCTTCAAGCTTGATGGGGAGACAGCATCCGGTCCAGCAGCTTTCCTTGGATTCTGTCTTCTAAAGAGTCTGTTGACGTCCCTCTCGTGGATGGAGAGAGTCGTCACTGAGGTGGGGGGGGGGTGGAGGTGGAGGGGACCGTTAAGGAGGGCATTGATGGGGGGGCCCAGGACCCTGTTGAGGTGGGGGAGGTGGAGGTGATGCACAGTGGCTGTAGCTGTATGAAGGTGTCGTGGGGGATGGTGTCAGGACTGTCCTTTTGTCTTTCAAATCGACAGTAGAACTCGTTCCGGTCGTTGGCTAGGTGTCGGTCATTGAAGGAGTGGGGGGGTTTAGGCTTGTAGTTGGTGATCTGCCTAAGTCCTTTCCAGACAGTCATTAGCTGAGAACTGGTGTTGGAGCTTCTCAGAGTAGCGTCGTTTAGCCTCCTTCACTGCCTTGCTAAACTTGTACTTTGACTCTTTAAATCTGTCTTTGTCCCCACTCCTGAAGGCCTCTTCCTTGCCCAGCCTTAACCTTCTGAGTTTGGCTGTGAACCAGGGTTTGTCGTTGTTGTAACTCACCCTGGTGCTTGATGGAATACAACAGTCCTCACAGAAGCTGATGTATGATGTCACAGCCTCTGTGTACTCATCCAGACTGTTGGTAGCAGTCCTGAACACATCCCAGTCGGTAGAGTCCAAACACGACTGGAGATCCTCGACAGCCTCACTGGTCCACTTCCTTGATGTCCTCACTACAGGTTTGCAGAGCTTTAGTTTCTACCTGTAGGCGGGGATCAGGTGAACCATGACATGGTCAGAGTGTCCCAGTGCAGCACGGGGGACAGCGTGATAAGCATCCCTGACTGTGGTGTAACAGTGATCCAGAATGTTCTCCTCTCTGGTCAGGCATTTAATATGCTGTCTATATTTAGGGAGGTCATGAGTGAGGTTCCCTTTATTAAAGTCACCAAGGACAATAACAAGGGAGTCCGGGTTGCTCCGCTCCACGAACAGTATCTGGTCGGCGAGCATGCGCTGCATGTCCTGCACGTTGGCCTGCGGTGAGATGTAAACACCGACCAGAATGAATGAAGCAAACTCACGGGGTGAATAAAAAGGCTTACTGTTTATGATGAAATACTCCAGGTCAGGAGAACAATGCTGCTGGATCACTGTCACGTCGTTGCACCAACCGCTGTTGATGTAGAAACAGATTCCTCCACCTTTTGTTTTGCCGGAGAGGTCCGTGTCTCTGTCCGCTCTGTAGAGTTGGAAGCCTGCCAGCTGCAGCGCAGAGTCCGGTATTAATCCACAGAGCCACGTCTCCGTGAAGCACAAAACGGCAGATGAAGAAAAGTCGCTGTTTCTCACCAAAAGCAGTTGTAATTCCTCCAGTTTGTTGGGCAGAGAGCGCACGTTAGAGAGGAATATTCCAGGTAACGGAGTGCGTAATCCTCGCTGGCGGAGACGCACAAGCGCACCGGCCCGTTTCCCTCTCCTCCGGCATTTTGCTGCATTGGCAAAGGTACCTTTGACCAGAATGTCCAGAATTTCCAGTGAAGGGAGAAGAAAAGTGGGAAATAAGTCCGATGGTGTTGTTCCCCTGAAGTTCACGAGCTCTTCACTTGTGAATGAGATGCGGGTACCATCGCAAGAAACAAGGTTAAAACACAAAACAAAACAAAACAGAGCGCACCAACACACCGTGGCGCCATTCTGCGACGCCATCTTTAGTTAAGCAGAATGTCCCGACAGGCAGTGTAGTGAACAGAGAAGCAGCAGCCAGCGCAGCAGCAGAGCGGCTGTGTCTGCTCTGTGGGGACAGAGATTGTTGTGGATTTTTTGGCATCTGTCGCTCAAGAATTATGTGTTATGGACTTTTTTTTTTTTAACTAAATTGAGCTCGAGGTTTTCAAAAAAGTGGTGGGTACAAAATGACTCATGACGAAATCTGGTAGGTACGCGTCCTCACCGAAATCTACGCCTATGTTTCTTTTAATGTTATTATTTCGGTCTATTTCGGCCAGGGAAGCTGGATTGCTTTGTTGTTTATTGATATTTTTTTTAAATATAATGCTACATATATGTAGATATTATCATAGTATGCACTTTATTTTAATTATTATTATATGCCGGCATTCATTTCAGAGAATGAGACAACGATCAGCGGGTCTTTAACGCCAGTATCGCTTCAATGTACATATATATAATCAGTGGTTTAGTCACCAGCAACAACACGTTGTTCAGCTTTGTTCCAATAAGTTATGCACCGTAATAACGTTTAAAAAAATCCGCGTGTATATATCTATGGTCCTGGCAGGCTTAAATTGACTTAACAGCGCCACCTGCTGTTGTGGAGTGCGAATTACAGGACATTTGTTAGAAAGTTTACTGGCATTTGTGTGTGGATCTGAAGGCATTTGTGTGTGGATCAGCAAGGCGGAAAATTAGTGCTAAAAGTCATGTGACAGTTTTTCCTACTTGTAGAATTTTTTTTTGTACTTGAAGGATTTTTTGTACTTGAAAGATTTTAGTTTGTACTTGGAGGATATTTTTTGTCATTGAAGAAATACGTTTCTTTGTATGTGTAAAACATACTGTATTTGTTTGATAGGTAGGTTTCTTATTTGCAGAACAAAATGCATTAGTTTGTGAATGATGTTTTGTATATGCAAACCACACTGAGTTTGTTTGTGAATCGTTGGGCGTGAGTGAAAACACGTTTTGTGTGTGTGTGTGTGTGTGTGTGTGTGAGGTTTTGGCATGATTCTAACTCCACAAGCTTACATACGTTTGAACAACACAGTGCACAAAACAAACATTTTATATACTGTAGATATCATATTCTAATTAAATGAACACTTAGAATCACACAAAGAATGTCCTTGGTGATGGTCAGTGTGCTGCTGCCGCAGCTGCTGCTCATGTCTGACAGCTGAATCATCCGTGTAACAGCTGTTCTAAATAAGCTACATCTGATTGGTTAATAATAATCCTATGTAAGTATCTTGCCACGCTATTGGCTCGACTGATATAGCAGGCAACCGCGTTTGCCTGCATATTTACGGGTCGTGCACTATGATTTTGGGGGGAAATGTGCAATACATGGGAGAGGCAACACTTTTCATATCGTTGAGAATAAAACAATCCTCCCAAATTTACAAATCCAGGTTCTCCCTCCATGGCAATCATCCATTTCGAAAAGTAAAGCAGATACCGAGCCTCGGCCAACCGTCTAACTCCTCATTTCCACCGGTTGCAGAACGTCTGCAGAACGGCTCCGCTGCGAAACGGCTCCGTGCTCTACCGTCCATCAATACCCACCAGGTCCGGATTTGTTGCGGCACGGCTGCGGCCGTGACTGACAGCTGTAGTCAGGAGGACCCACGAGATCTCGCAAATTCAGGTAGAATAGAACCACAAAACCAACAACAGTTTGTTTCCATCAGAGGGGAAACAGCTCTGTGCTGTGTTTTCAAGGTGTAGTGCAGGGAAATATGATCCGCCGTGAGCATGATGTATTTTATTTTGAAAATTAACCGGATGTTTCATTTTGATTCTGCGCTCGACTTCCTGTCCCGCACAATCTGAATTGTGCTGAATTGCTGCGGAACTCTCCGGCGTCCGGCAAAAATAGGAGCTCTGCGTATCTGCACACAGCCGTTCCGCATTCAGTGGAAATACAAACATTGACTTTAATGGAAACCTATTGACGTTAATGTAACAGTAACCTTACAGCTGTGAACTGAAAGTCTATTATTTCCTGAGCTGGTATCGACTCTTTGTGCGGCGAAGTTGTCTCTCAGCGGGGGGAGATAGTACAAGCATTTTGTGAGAATCTCCCACAAATTGCAAGAGAAAATTGAAAAAATGACACATGTTTATTACTCTATGCCTCAGTCATTTGGATAATTAAACATACACGTTCAGAATACTTGTAATATAAGAGATTATTGTCTTAATGTAAATAATCAACTGGGGAAGTTTAATGGATATATCTGTTAGTTAAAATATGTTCCCTGTTCATCTGTAGTGTCTCTTTAACATAGGCTGCAATGGGAAACTGGCATTACTGATTTCAGTATTTTTCAATACTTTCCACCACTTGGATTTCTTAGGACTTTGTATGGACTTTTATGAGACTAGATCCCTTGAAAGAGTTTCTGTTGCAATTTGTGTGGGGTCATGTTGCATAATGCCAGTACTAAGAGACAGAGAGTCGGTGGGAGGCAGGGGGAAATAAATAAATGTGACATTTTGGAAAAGAAAGTCCGCTCAAGCATCATCAGAGTAGGGTTCCAAAACATAGACTGTGTTCCAAAGTCATTTTAGCCTGTGCTGAAAGCAACACTTTCAGCAACTGGTGCTGTTGCCTTGGAAATGACATGCGGTCTCTGAATTTGTTTATATTTTCTAGTGATTTTATTTTTTGTTATATGAAATAGAAAATGAATATTAAAGCATATGTTTAAATTTCTCTCATCCCCTTTTGACCATGAAAAGGAAAAAACGCCTTGTATTTCAATTTCAAATTTAGTATTTTAAAACAAAAATCCAGCAACCATTTGTTTCTATTGTATTCATTGGAAGTCTTCCTCAAAATAGAGGGACCCATATGCAATAAAAAGATAACTGTTACACCTGCTCCAAATTCCTAGTCCTGTCCCCTTTACATTAACTGAGCTCATACAACCAGTCCTTTCACCATGTTGCTGTCCAGCCTGTTTCCTTTTTTGTAAATCTGTTTCATGACTGTGTTTTTTTGACCAGCGGCCATTATTGTTAGTCTGTTACTGACCATTGCTTCTATACTAATGTTCTTTTTACTACCATGGCTAATATTGTGACATAAATAGATGAGGGAATGTAATAAATCTAGTTAGGATGAAAAGCTCCAATTGCATAAGTACGTCAATCTTTTTGCAGCATGGTTGGAGTCTGTCAGCTCTATGGAGCTGCGTGCTGGATCAACCAAATACACGCTGCTTGTTGCTGTACTGATGTACTGAAAACCCAGGAAACACAGTGGCCCTCATTTATCAACCTAACGTAGAAACCAGTGGAGATATGAGCGCAGAAATCATCTTACGACAGGCTTCACGTGTGATTCATGAAACGTTCGTATCCCACCAATCGGAGCGTAAGAATGGTCGTACATTGATAAATGCAGCGACTGGAAACGATCGTAATTTAAATATCATGCCCCAATATATTCTGGGTTTTGAGGCCTCGCCCCTACAATTTACGACATGGCGAGACGTAATCCAGCTAAGAAGCGGCACTTTTCAGAGGTGGAGATTGAAACCCTGATATCTCAGGTTCATTTGCACTAACGTTTGTAGATTTGGCAGCCTAAAAACTGGTATTAAAGGCTGTAGAAAGAATGTAATCCTTGCCATAGTAATATACAGGCTTAAATATTGCAATCTCTTAGGCCTACATGGTTTACGTATATTTAAATAAACACACAGTAGCTGAGTTAATGCAGTTTATGCGTCTTTTATTTTACTTGTGTTTTTTTCATGAGTCAGAACCAGGCAACCGCTGTGACGGAGAGCGTGTGTCCACCCCCCGTGCTGGACCACCACCCCAACCCTGACTCCTGACAGCAGAGGGGCTGGAAAAACGAGCCGAAATAACTCGATCAATGGCAGAAATAAATCGTTCACTTGTGGCCATTAACGACACTTTCAAAGAGAACGAAAACCTGAAGAATAAATAAAAATGTAGTGCATCGTCATGTTTCCTGTATTGAGTAGGCTATCATTGCCAAACATAACACTATACCTTTTAAAAGCGAGGAATAATATCCTGTCTCATTCGTATAGCCCCACTTGGGGATGTGCTGGACACTGCTATCTGGGCATCGGGTCATCTGGCTCCAGAACCCCACAGGCTAAAACAATGTTGCAGACTGACGTGTATAGTAGGGTCCCCCTGCTGATGCAAGACAGAGCCATCGATCTGCCCTTAATCAATCCGATGGGGCGCTCCACCGTGGCCCGTGTGCGTATGTGTGCACTATTGTACTGGCGAATAGCGGTCTTTTAAAAGAGCCAGATCTGCCATTGCTGATAAGTGATCAACTGATGACTTCTCCTTCTCCTGTTAAACTTTTTATATGCTGCACTGCAAGTCCACACTGACTCCAAAACTTGCGTACACGAGTTCATACCAGACGTGAGATTTTATCACAGCCTACGCTCATGTTCAAATTGATAAATGCCGAGCTTTGCGTAGGAATCGGCGTACGCCCGTCCGACGCCTGTTTTAGGTTGTACGCACGTTTCATAAATGAGGGCCAATATTATTCACAAATGATTCCCAACCTCATCAAAAAAAAAATCATAATAAATATAAATGGAGTCACTACTAACCAGAAACTTTCAGTGTACATTGTGTACATTCACAAAAGACACAATTGCTTCATAGTTGTCAAAGTTGGCCTGTACCACATCCAAAAAATTAACAACTTTTTTAAATGTTTTTATTAATTTATTTGAAATTTTGTAAAAACTAAAATTGTCAAAAAATCACACAAACATGTTTTATCAGCTAACATTGAAACAATCAAACATCTGTACGTCTACACGACAAAAAAACTATTTACCCTAGATAAACTGTTCCTTCTGACCACTTCTCTCTTCCCAAAGAGGATCACACCAGCTATATAATGATGGAGAATATAAATTCTACTCCCCAAATTGAGGTCATTGGCAGTGTGATGGAAGAGACACTGGATGATCTTAAGAGATATTTGACATGTAGTACAGACAATACATTAATTTACATTTATGACAATTACAACCACACATGCAGCTGATATTATAATTGTCAAACTGGTTTACTCGTGTACTTGTTTGCAAGTGTGCAAATCACACCTCTAAAAATAGTGAATCATTTCAAGGACTCAACAACCACTGTGGTCTTCATGTGGTGGCAGCATAACATGGGTATTAGATTGTTGTTTTTTTGTACAAATTTAATTTAGTTTGTTCGTTTTTTTCGTCTTTTTTTTTTTTTTTTTTAGGATAATTGGTTCTGTTCTATTAGGACAACACACCTTGCCTGTAAGCCAGTAGTGAGGTCTAAGTGTCCGTAGCTCACTGTGGTGAAGAAGTATGCTGTTCCCTGTTATTTGAGAGGGGACCACAGACACAATCACTTCTGTGTCACTTCTTTTCCACAATTCCTTGAGCTGAGAGTCAGAAAAACAATATGCTGTATGTTCAGTCAGGAACACTCAAGTCATAGATTAAACCATGCAACAAATGGAAATATCCATCTATAAATTGTAGGAACGTCTGTCTGTCTGTCTGTGTGTTATGCGAATATCTCTCGAACCGTTAGTCCGATGGATTTCAAACTTGACAGGTGTCTTGCGACGGGCACGAGTAAGTGCAGTGCCAAGTTTGACATTGTTTGGATTAGAAATGCAAAAGATATCGTTAAATATATATCGCTAAAAGAAGCACCCATTGGCTTTTGCCGCTTTAGCCACCGGCCACTCCCCCTCTCACCCTGAGGACCAGAGACAGAGAGCAGCGGAGCTTTGGCAGCTAAAATCTGACATACACCTCAGACCCACAAAAATGTGAAAAGTTGCACTACTTTGGACTGTCTTTGACTTTGAATAAACAAACGACAATTCCCGAATTTAAGGACGTATCAGAATCCCACAAATGCAAGGCACAACCACACAACAAGTGCATGATGCCACTTATAGGCAGGCTATTTATCTTATAAAGCGAGACGTATCTGTATGTGTGTCCGTGTTTGGGGGGGAAGGTAACCTGCACATCAGCAGACGCCACATGCAGAACGCTTTAGAACAGCGGGGAGTGGGACTTTTTTCCTGCTATTGTATTAAATTGCTGTGAGCTGGCAGAACATAACGTAGCCTAATCTTGGAGATTATTCCTTCACATAGCAATGCAATGCGAGAAAATGTCAGAGTTGAACCAGGCAGATACATCAGTTTTCATCAGACTCACCCTGGGTCGGGTTAATTAAGTCGCCAAAATAACTCCGCAAATCAAATCCCCTACTTCACCGTTAACCGTCAAGCCACTAAACCTGTGTGAAAATGAACACCTCTGCTGAAATGTTAATTTCGTTAACGATCCGACACAAGAAAACATCGTCTCTCTCTCTCTCTCTCTCTCTCTCTCTCTCTCTCTCTCTCTCTCTCTCTCTCTCTCTCTCTCTGCGCACACATACGCACATGGTTCGGTTCTGGTGGTTGATGAACACAGATATGTGCTGGTTAGCTGAAACGGGCCAGGTGGGTAGCGCGCTGCCATGGGTCCATGACGCTAATGTCTGATTACTGTCTATTTTGTGATAACATTCTGAATCTGCAGCGTTCTCTGTCGGGTAAATACAGTAGTACGTCTTCCTCTAATGTAGAAGTAGCCTACACTGTAAGTCAGTAGTAGGCTATACAGTGGAGTTGCATATTAAATGGTTTGGGGTCCTTCTGTAAGTCATTTTGGGGTACAATTTGGTTTTGATGAATTCTACAAGAAGCAATACCACAGGCCAAGCAATCGCCCGTTCCAAATGGGCACTGCACTAGTAATTATAATTGGCGATGAAGGATCTGTTCCAATGATGATCCCTGGATCAGCCAAGCAGCATGCTAAGCTGAAACAGGGAGCATGCTGCTGAAACCCCCTGTACAAAAGAGTGGGCCCAATCCAAGACATTAAAACAATTTATATAAGTTATAATGACACTTTAAACCACAACCCAGTCTCACGCCAGTTCGTTGAATAGTCACGTTATTTTGATTTATTGATTTGTGTACAGGTCACGATTTTCGTGTTTATTTTGTGTACAGGTAACGATTTTCGAACATTACATGACACTGGGCTGCTCTGGGGGACGCAATAACGGGGAAATTAAACGCCACAACAGGGAAAATAAATGCTACACGCCGGCGACAACAACAGGATGGACCGCCACACGCAGCCACAACGGGGAAATTCAACGCCACATGGCGTGGACAACAATGGGACAGACCGCCATACGGGGACGCGATCCCCGGGCGCAGGGACACGATCCGCGGTCTCTGTGGTACGCAAAAACGGGGACATGAAATGCCACAACAACGGGACGGTTGAGGTTAGGAAAAGAAGATACTGGGAAAGGAACCGTCACACGTAGGACACGCCGACAACAACGGGACGGTTGTGGTTAGGAAGAGAATAATGAGGAAAGGAACTGCAACATGCTGGACGCGATCCCCGGTCTCCGGGGTGAAAGTCCTGTATTGTTTGAGCCATTCACCAGCCCGACCAACCTCCCTATGCGGATTTTCTGCTTTTCATACTACTCCCTACCGTTGTCGTGCTGTGATCATGAAATATGCTTCCCATTAAATACATTAAATTAAAATTCGTAATCACCACACGGAAAACACAACATAATCGTGTCCTGTTCACAAATCAATAGATTCAATAACGTAACCATTTCACAAACTGTCATGAGACTGGGCTGTAAACCAAGAAGGTGGAGGCTGGGGCGATAGAGGCAAGTTTTGCCAGCAGCAGCGTTGTGAGGTAGCATTTGAGTAGCAGGAAGCAGTGAGGAATAGGGAGGCATTTAAATGGACCGCCTGATGTGAAAATGGTTGTAATTGGTTGTGACTGGTGGGAATGATAATTCAAATAGTGGGCATATGACTTCTGTGTCCTGCATCAACTAACTAACGCAATGCTTAATTGATTTTGGAAGTAGATAATAAAGACTAGAAGATGAGTAATGGACAAATCCATTTTCCAATTGATGGTATTTCCATTTTATCACTCCTTCCAACGTTAATCTCTTAAACCTTAGCTGTATCCCTAAAAAAAAGAAAAAATTATCTGGAATAGCTTAGTCTTAGTCTTATATCTGATGTCTTTTAATAGGTTAGAATATCAGGAATATGAATCTGTTGTAAGTAAAGGAATTTCTATTTTTATGGATTTTGAAAGCAGGAAAAGCCTATCTTTTCAAAACAGTAAACATTGATATCTTATATACAGTGCCTTGCGAAAGTATTCGGCCCCCTTGAACTTTTCGACCTTTTGCCACATTTCAGGCTTCAAACAAAGATATAAAACTGTAATTTTTTGTGAAGAATCAACAACAAGTGGGACACAATCAAAGTGTAACTAAATTTATTGGATATTTCAAACTGTTTTAACAGATAAAAAACTGAAAAATTGGGCGTGCAAAATTATTCAGCCCCTTTACTTTCAGTGCAGCAAAATCTCTCCAGAAGTTCAGTGAGGATCTCTGAATGATCCAATGTTGACCTAAATGACTAATGATGAAAAATAGAATCCACCTGTGTGTAATCAAGTCTCCGTATAAATGCACCTGCTCTGTGATAGTCTCAGAGGTCCGTTTAAAGAGCAGAGAGCATCATGAAGAACAAGGAACACACCAGGCAGGTCTGAGATACTGTTGTGGAGAAGTTAAAGCCAGATTTGGATAAAAAAAAAGATTTCCCAAGCTTTAAACATCCCAAGGAGCACTGTGCAAGTGATAATATTGAAATGGAAGGAGTATCGGACCACTGCAAATCTACGAAGACCCGGCCGTCCCTCTAAACTTTCAGCTCATACAAGGAGAAGACTGATCAGAGATGCAGCCAAGAGGCCCATGATCACTCTGGATGAACTGCAGAGATCTACAGCTGAGGTGGGAGACTCTGTCCATAGGACAACAATCAGTCGTATACTGCACAAATCTGGCCTTTATGGAAGAGTGGCAAGAAGAAAGCCATTTCTTAAAGATATCCATAAAAAGTGTCGTTTAAAGTTTGCCACAAGCCACCTGGGAGACACACCAAACATGTGGAAGAAGGTGCTCTGGTCAGATGAAACCAAAATCAAACTTTTTGGCAACAATGCAAAACGTTATGTTTGGCGTAAAAGCAACACAGCTCATCACCCTGAACACACCATCCCCACTGTCAAACATGGTGGTGGCAGCATCATGGTTTGGGCCTGCTTTTCTTCAGCAGGGACAGGGAAGATGGTTAAAATTGATGGGAAGATGGATGGAGCCAAATACAGGACCATTCTGGAAGAAAACCTGATGGAGTCTGCAAAAGACCTGAGACTGGGACGGAGATTTGTCTTCCAACAAGACAATGATCCAAAACATAAAGCAAAATCTACAATGGAATGGTTCACAAATAAACATATCCAGGTGATAGAATGGCCAAGACAAAGTCCAGACCTGAATCCAATCGAGAATCTGTGGAAAGAACTGAAAACTGCTGTTCACAAACGCTCTCCATCCAACCTCACTGAGCTCGAGCTGTTTTGCAAGGAGGAATGGGCAAAAATGTCAGTCTCTCGATGTGCAAAACTGATAGACATACCCCAAGCGACTTACCGCTGTAATCGCAGCAAAAGGTGGCGCTACAAAGTATTAACTTAAAGGAGAACTCCGGGCAATTTTTACGTTAATCCTGATCGCTATAAGTATGTGAGTACTGTCGATGGGAAAAAAAACGAGCCGAATCGGTGCTAGCATCATGGAGCTACTGCAGCTAATGCCGAGAGCTCCCACTTAGCTAAAACGGCAGTTTTGGGGGCATATCATAAAGAGTGCCTTTGTTCCTCTTAACAGACACAAAATGCAATTAAAATGTCTGTGCAACATGAACAGGGCCCTTACATGAAAACAAGATGCGTTTTCAACTCAGACATTTTTTAAATTCACCTACCCTGTTAGCTGCTAGCTGCCGTCTGGGATGAGTGAGTGTGTTCAGCCAGGCTTCGGTAATAATCATCAAGCAGCAATTCTGTGTGTATTTGTAGCATATATATATATATATATCTCCATTTTGTGTGCAATCCATCTGGCGTTGGTGAATAGTAGTCTCTGCAGTGGCGAACTGTGTGTTAGTTGCCTTAGCCAGGCTAGCAGGTTCGACCGGCATATCCTTCTACCTCCTCCCCGCCTTCCCCGCCTGCCGCGGCCGACAACAATCCACGGGCGCCCGCTGGTCTGGTGGATGTCCTCCAGAGGACAGTTCATGCTTTCGCAGCGAAATTTTTGCGGCGAAAAAAGTTTATTTCCCCCTCAAAAATAGGTAATTGAGCACTGTAGTGGTTATGATCATATCAGTGACTATGTAACTACATGGAAATGGGCCAAATTATGCCTGTTTCTTGTACAGTAATAGAGTTACTGAAGGCTGGCTCTAGCTCCATAGTTGCGTTACTCCAAGCTTCTTCCCTTGTGAACACCTCCACTCACTACGCTACGATCTGCTGTTTACCTTTTCCTGCTACAACTGAATTCCCGTGGGACTTCAGCGCAAGACTACAGCCAGCCTTCTGTAACGCTGTTACTTTACAAGAAACATGCATCATTTGGCCCGTTTCCATGTAGTTACATAGTCACTGATATGATCATAACCACTACAGTGCTCAATTACCTATTTTTGAGGGGGAAATAAACTTTTTTCGCCGCAAAAATTTCGCCGCGAAGGCATGAACTGTCCTCTGGAGGACATCCACCAGACCAGCGGGCGCCCGTGGATTGTTGTCGGCCGCAGCAGGCGGGGAAGGCGGGGAGGAGGTAGAAGGATATGCCGGTCGAACCTGCTAGCCTGGCTAAGGCAACTAACACACAGTTCGCCACTGCAGAGACTACTATTCACCAACGCCAGATGGATTGCACACAAAATGGATATATATGCTACAAATACACACAGAACTGCTGCTTGATGATTATTACCGAAGCCTGGCTGAACACACTCACTCATCAGACGGCAGCTAGCAGCTAACAGGGTAGGTGAATTTAAACAATGTCTGAGTTGAAAACGCATCTTGTTTTCATGTAAGGGCCCTGTTCATGTTACACAGACATTTTAGTTGCATTTTGTGTCTGTTAAGAGGCACAAAGGCACTCTTTATGATATGCCCCCAAAACTGCCGTTTTAGCTAAGTGGGAGCTCTCGGCATTAGCTGCAGTAGCTCCATGATGCTAGCACCGATTCAGCTCGTTTTTTTTCCTATCGACAGTACTCACATACTTATAGCGATCAGGATTAACGTAAAAATTGCCCGGAGTTCTCCTTTAAGGGGGCTGAATAATTTTGCACGCCCAATTTTTCAGTTTTTTATCTGTTAAAACAGTTTGAAATATCCAATAAATTTCGTTCCACTTTATGATTGTGTCCCACTTGTTGTTGATTCTTCACAAAAAATTACAGTTTTATATCTTTGTTTGAAGCCTGAAATGTGGCAAAAGGTCAAAGTTCAAGGGGGCCGAATACTTTCGCAAGGCACTGTAAATAGACAATTATGAAAGTGTTATGTGTTCGCTTGTCCTTTTTACCAATTACTACCTTGTTTCAATCCTTTTTTTCCTTATTTAAGCACTTATTAGCCCTCCTTTTTCTAAAATGTCCTTTCTATTAATTGTGTAACTTCTTTAGGGTGTTAGTGTAAGTATTAGTTAATAATGTAAATCCTTGTTTCTTTATGCATTTTTACTGTACTTTTGCTTACTTTTTAAATTTAATTATTCCCTCCTTTATTTCACTTTATCGCTTATTTTGCACTTTTATTATTTGTTTATTATTTTGTCATTCAGAGAAACACAAATCCTGTATAAATAATTGCACTGAAAGAAATGTAGAACAATTAACCTTACAGATACATTTCTTGCATTGACTCAATAGAGTATCTTCCACTCTCTTCGTGGGGGTAATTGTTGACGAGAAAAATGCTGTTGGAGAAAATGGGAAAATCATTAAGAAAATGTGTCCACTTCTTAATAGATACTGTTTATTGAAATATTATAGTTATATTTATCCCTATCTTATGTATTGTAATGCTGTATGGGCCAGTACATATCCCACATATTTACACAAACTTACAAAAATACTATCTACAAAATAAACATTCTGCAAAGATGTATCTTTATCTACAAGGTCAAATATCAGGGCCACACTATATCAGACCATTTCCAACCATATGTCCATAATAACGCAAATATTAATTCTATGACAAGGAGACAAACAAGCCTGCTGTACCTTCCTCCTTCATGTACCACCAGAGGGCAGCACTTTATAAAATACAGAGGTGCTTTACAAGGAATGATATGCAGCTTATACTCCCTACCTGTATACAAAAGAAAACTAAACGAAAAATTGTGCTCAGTTGATATCTAGCCTCCTATTGAAATGATTTACCAGCTTTTTAAACTCTTCTTCGGCTTTTATTATCTAAATCACTTGCCTTTTTCAGTAATAACATTTTTATTTTATTGTCATGTCTTTTTTTTTTAACCAAATTTAATTTAAGCCTGTAATATTATTGTTATTCTATTTACGCCATATTGAGTTTTAGTTTATTTTATATCCTTTTTTATATTGTTTTTCGTTTTAGTGACCTTGTGAGGTTTCACTATAAGCCCCCCCCACGGGTTTCCAACACATTCTCACACCCATCTCTTAAATAGGGACGTTTGGTCATGTGCCTTTGTCGTTCTTATTGACGCTAAAGGTCTCCTTTAACTTTAATGGTCGGGACTATTGCCGTCCCTTTAGCGCTATAAGTAAACGCGCTTGGTTGGGACTATTGCCGTCCCTTTTGATGCAGTTAAGTCAAGGAAAAGGTCGTGGGTGGGCTTACGGTTCCGTGACATGCGGGAACTACGGGATGGTTGGGATTAGGAAAGAGTCGTGGGTGGGCGTACAGTTCTGTGACGCGCGGGAGAAAAGAAAAAAATGACTATAGCAAGTGTGACAAACGGGACGCGAATCCCGCTCTCCTGGGTGAAAGTCCTGTGTTTGACCCATCCACCCTCCCGGCGCAGAAATTCGCCCTTACATACTACTCACTAAATCCTATCTAACTGCTGCTCTCCACGGTGCGTTGCACAAGTACACTGAAGGACGCCTTTTACATCGCATCAGACGCTGACGGCCACTGTCCAAACGTCCTTATTTTACGAGTTCGGAATGAGAACGGGTTGGGGTTTCTGAGCTCTTCAGCACACACTCTTTCTCTTTCCATGTGAAAGACATATGTTTTGATTTATGCTGTATTGTTTTCTATGAATGTGTGCTAACCAATAAAACCAAAACCAAACGTCCGTAGCGTAGTCAGTTGCGCAGTCGTGGTCAGCGGCGTTTACCGCATCTTTAAACATTCTCTCATTTAAGCTCCGTTTCATTGGATTTTTCATTAGTTACGTTGTTAATTTTCAGTCTGGCAGGTTTAAATACATTTTTCACCTCCATTTTCAAAAGTTTGAGTGTCAATTATCAAGTGCCAAGTTCACTGCAGCCTTATCCCTATTTTCCACCGGGCGCATCTGCGTTGCGTTCCGGAGGCGCTGCAGCCCCCACGAGCAATTGCCGCCATTCAAGTCATGCTTGCTATTCTACCAGCCGCACCACGGTGCTTGCCAGAAGAGTGTGTCAAGAAGCTCTCCACTCGGCTAGAGATACGCGCCAGCTCTATTTTCATGGCCGTTCGTACAGCCGGCCAGGAAGTCAAACAGCGAGACTATCCAGTCAATTCCCCAAAAGACACCCCCCAGTATCATATACGTCTCCTCTACAACACCATGGACGAAGAGAGATTCATCTTGTTAGGTTGAAAAACATAATAAACATCATAGATCCTTTAATAAGGACTAGCTTAATAAACACCTGATTGTTCTGTAAAGTTCTTGTAGAGTCAATAAAATCTGTGAGTCGGGCAGGCAAGAGGCTCCGCTTCTGAGACGCTTGATGTGGTATCGCATGTGGCAGAGGACGGAACAAAACCGTGGCACAGCCGTAACCTCAGCGCAGACGTGCCGGGTGGAGAATCAGAGTTAGATGTGGCTACTCAACCCTAGCCTGATGTCGTCATGCTCAGATTCTAGTCAGAATATGAGTCTGATACTGCTCCATTGGGCTGTGAGTATGAGGGCGTGTTTCAACTGACCCAGGAAAGAAAGTGCCTCTGCACTCAACTAGATAGACCTACAACCAATCGGAGCAACAGAGACAGACGTCACAGAAGCTGCAAGTCAAAAGCAGGCTTTGACAGCAAAGGCAGAGGCGGCAGTTTCGGTATTGTGCGGACGGGTGTGGCAATGTGTATACAAACGTGATTGCGGTTCTCTGTTCCTCTTTTAAAATGAATGCACTGTCAATATCTTCTATAACAGACGTGATGGCAGAATCTACACATCTCAATTCTCCTGCGGCAGCCATCTTTGTTGTAAACGAATTAAACCAAGCGCTCTTTGGTGATGCGGTTGATTACGTTACTGTTGATCATCTGTCCAACATCGTATAAAGCCCGCCCTGACAATTTGATTGGTCTGAACAGCTCTGGTTCAAGCATAGTTGCTCCACAACGGATCAAGTCCAGACTGAACTTCCCGACCTCAAATGTTGTGGGCTAGCATCCAGGCTAGCTTAACCCGCCATCCTGGCAGAACTTCTCATGAAAAAAATAGCTGCGCTTCGCGGCGAGGGGAATTTTAGCATTAGACCATCACCACATTGTTGAGAGAAAATGAGCCGAACTAAGCTGTCACTCATCTGGAGATATCAAAGTCCTTTCTGTGGATGAAGCCTGAAGTTGTTAAATTTGACTCATTCAGCGACTGGTTCTCTGACTCGCAATGTTACCACTCCACTGCTCGTTTGTCTGTTACTGCAAAACCTCACCTTCGCAACTTGCTGGAAGTCGGTTTATACGGAATGGCCTTTCTATGCATTTTATTTCTATGGTGTGGCCACTTTGAGTGACAGGTGGCTGTGGTGTTTTTTGTTGTTGTACTGTTCGGAGAATTTCTCATGCACATATCCGACACATATTATGGCTTGCTGATGAGTGAGCATACAGGTAGCAACCTGGCCCTAACACCACAAAGACCAACAGGATCATTGAGGACTTCAGGAAGACACACTCCCATCTGTACGGGACAGAGGTTGAGTGTGCCTCAAGCTTTAAGTTTCTGGGTGTCCATAGGACCCTGGTACAGAAGGCTTACCAGTGCTCTTCTTGAGGAGACTGAAGAAAGTTTTTTCTGGTGAAATTCTACTGCTGCTCCATCAAGAGCATCCTTACCAACTGACTTAAAATCACCGCAGAGGGTGTTATACTGCCAAATGCATCACTGGTTCTCCATTCTCTGCCATGGAGTCTGTCAGAGACGTCTCTCACCCCACCCCCAGATTGTTTCCCGTCCTTCCCTCTGGGAGGCCCTACAGGCCTCTCCATTCCAGGACCAGAAGGCTCAGGGATAGCTGCTTCACCTCAGCTGTCAGCTCACTGAACTCTGCACCCAGGTGACAGCAACAATGCAAGCATCTCCCAATACGTTCTGAGCCATCGGATCTCAGTGTGTCCTCAATGCACCCTGGGTGCATTCACACCTGGATATAGAGCTGTCCAATTGTGATCCGATTAATCAGGACAGATGTTAATACCCGCTGTGAACATGGCCTCTGCCTCACTGGCTACAGGCTCACACTTATCAACCCTGCCAATCTATTGTACATACACTTATTTTGCACGTTATACACTCTCACATACCTATACATTCAGCGATTTAAATTGGGATTTGTTATGTGGTTTCAGGGTTGCCATGGGGGCAATTGCATGTGCATAGACCACAAAATTAGTTTAATATAATTTAACCAACTATAAATTATATATAACAAGGTGGGACATTAAGCATGGTAATGATGGAATTGTGTCTATGTTCCATCGACCTTATGTTCTCTCAGATTAGTACCTACATCAATGAGGTAATGTTTTCTTCCCTTTCTATTAGTTTGTTGTTCGTTTGTCTGTCATCGGATATTCATAACACAATATTTCAAAAAGTTATAGGCAATATTAATATGACCAAAGAAGAACTGTTCAAAATTCCAGGCGTATTTGCCAAAAGGGGGCTTGGCAGTAGCTAATTCCTAGAGAGTTTCATTCGAAATACAGCTTGTTAGCTTAATGTAACCTTTAGCTAATAAAGCTTTGAGGCAACCTGCAGAAAAATATCTTGCGTTAGAGTTATAGTATCATTTTGCAAAAGTGAAACATTGTTTAAGCAGAATATCACAGCAATTTGCATTCTGTTATTAAACCTGTCAGTGTGTGACCTATTACCCTGACATCCACTATCACTCTTTGCCATCTGTTCTGTCTAACTGACTGACATGTGCAGTACCTGTACTCCTGTGCAATAACAATAAAGTTACATCTTATCTAATCTTATCTAATCAGATACAAAGATCAGATACAATTATGTCCTCTTCATTCCTTTACCTCTCCAGAACACTGCTATAAAAGTAAAAGCTTTTAACAACCCAATGTTCTAGCGCTCAGTGTGTGTGTGTGTGTGTGTGTGCAGGCATTTGACCTTTGAGTCACTTACCCTCACAGAGAGACAAGGTTACTGCGAGGCTGTCTAAACAGTAACCAAGCAACAGGGTCAAAGACCTGACATCTACCAGTGTGAACTTTGTTTTAAAGGCTCCACAGTTCCTTTGTGAAAGCCAATCTCTCTTTAATATCATGTGTAGATGCTACAAATACATCAACTCACACAGAGGACAGAAATTATTAAGTTGTGTCTTCCTTGACTTCACAGCTTTTCCTCCTTTCAGACAACACTTTTCTCAATACATAAGCACATAATGTCATGTCCAGTCTAAACCATGTGCCTATGATGGCAGTTAGTCACATTCAGTGTTGTAGGCTCCTCCCTCTGAACTTTGGAAAAAAAAATCTTTGGAAATCTGTGTTTGCTGAACAATCCTACTTTCTCTCCTGTTAATCTCAGCCACGGACAGAACCTCATAGAAGTGAGTACATGTACAACTACCTAACACAATTTTTATATGTAGTTCTGAATTCATGGTAGAACATAATATCATCACAGTCTGCCACAATGGGATTAGTTAATGTGTGGTTATGTTTACAAAAAGTACAGAAAACATACATCAATATATTGATGTATGTTTTCTGTACTTTTTGTAAAGTTGCAGTGTTACAGGTCATGTTTGAAGCAGTCACAGCTTGTTAAATAGAAATAAAATAGAGGCTTTCTATTTTATTTCTCTACTCTGACTACCTTACCAATTTATTTTAATTCTTTCACACTTACAATTGTATAAAATAATGATTTGACACAGAGACTGTGGTCTTCTTTCGTATTCACTCAGTTTATCACAAGAGCAGCAACAGCAAAGGAAAATATGCCACAATATTCATGGTTTTTAAGTATATATTTAGAATAACTGAAAGAACCAAGGGGGACATAGTTTCATTAATAATTTGTTTTTGTTTGCATATGGCAATAAATCATTAAAATTGTTTTAGTGTTATTGGAATAAATAACACTTTAAAATCAACATAAATCTTCACACTAAACTGTAAAAGGCTGTTGCTGCAATTTTGTTAAGTTAACATAATGAAAAAACACTGTTATTATTAAAAGAAGAGGAGCCTACTTTACAAATGATGACGTTACTGTTTAATGCAGGACACTTTTATCATGTAGTTGTCAATTTAGAGATGTTGGTCTATTTTGCTTCCATGTCTTCTTTTACTCTAATGCACATGTGTCAAACTGAAGGCCAGTGGGCTGAATCCGGAACCTCGCAAATTTTGATCCAGCCTGCACATCAATTTAGGTTCACAATACATTTTGGGCCGCCTAGTTGTCCGTCAAACCAAAAAGACAGGAAACTGTTTTCAAACTGCAATTACGCAACACTTAAAGCTATAGTGCGTAGTTTCTGTCGCCCCAATGAGGAATTCTAAGTAATGACAACAAAACTGTCTGCGCGTCCACATCATATAGGACACGGAGGATAAAAAAAACATAATGAACTCTTCAGAAGAGGTAATTATCTTCATTCAAGTTTCTGTGAAAGTCACCGGACGAAACAATCTTCTGGACAGTCTAGAGGTATGAGCTTTAAGTGCTCTGTAGCACCTCCCAGAGGCTAACAGACAGAACAGGTGATGGCATGGGTGGGTCGCATCCGACAGGATGTTGTTAGCTCTGCGGAGGCAGCAGGTCCTGAAGGTGTCCTCCAGAGAGGGTAGGGTGAGTCCAATGATTTGTTTGATTGTTTTTTTCGTCTGCTATTTCACAACTAAATTCATTTCTGAGACAGTTTTAAGCGAGAAATTAACTGTGTACAGTTTGAATATGGGCAGTTTTATAAAAATGGATGGCCAATTGCACATTTGCTCCGATATGTTGTCGGACTTGGAAGCTCCAGTGTTAGGTGACAGCCAGCTGGCGGTGGCCGGGATCGCTTGCTTACCGGCGGTCAGTAATACTCACAGCAGCCGCTGTCAGCTGGAAGTGGTTTCAGACCCCCCCACCAGCCGTTGGGCCACGCCTCCTCATTTAAATTGACACCTGTCACTTCTAAATGAAAAGCTTAATGTTAAATCGGAATCTAAAAGGTGAATCTTAAAATGTCAATGTCAAACGTGAAACTTGAAAATTATAAAGGGGAAAGTCTAAAATAAAATTATTTCTTTTTTTCTATTCGAGATTTTAATTTAAGTATTTCCATTTAAGCTTTTATCAAGCAGGATTTATAAGCAGAAGGCAAACACAGGACAATATCAGAAGAACTTTTCATATCGTAGACGAAGCACAACAGAAAAAAACAAAGCATTATATTAGTAAGCATCGACGCAGAGAAAGCATTCAACTGTGTGAATTGGAGATTTTTGTATCAAGTGCTAGAACGATTTGGATTTAACAGTGAATCAGTACAATGCATAAAGACTATATCAACAGCCCACCACCAAAATTGAATATTAAAATAAATGGAAGTCTGACTGATAAAATCAACTTGCAAAGGTCTACCAGACAGGGTTGTTGCCTGTCACCCACTTAGCAGTTCGTCAGAATGAAGAACTGGAGGGAGTGATGGTGAACGGAGCCGAACACAAAATAGGACTTTTGGCTGATGATGTCATAGCCTTATTAGAAAAACCGAACAAATCACTCCCTGTACTGATGAAACTTTTAGAAACGTACAGGCACCTCTCAGGATATAAAGTTAATATATCCAAAACACAGATACTACCATTTATCAAAAGAGATTCAGGATTCATATCATCTTAATTGGAACCTAAAGAAAATAAAATATCTGGGGGTTTCCATCACTAAAGTATTGTCTAAACTATATAAAGAAAATTATGACAAAATAAACAAAGAGATACAAAAAGACATTGGAAGATGGGCTACTCTGCCGCTAGATTTTAACTCGAGAATTGAAATAATCAAAATGAATGTGCTACTTAGGCTCCTCTATTTATTTCACTCTCTACCGATATGAGATTCCTATGTGTTGTAAGGTACTCTAGTTGTGTAATCTCACAGAGGAAAATGTACATGCAGGGGCTAGGTACCTGGTAAAAATACTGATAATAGCTGGTAAAAAAGCTATCGCAAGGAAATGGGGTAGAGTGGATCCTCCGACTCAGGAACGATGGATGGAGATAATAGAGGAAATCTAGGTAATGGAAAAATTGACACATTGCTAAAGATTGCATGAAACACAGATGGAGGACAAATGGCTGAAATGGACATTTTTCAGGTCCTTGAACAGTGACAAAGACTATTGAAAGAACATTAGATAGAGGACGAAACTGAGAGAACTAATGAATGAACAAGAAGGAATGCAACTCCCAACAGGACTGTATTTTGTTTTTGTTTTCTAGTGTGGCTTTGTTTGTTTTTTGTATTGCCGGATATGGGGTGTACGTGTACAAAATGTGAAAAATCAATAAAAACCAAAGTGGAAAAAAAAACAAAAAAGTACACCTACAAATGGTTAAAAAAAACATTTTGAATTCAAAATGGCTGACTTCCTGTTGCATTTAGGGTATGGCTCCCATAGGCTTTTTTGTAAGTCTGGTCATAATACATATGCCTACCAAATGTCATACAGCTAGGTGTAACTCACGGCAGAGGCTACTTTCAGGAAATTCTGTAGGGGCGCTATAGAGCCCATTTGCCATGCCCAAGACCAAGACCACTATCAGATGTAAATTTCCACAACTTCTGATGCAGTTTCATAACTTTGTGAGTATGTGTAGGCCCTCAAAAATGTGATTTACTTATAGAAATAATAACAAACAGAGAAATTTCAATAGGGCCTTTGCTGACCGATGATGTCGGTGTTCGGGCCAGGATAAAATTTAAGATGAAAAGTACACATACCTAGAAAGACTCAAAAATGATTAAATACATTTAATTTAATTAAAATTAAAAACAAAACAGAAGATGCAACAAATTAGAGAGATTCCCTGATTAGCAAAATCACTTAATTTAACTAGACTAGTGTAGTGCCAGTTTGGAGCGCATCCCTGGTTCGCAGTATTGCTGCTTGCAATACGTGCACGTGGGTGGCGTGCCCTTTTGAAGCATTCTCGAGAACCACTCATCCAATGGTAAATGGTAAATGTACTGCATTTATATTAGTGCCTCTCTACCTTACCAGACAAAGCATTTTACAATATGCCTCTTATTCACATACACTGATGGTGGTGATGCTGCCATAGACGGCGCTGGCCTACTCATCAGGAGCAACTTGAGGTTCCGTGACTTGCTCTGCCTGTACCGCTCTTCATCCTGAGCCACAGCTGCAGTGACTACTCCACACTCAACACTGCACTCCGCTTTCTTGGATTTTAGACATGTATTTGAAACTTGGCTCAACACCATTCAATACCTTTATTTCAGCTACCTATGGCGGGATGAAAATGACACTGTAGCTTGTAATAATTCTAGTAATGCATGTAACGTTAGCTTCTTGTAAAATATCCATGTTTTTGCCTTGTGTGAGGGAGCTATAGGGATGTAACAAATCCATGCCTCCGCTTCTGTGAAAAGCCTTGTAACAGCAAGCTGTGTATGACGTCTTTTGCGCATATGGGATCGTTTGAAAGACCGACACACACACACACACACACACACACACACCTCGATTTATAGCTAGATTTAACTTCACGTGAAACAGAGATGTATAGTAGTGTCTCATCTCCGAATAAAAAATTACCCACTTTCCTCAAGTCACTTTTTATGCTTTTTAATGAAAAGCTTAAAATCGCAGTGATTTCTAATTACAGTCTTTCACCCTCTTTAGATATGTCTGTTGCCTGGATCCCGTTGTTTCTTCTCCTGCTAGGTAAGTTTATGCATCATTTACACACATGTAGGAATAACTTATATATTAACAACAATTAAAATAAACGTGTCACTCTCACAACAGCTGCAGGGGCGAGGGCATTCATGATCCACAACAGCCAGCGCAGCCTGTGTCTGCAAGATTCAGCAGCTACAGGTCAAGTCCTGCTGAAGACCTGCAACCTGGACTCAGAGTCTCAGCAGTGGCTCTGGATTGATCAGGGCATGCTGATGTCTGTCCAATCGTCCAGATGTTTGTCAGCCCTGCAGAGAGAGCCTGTCCAGACTCGGCCCTGCTGGGGGACCGAGGTGGATGCCACAGGGTTAATGTGGGACTGTGACAGGGGCCGACTGATCAGC
This sequence comes from Zingel zingel, assembly GCA_023566125.1. Taxonomy (NCBI): domain Eukaryota; kingdom Metazoa; phylum Chordata; class Actinopteri; order Perciformes; family Percidae; genus Zingel; species Zingel zingel. The sequence goes on from CM042315.1 coordinate 29,265,008, forward strand.
AGGAACACTTCAATGCTGCTGTCGGTAGATGGCTGGCGTCTGATTCTCACACATGATGGCAAACACTCAAAGTGGAGATCTCTGGATGAGGGGGACATCTGCCAGGAAAAACTCCGTAAGTCAGTGAGGATAACAGGAACAGAAAGTAAACAGTAAGCATGTAAACACACAGCATTCAAAGTTGGCCCCTCTTTCCCAGATCAACGAGCCAGAGAGAGAGAGAGAGAGAGAGAGCAGTGGCGGTCGAGCATGCTAGAGAGGGAATGGAGAGAGGGAGCGCCATTAGTGAGAACAAAGCATTCATTTAGAGAAATAAAACGTTACTTTCTGAATGTTACGTTCGGTTACATTCTAAAGCGCAAACACACCCACAACACTGTTGGAAGCTGCTTTATTTGCCAGATCTTGGGTGAATGCAGCCCACGCACACACTTCATCTAGAACGCTGTGCCTCTGGGCTCTGTGTGCCCCCTCCCCCCCCCCCTCGGTCAACCCTATTCGGTCTTTGTAAATTATAGAGTGTGGTCTAGACCTACTCTATCTGTAAAGTGTCTTGAGATAACTCTTGTTATGATTTGATACTATAAATAAAATTGAATTGAATTGAAACTGACACGATAGCACAAACAGCAGGGCAACACCGAAGCACATGAAAACATCCCAGGGCATCAAAATACAGATGCTTTCATAGGCCCATTTTCCCCTGGCATTACTGTAACATCCGTCCTCAGTGATGGGGTCACAGGTGGACAGCTCTAAGTACAGGTGTAATTGCACCCAGGACGCATTGAGATCCGATCACTCAGACCACAATCGGAGCTGGTCTGGGCCACATGTGGCCGCATGTTTTAGCAGGCCCTATGCGTATGTGTCCTGGGACACATTAAGGAGGTCCCAGGGGACTGCTGGTACACAATAACCTTATTTTTTGTTTCATAAAACATATCCAAATTCACTAATATCTAGGATATTAATATAGACATTCCTGTTCTGATGTTGCAAAGTCTGCTGTTGCTATTAAGAAGCCAAGTGAGGTCAAAGGAACGGCTGTAAAGCGGTTCATGTTTTGTTTCCTATAACTCCTTCACAATAAAAGTCCCCAACTATTTTGTTGTTTAAAAGCTTTTAATTTGAAGCTGCAAAATCAGGTAATGTTGGGTCTCGATTCCGTTTAAGGTTTCAGATTATTCTGAGTCACTGACTAAACTTATCCGGGTTGTGCGAGTCACTTGAGTCAGTATTGCTAAATCGCCAAGGAAACTTAGTCATAGCACATTGTCTCTAAAGGCGCTGACACACCAATCCAATTATCGGCCATCAGACAGTCTGGCGAGGTCGGTGACTCGAGTCTGTTCGGTGTCTTCCATGCTGTCGTCAGTTGGAGGAGCCGTTGGCATCCATTTTGGCCGATTTGATCGGCCAGCGGGCAGTCGGACTCAATGACCAATCTGATTGGTGGAGTGCTAGCCTTTGACTAGCCAATCAGTGCATAGAAGAAGCCCGAGAGCTGACAACGCCAGTATCTTCTTATTACTAGCCATCATATTTTCTTCCGTTCAGCGAGTAATGACCATACGATCCTTCTTGACTACTATCAACACTCTCTGATGAAAACAATGACTGACGACCGCATGCTCTGTGTTTACTAAGTCTAGAGAGATGTTGTCATTTCTGGTTTTCATTTTTTGGGCGACAATACAGATTAGCGCTGCCTGCTGTTATGGAGATGTATTACGTACGCTCAAGTCGGTGTCGTTTTGGTGTGTTCCGACTTTTCTGCCCACGGTCGGCCATCAGGTTGGTGTGTGACAGCCTTAACCAGTACCATTTAGTCTCGGGAAAGAAAGCATTTGGGCCAGACTGTTTATTTATTGTCTTAACTTAGTGTAGCCTAAGCAACATATAGGCTTTCAATGTAGATATAGAAACGGGAACGGAGAAATGTCGCAGTGAATACATTTTAGTTTTTTTTAAATCGATCAACCTAATTTTGACATACTACAATTATACACCAAACCTATAACCTATAAGCATGTTATTTCAGAAGTGAAAGAATGGCTTTTGTTGTGGATTTGCTTTTCACCCTGACTCGAGGAGAAACTGTACTCGCTCGTCTGCTACAGATTCACTCATGACAACGTAGCTGGCTGATTCGACTGACTCAAGGACTCAAGAGCTCATGAGTCCCATGGTACCGAGCTTGCAATGTTTGGACTGTCTGCTCGACCTAATTGCATTTAAATATACTACATTTATACACCAAACCTACAGTAGGCCTAGGCTACGTGCAGAACATTGTATGTTATTTCAGAAGTGAAAGAATGGCTTTTGTTGTAGATTTGCTTTTCACCCTGATTCGAGGAGAGACTTCACTCACTCTACAAATCCACTCATGACAACGTAGCTGGCTGATTTGCGCAAAGTCAAGAGCTGATGACTTATGAGTCCCATGGTCTGCGAGCTTGCAATGTTTCCGGCTCTACGGGAAGTTCCTAATCTAGGACTGTCTCTGCTCACTCAGTCGCTTGAGTTGACTTATGGAGTTGTGGTTGCCTACAAAATTGTAAGTTCTAGAGTTTTTGAGCTAAGATGGCTAGGACTAGTAGTAGTGTATTTTCGTAAGTCGCATCAGTCAAAAAATGCTTCATGAAGAGGAAAAAAACATATATAAGTCACACTGGACTATAAATCACATTTATTTAGAAATAATTTCACAAAATCCAAGAGTAAGAACAGATATTTAATCTGGAAAGGCAAGTTATTCAACTACATACATACATACATACAATAGCACACAGAACAACAGGCTGAATAGGTGTCCGGTATGTTAACGTAACACATTAACAGTTATTCAGCTACACAATAGCATAAAGAACATATCTGGGAGGCTGAATAGGCTACATTAACATAAGTCAGTGAATCCAACAAGCAAGTTACCAGTAAGCAAGTTCACCAAGCTCCCGATCTCATTCCACATCACTGAATCCATTGAATTCTTCATCCTTGGTGTTGCTTCTGAACAACTCCGGCAACTCTGGAGGAAGATGCAGTGCCGTCTCCTCTTCTTCTGCGGGGCTGTTGTCAGACTCAGCATCAGTTCCAGTTATTCCAGCCTTTCTGAATCCTGACAGGATGGTTTCGGTTGTCACTGAAGTCCATGCTGTGTCGATCCATCCAAGGACTTGTTGGAAAGTTGCATGGCGCATCCTCCCGGTTGCCGTGAAGCTGTGCTCTCCATTTCTCATGACCAGTTGTGACTATATTCACACTTTTCTGCCCTTTCTCTGCCACACTTCGGCCCATGGGGTTGTCAAACGTGAGGGGGACCTCATCCATGTTGATAATATGATCCAGTGACACGTTGTGTTCAGTTACCTGCTTTTCAACGAACTCATGGAAATTGTCGACCTTGGCTTGGAAGTCTGCTGGCAACGTTGTCCGCGCTCTGATAGAGAGGTGGTTGCGTTGCATAAAGTGGTAACACCAAGAAGGCCCGCCTGCAAAGTCATTTATATTCATCTCCTTGGTAACTACCAGGGCATGGAGACGTAACTGCACCGTTGACAAGCCTCTCCCGGCAGCACGTTGTTCAAGCACCCATCTGTGGACTCGTTCCTCCAGCTCTGGCCAGCTTGCTTTCAGCCCGCGATTAGCTTTCTGTGTTTTCTTCATTGCAGTAAGAGTAACCTCTGCTTTTCGCCAGTCCCTCACAAGTTTCTCACTCATTCCAAACTTTCTTTCTGCTGCTCGATTACAGTTTTAGGCTGTTTTCGGTGTGTTTCGGCTTGTCTTTAAGTTAATTTTTCAGTTAGTTTTTTCAGGGGTACAGGAGCAGCATATAATTGTCACAAGCGTAGAGCGCCCTCTCGCGTCTGTAGACAGTAATGTTTACTCCTTGGTTCATGTCAGCCAGTATGAATTAAATATATTTTGATATATAAGTCGCACCTGACTATAAGTCACAGGACCAGCCAAACTATGAAAAAAAGCGTGACTTATAGTCCAGAAAATAAGGTAATGTTGCAAGAGGTTTGTGTGTGGTGCTGTTATCATTTTAGATTTAATTGTAGTGGGACTCAACTAATCCGGGTTAATGATACTAGAGACTCGCGACTCGTGGCTTAATTTAAAGACACGGGTGAAAGATCCGAGTGAGTCATGACTCAAACAGGTTTAGTCTTCATCAGTAATGTAACACGACTCCCATTAGCGAACATGAAACGTAAAATAAAGTAGTTATAATATAGAAACTAAACTTCAAACCACAGAGGTACAGTTAGAAGCTACAAACGTACTGACTTTTAGGAATGTCTTTCTCTCCTGCACAGGTCCCGGCGACCGCAGGTAGACATCCCTAAATTTAGGCATAACATGTACAAAAAGAACCATGGAACAGAGAAACATTACGTCCTTTGGCACACAGACAGACTGTAGGCATTGCTTTTCATTAGTCGTCGCACGTTTCTAATGTATGATTAATGTCAGAGTAACAACTGATATTTAAACACACACACACACACACACACACACACACCAGATTCCTCGATTTAACAGCCTTGCTGCATTAGTTTGAAAATATTGTATAGATAAAAAATGAACTTACAATATTAGAATTAAAATGAGAAATACTGTAGACTTGACTTTAGTTTTAATGACTTAAGCTAGAACTTGGACAACGGGTAAACCGTTCTAATTTACTGAGTTTAGTATTATACTAAAATAATAGTTAACATACATTAAACTTAAGCTGTTCTGACAGAAATGTTTGCATTTACATATGCAACATATATATACCGTATATAAAAACAAATCAGTGATTTGGCTTGGCTTTTGGAGACAGTATTTACAATAAGACTAAGAATAATATAAGGTATGTTTAGTGTTTGTATGTTATGTGTCATATGATCTGTAACAAACAGTGCTGCTGTGTGTATTTGGTACTCCTCCAGGATCCAGGAGGGCGTCTGATGAGATTGAGGCTGCAGAGGAGCACACAGACAAGCTAGCGGCCATGACGGAGGAACAGAGAGAATATCTCCGCTGGTACTATCGCACAGAGGACCGTAAGTGCTGCTGACGCTGCTAAAGTACTTCATCCAAATTAAAGTGGAGTGTCAGAGATCCCTCTCATCACTCCAGACTGTGAATGCTTGATCTTAAAGTTGTTTGTTTTTAAAACACTTCTACAACAAATATATACAAATACCTGTTTAACATCAGAAAAAGGAGGCTAAATGGATTGAGTGCAGAATGTGCAAATTTATGCACATACCAGTAGTATGTGTGTGTATATATATATATATATATATATATATATATATATACATACTATCGGTCAAAAGTTTGGGGTCACTTCGAAATTTCCATTCCACCCTATTATAGACTACCAGCTGAGATCAGTTGCATTGTTTTTTTAACCAGGGCAGCAGTTTTCAGATTACATTATGTGCTTACATAATTGCAAAAGGGTTCTCCAATGTTTTCTCAGTTAGCCTTTTAAAATGATATCAGATTAGTAAACAGAGTGGCCCTCATTTATGAAACGTACATACAACCAAAAACAGCCGTAGGACGGGCGTACGCCGATTCGTACGCAAAGTTCGGCATTTATCAATTTGAACATGAGCGTAGGCTGTGATAAAATCTCACGTCTGGTCTGAACTCGTGTACGCAAGACATGGAGTCAGTGTGGACTTGCGGTGCAGCATATAACAAGTTTAACAGGAGAAGGAGAAGTCATCAGTTGATCACTTATCAGCAATGGCAGATCTGGCTCTATTCGCCGGTACAGCAGTGCACATGTATGCGCACAGGCCACGGTGGAGCGCTCCATTGGATTGATTAAGGGCAGATGGCTCTGTCTTACATCAGTGGGGGGACCCTACTATACACGCCAGAAAAAAGTCTGCAACATAGTTTTAGCCTGTGGGGTTCTGCGGAGGACACGCGCTCTCCCTCACAGCTGTTGCCTGGTTCTGACTCATGAAAAAAACACGAGTAAAATAAAAGACACTGCATAAACTCCGCTACTATGTGTTTATTTAAATATAGGTAAACCATATAGGCCTAAGAGATTGCAATATAAGCCTGTATATTCCTATTATCACTATAGCATACATGTCATGGATGTATAAATTAAATAAACTTCAGCTGGAGTCCGATTTACCACGGCAACATCATCAGTGATCTCTTTCCATTCCGCATTCTTTCTACAGCCTTTAATACCAGTTTTCAGACTGCCAAATAATACACACATTAGTGCAAATGAACCTGAGATATCAGGGATTACGTCTCGCCATGTCGTAAATTGTAGGGGCGAGGCCTCAAAACCCAGAATATATTGGGGCGTGATATTTAAATTACGATCGTTTCCAGCCGCTGCATTTATCAATGTATGACCATCCTTACGCTCTGATTGGTGTGATACGAACGTTTCATGACTCACACGTGAAGCCTGTCGTAAGATGATTTCTGCGCTCATATCTCCACTGGTTTCTACGTTAGGTTGATAAATGAGGGCCAATGTGCCTTTGGAACATTGGATGAATGGTTGCTAATAATGGGAAATGTAGATATTGCATTAAAGATCAACCATTTCTTTTTAAAGCAGTCGAGAAACCCTTTTGCAATTATGTAAGCACATAATGTAATCTGAAAACTGCTGCCCTGATTAAAATAACAATGCAACTGATCTCAGTTGGTATTCTGTCTGTAATGGAGTGGAATGGAAATTTCTAAGTGACCCCAAACTTTTGACTGGTAGTGTACATATTTTATATATTTGTTTAGGATCTCTACTGCTGTTTTATCGGAGTGTATGAGTATATCTTTCCTGAGATGTGGTTGAGGCGTGACCCTGCTCCCGAACCTAAGTTAATTCATTAACATTTCATGCACATACACTAATTGCCTCTTGCAACCTCTTGCTGTTTTAATATTTTTTGTAAAGCACTATATTAATGTTAATACATGAGCTGTATGTTAAGCAGAGTGTTGTCTTTCTTCTGTTGCAGCGACCACATGGAAGTTTGTGCTGCTAGGACTGGCCTTCGTCTGCCTTCTTGTTGGTTTTTTGCTGCTGGGAATGGGAGCCATGGCCAACAAGTATGACCTCAATTAACACAATGGAAACACTTGGAGGAAAATGTATAACATGGATATTTTAAAGTGTCTTGTCTTTTTTCCATCAGGAACAGAAAGAAGATTGCTAAGTACAAAGCAGCAGCTGCGGCTCAGAAAGGCGAGGAGCTGCAGATGATTGCAGCGCTCCGAGACGACAGCAGCAGCAAAGCATCGCCGGTGCTCGCCAGGCAGGTGCAGGGGATTGGGGGCCTGACAGAGCTCAGAGCAGGAGACATCAGGGTCACATGGAAGGATGGCAACACCTCCTGCCTGTACCCCGACACTGCAGCACAGGAGGAGGACCAGGAGGAGAACCAGAACCAGGAGGAGAACCAGGAGGAGAACCAGAACCAGGAGGAGAACCAGGAGCAGGAGTCAGCTGTGGAGCCAGTGAAGACAACTGAGTGAAGAGTTGAGATGCCAACAGCAGCTGGAACAGTGTTTACCATGTTGTTCATGAAGACTTGTTAGAACTTGTTAGGGTTTAACCCTTCACCACCTGCAGGATGATAACTGTATTTACAACTTTGATTGGCAGCTAATAAAGCATTAAAACACATTTACAGCAGTCTGACAGTCCAACACATTTATTTATTTATATATTTTTTTAAACCAAAATCAGACAGAGCAGCAATAGTTTGCATCTTATACACAGGCATCTTATCATGCAATTCCAAAGGACCAAGCAAACAAACCAAGATGCAAGCAACAATGCTAAAACATAAATACATATATACATACACACATACATATACATACATATCCCATACATATATGTACATGTATAGACATATATATGCATACGCATATACACATACATATACACATGCAAAAAAAAATAAAATGGCAATGACATAACTTGGGGAGAAAAAGACAAAAAAAACCACCAAAAACAAATAGGTGGTTGGTTTAGTCTTTACTTATTGTAAGCTTGTTACTATGCTGTAGCAAGTTGTGATTGATTGAGATACAACACTTTAATTTGTTATCTATATCGTCTGTTGTCTTTAGGACATGGCTGCAAAGAAAGGTGACCATATTAAATTATACTCATCTAGAGAGTCAGTGCATCTATCCAATCTTGAATGTGTGGCGCACTGCTTTCTCTCCATTTACAAAAAAATCAGCTTTTTGGCTACCGACATCCACTTATTGTGATGTTGATTAGGCAATCTTGATAGAAGCACTATTATACAGAGTGCAGTGTCAGGTTGAATACACATTTTTGTCACACAGATTTTTCTGAAAACTTCAGCCCAACAGTAACACATTCCCAAAACATATGTAGGTATGACCCTTTATCTTTCCAACATGTGTTGTCTGGCCTCAGCCCCACCCTCCACATCCTATTGGGAGTCCAATGGTGTTTTAAGCTGAGACATTTTTGGCCCAAGCCATGGATTTAAAAGATTTTAAATATCTTTTACAAGTAGACATTTATCGCAATAGTACGGAGCCCCCCTGGTCCCACTTTGTCAAAAAAATTAATTATAACTATCTCGTGGCCTCAAGATAGTACTGTGATAATACTGTCTTGAGGCCACGAGATAGTATCTTGAGGCCACGAGATAGTATCTTGAGGCCACGAGATAGTATCTTGAGGTCACGAGTTACTGTCTTGAGGCCACAAGATACTATCGAGGCCACGAGATAGTATCTTGAGGCCACGAGATAGTTATAATTAATTTTTTTGACAAAGTGGGACCAGGGGGGCTCCGTAGATTGAGGCCTTTACATCTTTCAAACATATTTTTAACTTTGTCCAAATGGGGAAATATTTACTTTTATTAATGTGTCAAAATCAGGAGGAAATATAATACCGAGATAAGTGAGGCCATTTTTAGAAAACTTAATTAACATTAAAGTTGCTCAAATCAGGCTTTGTTGATTGTTCAGAAAGGAGCAGACCCTGTGATTTTGAAATATTCACTTTATATCTGGAAAAGGAAGAAAAACACTGTAATAGTGAAAAGTCTATTGATTGACAGTTGTGGTTGAGAAAGGAACAGAATACTATTGTCTGCAAACAAGGACATTTTATGAACCTCCTTAGCTATAGTGACACCCTGTATCTTGTCATCCTCTCTAATAGCAATAGCCAAAGGTTCAAGAGCCAGTACAAACAGTAACGTGGAAAGAGGACATCCCTGTCTAGTCCCTCTATGGAGTTTAAAACTCGAGGATGCCTGGCCATTTGTTACAACTGAGGCATTAGCCCCTGAATACAGGTTTCTAATGCAAGAATTCAAAGCTTTAAATAAATATGCCCACTCTACCCTGTCAAAAGCCTTCACAGCACCTAGAGATGGAGCTATGGTAGGACTGTGGGAGGTACCAGTAACCCATTTTATATTATGTAAACACCTTATATTGTCTACACCAGAGCGATTTCTTATAAACCCAGCTTGGTCAAGATGCACTAGGTTGGATATCACCGTCTCCAATCTATTTGCTAGCACCTTAGCCAAGATTTTAATATCACAATTCAGAATTGATAGAGGGCGCCAGCTTTCACATAGACTTAGATATTTGTCTTTTTTAGGAATCACAATTATAGATGCTGTATTAGAGATTCCGGAAAAAGATCCTTTGGATAACATTATTTAAATGAGCCAAAAGCAAAGGAGTGAGTTTTTTGTGAAACATTGCATGAAATTCTTTAGGGAAACCATCTTGGACCACCTTCAACCTCTTGCAGTGCTGTCCCTGCAGGCACCATGTAAGGCATTACTTTGTTTACTTAAGAGGTTAACACAGAGCTCCACTGGACTATGGTTAGAAAGATGTCGACTGCCGATTTAACGTGATGTGGTACCACTCACCCAAGCCTTATTTACCAAAAAGAAATCTAATCTAGAGTATGAGTTATGTGGGGCCGAGTAGTAGGTATAATCCTTTCCTAACGGATGAATTAATCTCCATATATCAATTAGTGCATGATCTTTGGTTAATGTTTTCAAGGCTATTTCAGTTTTATTTCAACATCTATTTGTAGTAGGGGGTGAAAGGTCTGTGACTGTATCCAGAACTACATTGAAGTCACCACCGATCACTATAGGGATAATCCTCTAATAGGTTGGTTTCACGTGACGTCACATTGCTACTTCACAAGAGCGCGGAATTCAGATGGAGGGCAGGAAGTGAAGTAGCTGAGGATCTGCCGTCTGAAAAAATGCCCAAGTTTTGTGTAGTTTACGGCTGCTCCAATCGTTGTACCGTCGTACAGTAACGCTATTAGTCCAGTCCCCAGAGTCAGAACCACAGAAACAGGGGGAAGCAGCATTTAGTTTTTATGCTCACATATCTGGAACAAACTCCCAGAAAACTGCAGGTCTGCTGTAACTCTCAGTTCTTTTAAATCAAGGCTGAAGACCTATCTTTTTGATGTTGCCTTTTCTTTAAATAACTGTTTATTTCTTATACTGAAGTTGCATTGTTGACACTGTATGACATATAAAGAGAAATTACTATTTTATCTGCTTTTATATATTTAACTGTTTTAACTGCTCTTCAATGTTTAATTTCTTATACTGCACTGTAACTTTTAAATCTGTTTTTTTATTTTTTATAATAATAGTGTGTATAATAGTGTTTTTTATCTGTTTTCATATGAAGCACTTTGAATTGCCCTGTTGCTGAAATGTGCTATACAAATAAAGCTGCCTTGCCTATTACTGTACAAGAAACAGGCATCATTTGGCCCGTTTCCATGTAGTTATATAGTCACTGATATGATCATAACCACTAGAGTGCTCAAATACCTATTTTTGAGGGGGAAAGAAACTTTTTTCGCTGCAAAAATATCTCCGCGAAAGCATGAACTGTCCTCTGGAGGACATCCACCAGACCAGCGGGCGCCCGTGGATTGTTGTCGGCCGCGGCAGGCGGGGAAGGCAGGGAGGAAGTAGAAGGATGCCGGTCGGGCCTGCTAGCCTGGCTACGGCAACTAACACACAGTTCGCCACTGCAGAGACTACTATTCACCAACGCCAGATGGATCGCACACAAAATGGATATATATGCTACAAATACACACAGAACTGCTGCTTGATGATTATTACCGAAGCCTGGCTGAACACACTCACTCGTAGCAGACGGAAGCTAGTGGCTAACAGGGTAGGTGAATTTAATCAATGTCTGAGTTGAAAACGCATCTTGTTGTCATGTAAGGGACCTGTTCATGTTGCACAGACATTTTAATTGCATTTTGTGTCTGTTAAGAGGCACAAAGGCACTCTTTATGATATGCCCCCAAAACTGCCGTTTTAGCCAAGTGGGAGCTCTCAGCATTAGCTGCAGCAGCTCCATGATGCTAGCACCGATTCGGCTCGTTTTTTTTCCTATCGACAGTACTCACATACTTTTAGCGATCAAGATTAACGTAAAAATTGCCCGGAGTTCTCCTTTAAGTTACCGGTGGTCTAATATAGACTTCAATGGAGCGTCATCCGGAAGTAAACCGGAAGTAAAACGCAGTGTGAGAGTGTGGAGGGGAGAGAAGACAGACGGAAGAAAATAGTGTTATTTCGAGGTAAATGTTGTAGTATTTGCTTAGTTTTTTGTTTCTTTTTAGCCCCGTGGTAGCCTTTAGTCTCTAGAAAGAGCCAGCATCTAAGCAAATCTACGTACCTGTGCGTACTTTTTCTACGAGTAGTAGCTAGCTAAACATTAGCTTCAGGCTAACACCAGCCCCATGGCTACCTCCACACCTTGCGAGTCCCTACCTCCCCACAGGATTTCCTCGTTGCTTGAAAATGCAAACAAAGTCGACCTGTCGAAGCTGAATGTTCCCCGGGTAACGGCCGACGTGGTTACCTGGGCTCGCCCCGCTTCAAAGCCGACGGACCTGCGGCCGTCAATGAGGAGTACCGCTGCCTCACGGTGTTAATTTCTGAGGGATGCAGTAGTCAGACGGTCCGGTGGCCTCCCTTGCCTGAACCTGCCAAATGACAACGTTCCTCAAAAACAATCTCCCCCACCGAATGAAGGTAAGCAATACTGTTCTTCTTTTACTTGTCCATCTGAATCCAATACTTGCTGTTTTGTTCCTACCACCGGCCATTCACGCCCCCCTAACTCCTCGTCCGCTCTTCCCCCCAACCAGTAATTATCGGTGACTCAATCACCCAGGATATACGTTTTTTTAATGCTGTCACACACTCCTTTCCTGGAGCCAAAGCTGCAGACATCCTGGCTAAAGCTGTTGACCTGATACCCTCACTCCCGACCTCTATTAAACGCGTCGTGGCCTATTGTGGACATAAAGACATGTCCTATCAGCAGAGTGAATCATTACAGCCAATCATATGTGTTGTTTACCGAGCGCCAGGCCCGTATTCTGAATTTTTATCTGAATTCTCAGAGTTTTTGTGTATTGTCCTAAAATCAGATAAAATAATTATTGTAGGTGATTTTAATATCCATGTGGACGTTGACAGTAATAGCCTTAGTATTGCCTTCAACTCCCTACTAGACTCAATTGGTTTCAGTCAGTGTGCATAAGGCCACGCACTGTTTTAACCACACCCTCGACCTTGTGCTGTCATATGGCATCAAAATTGAAGATTTAATAGTATTTCCACGGAATTCTTTATTATCAGACCATTTTTTAATAACTTTCGAATTCTTACTACCCGACTATACGAAATTAAATAAAACCTACGCTAGATGCCTATCTGACAGTGCTATAGCTAAATTTAAGGAAGATATTCCAACAGCAATTAACTCAATGTCATGCTTTAATATAACGGAGGACCTTTATGCTAATTTTAGTCCTTCCCAAATTGATAATTTTGTAGACAGTGCTATGACCTGCCTACGGACGACTTTAGACTCGGTTGCTCCTCTCAAAAAGAAGATAATAAAGCAAAGGAAACTAGCACCTTGGTATATCTCCAAAACTCGCAAATTAAAACAAATCTCCCTCTAAACTTGAAACTAAATGGCGTTCCTCCAAACTGGAAGAATCTCGTTTAGATTGGCAAGACAGTTTGAAAACCTATAGGAAGGCCCTCAGAAATGCCAGATCAGACTATTACTCATCATTAATAGAAGAAAATAAGAACAACCCAAGGTTTCTTTTCAGCACTGTAGCCAGGCTGACAGAGAGCCACAGCTCTACTGAGCCATCTATTCCTATAGCTCTGAGTAGTGACGACCTCATGAGTTTCTTTAATGATAAAATTATAACAATTAGGGATGGAATTCATCACCTTTTGCCCTCAACTTCTAACGGTTCACCTTTGAATGCAGGAGTGCTAGAAAGAACGACAAGACCTGACATATACTTTGACTGCTTTTTTCCTATAGACCTTCAACAATTAATGCTAAAGGTCTCTTCAGCTAAGCCATCTACCTGTCTCTTAGACCCCATCCCAACGAGGCTACTTAAAGAAGCGTTACCCGTGGTGAACACTTCATTACTAGATATGATCAATATGTCTTTATTAACAGGTTATGTACCACAGTCATTTAAAGTAGCTGTGATAAAACCTCTTCTGAAAAAATCCACCCTCGATCCTGAGGTCTTAGCCAACTATAGACCTATATCTAACCTTCCCTTTCTCTCCAAGATCCTTGAGAAAGTAGTCACTAATCAGTTATGTGCCTCTTTAAATAGGAATAGTCTATTTGAGGACTTCCAGTCAGGATTTAGAAAGCATCATAGCACAGAGATGGCACTGGTGAAAATTACTAACGACTTTCTAACTGCTGCTGACAAAGGACTTGTCTCCATACTTGTGTTATTAGATCTTAGTGCTGCATTTGACACTATTGACTATACCATCCTTTTACACAGACTGGAACACTTAGTTGGCATTAAAGGAATCGCACTAAGCTGGTTTAAGTCCTATTTCTCTGATTGATCTCAATTTGTTAATATCAACGATAAATCCTCCATGTACGCTAAAGTTAGCCATGGCATTTCTCAAGGCTCAGTGCTTGGACCAATTATATTCTCCTTATATATGCTTCCTCTAGGCAATATTATTAGGAAACACTCAATTAACTTTCACTGTTATGCGGATTTAAGAGTAAACTTAAAACTCTCCTCTTCGATAAAGCTTATAGTTAGGGAGTGAGGAGTTGCAGTGTTCACCTAGACCGGCGGGGGTGGGTGTGTAGCCACAGTTATGGCGCACCCCTCCCTATCTCTGCTTCTCTTCATAGAAAGCTTATTATATTTAGGGTATGAGGAGTTGCAGCGTTCGCCTAGACCGGCGGGGGTGGGTGTGTAGCCACAGTCATGGCGCACCCCCATCCTATCACTGCTTCTCCCCATAGAAAGCTTACGTATACTTAGGGAGTAAGGTGTCGCAGCGTTAGCTTAGACTGGCGGGGGAAGGTGTGTAGGCACAATCGTCGAACACAGCCTCCCTATGTGGTTATAGTTCTAGACTACCGGGGTACCTCCTTTGACACACTGAGCTCCTCTCTCTTTCCATCTGTGTGTATTCATGTCCCAGAAATGTTTGTTACTAACATAGCTCCGGGGGGCTTATTCCCCGGAGTCCTTATGTCCTTTTTCCGCCCAGCACCATCATCTTGGATCATGATGGCACCTACATCATGGTGGCAGCTGTCGCCGTGGTCCTGCCCTACGCCCTACTGTGCCCCATTACACCCTGCAATGCCCGCCGTTGACTTGCTATGTCCGGCCAACGCCCTGCCACGCCCTGTTACGCCCTGCTGTGCTCTACGACACCATGAACTATTACAACTACTCTAGTCATTATCTTTATTGTGATTTTTTTTTGCCATTGTTTATTATACCCCCAACCGGCATCGTCAGACACCGCCTACCAAGAGCCTGGGTCTGTCCGAGGTTTCTTCCTAAAAGGGAGTTTTTCCTCGCCACTGTCGCACTTACGCATTCATGCATGCTCTTGGGGGAATCACTGGAATTGTTGGGTCCTTGTAAATTACAGAGTGTGGTCTAGACCTACTCTATCTGTAAAGTGTCCTGAGATAATTCCTGTTATGATTTGACACTATAAATAAAATTGAATTGAATTGAATGGGACTTTTTAGGCTGCCCTAGCGCTTTGGGTGACGTTGATCGGTAGACTGGGCTCCGACGCTCAACCTCGGTTACCAAAAAACTAAGCCCAAATCAGAGGCATCTCTTCAACGAGAGCAGAGGATGAAGCTCAAGGAAGACCAACAAAGACGGTCGGAATGTGCAGAGGCTATATTGGATCTGCATCAGATAGCTGAGAGCCCGGGTATGAGCCCGGGTATGAGCCCGGATCTGACGCGGACAGCCGAGAGCTCCGAACCAAAGCAGCCAGCTGACAACAACCCACAATCAGAGGGCGTCAGTGGGAATGGGACATTAAATGATCAAGGTTAATTATTGTACTAAGATGTGTAACCAGCATAATTAACTAAATATGCTCCCCACTGCTGTATTGCAGGCTATGCAGATGTCGGATGCCAGACTGAGCTAACGATGGATGACATTGAAGATGGAGGATGTTCTGAGACAGAACACAACAGAGCTGGGAGATCTTCAAACCAAAGCACTGGACACACAGTTCAACCAGGAGTCCTTTGAAAAAAACGAAGACAAAACAAAGGGTTAGGGATAGGGGCTCCCCAACTTCTTAGTTTTATTTCAGATTTTTGAGCTGTGCGAACCCTACGTCACCTCTAAATTTGAACAGTTCATTTTAGTTTTGCTGAGGCTGAGACTAAATCTCCTGCTAAAATATTTAGCTTTCAGGTTCAAGATCTCTCTGCCCACTGCTTCTAGAGTTTGGCATAAAGTAATTGACATACTTCATGAAAGGTTAGAATTTCAAATTGAGTGGCCAGAGTGACGCGTACTTAAGCAGGGGCGGACTGGGACCAAAAATCGCAAATACCACCCGTCCTTGCGATACCCTGAATATGTATACCATAAGTGTTTTGGGCCAGCCCAGTGTCAATTGAAAAAACAATGGGCCGCTGATCTAGGCCTACCACTTTTATTGGCCGGTTCATGGGCCGGACCAAAAAAAGTAAAAAGTGTCGGCGGTTGGCCCAAAAAGCACGTCGGCCCACCCGGAAAGTGCCCGGTACGCCAGATGGCCAGTCCACCCTTGTACTTAAGCTACAATGCCAATGGGATTCAGACAGGCATTTGTATGTAAAGTTGCTGTGATAGTTGACTGTTTCAAAGTTTTTATTGAGAAGGCCTCTAATTTACTAGCCCAAGCACAAACGTGGTCAAACTTCAAGCATCACCATACTGTAAAATTTCTGATTGGTGTTGCACCCCAAGGCTATGTCACTTACATATCTTGTGCCTGGGGAGGGAGAGTCAGCGATAAACAGATCACAATAGAGAGTGACCTCCTAAAAAACCTGTTACCTGGAGATATTGTCCTAGCAGACGGTGGGTTCAATACTGGCGATAGTGTGGGATTTTACTGTGCTTCATTACCAAAGGGAGGAAACAGCTGTCAGTGTTTGCAGTGGCACAAGATAACATGGACACAGGCTAATTATTGCTAATTAAAATGCTAGTTAACATTAGTAATTAAACTTAAACAGCTAATGTAAGTCGAAACTGTCTGCGAGCTTCTCCTGTACTATACAGTAATTCCTCTACTATGCGACAGTAAGTCGCGTGGTTATGACACAATCGTTAGCCTATTTTTACAAAAACGTCTGCTATGGTGCCATAACGTGAGGTACAAGGTAATGGAGCCTTTTATACCTTTTATACGTTGTGTTTCTTTAGAAATAAACAATGGCCAAATAAAGTCTTTAAACGCTTTAGATGTAAAGTTATTTGCTGTCAAAGTGACATCAAAATGGCGCAATAGGAGGTTCGGGTTGTGAGGAGACGCTTACCCCCTTGGGCGCAGCACCATAGGGGCGACAAAGCGATGGAAAAAAAAAAAATTCTGCTGTTGTACGTTTCTAAATCTTTTCAGCATTTCCTCTATGTTATATAACGCCCTGTCTCATAAGATTCCATCATAGAAAGTTGACATACAAGAGGGAGCGGGGGAGGGGGGGGGGGAAGGAGATGGCATGTCAAGAGATGGGACAGCAGTTAAGTAAGTGGATGGTGAAAGGCAACAGGTAGGATTTAAAGTGTGACGTCTGTGCTTGGAGGCTTGTAAATATTCATGTTAACAGACTAGCTAGCATTTGCTAATACTGGGAATGTAGCAGCCAAATGGGGGTTTACCATGGAATCATGCATTCATTTGCTACCAAACTTTGAGGCTTGCAAATATTCATGTTAACAGACTGTTGTCAGACTAGCTAGTGTTTGCTAACACTAGCAGCTAAAGTAGGGTTTACGGCTAGCTTAATGCAAACCAATGTTGCTGATAGTTACATTTAGATTTTGGTTAAAGCCTATGGTACCAATCCCATGCATGACATATCTCAATTTTATTAAGGTAAAATAACAACTGGTAAATATAAGGTAGCATGCACAATAAATAACAAGAAGCTGGAAAACATAACTTATGCAATAACTGTGGTTTACCATGGAATCATTAATAGATTTAGTTTTACCATTAGCTGTTCATGTTAGCTGTGCTGTTAGACATACCGGCTATTAGTTATCTGTTGGGTGACATAGAAGCTGTAATTACACGATCACATCTCGCTCTCTCTCTTTAAAGGTCTGTGCTAAGTGGCTCTCCATATTTGAACTTTTTAAAATCCAAAATGTGAATGTAATTTCAAGAGCAGCACAACCTTACTGCATAATAGTTGTCTTATCAGATGCCATCACTAGGCTGATAAGAATTTAATTTAGGCTGCTATATTTAACAGTTCATTTCATTCAGGAGTGAGGATGGTGGATCAGGAAAGACAGGGGAATGCAACAGGTAGGTCTAACATTAGGTGGAAGTGTAGGGGGAGCCACTTGATACCAACAGATTAATTTCTTAATATTATTAATATGGAAAAACTAATATAGAAAATATATTACATAATGTTTGTTTGACAATATGTCTTAGCGGAGAAGAACACAGGCAAGGAGTGAATGAGAGACATGAGGTCGGCGATGACATCACGTAGAGATGAGACCAGCGATGACATCAGGTAGGAGTTCTATTAGACCACACAAAACAAAATGTCCAGTTCAAGCTCCGAGTCCTCCTCACATTCGTTTCATTTTGCACTTTAACGATAGTGTTGCTTACAGATGAAGTCTGGTTACGTCTAATGCCAAATCGAAATAATTTAACATGTTTTGTTATATGCTTATAGGCTAATCTTGCCATTGCGAATGAAAAATGCGAATGAAAAAATTATAATTATGCTAAGCCTACAGTGGCTGATATACTTTAAAATAAACATTTATTATTTAAACCCCATACATGATGATGTCTGGCACACTTATTTATTTACTTGTTGTTGTTGCGCCAAAACTGTTGCTGCATACTCCACTGACACTGGGTAGTTGCACCCCTGAGCATATGAGGTGAAATAAAAAAATAGCTAATTTGCGTATTCATGTTGATAGAGTCATCGGTTCAGTCAAAAGAAAATATCAGATTCTGCAAAGCAGGGCTATGCCCATAGAGCACATGGCAACAAAACCAGGTGAGGCACTAGCATTCATTGACAAGATTGGGGTTATTTGCTGTGTCTTGTCTAATCTTTGGGAGTCTGTCATCCCATTGGAATAAGGAGGAGGGGAAGAGGGGGAGGAGAAGAGAGGAGGGAGAGGGGGTAGGGATAATCAGTCAGTCTAGTACCTGAGGGGGAGTATTAGCAGTACTGTCCAGTACCTGAGCCCTGCTGCTTGGCTCTGATGATGATGATGATGATGATGATGATGATGATAAGTAGGATGACAGGGTAGAGTAGTACCTGAGCCCTGACACACATCAGTCTGTAAATGTGATTTAACATGTAATATTTTTAACCACTAGTCCAATTGTACTGGCGATATGTATTATATATGTAATGAAATGGATTCCAATTTATTGTTGCACACCATGTTATTGTAGTTATTATAACAATTGTTGAAAAATATAATCTTGTAAATGAATCACCATGTATTATTCTGTCTTCTCAATAGCATTTAATATTTTCAGTAAACATCTTCCAAATTGTGTAGTGCTACTCAGTATACAACTTGATGACAATTGGTGCTCTCACAAGATATGAACCTATTCTGATAAGTAATGTGAATATAATGACTAGTATGTCAAGGCAAATTATACAACAGCCAGAACTCACAAAGACCACACTCAGGTAATAACAATATTCAAAATGTCATCTTGTCTCATACAACAGTATTGATATAACAGCAATATATCACACAGCCCACTTTCAAGAGTGCCTGGACAAAAGTTCATATCCTTTCAACACATTACACATGTAAGTTTGTAACTTGCTGTCCCAGTATTTCTGGAAGTTTACTGTTTCAGTATACTTCCAGATGTTCAGAATAGCCTACAAAATTGTGAATTATTTTCTAAATGAAGTCACGGTTAAGTTAGTGAGCATGGGAGGCTGCAGCCATACCCAACTCAGTATTTGAGAGTGGGACTGTGTTCGTTACCTGTTGCCCCTTTGTGTCTGTCTTGCACACGGTGCAGAGCGCGTGATGATGTAGCCTAGACATGTGGATTCAAGGCCATCTCTCCCGATAGCTGTCAAGAAATCGCTGTGGTTTCCGAACCTTTTTTTGAGGCAGTTCAGCCATGGCATGCAGGCCTACAGTTAACCGGCCAGCCTGGCTTGCTTGAGACACTGAATTGAATTAAATGCGCAAAGCATTTGGCTAGGAGGGGCAGGTGGGCGGAGGGTTAAAATGCAGCGCTCAGATTGTCCGAAAGCTTTTCACTCCACTTACATGCTGTGGCTCAGCGGCAGAATCAACGTCATATAGATTGCATAGAAACTGAAACCGGCGAAATGAAAGATGCAACAAAACAAACAAAATGTTTGTTGGCATTATAGCCACTACTGCTAGCATCTTAACACATAAAACAATGTAAGAACAAACATAGGCCTTCATTTGCTGTCTGGTGTAGTACGATGTCTGAAGGACCAGATAGTTGGTGATGTCAACAGCCTCGACTGTCGTCAAATCTTCAAGTTCTACCGAAAACTCACTCATCTTCATGAGGTACGGGTCATGTCCAAGATATGATCTCTTAATTAACTCATTGTATCTATGTCTTGAAACTGGATCTAAATCTGTACAATACGGACTCTCTGCCATGGTTTCCTCCATAGACGTATTCTCCATGTTTACTTCCTGCCCTCCGTCTAAAATCGCGCCGCCTTCGCCATCGTAATCACGTGACTGAACCCAGCTATTGAGCAATGTAGGTATTCATTTAATGAAACACAGTCCCATCTGAGTTAGGAGGACCATATATATTAATAAAAGCTATGTTTTTTATTCATTAGAGACCCTATAGAGATTACGTATCTCCCAAAAGCATCCGCAATGCTGGTTGTCACTGTAAAGTTGCCACTCCTCTACTTTTAGTCCAATAGTTACTGAAATCAACGTGTCCAGCCCAGTCCCTTTTTAAATTTATTAACTTCCGTTTGGGAAAGATGTGTCTCTTTAAATGTTACATTCTTTACTTTTAGTAGGGTTATCATTATTGTCTTTCTTTTAATTGGATTTTTAATCCCTCTAATATTCCATGTCATAAGACTAATTTTATTAACGTTACACATATTGTAGACTATATCTGCAAACACCATCTCTGACCACATATTGTAGAATATATCTGCAAACACCATCTCTGACTCTTGACCAACCCAAGGAACAACAGAAACCCCCTCCCCCCCCCTTCCCTCCCATCCCTGCCAACCTTTCCCAACTTGGGCAGGTAAAACCCTGAGTAATTTGGTGAGGGCAGAACTCTACACCAATGGGGACTCCATAGGGGACCCTCAAATTATCATCCATTAGTTGATTTGTTTAGTTATTGTCATTTATTTTACTCTGAAACAAGTTCTAAGCCAAAGCGAGATAACCATAGGGGATTGTAATGGCAAAATCACATTTAAGCCTTTAGTGTTTAATGTGCCTTGTGTTTTTTCATTCAGCACACTGCATTCTCATACACCAATATAAACGACAGTTCATGGGCATTCTTGCTGTGGATTGGAGGTTGTTTATACCTCAGAGACTGAGGAAAAGTGTATGCCCTTTGTGTGAATTGATAACCCACAAGGCCACAACTCTGGTATCCTCCTCTCCCGTATTACGTTCTCCTCTGGTCTGGTTAGATGCACAGGGAGCGTGACCCAGAGCTGGGGCAGACAGGAACAGAGGATTAGATGAAACTAATTTATGACGCATGCCTATGTTTCTTTGATAAAATGTAAATCTACTGGACCTATATCTTATCTGTCTCACAGGAAGAGAAGGTCTAGTAGGTTACTATCTTTATTGTCTGTAAGAATGTGCTCGAATGTCACTCCCCTTTCTCCCAATGTGCATTTAAGCTCATTCTTTCCTTCTACTCATTTGATGAATCCTTTACACACTGAGCTACGTGCTTCTTGTGAAACTGTATTCCTCCTATTTGCAAATATATCTTTTAATAAAATACAAAAACCCAACTTGGTTTTAGTCTCAGTTCTGTCTTATTTGTTTCATTTTTACTAAACTTTGGAATCCACACCTCTCCCCCTGCTGCAAAGGAAACTTCCACAACAGGATCAATTACTGTTGTACATTTTCTTAATTCTTGGTAACCAAATTATCTGCAGAAGATCCAGGAGGCCTTTCTCCTGGAGGGCTTCCTTTGCCTCCGCAGCGGATTTGAACAGTACGGTGCTGTCTTCGGTGAATTCTTTCAGTTTAGATGGGTAGTTCATGTTAAGGGTGTCGCGATTTTGATTTTAAATTGAAATTGATTGAAATTAAGTCAAAATCTTGAATATCAAATAAAAAAATTGAATCGTCAATACTGCCACGCCCCCATGTCACGTCCGGTTGGCTTGTCAAGCGGAAAAAAACACACGTGTTGAAGTGCTGCGAGTCAACCTCCTGTAACTTAGCTACAACCAGTCAAAAGATAGCATGGCAACTGCAGATGCTGGAGACCCATCGACAGAACTTGAGCACCCTCCTCTTTCACTGAAGTGTGTGAAAGTGTGGAAGTATTTTGGATATCCAGTGAGTTATGTTGACAACGTTTGCGTTGTTGACCGGAGATTTCAGCTTCTCGATTGTCTCCTCCATTGTCTGTTTCCCACGGCGTCCCTCGTTTTTAGATTTGAGTTTACAAGTTTGTGTTACTGGTGTGACATGAAGGTTGTTCATTCAAAATACTAGATGAAACCTAAAATGTGTTATAAAATGAAAATTGCCATTTTAAATGATTAAAGCCATTTGCTATACATGATATATATATATATATATATATATATATATATATATATATATATATATATATATATATATATATATATATATATATATATATATATGTAGTGCTGGAGCACAGAAAACCTTCAGACCTGATAACACCACCTCCTGTTGAGGGGCAGGAGGAACCCTTTAAACCCTTAAAATTTTCATTGTCATGTGACCAACTCTAGTTTCCCCGAACAGGAACAATTACTAGGAGGCGTATATTTAAAAAAAGTAAATCAAATTGTACAAAATATAGTTAAAATCCCAATTGAAATGGCAGAGGTAGGTTAAATTAGTAAAATAATAAATAAGATGGCAGAGAGCAACCTGCATTAATATTACCATACAAAGATATCACACTTAGCTGTGATCACAGTAAGGCATCGTTTGGCATCCTATGCATTGCATTACTGCTTCCTACTGGTAATTACTCGTTATCTGTTATTTCATTTCATTATAATTTTAGTTATAGTCCGGTGCTTTTCAAAAATGTAAATATATGTTTCCTTCCATTTATAGAAACCCTACTTTCAAGGACATCTTTGAACCTGATTTCCACTGGTCATAATGTATGTAATCCTGCTAACATGACCCCACTTTCTTGATTGTATTTCCTGCATGAAATCAGGACATGCTGCACCATCTCTTTTCCTCACACAGACTGCAGTGCCCAGTTGGGTGTTTTCCTATTACAAAAAGTGTACTGTTCAATCTACTGTGACCAATTCTCAATTTACTGATAGTTACATGCTCTATTTGGTTGGCCCCACTGTTTCTCACTCCTCCTACTTTATTTGTATGCATGCAAGTGTCTCCCTTTTTTCCCATTATCCCAATATTGTTGCCACTGTTCGGATATTTCCCTCTGTAGTGGCAAATTGCATCTTGTATTAAGTCCACTTCTGTCAGCGGTAGGCACAATTAGTCTTGACTCGTTCTTTATTTCCAATCCTTTAGTTAAATTTGCAGACAGGTACTTACAGGATAGACATCACTGCGTTGCATTTTGTGAACTTATTAGCAAACTTTCCGGTACAGCCAAAGTCCTCTGTTTTCATCCAAACATTTCCCCGAGCTTCTCTCAGATAGAAATCCACATTGAAAACGTCAAACTTGCTGGTCTAACTTTCCGACCTTGTTACATTACTCATTCGTTACAGACTTTTCATTACTTTTTACGGTCAAAAAAACCATTTTGCTCCGTAGCTACCGCTGACCCAAACAAAAGACACTCATTCTCTCAAGCAAAAACAAAAGGCGCCCCGCCAGTAGCTCAAACATAGAACTAGAGTAAATTAGATCTGTAACAACGCTCATAATTGAATACAATGTACGTCAACATCAAATAACTATAATAATATAGAAACTTAAACATTAGTAAATACAAAAACTCAAAATGACCATTAGTTAGCTTTGGCTCTTACATTTTCCAGCCCCTAATTGGGAGACAGTAAGGCGACCAATTACTCAAACAATAATACAAAAGTGCCAAAGACATCCATAACTATACATTGTACATTTTATTACACCTCCTTTCTTCCTTTGTGTCTTACACTTTAATAAGAGTCATTAGTATCTCTTTAAGAGTCTGTTTCACAAACAAGACAGAGTTTTTCAACAGGTCTTTCTAGAGTGTTTGATTTCCAACACCAACACTCTGCGAACAAGTCCCTTTGCATCTGGCATAGTTTGAATGACTTTACCTAAAACCCAAGAGTTTCTTGGGGCAGAATCATCTACAATCATTACCACATCTCCAGGAGTGAGATTTTGGCTCACTTGGGTCCATTTTTGGCGCTCTTGCAGAAGGGGCAGATACTCACGTACCCAACGTCTCCAGAACAGGTTTGCCAGGTACTGTACATGTTTCCACCTGCGGCGTGAGTACAGATCTTCTTTTTCGAACAGTCCTGGTGGAAGCAAGGGCTGCCTTTTCAACAGTAAGATGTGATTAGGGGTCAAAGCTTCAAGGTCGTTCACATCGTCAGATGATTTTGTGATTGGCCTGTCATTCATTATAGCTTCGACTTCACACATTAAAGTTTGAAGTGATTCATCATCCACAACCTGTTCCTTTAGCACAGACTTTAGAATCTTTCTCACTGACCGGATTTGCCTTTCCCAAATCCCCCCAAAATGAGAACCTGCAGGAGGGTTAAAGATCCATTCTACTCCTCTTTGACAAAGTGTGTCTTGTATTTTTGCCTGATTCCAATGCTGAATGGCATCACGGAGTTCTCGTTCTGCTGCGACAAAATTGGTGCCATTATCTGAACGAATGATTGACACTTGTCCTCTTCTGCACATAAACCGTCGGATTGCACTTAAACACGAGTCAGTGTCCAAAGTGTGTGCAATCTCCATGTGCACTGCTCTTGTTACTAGGCATGTGAACATCACACCATATCTTTTGACAGTTGAGCGCCCTCTTTTGACCAAAAATGGTCCAAAGTAGTCCACCCCAACATGAGAAAATGGTGGCTTGTCTGGTTGAAGCCTGTCTTTAGGCAGGTCAGCCATTTTCTGTTCCTTTCTGCGGGCGTTGACCTTTCTGCAGACAACGCACCTTGACAGAAACTTTCTTACAGTGGAATTTGCAGTTGGGATCCAAAATCTTTGACGAAGTTGGGACAGCATATAATTTCTTCCACAGTGTCCAATCCTTTCATGAATATCCCTAAGTATCAGAGTGGTGATATGTGAATCCTTAGGTATAATAGCCGGATGCATGACTTCCGCTGGCATAGAAGATTTGCTGAGACGGCCTCCAACTCTTAACAGCCCATCTTGAAGCACTGGATCCAGCTTGCACAGTGGGCTGCTTCTTTTTAGATTATGGTTTCCCCTTTCCAAACTTGAGACTTCACCATGAAATGTTTGGTTTTGACAGAAACGAATAATTTCTTTCTCTGCCTCTTTTAAATCTTCAACAGTTAGAGTTCCTTTCTCCATGTTTATTTTGTAGGCTTGCATTTGTTGCTTCACGGTTTGTCTGATTTGACCAGTTTGGGAGTAGCTATTTTTTGCTAACAACTCCTTTCTCGTTTTACTCATTTGCTTCAGCATTGCCTTTAGTTTGAGCACCCATGCCACAGCCTTTTTTTAGTTTGTACCAACTGGAATAGTAGTTGATGAGCTTGTTCACAGTGTCTGTGTTTTCAGCTGCTCGAATGAGGTTTGTGGTAACTGACCTTTTTACCTCCATATCATCCTCTTCAACCTCTAGCAGTTTAGCTCCCTCAGGCCACAGATGCTCTGGTTCTCGAAGGAATGGTGGACCTTGAATCCAATCAAAGTTACTCATCAACTTGGCTGCTGTTAGGCCCCTAGATGCACAATCAGCTGGATTTGTCGATGTATTGATGTATCTCCACTGTGTTGGCTTGGTTGATTCCCGAATGGTGGAAACCCTGTTAGCTACAAATGTCTTAAATCGACGGGTGTTGTTTTCTATGTACTTTAAGACTGTAGTACTGTTGGTCCAGAATACCGATTGTTGCAGCTCCATGTGTAACTGTTGTTTCAACATCTTATCAACGTTCGCCGCCACTACTGCCGCTGTCAGCTCCATTCGTGGGATTGTCATTTGCTTTAAGGGTGCAACCCTTGACTTTCCCAACATGAATGCACAGTGCACACGACCTTCATGATTTGTCAATCTGAGATATGATGCAGTCCCATATCCGCTTTCGCTTGCATCTGAGAAATGATGGAGTTGTGCTGTTACAACACCACCAAATTCCACAGGCTTCAGACATCTGCTTACAGCAAAGGTTGATAGCTGGTTCAAGTCGCTTAACCAGATAAACCATTTTTGAGCAAGCTTGTCTTGAACAGGCTCATCCCAGGTAAGTTTCTCTTTGATCAACTGCTGCATCAACATTTTTGCAGGAAGAGTGAAGGGAGCGAGAAACCCCAAGGGGTCGTAGATAGAACAAACTGTAGATAAGATTCCTCTTCTGGTGATTGGTTTTTCTTTAACGTTAATTCTGAACTTGAATGAGTCGGATTCTATGCACCACAACACTCCTAGTGCTCGCTCGAGCCACAGCTCCACAGCTCGTAAATCCTTAGCTCTGTCCTTTTCTGGAAGAGACACCAAAAACTCTCTGCTATTGCTTGTCCATTTAGTTAAGTTGAATCCTCCTGAAGCACATAATGCTTTAAGGTCTTTGTACAGAGCAACAGCCTGATTTGCATCATTGACAGACTTTAAACAGTCATCCACATAGAAACTGTTGAGGACTGTATCCACAGCCTCATGTGATGACTTGCTTCTGTTGTCCTCTGCAGTCCTTTTCAGTGCGTAGTTTGCGCAACTCGGGGATGAGGTTGCACCGAACAAGTGCACAGTCATCTTATATTCAACCATATCCCGCTCAATAACTCCTTCTGGCCACCAAAGGAATCGCATTAGGTCAGTATCTTCTTCAGGAACCTTTACCTGGTGGTACATCGCTTCGATGTCTGCCATTACAGCCACTTCTTCTTTCCTGAAGCGTGTCAACACTCCCACAAGGGAATTTGCAATGTCAGGGCCCTGTAGAAGTTCATTATTCAATGATGTTCCCTGGTAACTAGCAGCACAGTCAAAAACCACTCGTAACTTTCCTTTTTGAGGGTGGTAAACGCCATGGTGTGGGACATACCACAGTTTACCATCCTGGCGGTTCAACTGATTTTCTGGGACTCTGACAGCGTAGCCCTTTTCAATCACATCCTTCATAAAATCAGTGTACTCTTTGTGAAACACAGGATTCCCTTTGAACTTCCTTTTCAGTGTGAGGGCTCTTTGAATTGCAACACTTTGGTTGTTGGGCATGATGATGGTTGCCTTCTTCTTTGGAAGTCCTATGAAGTAGTGACCATCCATGTGGTGTACAGAGTTTCTCACATGGTTCATGAACTGCTTATCCTCTTGTGACATTTCCAACTTGTCATCACACAGGCGCTCGGGAAAGTCCTGGTTAAACTGCTGTACCAAAAGCTGCTCCACATTCTCTACTGATATGCGGTTTACTGTAGCTTGTGAACACTCACAGTCTTCTAAGTCAATATGATCTTTAAATGGACCATTGACAATCCATCCGAGAGCAGTTCTGACAGCATATGGCCCATTGCCCCTGCTATTAATTACCTGCCACGGCTCTAATGCTTTGTGCACATTACTCCCAATGAGAAGTCCAACATCTGCATTGATGGTAGGCAGTCTGACTTCACTAAGGTAGGGCCACCGCCTTATGTCCTCTTGTGATGGAATATTTTTCCTTGACACTGGAATGTCTTTCTGAGTAAAGACTTTAGGCAAGTCAATGAAGTTGTTGGTGTTGAGCCCACTAACTTCCAAGTCTGTAAGCTGATAGCTTTCCACGTGATGCTTAGGGCTCATGGTTTTCAGCTCAAGTTGAGTGCGTCTTCCCTGTAGGTTTAACTGCCTTGCAAGTGCATCTGTGCAAAACGTTGCAGAGCTACCTGGATCCATGAATGCGTAAGTCTCCACAATTTTGCTGCCTTTCTTTGACTTTACTAAGACCGGCACAATAGAGAGAATGCAGTCATCCCCGGCCCCAGTATAAGCACTTGTTTCACTAACAGCAACTAAAGAGCTTGAAGCTGTTGGGTGCATAATAGCTCCATCCTGTACCTTTTCCTCTGTTACCTTTCCAAAGCTTTCTTGTTTTGCAAAATGTAACATGCTTGGATGTCTCTGATCACAAACATGGCATGTCATCCTCTTTTTACACTCCTTGCTTACATGCCCTTTTGTTAAGCATCCAAAGCATAGCCCATTTTTCTTGAGAAATTCAATTTTCTCCTTGTGTGGGCTTCCTTTCATCTTTTCACATTCCTCCAAAATGTGGTTTCTTCCACATAACAAGCATGGTTTGCTGAAAGTACTGCTGAGATGTGTAGAAACAACCTTTGTTTTTGGTATGTTGAATTCCTCGGTTCTAACTGGAATAGCATTAGTGGCAAAGCTACTTCCCTTTTTTCCTTCTTTCTTTGTTTGTTGCTTGAAGTCGGGCTTTCCTTTGTCCTTCTTTTCGGCTGCTGTAACCTCCAAAAGGTCTCCAAACAGTGGATCCATAGTGACTTTAGCTTGCTTGTCTACAAATCTAACAAGATCTGCAAACTTGGCTCTGCTTCCTCTACTCTCTTGTATCTCATACGCGACAGCTCTCCACCTCTCTCTGAGTTTGTACGGCAATTTTGACAATATTACCCTCATGTTAGTGGGATTGTCCAGCTCGTCCATGAATGCCACATCCTCCATGGTGTTGCGACAACTAAGTAAAAACAGTGAGAAGGTGCTGAGAGCCTTGCCATCTTCTGACTTAATTTGGGGCCACTTAAAGGCCTTTTCCAGTAAAGCAGAAGCAATTTTAACCTCATTTCCATAACGATCCTTAAGCAATTTCAGTGCCTCGCGATATCCACGGTGTGCTGGCATGTGTAGGCAACTCCTTACCAGGTCTTTTGGTTCACCTATTGTGTATTGCTCCAAGAAATATAGTTTGTCCGAATCACATTCAGCTCTGGTGTCAATGGTGTGTTCAAAGGCCTTCAAAAAAGATGGGAATTCCAGTGGATCACCATGGAACAGGGGAATGTCTCTTTGTGGCAGGCGAGACAGCTGTTGACTTTTTACAAGCAGCTCTGTGATATCAGTTTGTCGTTTCATCACTCTGCACAGCTCCTTTGTGTCATTGTCTTGTTGCAATGGCTCAATAGCAGGTGCAGAGTTCGGTCTCCACTGAACATTGACCTTAGGTACAGCTCCACGTGAATTGGTTAAAGGCACAGTCTTATCTTGGTATCTCAATGTATATGGTGATGCACCACTGGTTTGGCCTTCATCATCATCCTGTACATCAGCGTTTGACTTTGCAGCGAGGTTAACCTGTTGTTGAGGTGACTCATATTCTGCATAAACTTTAATTCTTGCATTAGAAGCTGCCAACTCTGTTTCAATTTCCAACTGTTCTTTGTCGGCCACTAACTGGGCTTCTTTCAGTGCCAGTGCCTGCTTTTCCTTTAACGCTGCTGCCTTTGCAACAAGAGCTGCTCTATTGGCCTCCTCTCTCAAACGTGCTGAAGTGGCAGATGATACGAACGACTGGCTGCTAGAACGACCGGATGACCTATCAGATCTTTGCTTTGCAGACACATTGGAGACACTATCCATAGACGTTACATTTTTGTTACATGTGGCTCTCAACTCTTTATGAAGTTTTGTTTCTTCAATCCACATCTCGGTTCTACTCATGAAATCTTTGCAGTTTGATACCTTGGGTTCAAACCAGTATGTTTGGTCGGCCTCATGTTCTTCTTCTTTCAGATAAAGTTTTACTGACTCGTTAAGTTCAGCAAATTCCTCATACAGTTTTTTGTAAAGTTTTATATCCTTTTGTTCAATATGTGTCAAATTCTCATCACTCTCCATGAGACGTTCAATTTGGCTTTCCAGTTGACTCTTGTCTTAACTTTGCTCTTCTTGCCTTTATATACTAATGCAGTTTCTCCTCAAAGCCTTTTTGTGTAGGCAAGACTGCCCTCTTGGTGTCGAAGTCGGTAACTGCATCCTCCTCGTCATCATTTTGCGAGTCTGCCATTGTCGTCATTACAATGTGTTAGACAGAGAAGATGTGGTGTTTCTACGGTTGACGCTAATACTTAGATTCACAGTTTAAACAATGAGATACTTTCTTCAGTCCATCAACTTTCATTATAAGGTGGATAACACATCGGAGTGTTCCTGCATTCCAATAAAATCGTTCCAATCAGCAATTAATCCTTTGGGGCGCCGTCTAATTCCTGGCTGCGTATATTTGCGACGTATCCCAACCACTGAACAAGGTTTTTTTGACTTGATGTAGTGGCAAATTGCATCTTGTTTTAAGTCCACTTCTGTCAGCGGTAGGCACAATTAGTCTTGACTCGTTCTTTATTTCCAATCCTTTAGTTAAATTTGCAGACAGGTACTTACAGGATAGACATCACTGCGTTGCATTTTGTGAACTTATTAGCAAACTTTCCGGTACAGCCAAAGTCCTCTGTTTTCATCCAAACATTTCCCCGAGCTTCTCTCAGATAGAAATCCACATTGAAAACGTCCAACTTGCTGGTCTAACTTTTCGACCTTGTTACATTACTCATTCGTTACAGACTTTTCATTACTTTTTACGGTCAAAAAAAACGTTTTGCTCCGTAGCTACCGCTGACCCAAACAAAAGACACTCATTCTCTCAAGCAAAAACAAAAGGCGCCCCGCCAGTAGCTCAAACATAGAACTAGAGTAAATTAGATCTGTAACAACGCTCATAATTGAATACAATGTACGTCAACATCAAATAACTATAATAATATAGAAACTTAAACATTAGTAAATACAAAAACTCAAAATGACCATTAGTTAGCGTTGGCTCTTACACCCTCCATGCTATGCTTTTCCCCTCTGATTTTGACAGTTTAATATGCAGTTCTACATTTCCTTTCTTGACCGCCTCCTTTGCTAATTTATCCTCTCTCATTTCCTGGAATTCCTGTATGAGCAGGTACCCACATGAACACCACAGTTTTACCCTGATTGGCGAACCTTGAATTAGTAAACAAAATGTCATACACTAAGTCTTGATGGTTTCTGGTTGATCCTGCTTTAATACTTGACAGTGCTGACACTGAGTCGCTACAGATGAGTATTTTATGTGCTGCCACCTCTTCCCCATTGTAATGCTAATAGAACTCCAAGTATCTCAACTGCGTATACACTTAAATAATCTGCTCTTCTCTGACTGACTCCAGTCTGGTAACTGGGATTCACCACTGCTACCCCCATTGCCTCTGTTAGGGAATCTTTTGATCCATCAGTGAAAAGCTGTACATAATCACTGTAATTTCTATCCTTATAACTGTAGTATTCTTGAACTAGGTCTGCTGTTTTATTTCTGCACTTGATATTCAGCAACTCCAGATCCCCACACAAGCACTATGCAGCATCCAGGCTGGACTCACAGGTCGCAGCACAGTTGGACAAAATTCAATTTCTTGGACTTTGACCTGCTCTGCTATGTTCTTGCCTATCTTGCCTTTTGTGCTTTACCCCTTTCCCAGCAAGTCTCCAAGACCCTCTTAGTAGGATGCCATTCTGTCACGGCTGAGGCGAATTGTAGGCGAGGCTTGGACCCAAATGCAGTTCAAAGGAATTTATTAAAAATAGGCAAACACTTGGGCGCCCGGATGGCTCAGTTGGTCGAGTGGGCGCCCATATATGGAGGGTTACTCCTCGGCGCAGAGGGCCCGGGTCTCCCTCAAGGGACGGCTACCAGACGGCCCTAAAAAAAAAAAAAGTCCACAGAATAGGGCAAACAGCCGGAGGAGGGACGAACAAAAGTCAACCCTGGAAAAAAAAAATTAAATCCTGCTGGTACCTGACTTTTCCTAAAAGAGTCTATATTTTCATGTAAAATTGTTTTCACATTACGCAAAAGGCAAAGAAAATACAATCACTTTTACCTATTTTGGTGGTGGGTGGTGATGGTGCAGTGGCTATGACACATGCCCTTGGTGTGGGAGACCTGGGTTCAATTCCCACTGTGATACATCAACCAATGTGTCCCTGAGCAAGACACTTAACCCTTAGTTGCTCCAGAGGCGTGCAACCTCTGACGTATATAGCAATTTTAAGTCGCTTTGGATAAAAAAAATCAGCTAAATGACATAACGTAATGTATTGCGGTCATACTGACCATTCAGATTTTCGCGGTATTGTTTTTAATCTTTCGTTGTTATTTGCCTGTTATACATTATGTTGAATACATTTCCATACCATATTTTTCGGATATGAATGTAGCCTATGAAATAATTACAGTTTACTATGCCATGATATGAATTATTGAAACACGTAGCCTATTAGACCTACTACTCAAATGTATAATTAAACTCATTAGCCGGTTCCGGCTTACCGGAACCGGAAGTAAAACGCCGTGTGAGAGTGTGGAGGGGAGAAAAGACTGAAAAGACTGACGGAAGAAAATAGTGTTATTTCGAGATAAATTTTGTACTATTTGCTTAGTTTTTTTGTTTTGCTTCTTTTAGCCCCCTGGTAGCCCTTAGTCTCTAAAAAGAGCCAGCATCTACGCACCTGTGCGTGGAGGACCGCACTTGTTCTACGAGTAGTAGCTAGCTAAACATTAGCTTCAGGCTAACACCAGCCCCATGGCTACCTCCACACCTTCGTTGCTTGAAAATGCAAACAAAGAAATCGATGACCTTAGGGAAGAAGTTCGCCGGCTCTCCGAGGACTTGAAAACCAAAGATGCCCTGTTGACCTCCTACCTGGACGTTGCTCAAAACCAGTCGCTTCGCATCACAACTCTCTCGGCGGCACTCCAGGATACTGTAATTTGGGACACATCCGCCTGTCCACACCCATCTTCTAGTTCGACACCGACCACCAGGGCATCCTGGACTGAAATCGTCTGTGGCCGAAAGAGAGCCTCGGGTAGGGCTCCATCGCCTCCTGCCCTCAGCCTCTCCAGTCGCTTCGATGCCCTGTCGAAGCCGAATGTTCCCCCGGTAACGGCCGACGTGGTTACCCGGGCTCGTCCCACTTCAAAGCCGACGGACCTGCAGGCGTCAACGAGGAGTACCGCTGCCTCGCGACGACAATTTCTGAGGGATGCGGTGGTCAGACGGTCCGGTGGCCTCCCTTGCCTGAACCAGCCAAATGACAACGTTCCTCAAAAACAATCTCCTACACCGAATGAAGGTAAGCAATATTCCGCTTCTTTTCCTTGTCCATCTGAATCCAATACTGGCTGTTTTGTTCCTACCACCGGCCATTCACGCCCCCCCCCACTCCTCGTCCGCTCTTCCCCCCAACCACAATAATTATCGGCGACTCCACCACCCGGGATATACGGTTTTTTAATGCGGTCACACACTGCTTTCCTGGAGCCAAAGTTGCAGACATCCTGGCCAAAGCTGTGGACCTGATACCGTCACTCCCGACCTCTATTAAACGCATTGTGGTCCATTGCGGACATAATGACATGTCCTATCAGCAGAGTGAGCGCACAAAGAAAGACTTTGGCACCCTCATTGAAGCTTTAATAAGCACTGGGAAGTCAGTTTTTATTTCGGGCCCACTTCCATCTCGAGGAGGCCTTTTTAGCAGACTACTCATCCTCAACACCTGGCTCCAGCATGCATGCAGCATGCACAAGATAGGTTTTATTGACAATTTTAATCTGTTTTGGAAAAGTGACTCCATGTTCAGCAGGGATGGGATTCATCCCAATAGACGCGGCAGCCAGGTGCTATGTGACAACTTGCGTCACGCCGTGCAGACCCAGACCTGGGTGCAGACTCAGACCTTAGATTGACTGTTTACACCCAGTAAAGACACGCACAGGCGCACCTCCCAATCACACTCGCCCATAAACTCTCAGTCCTTTACAAATAACTCTGCTAACCCACAGACCAGCTATATCATTCCAGTAAGAGTCAGTAATAACATTACTCTAAGGTACAGCGCTACACGCTCCTCTGTGCACCAACGAGGTGCTACACTTAACAACCTAATTGGAATCAAAACAACCACTGCAACGACAGAACAGAATAGGAGAATCAAATGTGGACTATTAAATATCAGATCTCTGTCTTCTAAAGCATTACTGGTAAACGATTTGATATCAGATAATAAAATTGATTTATTCTGTCTTACTGAAACCTGGCTGGGCCATGAAGAACATGTTAGTCTAAATGAAGCCACTCCTCCCAGTCATATTAATACTCAAATTCCTAGAGGCTCAGGCCGTGGAGGAGGAGTTGCAGCCATATTTGACTCAAATCTGTTAATTAATCCTAAACCTAAACTAAATTATAACTCGTTTGAAAGTCTTGTTCTTAATCTTCAACATCCAACGTGGAAATCATTACAGCCAATCATATTTGTTGTTGTTTACCGAGCGCCAGGCCCATATTCTGAATTTTTATCTGAATTCTCAGAGTTTTTGTCATGTATTGTGCTAAAATCAGATAAAATAATTATTGTAGGTGATTTTAATATCCATGTGGACGTTGACAGTAATAGCCTTAGTACTGCCTTCAACTCACTACTAGATTCAATTGGTTTCAGTCAGAGTGTGCATAAGGCCACGCACTGTTTTAACCACACCCTCGACCTTGTGCTGGCATATGGCATAAAAATTGAAGATTTAATAGTATTTCCACAGAATTCTTTATTATCAGACCATTTTTTAATAACTTTCGAATTCTTACCACCAGACTATATGAAATTTAATAAAACCTTCTACGCTAGATGCCTATCTGACAGTGCTATAACTAAATTTAAGGAAGATATTCCAACAGCAATTAACTCAATGTTGTGCTTTAATATAACAGAGGACCTTTATGATAATTTGAGTCCTTCCCAAATTGATAATTTTGTAGACAGTACTACGACCTGCCTACGGACGACTTTAGACTCTGTTGCTCCTCTCAAAAAGAAGATGATGAAGCAAAGGAAACTAGCACCTTGGTATAACGCCCAAACTCGCAAATTAAAACAAATCTCACGGAAACTTGAAACTAAATGGCGTTCCTCCAAACTGGAAGAATCTCGTTTAGATTGGCAAGATAGTTTAAAAACCTACAGGAGGGCCCTCAGAAATGCCAGATCAGACTATTACTCGTCATTAATAGAAGAAAACAAGAACAACCCAAGGTTTCTTTTCAGCACTGTAGCCAGGCTGACAGGTAGTCACAGCTCTACTGAGCCATCTATTCCCCTAGCTCTTAGTAGTGACGACTTCATGAGTTTCTTTAATGATAAAATCATAACAATTAGGGATGGAATTCATCACCTTTTGCCCTCAACTTCTAACGGTTCACCTTGTGATACAGGAGTGCTAGAAAGAACGACAAGACCTGACATATACTTTGACTCCTTTTTTCCTATAGACCTTCAACAATTAATGCTAAAGGTCTCTTCAGCAAAGCCTTCTATCTGTCTCTTAGACCCCATCCCAACGAGGCTACTTAAAGAAGCGTTACCCGTGGTTAACACTTCATTACTAGATATTATCAATATGTCTTTATTAACAGGTTATGTACCGCAGTCATTTAAAGTAGCTGTGATAAAACCTCTTCTGAAAAAACCTACCCTCGATCCTGAGGTCTTAGCCAACTATAGACCTATATCAAACCTTCCTTTTCTCTCCAAGATCCTTGAGAAGGTAGTCGCTAATCAGTTATGTGACTTTTTACATAGGAATAGTCTATTTGAGGACTTTCAGTCAGGATTTAGAAAGCATCATAGCACAGAGACGGCACTGGTGAAAATTACTAACGACTTTCTAACTGCTGCTGACAAAGGACTTGTCTCCATACTTGTGTTATTAGATCTTAGTGCTGCATTTGACACTATTGATCATACAATCCTTTTACAGAGACTGGAACGCTTAGTTGGCATTAAAGGAATCGCACTAAGCTGGTTTAAGTCCTATTTCTCTGATCGATCTCAATTTGTTAATATCAACGATAAATCCTCCAGGTATGCCAAAGTTAGCCATGGGGTTCCTCAAGGCTCAGTGCTTGGACCAATTCTATTCTCCTTGTATATGCTTCCTCTAGGCAATATTATTAGGAAACACTCAATTAACTTTCACTGTTATGCAGATGACACCCAATTATACTTATCAATCAAGCCAGACGAAATCAGTCAGTTAGCTAAACTGCAAGTGTGCATTAAAGATATAAAATCATGGATGACCAAAAATGTCCTGAAGTTGAACTCGAACAAAACTGAGGTTATTGTGCTGGGCGCTAAACACACCCGAACTTCATTATCCGAAGATATAACTACTCTGGACGGCATTGTCATGGCTTCCAGCACTACTGTCAGAAATCTAGGAGTTATTTTTGATCAGGACTTATCCTTTAACGCCCACTTAAAACAAACCTCAAGAACAGCTTTTTTCCACCTTCGTAATATTGCCAAAATTAGGAACATCCTGTCTCAAAACGATGCTGAAAAACTTGTCCACGCATTTGTTACTTCTAGGCTGGACTACTGTAATTCGCTACTATCAGGATGCTCAAATAAATCCCTCAAGACTCTCCAGCTGATCCAGAATGCTGCAGCGCGTATTCTGACAAGAACTAAGAAAAGAGATCATATTTCTCCTGTATTAGCTTCTTTGCATTGGCTTCCTATAAAATCCAGGATTGAATTTAAAATCCTTCTCCTGACCTACAAAGCTCTAAATGGTCAAGCACCATCATATCTTGAAGAGCTCTTAGTACCTTATTGTCCGACTAGAGCACTGCGCTCCCGAAATGCAGAGTTACTTGTGGTTCCCAGAGTCTCTAAAAGTAGAATGGGAGCCAGAGCCTTCAGCTATCGGGCTCCTCTCCTGTGGAACCAGCTCCCAGTCTGGGTTCGGGAGGCAGACACCGTCACCATTTTTAAGAGTAAACTTAAAACTGTCCTCTTCGATAAAGCTTATATTTATGAAGTTAGGAGTTGCAGCATTCGCCTGGACCGGCGGGGGAAGGTGTGTAGTCATAGTCATGACGCACCTACTTCATATCTCTGCTTCTCTTCATAGAAAGCTTACTATATTTAGGGTATGAGGAGTTGCAGTGTGCGCAACTCCCATCCTGGCACACCCATCCTGTCACTGCTTCTCCCCATAGAAAGCTTACGCATACTTAGGCGGTAAGGTGTCGCAGCGCTAGCCTAGACCGGCGGGGGAAGGTGTGTAGCCACAACACAGCCTCCCTATGCGGTTATAGTTCTTGAGCTCTATAGCTATAGCTCCACTCTCCTCTCTCTTTCCATCTGTGTATATTCATGTTCCAGAAATGCTTGTTATTAACCTAGCTCCGGGGAGCTTCCCCGGAGTCCGTATGTTCTTTGTCCCCCCCAGCACCATCATCTTGGATCATGATGGCACCTACATCATGGTGGCAGCTGTCGCTGTGGTCCTGCCCTACGACCTGCTGTGCCCCATTACACCCTGCAATGCCCGCCGTCGACTCGCTATGTCCGGCCAACGCCCTGTTACGCCATGATGTGCTCTACGACACCATGAACTATTACAATTACTCTAGTCATTATCTTAATTGTGACTTTTTATTGCCATTGTTCATCAAACCCCCAACCGGCATCGTCAGACACCGCCTACCAAGAGCCTGGGTCTGTCCAAGGTTTCTTCCTAAAAGGCAGTTTTTCCTTGCCACTGTCGCACTTACACATTCATGCATGCTCTTGGGGGAATCACTGGAATTGTTGGGTCCTTGAAAATTACAGAGTGTGGTCTAGACCTACACTCTATCTGTACAGTGTCCTGAGATAATTCTTGTTATGATTTGACACTATAAATAAAATTGAATTGAAATTGAATTGAATTGAATTAAAATTTACATTTTGGTATTATTTGTTTTTCTAAAGATATCCTAACACAATACATGCATTAATATCACAATTAGGTATTTATCATGAGAGATTATAGAGTTTGGAATCTGGAGGTCAAAATGACTACTCATGGCAGTTCTAGTAGTTATTGAATTCCGGCACTTTATTTATTTATTTTTTATCAACTTTTTTGAATTCCGGCACTTCTCACTAGAAGTGCCGGAATTCAAAAAAGTTGATAAAAAAATATTTGAAATATATTTATCAAGTCTTAACACTTTAAGACTTGATAAATATATTTCAGTGACATACACTCTGCTCCCCACTCCAATCCTGCAAGACACCTCATAACATTTATAATTTTTCATATTAATTAACAACATGCCTTTCCACGTCAGTCTCGTATCAAAATACACACACAAAAAATTAAAATGATCAACTCTCTCCAAGTTATTTCGATACGGTTTCAGATTATAGTATGAGTTTTTTTCTTGTAAAGAACATAGCTTCAGTTTTTTCCACTGAGAATTTAAATCCCCGTTGTGTTCCCCATTCTTCAAGTTGTGTAACTGCATCCTGCATTTTCTCAATCAAAAGTCAACATTTCTCCCTCTTTTCCACAAATCTCTGTCATCTTCAAACAGTGATCTCCCCATGTCCATTGGAATATTTACATAAACATCATTTATCATAATAGAAAATAACGTTGGACTTACTACACTCCCTTGAGGTGTCCTGTTTTCTACAACATATTGGCTGGACAGCTCTGATTCTATCTTCACTTGAAGAGTTCTTTTATCTAGAAAGTCCATTACCCAATTGAACATTTTTCCTCTAACTCCCATAATATGTAACTTTATTAGAAATCCCTCTGTCCGTAACATATCATAGGCTTTCTCAACATCAAAAAACACTGCAACCACTGTCTCTTTATTTACTTGGGCTTTCCTTATCTCATCCCCTAAACACAGTACCGGAGCCATAGTGTTCCTTCCTGAAGCCACTTTGATATGTATCTACCATGCCTCTACTTTCTAGTTAGTGAATTAACCTCTCATTTATCATATGCTCCATTAGTTTACATATGTGTGATGTCAATGCAATTGGTCTGTAATGCCCAGGTCTGCTTGTATCTTTTCCTGGTTTCCTTAGTGGGACAATTATTGCCTCTTTCCAACTCTCTGGCATTTTACCCTCATCCCAAAATTTGTTATATAGCATCAATCATTTCTCCAGGCCTCCGAAACTGAAATGCTTTACACATGACAAACCTCATCTTTACCAGGCGCAGTCGTACCCGATTCATCTAGTGCCTTTCTTAATTCCCCCATACTGAAAGGGACATTTTGTCCATCATCAAAATTTGCTTTCCTGCATAGAGCCTCCATGTTTTCTGACTTTGTTCTTTCTCTTCCTCTTCTTTCATCTTCAGACAAATTATTCAAGCTATGCACTTTAACAAATGTATTTGCAATCAACTCTGCCTTTTCCTTATTTGTTACTGCTGTCTCATTCCCTTCAGTCAGAACTGGGTAACTCCACTCCTTTTTGTTCCCTCCCATCTTTTTAATCATACCCCACACCTCTCCCACCTGTGTTGTGCTGCCAATCGTATTACAATATTTTCTTCAATGTGTCCTTTTTGCATGTCTTATTGTCCTCCTCACTATGGCCTGGGCTTGCTTGTACTGTATCATATGGTGGAAATTATGAGTTCTTTTCACTATTCTGAATGCTTTGTTTCTATTTCTCACAGCTTCCTTACACTTATCATCCCACCAGGGCACTATTTTCCTCTTTGTTTCCTTTACTTTTCGAAACACAGCCAATATTATGCCTTGCTTTATTTTGCTGTCAATTCAATTCAATTCAATTTTATTTAGAGTGTCAAATCATAACAGGAATTATCTCAGGACACTTTACAGATAGAGTGTAGGTCTAGACCACACTCTGTAATTTTCAAGGACCCAACAATTCCAGTGATTCCCCAAGAGCATGCATGAATGTGTAAGTGCGACAGTGGCAAGGAAAAACTCCCTTTTAGGAAGAAACCTCGGACAGACCCAGGCTCTTGGTAGGTGGTGTCTGACGATGCCGGTTGGGGGTCTGATGAACAATGGCAGTAACAAAGTCACAATTAAGATAATGACTAGAGTAGTTGTAATAGTTCATGGAGTCGTAGAGTACAGCAGGGCATGGCAGGGCGTTGGCCGGACATAGCAAGTCGATGCCGGGCATTGCAAGGACTAATGGGGCACAGCAGGTCGTAGGGCAGGACCACGGCGACAGCTGCCACCATGATGTAGGTGCCTTCATGATCGAAGATGATGGTGCTGGGGGGACAAAGAACATACGGACTCCGGGCAAGCTCCCCAGAGCTAGGTTAATAACAAGCATTTCTGGAACATGAATACACACAGATGGAAAGAGAGAGGAGAGAGGAGATCAGTGTGTCAAAGGAGGTACCCCGGTAGTCTAGAACTATAACCGCATAGGGAGGCTGTGTTGTGGCGCCCCGCTGGTCTAGGCTAACGCTGCGAGACCTTACTCCCTAAGTATGCGTAAGCTTTCTATGGGGAGAAGCAGTGATAGGATGGGGGTGTGCCATGACTGAGGCTACACACCCACCCCTGCCGGTCTAGGCGCACGCTGCAACTCCTCATACCCTAAATATAGTAAGCTTTCTATGAAGAGAAGCAGAGATATGGAGGAGGTGCGTCATGACTGCGGCTACACACCTTCCCCACCGGTCCAGGTGAATGCTGCAACTCCTAACTTCCTAACTATAAGCTTTATCGAAGACGAGAGTTTTAAGTTTACTTTTAAAAGTGGTGACAGTGTCGGCCTCCCAAACCCAGACTGGGAGCTGGTTCCACAGGAGAGGAGCCTGATAGCTGAAGGCTCTGGCTCCCATTCTACTTTGAGAGACTCTAGGAACCACAAGTAACTCTGCATTCTGGGAGCATAGTGCTCTAGTGGGACAATAAGGTACTAAGAGCTCTTTAAGATATGTAGTTGCTTGACCATTTAGAGCTTTGTAGGTCAGGAGAAGGATTTTAAATTCAATCCTGGATTTTACAGGAAGCCAATGCAGAGAAGCTAATACAGGAGAAATATGATCTCTTTTCTTAGTTCTTGTCAGAACACGCGCTGCAGCATTCTGGATCAGCTGGAGAGTCTTAAGAGTTTTATTTGAGCATCCTGATAATAGGGAATTACAGTAGTCCAGCCTGGAAGTAACAAATGCATGGACTAGTTTTTCAGCATCGTTTTGAGACAGGATATTCCTAATTTTGGCAATATTACGAAGGTGAAAAAAATCTGTTCTTGAGGTTTATTTTAAGTGGGCGTTAAAGGATAAATCCTGATCAAAAATAACTCCTAGATTTCTGACAGTAGTGCTGGAAGCCATGACAATGCCGTCCAGAGTAATTATATCTTCGGATAATGAAGTTCGGAGGTGTTTAGCGCCCAGCACAATAACCTCAGTTTTGTTCGAGTTCAACTCCAGGAAATTGTTGG
This sequence comes from Zingel zingel, assembly GCA_023566125.1. Taxonomy (NCBI): domain Eukaryota; kingdom Metazoa; phylum Chordata; class Actinopteri; order Perciformes; family Percidae; genus Zingel; species Zingel zingel. Next base: position 29,306,428 of record CM042315.1, read on the forward strand.
TCATCCATGATTTTATATCTTTAATGCACACTTGCAGTTTAGCTAACTGACTGGTTTCGTCTGGCTTGATTGATAAGTATAATTGGGTGTCATCCGCATAACAGTGAAAGTTAATTGAGTGTTTCCTAATAATATTGCCTAGAGGAAGCATATAAGGAGAATAGAATTGGTCCAAGCACTGAGCCTTGAGGAACCCCATGGCTAACTTTAGCGTACCTCGTTGATATTAACAAATTGAGATCGATCAGAGAAATAGGACTTAAACCAGCTTAGTGCGATTCCTTTAATGCCAACTAAGTGTTCCAGTCTCTGTAGAAGGATTGTATGGTCAATAGTGTCAAAAGCAGCACTAAGATCTAATAACACAAGTATGGAGACAAGTCCTTTGTCAGCAGCAGTTAGAAAGTCGTTTGTAATTTTCACCAGTGCCGTCTCTGTGCTATGATGCTTTCTAAATCCTGACTGAACGTCCTCAAATAGACTATTCCTATTTAAAGAGGCACATAACTGATTAGTGACTACTTTCTCAAGGATCTTGGAGAGAAAGGGAAGGTTCGATATAGGTCTATAGTTGGCTAAGACCTCAGGATCGAGGGTGGGTTTTTTCAGAAGAGGTTTTATCACAGCTATTTTAAATGACTGCGATACATAACCTGTTAATAAAGACATATTGATAATATCTAGTAATGAAGTGTTCACCACGGGTAACGCTTCTTTAAGTAGCCTCGTTGGGATGGGGTCTAAGAGACAGGTAGAAGGCTTTGCTGAAGAGACCTTTAGCATTAATTGTTGAAGGTCTATAGGAAAAAAAGGAGTCAGAGTACATGTCAGGTCAGGTCAGGTCTAGCACTCCTGTATCAAAAGGTGAACCGTTAGAAGTTGAGGGCAAAAGGTGATGAATTCCATCCCTAATTGTTATGATTTTATCATTAAAAAAACTCATGAAGTCGTCACTACTAAGAGCTAGGGGAATAGATGGCTCAGTAGAGCTGTGGCTCTCTGTCAGCCTGGCTACAGTGCTGAAAAGAAACCTTGGGTTGTTCTTATTTTCTTCTATTAATGATGAGTAATAGTCTGATCTGGCATTTCTGAGGGCCCTCCTATAGGTTTTTAAACTGTCTTGCCAATCTAAACGAGATTGTTCCAGTTTGGGGAACCCCATTGAGATTTGTTTTAATTTGCGAGTTTGGGCGTTATACCAAGGTGCTAGTTTCCTTTGCTTCATTGTCTTCTTTTTGAGAGGAGCAACAGAGTCTAAAGTTGTCCGTAGGCAGGTCGTAGCACTGTCTACAAAATTATCAATTTGGGAAGGACTAAAATTAGCACACAGGTCCTCCGTTATATTAAAGCACAACATTGAGTTAATTGCTGTTGGAATATCTTCCTTAAATTTAGCTATAGCACTGTCAGATAGGCATCTAGCGTAGAAGGTTTTAAGGCGTGTCAAGTGCTTCTATATTCATTCATTGGTCTGATTCAGACAGCTATCACTCATCTGCAGAAATGTTCCCCAATTAGCCTTTTCAAGTATCCATTTCCCACTTGTGCCTCTGCTAATCAAGGAGGTATTAATATTTATATTGCACCAGACTGGATAATGATCGCTTCCTATTGTCCCTTCCTGATACACTGACCAATCACACACACTAGTGCAATGGTGTTAGATACAAATGTAAGATCAAGCACAGATTCTTTACCTACATTAATATCTATTCTTGTTTTACTGCCATCATTTAAGCATACTAAATTCTCAACAACTCCTCTATTACCTGCCCATTTTTATCTGTTCTGTCACTCCCCCACAACACGTTGTGCCCATTAAGCGCACCACATAATGTTCCTACTATCCTGCCCTTCTACATCCTCAAGCATGTTTAAATCTAGCCTTTTGCAGGGATTATAATAATTTACAATTACCAATTCCATTCCTTCAGCCCACACTTTCACTGCCACATTCTCCTGCTCACTCCCTAGCACTCTGTAAGGAATACCTTGCTTTACTAAAGTAACACACCCTCCTTCTCCCCACTCCCTCCTATCTCGCCTCACTGCAAAATTCTTCTAACCAGGATTTTAACATACAATGTCTGGTTTCTTTCTTCTACTAACAATAAACTGTTTGAAATCTTGTCCATTCGAAATTAAACTTCTTGCATTCCATTGCAGAATTAACATTATTATCAACCCAAACATGCTGATTCTTGACTAGTACCCAGACATGTATAAAGTACTAGAGACCCAGACTTGAGTAAAAGTACAAGTGCTCTTTAAGCACCACACTAAAGTGGAAGTACTAAAGTATTCAACATTTTTTGTACTTAAGTATTGCAAGTAGTTTATTTTAAAATGTACTACTCAAGTACTGAAAGTAAAAGTACAAGTATTGTGTTATGCAGTTATTAAAGAAAGCAGTCAAAAGTTTGAATATCATATTGTTTATATTATTTCAAATGTTTAGCCTAGAAACTAGGCCTAATCAGAGCTAATCGTTGCTCTCCGAGCCTTCAGTTCTCCGTGCCTGTATCCATTAACTGTACAGACCCGAACCCGAATAAAACCCTTAATTTTATTAAATTGGCTGTAAAAATGTTACACTACAACTCAGAGTTGATTGAATGACAAAAATCTAATCAGATGAGATTTAAATGAGTGCAACAGGACATGTACAGAACAGCGTGTTTAAGATCCCCAAATCACAGATTAATATACTTAAAAAAACGAACAATGATCAATCCAACAAAATGAAGAAGAATTAACTTTAGATAGCCCTAGTCTTATATGATTCAACAGGAGTTAGAAGGGAACAGTGTTGAGATTAACAACATGGAACTTTCTGTATGGATCATAGTACAGTATTACAGGTATTTTATCTGCTGAACCGTTAACATTTGGCAAAAAAAAAAAAAAAAAGATTTAATTGACAAAGCACATCATGGCTACACTTTTTTGTCATTTGTTTAAAATTTAACGAGCAATTTGTTGTATTTTAGCAAAGTACTAAAAGCAGCAGAAATGCAGAACTGAGTAGGCTACATTTTAATATCTGTTTATTTATCACAAGTTGTATCATTATTGCAATATTCAAGAACATTACGGCAACATCATGGAATGGACATTTCAAAGCAGAAAATACTGGCTTTAGCATTGTTGTCAGAAAACATAGTATTTCAGCTTGGCATGTTACCTTAATATCTGATGACATATTGTGGTCATTTTCTGATTTAATACAGTAAATATATTATATATTGCACCTTTAAACTTTGTCTCATGCACAGACCAGAGTCCCAAACTGGACAGTGTCTGTCAGACGGTCGTAATGAGATACTGCCATACAACAGAGCGATTATCCCATCCAACTTTATTTATAAAGCACATTTAAAAACAACAAAAATGAGCCAAAGTGCTGCACAGTCAAGAAGCAAAAAGGGTTATAGTAACAGAGAGACAATATTATATAAAAATAATAAATAAAATATATGAAAATACAGGGATTGATATATACGCAGAGAGAAACAATCAATCCAGGGATAAGGAGAACTCTCATGCTGGGTTAGTGTGTCTTTAGACGGAAGGTCAAACCAGGCCGAGGGGGGTGGGGGGCATCGTCACATGGAGGGGCAGCTCTTCACTCAGAGAGATCTGGAGGGGACATATATAACTGTGACATATAGTGTGGAGCCTAGCCATGTAAAGATGTAAAGCAAATTAAAATTAGACAATTAAAGCCAATGGAGGGAGGCCAGGATTAATCTTTTTTTGTTCCAATAACATAATGGCCAGCAGACTACAGGGCAGGGGGTTTTCTGCTTGAAATATTGTGACTTTATTTTCATTAAATTACAACTTTATTTTCCCAATATTATGACTTTTTTCTCAAAATATTACAACTCTCTAACATGAGCAGAAATCTGGCTGAAACACATCTGAGGCATTCATGAATGACATTAAAATGAATGAATGTATTGAGATGAATATGCCACATGCACATTCATAACGGTTCTGTTCCCAACAAAAGACACAAAGAGCAGGGAAGAGTAAATCCTGCCTGCATGTGTGTTGAGTGACTCAGTAGAGATAACACTGATGACAAAAGTTAATCGACAGGAGAGTAAATTATAAAGGTTTGAAAGAAATACAGAATGCCTGAGAGCCTCACTGCATTATATTCTATTATGTTTTAATATCTTTATGTTTTAATATTTTAAATTGTCACCTGCCAAATGAATTTTGTGTTTTCCATTTCCACCATGTATTGATGCATAGAAATGCAGGAAATTAAGTGTTTTTGATGCTCCCCTTCATGTTTTAACAAAAGCTGGGTACACCGGAGCTTGGTACACTGTACAGTTGTTCATGTTATTGTGTCCACCCTGTGTCTGCGGGCAGTCAGAAGATCTTGAAGCCTTTGAGCAGGGTGAGTGTGGCAGCCTTGCGTCTGCTCTGCGCTCTGGAAGTCTTCACGGTGAGCAGTGTGGCGGTGGCAGTGGTGGGGGCAGGCAGCTCTGTGTAGCAGGTGGGGGGGAAGGAGGGGACAGTGCTGATGTAGACAGCTGGAACCAGACGCCTCCCCCTCCTCACCGCCTCGTGGAAGACACGCTGCACAGACAGGAAGTCCAGACAGGCCGACACCTCGAAGAACACACAGCCAAAACGAGACGCCAGCAGCTCGCCATCACAGCGACTCACCTGCCTGACACAGAACACACCGGTCACTGACAACGGTCTCAGTACTGGGGTCATCACTTCATCACTTTATATCAATTATCTTTATTATTTTTTGGGAGCATAGATGGAAACAAGCACAGATGGACGCAGCACATCCTGAGTAATAACACTTTTTAGATTACAATGCAGTGTTGAACATTATGAGTTTTTTTTACGTCAAATACCAATGTTTTTCAAATGAGATATTTTTATGACGCCTACAGTTTGGGTAAAAATGTTTGGGGAAGCTATGTTCCAGGTTTGGTTAGTTAGGCAATTAAAACAATTGGTTAACTTTTGGTTAAGATGGATATAGTCTGGCTCCTCCAGTGTTACAGTCCTCCCCCTCAGTGGGATCAATATAACGTAATTATTCAAAACTGAAAAAAAGAATTTGAAAGGTTGAAAGTCTGAGGCAAATTCACTGCTGATAGAACTGAATTGCTATCTCAAGTTCCGATTCACTGGACCGACGCTGTCTGGCCATGAATGAGTGGTGACAGGATGGCGCAGCAGGAACAAGAGTCAGCATTAACGATGGTAAGACCAGACTCAAGAGCACTGAACTGAGTTAGGAACTGGTACACGGACAGAAACTTTTAGGACATAACATATTGTTAAAATACTTATCCTATATGCTGATTAATTGAAATACAGTTTAATAGTATATGGCCTAGGATTGAATTTAAAATTAAATTATTTCGAGAACTCAAGACAGGCTAATTTCTGTTATTTAAATATGAGTACGGAGGAAAAACTAATGATTAGTTGTGGTGTTTTCACTAAATAGGATGTAGAGCATAGGGCTATTGCCTAAGGTGTTAACATTATATTTATGACAAGATGATAAGATATCCTGCAACCAATAATATTTAGTTTAGTGGCTGGAACTCATTATTCTTTAAGTTCCAAACCAAAACTTGAACTCAGCTAAACTTTTGGGAGTTATGATTGACAATATGTCTTGGGACAAACACGTCCAGAAACTGGTAACTAAAATGGGCAAGACTTTGTCCCTTATTAAAAGGTGTGCAAAATACCGGACACCACAAACAGTTAAACAAGTAATGCAGTATTTATAGTAATTATTAGTACAAGTAGTTATGTGTTGAACTGATGAAATAATGTAGAAATCACCCAGAGAGCACATTCAGTATACCACCTTCTAGTTATTATTCCAACAAAAGAAAAGCAGCTCAGACTTGTTCTCAGGACAGATGTGACAGATGTGTTTAATTACACAGAGCTTTGGCCCCAGCCTCTCTTCACACTGCTGAGGGCCGGGACCCACACCAATGGACACACACCAATGGACACACCGATGGACACACCGATGGACACACCGATGGACACGCACCGATGGACACGCACCGATGGACACACACTGATGGACACGCACTGATGGACACACTGAAGGACACGCAACGATGGACCCATACCAATGGACACACACCAATGGACACACCGATGGACACACTGATGGACACGCACCGATGGACACACACTGATGGACACGCACCGATGGACAGGCACAGATGGACAGGCACAGATGGACAGGCACAGATGGACACGCACCGATGGACACGCACCGATGGACCCACACCGATGGACACGCACCGATGGACACACACTGATGGACACACACTGATAGAAACACTGATAGACACGCGCTGATGGACACGCACCGATGGACACACACTGATAGACACACCGATGGACACACACTGATGGACACACTGATGGACACGCACCGATAGACACGCACCGATGGACCCACACTGATAGACACACTGATGGATACGCACCGATAGACACGCACCGATGGACCCACACCGATGGACACACACCGATAGAAACACTGATAGACACACGCTGATGGACACACTCTGATGGACATGCACTGATGGACACGCTCCGATGGACACACACCGATGGACACACACTGATAGAAACACTGATAGACATGCGCTGATGGACACACTCTGATGGACACGCACCGATGGGCATGCACAGATGGACACGCACTGATGCACACACACTGATAGACACACCGATGGACACACACTGATGGACACGCACCGATGGACACACACTGATAGACACACCGATGGACACACACTGATAGAAACACTGATAGACACGCGCTGATGGACACACTCTGATGGACACGCAATGATGGACACACACTGATAGACACACTGATAGACACACATTGATGGACACGCACCGATGGACACACACTGATAGACACACCGATGGACACACACTGATGGACACACTGATGGACACGCACCGATAGACACGCACCGATGGACCCACACTGATAGACACACTGATGGACACGCACCGATAGACACGCACCGATGGACCCACACTGATAGACACACTGATGGATACGCACCGATAGACACGCACCGATGGACCCACACCGATGGACACACACCGATAGAAACACTGATAGACACACGCTGATGGACACACTCTGATGGACATGCACTGATGGACACGCACCGATGGACACACACCGATGGACACACACTGATAGAAACACTGATAGACACGCTTGGATGATATTTTTCTAGATGCTCTAAGGTCTTTCTAGTTATTATGTTAATCATATTACACACACACACACACACACACACACACACACACACACAGATAATTGCCTGTATCTGTCCATGTCCACTTTGTTCCCCAGCAGCATGATGGGAGTTTTGTTGTGCAGGGCGAGTGTGTGCAGGTACAGCTGGCAGCCTTTAAAGCTCTCCATGTTGTTGATACTGTAGACGACGACGAAGGCGCTGGCCCACGACAGATAACGCTCGCTGTTCACTGGACCCTCCTTCACACACACACACACACACACACACACACACAGAAACAGGAAACACTGCACTGTTCTCTCCTCCACTCTCATTGGCTGCTCACATTTTTAGATGAATGTCCAATCATTGCTGATGTACTCAGTTAAAGAAAAGAAATCCTCAGTGTGTGCCTACATGTCCCAGGATGCATTGGGTTTGAGCTTTTGTCTCATGTGACAAACCACCTGGCTGGTCTTGGTTGTTTATCTCTGGGATCCTGCAGGTCTCAGCACACCTGTGTCCAGGTGAGGACTCAGTAAGGCCCCCGGGAGACACTAAAGGAAGTGTTTGCAGCAGGATGAGGCTCCAACGTTACTGTTTGCACTCATCTTTTGGATGGCATTTTGGGTGTTTGCAAGTGAAGAGAAGAAGGGAGTTGTGTGTTTGACAGCATGTACAACTCTCCATATTAAAAGGTATTTGAATATGAACTTTAGGGTGAAATGTATATTAACATAAATGATTAAGTCTGACGCACACAGTCCCAGCATGCCTCTGGGTTACATACGTGTAAACTGTGACAACATAATGTGGAAGGAAACTTCAAATAACGTGGCGGTCCTTGTTAAATAGCATGAAACTCAGGCTACTGTTTGAAGGGATTCAGACAGTTATGTACCACGGAGCATTAGGGCCACATCAAAGGGAAAAAATAAGGCGGAAGATTTTTTTTAAAATTTATTTTGCATTTTGAGAATAAAGTCGAAATGTCGAGAATAAAGTCAACATGATGAGAATAAAGTTGAAATACTTTTTCGAGAATAAAGTTGAAATGTCCAGAATAAAGTCAACATGACAGAATAAAGTTGAACTATACCATTTTGAGAATAATGTCGGAATGTCGAGATTGAAGTGTAAATGACGAGAATAAATTCAACTCCTTTATCACTTAATCACATTAGAGCGACTGTCCGCCATGCCAGCTGCCATGTACGCAACATCATAGATATGGGTTACATCCTTGGAGTGCCACGCTCGCCTGAGCGCCACTCCTTCAGGATCAAACAAGTTGATCAATTGGCTTATTGTGTATTGTGATACAACATATCCTCTCTGTATTGCACGTAGGTGTAACCATCGATACCCTTATTGCATCTGTCCATTACGAGCTATTTCAGTTAGCAGGAATACGGCCACCTCTTCCAAGTCTGTGTGGTTTCTCCTTCTGAAGAGACGCAATTTTCGGCACAATCTCTTCAAAGTCCTAATTATCACCATACTGTGTTTATGTGCTAAAAGAGAAAGAGTTCATGCATTTTGTAGAATACTACAGGTAAAGTTAGTAGTTTGGTTTATTCTCAAAAGTCTGACTTGATTCTTGAAATATCAAGTTTTTTCTCGACATGTCGACTTTATTCTCGAAATGGTATTTCAACTTTATTCTCGTCATGTTGACTTTATTCTCGACATTTCGACTTTATTCTCAAAATGGTAAATAAATAAAACATCTTCCTCCTTAATTTTTTTTCCTTTGATGTGGCCCTAATGCTCCGTCGTAGTTATGAGTCCTCTCTGAAAGGTTAGCATGTGCTGTCCCTGCCTCAGTGGAACTGGAATGCAGCTGAGTTTCTGTGAGACAGCAGTGTCTGTGTTTGACCTGCAGGTGGCAGGCCTTGCTCACAAATGCCTCTGAGCTTTGGTTCTCCTCAAGGTTTTGATTACACCTTCTATGATCTATAGGTGCTTTCCGACCAGATAGTACTTGTACTTTTCAAAGGAAAAGTACACTTCTAAGCAGTTCTAAGAACTACTCTCCCCAAAATCTTTTTTTCCGTTTGCATTCCCACTGGCCAAGTGGCCATAGGGACTGGTACTCAGAACAGACCCCGGCTCTGCCTGCTGCGCTGTGGACGTGTGTGTGACTGTGTGTGTGTGTGTGTGTGTGTGTGTGTGTGTGTGTGTGTGTGTGTGTGTGTGTGTGACGGCCGGCGAGCCGCAGGTCATGCTTGTGGAGTTTAACTCCGAAAAGACAGTTAACCACAGGTTCCTATTAATCTTATGATGGACATGTGTTGTGATATTTAAACAAACGAACCGTCAACAGCGAAATAAAAGCCTCTTATTTACGAGAGCCGTCTGAGAGACCTCCACCTCACAGCGAGGTGTGTGTGTGTGAGAGCGGTCTGAGAGACCTCCACCTCACAGCGAGGTGTCTGAGCAGGACTGGCCCAGCGACGAGCTAGAGGCCGGGGCAGGCGCTTGCTGGCTGTCGCCTCACTTCATGGAGCTTCTCAACTCCAAAAACTTTGAAGCAAATTGTCAATTCGGCATCAATATTCAAAATCTAAACAGTTAATTTCTCACCTAAAACGTTGTCAGAAGTGAATTTAATGATGAATAAGCGAAAATTGTTAAAAATGTCCCGTTGTTGGTTGTTGCTCTGTCTGCAAGTTCCGAGTTGGCAGTGGGCGTAACTTATAAGTTTGACCAATCAAGTACACCTAGGAAAAGGGAAAAGGGAAAAGACCCTGCTCTGAGCTAAAAAAGTACGCTACTGCGGCCAGAGGAACTTAAAAATCCCCACATTTTTCCTGTCGGAACACGACACAAAATGTGTTCTAGGAACATTTAGTTCTAAGAACTGCTAAAATCCCTCCGGTCGGAAAGCCCCTATAGATGCACAAAAAAACACCTTGCTTGAGTCCAAACAATCAAACAATAGTCCGGACATTAATCTCTATAGGGACCCATGTTCTGCTGTTGTATTGTCATGATGTCTGTTAGAGGTTAGTGAAAGTTAATGAAGGTTAGTGAAGGTTAGTGCACCGAGGCTAATGCCACCATAAGATCTGTACGGACAGAAGAGGGCCTCGCAGCAGCTCAGGAATATCAGGGTAGGTATACTGACATGGGTGGACTATTAATAACACACCAATGCTTTTAAAAATGATTATTATTATTATTATTATTATTGTGTTTGTTTTGGATGATAACATATATGTTATTTGTGGTCTTTAATGTAAAAATACACACTATATAGCAGAGATATGGGGGTGAATCTGTGATTTGATTTTTATTTTGATCTTTAATGGAAGTAGCAGTAGAGTATGTGTGTCTCTAACACATACCTGATCACAGGTGTCCATCACTCTCACTGTGACTGGCTGCTGGTCCACCATCTCTTCTGATGAGTAGATATCCTCTACAAGGCAGCCAATCACACAGAGAAGAGACTGTTTTCGCACATACAGTATATCTCCATATGTTTCTGCGCTGTCTCCACTCCAAACTATGTTGCACAAACATGTTAGTTTTCACATTCAGCAGCTGGAGGCTTCACCTGCAGGATCCATGACATCACAGCTGGCTTCAGACTGAACCTACAGTACAGGGTGCTGTGGAGGGGGGAGCGCCCAGCTCACAACATGATGTCCAGATGTTACACTGTACAAATCAATATTTCATTTATAACTACGTCCTTTAATTTATTGCGGAAACCCCATATAAGACACCAGTTATTATTCCAATCAGAGTATTTCTGTCTTCAGTGGACCAAGGAGCGCTGCATGGCTGAGACCACAGCTGCTCATCAGTGCTACAAACAGGAAACAGGAAGTCATGCTCCATAGTAAGTGGCGCAGACAATCATGGGGAAAGAACCAAGGCACTCCATGTTTAGGTGAGATTATAAATGTATTCCTCCAGCATATGAGCAATCTAACCCAGCAACATGTATTCACTCAGGCCTTCATCCAAGTACATGTGTATATATGTATGTATATTATATACTGTATTTGTTTGGTATTTTTAGGAATGGGTATATTTTCCCGTATTGTTAATCACTTGTTGTAATCATGTCTTATTGTAGCTTGACATGTCTTTGGTCAGTATGCATGTAAGGCAGTGGTGTGGTTGTAGCGCCCTGTGTGGCCCACATGTTGCTAGAAGCCTACCTCAGCAGCCTGACAAACCTTTTGAGACGCTGATGAAGTGGGTTGGTGGGTTAGATATGTGGCTCTATGCTGCAGAAATACATTTATAACAGTTGGTTTTTATATTTGCGTTTTTCTTTTTGTTTGCTTTATTTTCGATATACAGTATACTGTATATATATTGTGTGTCTGTGCTTTATATTTCCCTGTTTGTTTGTGTGTATTGCATGTTTGGTTTTTGTTGAGTATTAGTTGTTTTTTTTCTCTTTGTATCCTTCCTCTCCTGCACTAAAATAGTTTTTAATCTATTGTATGGGCTGAGGTTTTCTATGGTTACAGTACGTTATGTCTTAAAATATGTCTGCCGGAGATCTTTAACTAAAGCTACCAATACCACCATGTACAAATACTCCATTACAAGTCCTGCACTCAAAATGCTACTTAGGTCAAAGTAAAGAAGTATTCTAAGCAAAGTACATAGAAGTACCAGCCTTAAGGTCATGACATGATTACTGGTGATGAAGAAAGGGAAGAAGAAAACAGGTTCTGCTACAGGAGATTGAATAAAGCTCAACAGTGTGGTTCTGGAAGTAAAAATTCTGTTCATTTTCTCAGTAAGAGTTTAGATTATAATCCATGAAGTCTAAACCATCCGAGGTAGACTGACCCCGAGCTGTGAGGTTGTGAAACTAAAGTTACTGCTCCTGTAGAAGCTAGAAGTATGTACCTAACCCTAATCAACCAGGTTTTAAGAATAACAAGTTTTATTCGGGATCTTATGGAGAAGTACTACACTTTTTATAAAAGTAATTGTGTGCACATCCCACCTTCTGGCTGGTGCAGGACAAATGAAAATACTTAAAATGAAAAAAATGTAATATCCGCAACATTATAATATAGATGCAACGTTTGGACCCTACTGGGTCTTCTTCAGGCAAAGAAGAAGACCCAGTAGGGTCCAAACGTTGCATCTATATTAAATACGGGAGTTTAAAGCAGTGTTGCGGACATTACATTTTTTTCATTTGAAGTACTACACTTCCCACGAGTCTCTGATTGGTCCAATTCGGCAGGTAAAGTACAAGTACCTCAACATTGTACTGCATGGTACAGCACTGGATTTATGTATCGTCTTGTTTAAATGAAAGCAGAGAGATCTCACCTAGAAGAGGGTCATATTCACTGATGAAGCGCTTTGTGAGGAATTTGACAGTCAGTGCTGTAAAACAGAGACAAGCAAGGTTAATGTGGAACGTCAGGGGCCCGGGGTCACTGAGGACCCTGGGAGAACCAACATTCACATGCAAATAAAACTCCGTGTTGACTGAAAATAAACAGCACACAAAGGGTCGGGCCTTTCTGTGTCTGATCTTTGACAACAGCTTCCACTCAAACTGAAGAAAATAAAGAAATGTCAGTAGTTTATAGCTCAAAGCTTAGAACTGAAGTAAAGAGACAGCCTGTAAATTCTCATGAAACCGTTTAATAATGTATTTTTAACAGAAATAAGACATTTTACTGGTTTGTGTGAATGCAGTCAGCTGCTTACTTTTTAGAAAATTATGACTTTGATAAATAAACACAAATGTCTAAAACATCAACAGGAAGAATACAGTTATTTAGCTACTAATTAAGCTCACTCAGTATGAACTACATTCAGTCCAGCTACAGTTTGAAGGTAAGTGGTTGAATATAAATACCAAAGTTAAAGGCAGACCTGATTTCCCGGAGCCCGTCACACCGAGCAGCACCAGGTTACACTGGGCTGGACTTCTCTCAGCAGCTGCAGCACAGTTACACGGCTTCACCTTCCCAAACATCAGCGACATGATGATGGTCCAACAAAGTTCTTCATATAACACCACTTATTCCCCCCAGTCACTGCTTTCTTCAATAAAACAAATGTCCGTACAGACGGCTGTGGCTGAAAAGTCCTCTCCAGAGCCGAGTGGACTGATAGTGCCAGACGATATGCTGTGGTCAGTGGGAGTCTTCTGCTCCTGAGGAGGGGTGGGCCACTCATGCAGTGACCTCTCCATTTCAGGAAGAAGACTTCAAACAAAGCTTGTAAAATCTGAACTGTAACTTTACTGAAGCACCAGCCAATATCTGAGCTCAAACGAGGATGGCTGGGATTCTGCATAAGGCCTGCTGCTATTTCTCCTTTTGTTCCCTAGTGCAAACTTTTCTGGGACTGGGGAAATACATCACCCCCCCCATTGCCCCATCCATCTTTAACAGGGGGAGGGGAGGGGGGTTATACTTCAATAAATAAATAAATAGATTTTCATTTTAAAAAGGCTGTTTTTCAAATGACTACTTTTATTTATTTCATGGGACTTTTATTTCATGAAGTCGGGGTGGTTCGGGATCAGATCATGGGGATCATGTACGTAGCATCGGTGATGTCACCCACTGGTTTGTGGACTGCCGTTTTGAAGCCTTGAATTTGGCGATGGGGGGTTGCCATCTTGGTTTTTTCCAACCAGATGCGATGAGTTTTGACGAGAGGGTGGAGGTGGGGAGCATGCCAAGCCAAGCCAGTGTTGTTAATGGTTTCATGGCGCTGTGCTAAGCTAAACGCTAAAGAGGGAAAGTTGCTGCTTTTCAAACCTTCTAAAGAGAGTCATCCAGCAGGTAAACACAGACCTCTGGGTACTGGAGACGTCCATCTGCGTGTACGGCAGAACAGACCTTCTGCACACCATCTCTCATGGCAGTAGCTCAGGTCATAGGGAGTAGGTCGCTGGTTCAAGTCCCCGTACAGACCAAAGTACAGAGTGTGGACTGGTAGCTGGTGCCAGTTACCTCTGCTCAGGGCGGCTGTCCAGCACTCGCAGCCCCCTCACTCTGATATCTCTCCATTAGTGATGTATGTGTGTGTATTTCAGGCCTGTGTATAAGTATAATAAGGTATAAGTTATATTTATTAAGTTAAGCTTGGTTGGCAGAATGCTGAACAAGATATTTTAGGCGACCAAAATGTTCCAAATAACTTTGCTGAAGTGAAAACACACAACAACAAACATGAACAACAGCCAAAAACAAGTTGGTCTGTTTCAGTGCCGTGGTTAGCATTAGCATTAGCATTGCTAAGCCTCTGTCCTGACTGACAGGTCGTCAAGCATCCCCTGCTTTATTGTCTATTTTAAAATAAATGGGAGCATAATTTACTGAAAAACATCATGCTATATCGAAGAAGACTTAAAACTAGCAATTGAGACCATGAACTCATTATGAAAATGTTTACTTATAGTGATGGTTTGGAGTAATTTCACCCTAGGCTGCTTTGCACCTTGACCTCGAGCCAAACAACCCCCCATACGCTTTTTTCCCTTGTTATAACGTTGGTCGAATTAGCGTTATCAGCTGGTTAGCTTAGTGCAGGCGATAATGGATCCACATTTGTATCTCGTAAATTACCCCACTAATAATGCCTGGAATGATACCAAACTTCTACAGTAGTACAAATAGTTCCTGTACTTATAAAACGAGGAATTAAAAAGTTTGTAACTAGACCAGAAGTATATTACACGTTATTTTCAATCTATTGATTTGTGTACACGGACACGTTTATCTTGTTTATTTTGTGGTGGTCAGCACGTAATGGGAAGCATCTATACGGAGGTTGGGTTTAGGAAAAGAAGAAAGGGGAAATGTAATGGGAAGCATCTATGCAGAAGTTGTGTTTAGGAAAACAAGAACGGGGAAAGGATACGTCACACGCCGGGACACGATCCGCGGTCTCTGGGGGACGTGCAACAACGTTGGGACGGTTGGGACGATTGAGTTCAGGAAAAGAACAACGGGGAAAATTAACATCACACTCGGGACACAATCCCCGGTCTCTGGGGTGAAAGTCCTGTGTTGTTTGACCCATCCACCACCCCAAGAAACCTCCCATTTTCGGCATTTCATTTTCGGCATTTCATACTAGCTACCATAGTCGTGCTGTGATCCTGCAGCCTTTTTTCATCTTCGTAACATTGCCAAAATTAGGAACATCCTGTCTCAAAACGATGCTGAAAAACTAGTCCATGCATTCGTTATTTCCAGGCTGGACTACTGTAATTCCTTACTATCAGGTTGCTCAAATAAGTCCCTTAAGACTCTCCAGCTGATCCAGAATGCTGCAGCATGTGTTCTGACAAGAACTAAGAAAAGAGATCATATTTCTCCTGTATTAGTTTCTCTGCGTTGGCTTCCTGTAAAATCCAGGATTTAATTTAAAATCCTTTTCCTGACCTACAAAGCTCTAAATGGTCAAGCACCATCATATATTGAAGAGCTCTTAGTACCTTATTGTCCCACTAGAGCACTACGCTCCCAGAATGCAGAGTTACTTGTGGTTCCTAGAGTCTCTAAAAGTAGAATGGGAGCCAGAGCCTTCAGCTATCAGGCTCCTCTCCTGTGGAACCAGCTCCCAGTCTGGGTTCGGGAGGCAGACACCGTCAGCACATTTAAGAGTAAACTTAAAACTCTCCTCTTCGATAAAGCTTATATTTAGGGAGTGAGGAGTTGCAGCGTTCAGCCAAACCGGCGGGGGAGGATGTGTGTCTGCAGAAGCAGCACCCCTTCTCTTCTCTGCTTCTCTTCATAGTCATCAGATTAATCTACCATATAATCAATGATATAATAAAAGTAGAGGGAGGCAGGCCAGTACAGCCCGATCCGGCAGGGGAGAGTTCTAGCCCGACCAGGCTCCTCTCCTTAACCTGTCTCCCTTAATTATGCTGTTATAGTTCTAGACTGCCGGGGGACTTCCTTTGACACACTGAGCTTCTCTTTCCTCTCTCTTTCCATCTGTGTGCATCCTTGTCCCAGAAATGATTGTTACTAACTTAGCTCTGGGGAGCTTATTCCCCGGAGTCCTTATGTTTTTTTTCACCCACCATGTTTCCTTGGATTAGGGTAGCACCTAAATCATGGTTGCAGCTGTCCTGGTGGTCCTGCTCTGCTATGCCCTGTTACCCCCTGCTACGCTCTGCAGTGCCCTGCTATGTCCTGCTGTGTCCTGCTGTGCCCTGCTACGTCCTTTAACGCCCTGCAGTGCCCTACTATGCCATGAACTACTACAACTACTATTTCTGGTCATTATTCCATTATCTTTACTATGACTATTATTGCCATTGTTCATCACACCCCCAACCGGCACCATCAGACACCGCCTACCAAGAGCCTGGGTCTGCCGTGGTTTCTTCCTAAAAGGAGTTTTTCCTCGCCACTGTTACACTAAATGCTTGCTCTTGGGGGAATTACTGAAATTGTTTGGTCTTTGTAAATTATAGAGTGTGGTTTAGACCTACTATATCTGTGAAGTGTCCTGAGATAACTATTGTTATGATTTAATACTATGAATAAAATTGAATTGAATTGATCACGAAAGATGCTACAATTAAAATACATACATGATAAATGTGACGGGTAATAACCTGGAGGTTGGCCAGATGCTCTTTGATATTACTGATGTGGATTCTATTGCTTGTCTCTATCTATTTTTGTGAATAGGTCCTTAAATTGTGTATTTGTTGCCTACTTTTGAGAGGGTAGGGGCGTTGGGAATGATGCAAGATGTCTCTGATGGTAAATGTGTTTCTGTAATGCTCTGGATACCATTAAAAATAATAATAAAAATAAAAAAAGGAAAAAATAAATAAATTAATACTTGCTGACCACCATGAAATAAACAACAAAAAACGTGTCCGTGTACACGAATCAATAGATTAAATAATGTGACCTTGCTCAAGAAGAAAGCAGCCTTGGATAGTGTTCACGGCTGTAAAAGAGAATGTAGGAAAGTGTGCAGATGGAAAAAATCTTATCTCCAAGCACATTATAATATTATAAAAGAGCAATTATTACAGGGTATCAATATGATTAAGGATGCAAGAGCACAATATATTTCATAAATTATTTCTGCCCATTAAAATAACCCTTAAAGCTTTAGTGTGTAACTTAATGAACGTCTGTTACATTCAAGCCATTGCCAAATGAGTTGATACAAAGCTAATTAAGACTATCAGCTCCACACAGCTCTCTCTGTATTTCTCAGTATGTTATTATAATTACCTCCTCTGATGAGTCCATGTTTTCTTAATCCTCCGTGTCCTCCTTAGTTACTAGCAACTGTGTGGAGGAGGGGCGGTTGTGCGCGATCACGGAAGGCTTGTATCATGTGGACGCGCCAACAGTTTTGTTGTCATTACTTAAAATTCCTCATGGGGGCGACAGAAACTATGCACTATAGCTTTGACTTTTACTAAAGACTGTTGCTCAGCCCCTTCTTGTGCCCAAGCTGAAAGTGATGCTGAGTGTGACATGTTTTTATCTCATTTAACTGATAAAGTTGAATTACAGCCTCAGTATCTCTGATGCCAATCTGATATCCTTTACAACATAGTTTAAACCAGCTTTATTAAATTCAATTACCTTGTCTGATTGATCTGCCACCGATTATTATCAGCCAATATTCAGTAAAATATGGGATGGGGAACAGTATCAGGTATTAGAGTGTCTTCCAGCCTCTTGATGTAATACCAACACGTTTTACTAAAAGTAATGGAATATGTCGGGCCCTGTTTGCTTTCTGATTTTAACAGTTCCTTGTCTAGTAGTTGTGTCCACTGCCAAAAAAATATCTTTTACCTTTTATATCAAACATTTTAGAAAACTATACTGTCCAAGCAATTCAATTCAATTTTATTTATAGTATCACATCATAACAAGAGTTATCTTGAGACACTTTACAGACAGAGTAGGTCTAGACCACACTCTATAATTTACAAAGCAAAGCAGGTAATACAAAAAGGTGGCACCACCTACAGCCTGTAGTGTGATTTAAGGTGCTCTAAGCGATGTTGGGTAACGTCACTTCTTGTTGACGTTTGAAGTATTGTCAAACAAAACGGAGGCTAGCTCGCCCTTCCCTCCTCTAATGTTAGTCGTTGTCGTTGTCTAGGACATCTCTCCTCTAGCTAACTTCCCTCTTCACGCTTCTCTCCCCCCTTCATGTGCACACGCACTAACCCCCAAATCTTGTCGGTTATTGGCTGGAACACTGTTTGTTATGTCGGTGCAGGGCTCGGGTTTGCACTCCGGGTTGCGTGGTAAATGAGCGGTCAGGTGATGCGTTTCGATTGGCAGACGCTTTGCTGCTTGCTCCTGCGTCTGCTTGCGTATTTCTGCTGATAATCTTAGTTTTCCTCTGTGAGAAACTATGTGCAGCGGCTCTTGGATACTTATAAATCACTGGACTATACATTTTTTGTAGACATAGTAGGCTATTGCCATATTTCAACATTTTTCTGCGTGAGAGTGGCCTACCAATAGCTCAAGCCTGTCCTAAAGTGACTGTAGCTAAAACTAATTAGCAGCAAGATGCCCCCCTTCTCCGTGGAGGACTACTACAAACTCCTTCAGAAAATTGCAGTTCTGGAAACCAAAATTTGCCGGTTAGAGGTAAACCTGGAAGTGAACGGATCATGTGGAAATGACACCACTTTACCATGGACCCAAAACAATGGACAAAAGCATGCCAACACACGGCTAACTAGCACCACCAAGACTACGGACAAACAGGAGGGCTGTGGAATGGGTAATAAATCAACAAGTGGTAGTCCTCCCTGGAACTCTTTTGGTGCAAAGCCTAAGAGTAAATCCTTTTCCTGGGAAGGATGACTAACAGGCAGGGCACAGCGCCCTGAGATTTGTGATATGAACGGCTGGCCTGCATTATCATCCAGGCAGAGCGCCTCTTCAACCCCAGTACTCAGTAGGACACAGCCTTGGACAGCTGCAAAAGGGAGAATTAGCAACAAAATGCCTCCCCAACAACTGAGTGTGCAATGGATAACAGATTTGCTCCTCTGCAGCAGGACCCTGGACATGACCTGGATTGCGTCTCATCGTCACACAGCAGGGTAAGGACTGAGAGCAATTCAAAAAGTAAAAAGCTACAGGGAAAGCTAACGACTGGGCCACAAACTCTGATTGTGGGTGACTCTGCTGTAAAAGATGTAAAAAGCAGTAAAAACACGAAAATATTCTTGTTATCCCAAAGACATGGTGTCTGACTTGGCCCAAAGAATCCCAGATATCGTGGCAGCACACCCAACTGTGAAAAACATTATACTGCATATAGGGTCACATGATCTTGTAAAGCAAGAGTCTGAAGTGCTGAATCGTGACTTTATGAATCTGCTGAACACAGTCAGCTCCCTAACCACGGAGGTGTTTATCAGTGGCCCTCTTCCACAAGTCAGAAGAGGAGCTGAGAGAATCAGCAGACTGTTGGCACTGAACAGATGGCTTTCAACTGAATGTACCGTCCATTCTCTGCGGTTCATTGACAATTTTAACATTTTTTGGGACCGCAGACATCTTTTTAAAGCAGATGGACTTTTCCTTAACAAGCCTGGAGTAAAGCTGATCACCTCTAGCTTACTTTGCTTTCTGCACCACACATCTGCTCCCTCGGCCAAGGACACAAGACAAGATAAATCAACACAAACAAAACAAGAGGAAGACACAACAAAGTGCGGCAGTGATCCACCACAGCACCCACCTGAGCAAAGATTTGACCATAGGAGATCTCAGAGCAGAGACAAGAAATCTCAACCCCCCTTTTCACCCGTCCAACACTCCTCAAACCTCCTTACCAACACCGACGCCTTTGAGGATCCCTCGCTCTCCCCATCCACCTGTTCCCCTGTTTCCCCCTGCCACATGTTGGGGTTCACTGACCGGATGGAGCAGCTGGTAGATGCTGGAATCAAGTTTGCCCCACTACCTTCTCCCATCATTCGGCCCCAGAATCAAACTGACCCTGTTTTGACTCAACCACTGAAAGTAAAACGCCAGGCACCTCTGCCCCCTCAAGGACGGCAGCTAACTCCTTCTCCCCAGACTGATAAGTATGCTTATGTACAAAATGAAACAAGCTTTAACTGATATGTGCTGGGCCCAGGCTGCACGCCTAGTGGAACTCATGACTCTTTCCAGGACAAGCCTGGGCCATGTGTATTAAATGCTTCGCCAATCTATGTTGTGATAGGTAATAGAAAAAGAATGGTGAATCCGCTAAGTAAGAAGAAGCACTTAACTGCCAACTTAGCAAATTTATTTAAAATTATTTTAACACACTAACACTAGCCTTACTAAACGTCAGGTCTTTGGCAGGTAAATCATTTTTAATCAATGATTTTATAATTAAGCACAATCTTGACCTCATGTTTTTAGCTGAAACCTGGTTAGACTATTATAACAGTGCTAATAAATAATAACTGGTCTCATTGAGTCAGCTCCCCCTAACTTCAATTTTATGAGTGAGAATAGAGCGAATAAGAAAGGGGGTGGAGTCACTATTTTGTTTAACGACTCGTTCTAATGTACTCAAATATCTTATGGAAACTTTGCTTCTTTTGAATATGTGGCTCTTCAGCTAAGGTCCCCCTCTCGACCTATATTTCTAATTATCTACAGGCCACCCAAATACTGTGCATCCTTCTTTGACGACTTTAGTGAACTGCTGTCTATAATCTGTATTAACTTTGACTGTGTAGTTATTGCTGGTGATTTCAACATTCATGTTGACAACCCCCAGGACAGAGGGACAAAAGAATTTGTGTTTTGGAGAACTATGGACTAACTCAGCATGTGTCGGAGCCCACACACAATAAGGGGAAACACTCTGGACATGATTATCTCCAAGGGTCTGAACATTTCCAAGGATGTGGTGACTGATGCTGCTCTCTCTGATCATTCCTGTGTTTTCTTTAATGGCACTATCTCTGTGCACAAAAGTGTCCAAACAAGGAAAACGGTATATCACTGACAACATCAGTGAAACATTCATTCAGCTTTTCTCGTCCACACCCGCCTTCTCAGGGGTCTCAGTCACTGAGCTTGTAGACAATTTCAATTGTAAAATTACAATTGTTATTGATGCCATTGCTCCCATTAAGGTAAAAACTGTCTCTTGTAAGAAAAGATCTCCATGGAGAAATTACATACTGGTAAGAACAGAAAAAAAGAGAGTGTCGAAAAGCAGAACGCAGGTGGCAAAAAACTAATCTCCAGGTCCATTATGACACCTATAAAGAGAGACTTCGTATTTATAATTTGGAACTGAGGAATGCAAGGCTGTCCTTCTTCTCGGACATTATTGCCAAAAATAATAATAATTCACGTGCTTTGTTTGCTACTGTGGATAGGTTAACAAACCCTCCAGTACCAGTAGCATCTGAACTTTTATCCACCAAGGCCTGCAATGATTTTGCCACCTTCTTCAAAGACAAAATTCAGAAAATTAGACAAACAATCAGTGCTTTCATAAGGAGTACAGGGTATGTGTTGTCACAGTGTCCAGGCAAAACAAATTCCAATATGACCCAATTTCATATGATTAACCGTAAAAACCTGGAGGACATTATACAACATCTGAAAACCTCCTCCTGCTGCCTTGATATTCTACCAACAGGCCTTTTCAAAAATGTTTCGAATTGTTTAGCTACAGATCTACAGATTGTAAACACGTCTCTTCTCTCAGGTATCTTCCCACAGGCCCTGAAAACTGCAGTCATTAAGCCACTCTTAAAAAAGAACAGTCTAGACACATCACTAATGAGCAACTATAGGCCAATATCAAACCTTTCATTTTTAAGTAAAATCATTGAAAAAACAGTTTCTCAACAACTCAACCTTTTCATGTCATTAAACAACAGTTTTGATGCCTTCCAGTCGGGTTTTCGACCACACCATAGCACTGAGACGGCTCTTGTTAAAGTCTTTAATGACATCCACTTAAACACAGATAGTGGCAAAATTTCAGTCTCAGTATTACTTGATCTCAGTGCTGCATTTGACACGGTCGACCATGACATATTACTAGACCGATTGGAAAACTGGGTTGGCATTTCTGGCTCAGTACTAAAATGGTTTGAGTCTTATTTAAAGAATAGGAACTACTTTGTGCTTATAGGGAATTATACATCTGAGCGTACAAATATGACGTGCGGAGTTCCCCAAGGCTCTGTTCTGGGGCCTCTCCTGTTTAACATCTACATGCTTCCACTGCCTCAAATTATGGAAAACAATAAAATAAGTTACCATAGTTATGCGGATGACACACACATTTATATAACCTTATCGCCATGGGACTATAGTCCAATACAATAACTGACTAAGTGCATTGAACAAATTAACGACTGGATGTGCCAGAACTTTCTTAAATTAAATGAGGAAAAAAACTGAGGTGGTTGTTTTTGGAGCAAAAGATGAACGTTTAAAAGTCAGCACTCAGCTTCGAACGATAATGTTAAAAACAACAGACAAAGCCAGAAATCTTGGTGTAGTCATGGACTCAGACTTGAATTTTAACAGCCACATTAAGACAATTACAAAGTCAGCCTAGTACCACCTTAAAAATATATCAAGAGTTAAAGGACTTATGTCTCAGCAGGATTTGGAAAAACTTGTCCATGCTTTTATCTTCAGTAGACTTGACTGTAACGGTGTCTTTACAGGTCTCCCTAAAAAAATCAATCAGACAGCTGCAGCTGATTCAGAACGCTGCTGCTCGAGTCCTCACTAAGACCAAGAAAGTCACTCCAGTTCTGAAGTCTCTACACTGGCTTCCAGTGCCTCAAAGAATTGATTTCAAAATACTTTTGCTGGTTTATGAATCACTAAACGGTTTAGGACTAAACTACATTTCTGATCTGCTGCTACACTATGACCCACCCAGACATCTCAGGTCGTCTGGGACAGGTCTGCTTGCTGTCCCCAGAGTCCAAACTAAACAGGGGGAAGCAGCATTTAGTTTTTATGCTCCACGTATCTGGAACAAACTCCCAGAAAACTGCAGGTCTGCTGCAACTCTCAGTTCTTTTAAATCAAGGCTGAAGACCTATCTTTTGATGTTGCCTTTCTTTAAATAACTGTTCATTTCTTATACTGATGTTGCATTGTTGACACTGTACGACAATCTATATAAGCATATAAAGAGAAATTCCTATTTTATCTGCTTTTATATATTTAACTGTTTTAACTGTTCTTCAATGTTTAATTTATTATACTGCACTGTAACTTTTATTCTCGTATTTTATCTGTTTTAAATTTTTTTTATCTGTTTTCATGTAAAACACTTTGAATTGCCTTGTTGCTGAAATGTGCTATACAAATAAAGCTGCCTTGCCTAGCGTGAAAATGGATGCTGAGGAGGTGAAACGGAGACTGGCCTCTGGAGGACTTATTTTATTTCTTTGTTCCAACTTCCAAGTGGCCTATAGCCTACGTTAGTCGTGAATAAATTATGTTAAAAAATGTATAAATGACTCATTCTCACTCCGCGCTATTTTCTGACATGCACTCTAATCACTGCTGATAGACGGCCTTTTGTACAGTCGGGCTGTAAACGGGCTTTTAAAAAGCTGTCAATCAAAATGTACTTGTCGGGCTCGGGCCGAATTCTGTCGGGCTCGGTCCTTCTCGGGCCGAACTTTTAAGGCCCGATTACAGCTCTAGCTAGGGGATAGTGAGGAGATGTTTGCTGTATGTGATAAAAATGTTGCAGCCTAAAAAATGCATCAAAGCACCTTTAACTTAATTTAAGATTTTACTGATCACTTTTTTTGTGAAAATTTAGGCCTTTTATTTTTTACAGGACAGATTTAGACTTGAAAGAGGAGAGAGAGGGATGATGACATGCAGCAAAGGGCCACAGGTCAGAACTGAACAAAAAAAAAAAAAAGAGTAGGAAAAATTTTTTTTGATTTGTTTGTTTTCCGCATTCTTACTTTTTCCTAAACTTGATTGCTTTTCATACACCAAATTGTTATTATCTGGGGGTTTTAACCTGTTTTAATGACTTGTCTGTTTTATTTTGCTGCCTTTGTAAAGCACTTTGTAACTTGGATATTAAAAAGTGCTGTATAAATAAAGAGTATTATTATTATTATTTATTTTCAAAGGGTTAAGGTTAGGTTTGCATATCCTGCACTCAACCTTTCAGTGAGTGCTGAAATAGTGGCACGAACACTTTGTGACCTAGGGAAACAACTATTGTTACACTTTGACTGTTCCTGCCACTCAAGGACAAATCTTCAGCTGCTCCACAAACAAAGAGCGATATGAATCCTCAGCACATTTACAGCTCCCTGCCATTATCCGGCTCCTCTTTCTCCTCTGGCTGTATGTCATCATAATGTATTTGAACTGTGTCACACGTCCCCCTACTATGTATAGAGTGTGTTCTCAGAGCTGTGCTGTCAACTAGCATCAGCTCGGGACAGGAGCTACTCAGTCTCATGTGGTGAAACACCCCGATGTGCAGTATTCTGATCTGGGTCACAGCTTTCTTGTTGTGAGTGAGCAGTGGTTAGGGATGTCATGAAGATCCTCAGCAGGGAAGTGATGGAGTCCAACAGCTGTCCACAGCCAGGACACTGGAAGTCAGCGGAAAGCCTGAGGGTCAACATTGACGACAGCTTGTTCATTGTAGAGAAAAGCCTTTTGGCTGAGAACTGTGAGTACTTCAGAGCATTGTTCCAGTCAGGAATGAGAGAGTGCCAACAGGGAGAGATCCAGCTGCAGTGTGTAGGGCTTCTGGGCTTTGTGGTCCTGCTGCGGGTCCTGGGCGGGGAGCAACCTGTGCTGAGCAGCGACCAGATCGTGGAAGCCATCCAGTGTACGGCTTTTCTGCAGGTGCCGGCTCTCACCGAGCACTTGATCAATACCGTCAATTCTGAAAACTGCCTACTCATGTACCACACAGCTGCCACCTACGGTGTGTGTGAGCTCTCCCACAGGTCCGCCTTATTCATCAGAGATATGTACACTGACCTGAAGGAGGATGTCCACACCTTACCCAGCAAGCTGCTAGAGTACATAGATTCCCTTCTCCCGAGCAGCTACATGGCAGTGTGCAGCCACTCGCCAACCACTGAGCTGCTGCAGGACGTCCAGAGGAGCATCTGCTACCTGGACGAAGACAGTGGACAGTGGAAGGTTCTGACACATCTACCTGCCAGCATCAGCACCACCATGGCAGGCGTGGCCGTCCTGGAGAACAACCTTTACATCATCGGAGGAGTGTATGATGTAAGCAAGAAGGTAGTAGAGACGGGTTTCTGTTACAACCCTGTAGCCAACACATGGTCCACCATCTGCGGCTCCCAGCAGCTGCGCTACAACTTCACTCTGATAGGTCACGAGGGCTGCCTCTACGCTCTCGGAGGTGAGTACAACAGGAAGGCCCTGTCGTCTGTGGAGAGATACAGGGTGTCTAATGGAAGCTGGGGTTTTGTCTCCCCCCTTCCATCCCCTGCAGCCTCAGTGGTGTCGGCTGTAGGCATGAACAGGATCTTCATCTGTCTCTGGAAAGGTAAGGGGGCCACAGATATACACGAGTATGTGTCTAAACGGGACCAGTGGCTTCTGGTCACCACGCTCATCCGTACGCACAGCTATGGTCTTTATATGGTAGCCCATAAGGACAATCTGTATGTGATGCGCAATGGGCCCTGTGATGACTTCTTACTGTGCGTGATGGACTGCTACAACCTAAGTTCAGGCCAGTGGACGGCAGTGTGCGGCCAGTACGGGAACAGTAAAGGCTCTCTGCTTACTGCTGTGGTCAGAGGAGACTCCGTGTTCACACTCAGCCGTCAGGTGACCACAGAGTATACTGTAGAGGATTACCAATGGAGAGTCAAGCGTGAGATGTGCGGTTTTGGCAGGATTGGATCCATATATACATTTCTGATGAGGCTGCCTAAAGCCACTGTCTCCCCTATAGGAAATTTTCCAGATCTGACTCGGGACAAAAACCTCAGAGACTGTCACACATTCTCCCCACAATGCTCTGATAACCTGTAAGAGCTGCTGAAAGAAGTAACGGCATTACGTATTTAAAATACGAACTATGAGTAACTGTATTCCATTACAGTTTAAATTGGTGGTATTCTGAATACAGTTACTGTCTTTAAAATAGATAACTTGGTGTGTGCGCAGTGCACCTGCACCACACGACAATGGCAGAGGAGACGCACAGCCAGGACAATGTCTGTTTAAGTGAATAAATAAGAATATGTTGATGTTTATGGAAGCTTTCTGTTTGTAGGAACTAGATCCCTGATGGACACTGCTCCTGTTTTTCTCAGCAAACCAGTCTTGGATAGGTTTCCCAGATGGGTTCTTCCCAGGGGAGGAGGTTATATAAGGCCAGAACACAGAGGAGGACAAAACAGAAAGCTGCAAATAGCATTCAAGCTGTCACGTGAATAATAATTAAAGAAAAACAATGCCGTGGTGGATTTTCATGACACTTGTTTAATAAATCTGTCACAATTACAACTACTCAGATACACAGATCACACAAGTTCAGCTACTTTCACACATTGTTGACAAACAGGAACCAAACTGTGCACTATGGCACATCATCATCATCCATATAATGTAATATATCAACAAAATACTTTCCATGAGTGA